>CM052704.1:100124260-100264216 GCA_028551405.1 Uromys caudimaculatus | reverse complement strand
GAGGTTTCCCCCTGCAAGTGAGATCGGGAAGTTTCGGAGTCTTTCTGTTCCCAGGTTCTCAGGCCCGGGATCCCGGCAGATCCGGGCGGGTCTGGGCGAGAGGTGCTGCTCCCCTCAACCCCACTCACGGGCCTTCCCCCGCCTGAGATTTAATCCCTTGGAGAGAATTGCAGAGCTGGAGACACAGAGGGAAAAGATCTCTACTGACCTCATTTGCTATCTCGTCCAGCTGTATTGATCTGAATTTCTTGATTCTGGACACATATTTACCTACCAGCAACCTCCCTTAAACAACCATAACTTTGGTCCCTGTCATTTATAGCTGCCACTCCTGATAAGTACTTTAACCTAACATAAATTCAAGTCATTGCAGAAGGGGGAACCTCAGTTGATGAGTTGCTCTCTCAGACAGCCTGTGGGAATGTCTATGGAACATTTTCTTAATGTTGAGGGCTCAGCCTACTCTGGGTAGGTGAGCCTGGGCTACATAAGACCTCTGTTCCAGTTCCTGCCTGGGCTTCCCTACAATGGACTGTCACCTATATGTGTAAGGAGACATAAATCCTTTCCTCCTCACGTTGCTTTTGGTCATGCTCTTTCTTTCTCTCTCTCTCTCTCTCTTTCTTTCTTTCTTTCTTTCTTTCTTTCTTTCTTTCTTTCTTTCTTTCTTTCTTTCTTTCTAGTTAGAATAGAGTTTATTTAGGGCATTGGGAGGGGAGTTGAGAGGGTAGTAAAGGCAGAGAAAGAGAGTAGAGAAGTAGAGGCCAACCAGAAGCACATGGAGAGAAAGGGGGAAGGGGTGAGAGGACAGAGCGGGAGCAAGAAGGCAAGAACAGTCATAGTGTTTCTTACAGCAACAGAATGCAAATAAAGACAGGGGTTGCCAAGGACCCTTTCTAAGAATGGGGTTCTGAGAGAAGGGGTTTCTGGGAGCGGCAAAAGGAACAGTTCAAAGTCAAATCATGGATTCAAGCTGATGACCTGTGTGCTGCTTGATACACCTTTTCCAGCCTGCTTCTCTCTATGATTTCTCTGTCTATATTATGCTTGCTTGCTATTCTAAGAAAAGCTTCTGTCCACGTCCTGCTTGCTTGTGAGTGTGTTTGTCTCTGTGTCTGTGTGTATGCGTGTCTCTAAGTCTGTCTGTTCTCAGAGCAGTTCTCTTTTTATCCTAAAAACGTTCTCTGGATATCTCGTCTTCTGCAGAGCTCAGGTTCATCTTTTATTTTTACATATCAATCCAATCCTTTACTCCAGGTTGCCTTTTGATTATCCTATGAATCAGCATATCAAGACCCCAGCCCTCTGATTCTTAGGAGATTGCAAGCGCATATTTTTTCTTAGCATTGCGAAAGAATTCAGAGAATGTCTGCTTTAGTTAAGCACAGATGATAAACTAGTTAGATGGACCCTGCCCTGAAATTACCATTTTTACCACACCTGGGCCTAACCTCCCTCTGTCCTAGGCTGACCTTAACTCAGGAATCTGCCTGTCTTTGTATCTTTCTGACTAGCTGTCTCAGAGTGTAGCTGCCTTTGTTCCTTTAGGTTCAGGCACCTCAGAATTCATATTGCATCCTTATATTTTGTGTAGTTGAGAAATTATATAGACATTTGAACTCATGTATTTGGAGCTCTTGATCTTTCCCATAGCCTTAAGGGCTGTCCTAAAGGTCCCAGAATTTACTATTTTTTGGAGACATTAGCCACACCTTCAACTCAAACAAGCCTTATGCCCACAGCAGCCATCAACTCTCCTGGAGGCTCACAACAGGACTCTGTCCCAGTTGCAGGATCCATATCACTCTGTCCCCACCAGGGCTTGGAAAGGGGTATCAGGGGTTTCTGTGAATGTTTATCTCTGCTGAAACTTCTGTAGGTGTTTTTTATCGGCTATAGTAGACACTGCCAGAACCAGGATGCTTAAATAGTTCAACAGAGAAGAAGATGGTTTTGGAGAGAGACAGTGCCAGTCGGTTTATTGAGGGGCATTATGGGAACTGGATTCCATGGTGAGATGAACCTGGCTGGGCTGTGGGAGTGATTGAAGCAAGACTGTTTCCCAGCTGTTGCCCTGGCACTGCAAATACAGATGTGGGAGTCATTGGCTTAGTTTTAGCTCAGTCAGATGATTGAAAGGCACCCCCCCCCCTTTTATGGCAAATAGGCTAGAGAGATCAGAGATCTGCTGTCGTCCCTTCTCTGTGCCCTCTTAATTGTTGCTACTGAGATATACGGAAACTCTGCTTCCGGGTCTCAATCCCCCTTGATACTGCCTTTCAAGAAGAGCCTATATCATACCTTCGCCTGGAGGACCAAGACTCCTGTAAGCATAGCAGAGTCATCTGACTTCAGTCATGTGGGCCATCTGGAAAAGGTGCCTTGTGATCATCTGGCTGTGCTAGAATGAAGCCCAAGATTACCACATCTATATTTAGTGACTTCCTAATCACAGAATCAATAAGTGTGCCTTCCCATTGCAAAGCTGGATAATCCCACTTATTCCTGTGAACATTTCATGTGCCTCAAAGAGCAATTACTCCTAATGAGCAAGTTGAGGCTCAAAGGATTGAACATGCTTTTGAATGATGAGTGGAGGGTCCCTGGAAGACGGGCTGGGGTTAATCACTGGGGGGGGGGGGGGTTAAAGCTGTTTCCTTAAACACTGCTAAGCAGAGACCCAAGGGATCGTTCTTGATAGCAGTACTTCTAAGGGCAGACACCCTGGAACCCAACAAATAGTAAAGCAACAGAGTGCTGCTAAGGAATGAGCGGGCACAGTGGAATTGGGGACAGAGAGAAGATACAGGTGGGTAGACGTGCAGAAAAGATAACCGTATTAACCTGTGATGGCTAACCATAATGTCCTGGCTGTTAAACTTTAAATGCAAAGTGCTTCTGACAGGCTGGTGTTTTGAATGCTTGTTCCTAGGTGGAGTGTTATTTGGGAAGGAAACTTTGGAAGCATGGCCCAGCTGAAGGAGGAGGTCAGTGGGGTGGGCACTGCTTCCTGCTTCCTGGTGTGTCATGTGAAAAGCCTTCACCATATGCTTACATCACCATGAACCAAGTTGTCATGGAGTCTCCCCCTCCTTGGTGAGTGATCCCTCTGAAGCCAGGAGCCAAACTGACTCTTCCTTTCCAGGAAGTTACATCTGTCGGGTGTTTTGATCACAGCAATTAAAAAAGTAACTAACACACACATGCATGGTCCATGGGCATATTAGGCCACTATGATTTTTCTCCCTCAGTAGCCTACACAGTACCTCTCAGCTCTATAAATGCTAGCTCACAAGGAGGTAGCTTCCAGCTCAGTTCTAGGTTGATTTCTCTGGGTTCCGTAAGCAAAGTCTTCAGCAATAGGGTCTTACCATTGAGTCCTGGTAGAGATCTAGCTACAGCAAGTATTGTTTGGGGAGTCTCCCAAGTCTCCATGGCTAACAAGTTATGGGAAGGCATCTCCATATCAACACTATGACTTCTGGGGGCAACATTATTCACTTGTGTAGAGTATTTCCATTCAATTAAAAAACAATTCTACACTTACTTGGCTTGTAAAGTAGTAAGTTTCCTTGAGCCTTCTCACACATCTTTAGCTGTGGTTACCCCGCCCCCGTCTCATTCTTCCCAGACTCCTCTACTCCTATTCCTGTTGAAACCTTTCTAATCCTACAGTCTCTCTTCTCTACTGTCATAGTGCATGTGTTTAACTGTCCGTACCTTAAGCCCTGGTTCTCAAGTGTCCTGATGCCACAACCCTTTAATACATTTCCTTATGCTGTGGCAACCCCAACCGTAAAATTATTTCACTGCTACCTCATAACTGTGATTTTTCTACTGTTATGAATCATAATGTCAGATATCCTGACATGTAGGAATTCTGACATGTGACCCTGAAGGGGCCATGACCCACAGATTGAGACCTGCTGCCATTAAGGTCTCACCTCTTCACTCCCAACTCCGTCTCTCTCTTACTTGTAGCCTCTATAGCTGTACACTCCAAATTAAGTAAAGAAATCTAAAAATCCAAAGCTGTGTCCACTTATGTTACAGAGGCAGTACAAAGGGCTGCTCTAAAAGTATCTCCTTGCAGGGTTATAGTCCATCTGGGGAGATAGTCACCGGGCTATGCTGGTTATAACTGCTAAGACAAGTCACAACATGAGGTACTGGAGCTAACCCTGATAGGGTCAGCGAAGACTGCTCTGAAGACTTGAAGTGAAGGCTGAGAGCAGAAGAAGGAGGAGGAGAAAGAGGAAGAGGAGGAGGAGGAGGAGAAGGAGGAGGAGGAGGAGGAGGAGGAGGAACTAGGAAGTCTGAGACCTGAAGGCCTTGATGCAGAGTGGGGAATAGGAGGGAGACTAGAGGAGGGGCAGTGGCCTCCTTGGAAGAACTGAAGGAATGCTGCCTTGAATGGGAAAGGCTGAGCATTGGAGTGTAATTGGAGACCAGTTAAGTTTCATTGGACTCAGCGCTTTCTCCACCAAGCCATCTCCCCAGTCAACAAATAAAGACTGTAGAAGAAATTGCATGTTTCCCAGCCACTATTAAAAAGGAAAATTTCAGAAGAGTTAGGGAAAAGATTGAAGGAAATGAAAAGGATGGTAACCCCATAGGAAACTCAACAGAGTCAACTAACAGGACCCCTGGGAGCTCCCAGAGACTGAGCCACCAACCAAAGAGCATACACGGGCTGGTCTGAGGCCCCAGGCATGTATGTAGCAGAGGACTGCCTTGTCTGGCCTCAGTGGGAGAGGATGCACCTAATCCTGTTGGGAGGGGCAACATCTGGGATATAAATAAATCAAATAATTAATTAATAAAAAAGAAAAAAAGGGAACATTTCTCAGGTTACAAAAGTCTAGAGTCCTGTGATAATCTCAGTGATGATAACAATAATGGCTGTAGCCAGTGGCTGTCAAGTGGGCTGAACTTACCAATGAGGACCAGAGTTCAAATCCCCAGCACCCACATAGAATCCACCCAGTGTGACAGCCCAGCACACTGAGCCTAAAGACAGTAGATGCGTGGAGTAAGCTGTCTGTTAGCCTAGCTGGGACTGGTGAGCTCCCAGGTTAGGGAAGACTCTGCTTCAAAAAGAAAAACATGGAGCATGATCAAGGAAGACACCCACGGACATGCAGATATACACCTGTACCCCAGCCCACTGCACAGCACAGGGGGAGAGTTATTCTTTCTGTAATGTAAAACTGCATCTAGGTGCAAAAGCCTGTGAAGAGGAAAGACCGGCGCTAGCAAACTTCATTAAATGGGTGCTAATCCAAGGCTCGTAGCCCTGTTCTTCTCTCACTTTCCAAAAGGCTCCTCACACACACCATACGCGTTGCTCGCCTAAGAACTACGCTGGTTTCTCAAGCAACACAACTTTACTTATTTAGTCTGCTGTAACCCAGGGCAAGGGTTGCCAAGTGGATGGGTGAATCCACCATATATCGCCTTTAAGCAGTCAAGAAGGGTATGGCTCCATATCACGTACTCACAAATGCATGCTTTACTATAGGACCTGGAATTAATTAATGCCTGGTGTAGAAAAGTCTATTTTGCTGCAATCATTTAATCTTATCATCTATTTTCTCCCCCTGAAAGCCTCTGGGAAATCTCCAGAGTGATCTATTGAACTATAGATGTGAACTTAATTATAATTTACAAGAAAATAAGCCTCAGGCATATTTTTATAGGTTTGGACTTCTCCAGCTAGTTCTCACAGGAGGAAAGGGGGGTTGTTCTTTTGGAGGGTCACTCTGATTCCTTTCCACACTTCAATATATGTGAAGGAATTTGGAGAAATCTTGCATTTAGTGAGGCCCATTTATAAATTTTTCTTATGAAAATATTGTAACTGTTGCAGCAAACATGGGTACAGGAAGCGCTTGGCTTTTGCTCAAGCTACCAATTATAAATATTGTTAAATGGAAGCCACAGAGACCCAAGCCTGTGGTCTCCGGGCAGTGAGCTATAGCATCTTGTTGAAAGGGAACGACTCAGACATTTCAGCATGCATATGTATTTCTAAGACCACAAAGAACTGTGGCCTTCCAGGAAAGGAAAAAAACCAAAAAACCACAGAAGGTGTGAGTGCTTTTCTTGCCAAAAGAATGTTGGGTTGAGTAGCTCTCAAGAGAACAAGAATGGCTAGCTTATGTTTGACTGATTTGCAACTGGATAGGTATCAATTTGAATGCTTGAGAGATATTTAGAAGTTATGGTCTCTTCTAAATTGCATTGGAGATTTAACCGTTCCTCCAAGCGCTCTATGAGGCGTGAGCTACGTAGGGGCTCCTTCCTGATCATCTAAAGGGGAGTAATGAAGAGGGCAGGGGATATGCCAAAGGGTTCTTGGGTTCTGCTCAAGAGCAGTAGTTTGGCATGGCACATACTAAATGACATCCACGGACAACTAAGATCCTTATTTATGAGTAAGATGCTGTTACCATCCACGTCTGACTGATAAGTAAATCAGGACAGCAAGAACCAGACCGGCTTGCCTATAGATCACACAGCTTATTGGTGATAGATTTAGATATTTTGAGCCTGGAGCACACCCTGTTTGTCTATTTGCTATGCAGGTTCAAGGGTATGAGTAGGTACAGAAGGAATTTGTAGGCAAAGTTACAGGAAGAACTCAATTCTTTTCCGATGGGATCTGTCCACTCTGTTTCACAGCTTGTCTTTGGGTAAAAGTCAAGGTGGGGCTGGCTGGCTGAGTCTCCGGTAATGCTCCTAAAGTCTCTGCTTGATTTTGTTTGAATCTGTGCCAGCTGAACAGGACCAAAGTATGATGTGCAAGTAAGAAAGATGGCTGAACTTGACCTCAAGTGAGTCTCTGCCTGTGGGGATTAATAAGGACAGGTGTGCTCCAGCTGGGACAAAGGACTGGGGTCATTATTCTCCTCTCTGGTAATCTGGAGATGAGGAATGTGACATTTGGAGGTGAGATGGTTGGCTGGGAACACATAAAATGGTCTGAGAGGGATTTAAAGGAAACGCAGGACTCAAGCTGACCAAAACAGAGTCCTTTAAAGCCACACATGCCTTTTAACGTGAAGAAGTGGGCCAACAGGGACACTTGAAAAAATCAGCAGGCAGCAACAAGTCACTGCTCTGGTAACAAGGTGTTCACTGACAACGAGGCAAAGCCAAATGGGAAGCCTCCCTTCTGGAAGTCTCCAGGGCCTTCAGCCATGGAGAAAAACAGCTGGCTCAATCACTGCCACAGGACATGTGGGACAGTGACGTGGCGGGGCTGTGGGGGAGTGACAATGACAAGCTGGCAGCCAAAGGAACATAAAGTAGATTTATGACCTGAAAGCAGAGCCCATCCCACAGTGGAAGGCAAGGAAGGGGCTGTCACTTATAAACGACCAAGAACTTTGGGGCTTTGTCAGCTGGAGAACTCAGGCAAGTCCTGCCTGTGTCTATCAGGAAACTACCATTGCGTCCTTGACAGAATGGGAATAGCCTGGCTGTAACTGATTTGCGTTTCAACTCCGTCCTCCCTTAGACATCTCTTTTTGAGAGTTTCATGTAAGCCCACACTTGCCTCAAACTCCTATAGATGAAGCTGACCTTAAACTCCTGATCCTTTATCTTCACACTCTATCCCCTATACCCCATTACAGATAGTCGCCATCTTGTCCAGCTTGAGTGCACATGACATTTTATTTATTTAAAACTTTAAAGTAATTCCTTTTTATTTGACTTGTAAAAAAAAAATCGTGTGTGTCTATGTGAGTATCTGTAAACATTTGTATGTGTGTTGAGGTGGAAGGTGTGTGTGTGTGTGTGTGTGTGTGTGTGTGTGTGTGTGTGTGTGTGTGATCTCTTGGAGCTGTAGTTACAGGCATTTGCAGGTAATGCACACAATAACTTATTCCATAGGTTCTAGGATCCAAACTCTGGTCTTCATGATAGCACAGCAGAGAGCTCTTAACTGCTGAGCTGTCTCTCCAGCTCCAAAATGCCTAGTTTAGAAATTAATTTTAAAGCTCACAGCTATAAGAACCAAGTGTGGGTGCCTTAGATTTCCAGGCACATAAATATTTATTGACCGAATAAATCAATGTTTGCCCTTGCTGAGACACTGTGCCTCTCACTGTTCTTTCGGCTTTATGTAGAATAAAATATTAAAATTATGATCAAAACACTTCTTTTAAATTATTTAACAGAAACGTAATTAAGCAACTGTCATTATCATTTGTAGGATGCTGTGTGGTGGGCTTTGTGGGATTTCTCAGAAGCCTGACCTGCTTTTGTAATGGTAAAAGAACACGTCCGGCGCCTTGAGGTTTACCTGCACCTGATTGTACAATTAGATTTCTGCTCTTCAAGTCAGCCCAGTGTGTTAACTGGGGATAAAATGGTCTTGTAGGAATCGAACGGAGATATTGCAGAAAGGGGGGGGGAGTATGCAAAGCTCTTTGGGAATCTTACTGTCTGTTCCTGGTGCAGCTGTTGGCTGAAATGATTTCTGCACACAGACACACATAGGGTCTTAAGTCTTGGAAATATCTCTGTTTTCAACCTGACAACATAGTTCAACTCAGATGGCGTCAAAAATATGAGTAATTTAGAGTTGTAGGAAATACCCATGTTTTGCCACTGAAAGAAGCTTTGAGTCTTTGGGGAAGTGGTTGGCTCTGGACTTGGCCTTGCAAAGCACAGAATATCCCGCTAGGTTAAGAAGAAGAACAGAAGTTGTCCCAGGCTACTGAGGATGTGACAAGAAACTGGAAGCCATGCTCACAGATGGGAGAATCTGAGAAGTCAAGAGCTGGCAAGGACTCCAGTTGGGTCAAATGTATTGAATATAGAGAAATCAAGGCTTCCCAAAGATAATGAAAGAGTAGAAGAAAAAGATTCGGGACTCATGAGCATTTATGGCAGCTGTGTATCAAATCTGGAAACTGGTTAAGCAAGGAATCCGAGTCTTGCCCACCCTGTCTGTATAAACGCAGTTCAGACTGCCTTCACACAGTGGGCCTTCACACAGTGGGCCTTCACACAGTGGGCCTTCACACAGTGGGCCTTCACACAGTGGGTCTTCACACAGTGGGCCTTCACACAGTGGGCCTTCACACAGTGGGTCTTGACCCCTCTGGGTCTGATCCTACATTATGATTCATAACTGTATCAAAATGGCAGTTACGAAGTAACAACAAAGTAATTTTATGGTTGGGGTCATCATGACACGAGGAACTGCATTAAAGATTGAGTCTAACTACATTTGGAAGGTCAAGAACCACTACACTAAGGTAGGGAATGCGTTCTTTTTTTTTTTTTTTAATTTTAACACAAAAGAAGTCTAGTTAATATATATGGGGAAAATGGCACAGCACTAAACTTGTGTTTCATCTTTTAAGGAAATAAATGATTGAGGAAACTCATCAAAACGGGCACTAAGACCGTAGGGAGGACCTCAGGAGGAACTGACACATGGCAAAGGCAAGATAGCGAAGCAAGCTTATGAGGAGAGAACTGATCCCAGGATGGGCACCCAGGCACACAGTGTGCCTCCTGGGATGGGCACCCAGGCACACAGTGTGCCTCCTGTAGAAGCAGCCCAGACGCCTGAGAACCACCTCCAGTGTTCTTATAGAATCCCCACGTGTGTATCCCACCCAATTCTCACTAACAGGCAATGTCAGGGAACAGAGGAATAAGCTAAATGATACCATGAGCTAACAGAAAAACCCAGAATGGGGAGCTCTCCTAGGAACAGGCTAGTTTTGAAAAATCTCTGCAAATGAAAAAAACGAGGAAATGTCTCTGCAATGTCTTGAAGCTGAATGTGGTACTGCTCACCTGCCACCCCAACGCTGAGGAGGCAGAGGCAAGAGGATCACAAGTTCAAGGCCAGCTGGAGGAGACTCTGTCTCAAGCAAAGACACAGACAGGCCTCTTGAGGATAACCATAGGCTTCATTTTAAAATTTTGTTTCTTGTATGTGTGTGTGTGTCTGTGTGTGTGTTTGTGTGTGTGTCTGTGTTTGTGTGTCTCTCTGTGTGTATTTGTGTGTGTGTGTGTCTGTGTTTGTGTGTCTCTGTGTGTGTGTTTGTGTGTGTGTGTGTGTGTGTTTGTGCGCTTGTTCCACAGCCCGTGTGGAGAGTAGAGGACAACTTCTGAGAGTTTTCTCCTTCCATGATGTGTCTGTCCTGGGGACCGAAGTCAGGATGTAAGGTTTGTTAGGGCGTGGCTTTAGCCATCTCTCCAGGTCAATCATGGACTTTTAAACATGTATGGGATATTTCATGATAGAACCTACTGAGGTTTGCTTCAAAATAAGTATGGTAGAAAAATTAGGCATTGGAGTATGTCCACACAGTGCACTTCTCTGGCCGCTCTCTCTACCCTTTGTCTCCCAAAACTCTCCTAATAAAAGGTTTGATTGGTGGCTGATACAATTACTAATCAGACTATCAGGAGCATTTCAAAATGCAGTAACTATGTCCCATTGCTCTCTAAAATGCACAGGTAGCTTTGACTGTGAGCCATTTCAGTGAGAGCTGGATTAATTTTTGGATGTAAGATGTGGTTTACTCAACAAGTAATCTTTACGTAATGAAAGAAAAAAGAGAGAAGCAAAATTCTGCTTGCATTGAGTATTAGTCTGTGTTCTGCAGGCTGGACGCTAATGAAGGCTCAACTCCACTGACTCGTTGCCCAGGGGCAGCTTTTATAATTGAAATGCAGTCACTGGAATCTAATGGTAAAATAATGCAGAAGTGGTAAGTGCACAGAGATCTTAGAGGAAATGTATGTCTAACAGAGATGAGCTTTATATAATCCCCACAGTTAACACAAACCGCCTAAACAAAGCCCCATAAACAGCTCGCTGACTCTGTGTGGACAAATAGGTAAACTCGATTCCTCGGCTGACAGCAGGGACAGCTTTCATCCCATGGTTTCCTTACAGATACTTAAAAACAGAAGCTTAGTGAGTAGTGTGTGCCAGATCATACTTCTAAATGAATAATATGCAGTCACGGGATTGAAGGACAGGTGGATGTTTAGTTAACTTAGCATTTTATAGGAGAAATCCCGGCTGGGATGTTTTGAAAATAATATGCTCCTGAGGTCAAGTTTCTTATGGAAGAAACCCTGTGTAGGATACAGATGTTCTCTCTCTCTTTTCTTTCTTTTGTTCCCCCTAAGTTTTTGTCTGTTTGGGAGAAGACCTTGCTATAAAGTCCAAGTTGCTCCTTAGGTATTGTAGAGTCTGGCCTTCAACTCTCAGCAGTCGAGCCTCTTGACTTCCAGGCATTGATAAGATGCCCGTTCTCGACAAACTTGCCCATCCAAACCACACTAAAGTGGGATGGAAAGTCATCCCACTTTAAATTCGGGTGTTTAAATTTGTACAGTAGCCTGCTAATTATAAATTGTGTTACCCAGAAGTTTAAGCTACATTTAAGCTACAAAATACAGAAACTCTCTATTGCGTTAAGAATTCTTTTTTTTCTCACAGTATTGTTAGAGCCTATAGTGAAAACAAACAAACAAACAAACAGATCATCCTAGGGCAAGATATCAGTCAGTAGTGGACATTCAGAGGAAGCCTTGGTTCCTCCCTCAAAGTCTTGGCTTATTTTGTGAATGAATGTACAAAGCCAAATGGAAACAAGAATGTCAAACCAAACATTATACCAGCCAAATTGAAGTACGGTATAATTATTGAAACGTATTTGTTTATTGACACCTACATCTGATTCTCTAAGTTTTGATTATTGTTCATATTTTGAACAAAGAATGGGTAGGAAACTTGATTGATGGGTATTTAGAGTATTATTGCTTGGGGTAATTTGTAACAGCTGAAGAAGAGAAAGAAACAACAGTGGATGCAAAGATACTGACTAGCATTCATTCATCCAGCAACTCCAGGTATCATCAACTATGCTAAAGGCTCCATATGTACTCTTTACATCAGTCCTCTACCCAGTCAGAACTATCCTTTGCATAAATGAAGAACCAAGGCCCAGAATGGTCAAATACCTATCCCCATCTCCAGACCTATGGTCTCAAGCCCGAAAGAGGACGGTTGTTAATCCCAGACACTGCACCACAGGAAATGGCGATGTTCCCAGTGGGATAAGAGAATGCTCATATGCAGAGGTCCAAAACACAGTTCTGCTGTCCAGAAGTGAACATTGCAGGGCTGGGGAGATGGCTAAGTCAGGGAAGCACTCTCCATGCAAGCCTGGGGACATTTGTTGGATCCGGTCGAGTGAATCCCTGGGGCTCTCTGGTCACAGCAAGCTTAAGGCAGCTGTGAGACATCTCGTCTCAAAAAATAGGGTGGCTGACTGGTGAGGATTGGCCATGACCCTTAGCTTCCACCCGAACTAATCATACACAAAGAACGAACAGATGGAGGCTGACGATGGCAGCCACGAGGCGTCCTCTCCTCCCTATGCTTGAGTGTGAAGAAGCTGGAGGTCTACTGTGGCATGTATTCTATTAATAACCACATATTATTCTTCTAGCAAATTTTTAGTTCTCTAGCAGTCCCTAGAAATCTGGAGTAAAATGGACACATCGGAACAGACAACCAATCCTGTTTCCTGCAGTTGACATGGTCCATGAAGGGGAAGAACACGGATGAGGGACACCTACTCTGCGTGCTCCAGCGAGGGAATGGACTTGCCTGTGACAGCTGTGAGTCAGGAATAAACACAGCCTCAGCTACTGTGCTTCCGCTTTTAATTCAAAAAGCCAATCCCCATTGCAAAGGTTGGACTTGTATGGGACTAAGTATGTTTTCACTCTATGATGTGTGTGTGTGTGTGTGTGTGCGCGCGCGCGTGTGCACGCGCAGGCGCGCGTGTGCATGTGTGTGCATGAATGCCAGAGACAGATTCCTCTGGAGCTGGATTTACAGGATGGTATAAGTCACCTGATTCAGGTGCTGGCCATCAAATTCAGGTCACTTAGAAGAGCAGCGTTGCCCTTAACTGCAGAGCCATCTCTTTAGCTTCTACACTGTGTTTTCCCAAGGATTACAGCGGGGGTGGGGGGGTGAGGGGTGAAGACAGGATGGGTGTGGGTGTGGGTGTGGCATGCTTCCTGCTGACACTGGTAGACTAGAATCTCCTGTTTTGAGGAGGAATGATCTGGCCCTTGGGGAGAAATGATTGCTTCTTTCAAGCTCCAGTTTGGATAAATTACACTCGGAGGATCAACTTCGAGTTGTTCTTATCTCTTGGGGGAGTCTGGTGGGCTTCAAACATTGCCTCCCATTGAGCTACACTTCAACCCATGCCTTAACTCCTGGAGCCTGTGAGTGTTACAGACTCTGTGTGTGTGTGTGTCCTTCATTCAGCTGATGGTCTGGGTGACGTCAATCTCAGAAATGTCTGTACCTCTGATAAAGGTAACCTGAGGAGGAAAACTGGGGCTTTGAGGAAAGGAGTCCATATGGGTCTCAGGTCCATTTGGACAGGTGTAGGGTGCTGATATAATAATCCCAGCAGTCTACTTACCATGGGGTTGAGGACATTAATTCACACAGAGAAGAAGAAACTAGGTCCGTGAGCTCTACCCAGGAGAATCTTTGACCAGCGCATGAGTGGAACAGAGACCCTCACTCCATCTGCTGTCTTCCTGACCTGTTTGGCTCCGTGGTGGAAGGAGGAGCTTTCTCACAGACCATCTTATCTCACTGCAGAGCTAAGGCAGAGGTGACTGATGGAGAGAAGCAGCTGCTGGCTGGGAACCTGGCTCTGTAGAAAGATTTCCAGGGCCAGGAGAAAAATGCAATAACTGGTTTAATAAAGACTGGAGGAGGACACCTGATTGACCTCAGGACAGCCAGCTTTCTTCCCTTCTGGTGAGTTCTAGAGTTAGATGCAAGAGACTTGGCAGATATTAGGGATATCTGTGGGACCACAATCCCGGAGGGTTGGGGCGGAGCCGTCCCTTAGAGGCTAGTGGCTCCCAGTCAGGTTACATACAATAACCAGATGAATTGTAGGGTTGCTTAAGTCAGTATGAAAAGTCAATTTATTTATGTTCTATTGATTTTATTATTTGAAAACTCAGTGGAAATTATAATTGCTTCTCTCTTGGAGACCAAATGCTCATTTTACAAAAATTCTCTGATATTATGTGTAACTATGAGCCACAGAGGATGCTGGCAACATTTTCTTCCTCCTCACAGAGGTACTGGCTGCCTCAAACACCCACTGGAGTTTTCATGAATAAAACATGGCAAAGCAGCAGCCGGCACAAGGCGGGGGGGGGGGGGGGGCTAGTTTCCCCTATAGTATGAAAGGAATTAGTGTAGTCAGTAAGAAAGGAAGCTGTGTGTGAAACCCCAGAGCACTACCCAGGGTTTCCACCCAGGGAGGCTGAAGATAGCAGAGAAGACAGAATCCCAGTGTGAGAGGCAGGCCTGAGTCAGGAGGAGGCTGCTACATAGATTTAACCCTGAGACTTCGTAGTGGGTCACATGGTCTCTTCCATAAAAACCCAGACTCCGTAAATACGTAATAATAAATAAATAGAATCCCAGAGGTACCCACCTCCAACCAAAGGCAGTTTAGAGATGTAAAAGGGCTACAGCAACCAGCGTTTTATGATTGGTAACTGAGCTGATCAACTTAGAAAGGAGGAAGGTTTATTCTGATAGTTGTGGAGGTCGCAGTCTGTGACTGGCTGATCCTCCTGTAGGAAGCAGCAGCAGAGGCTTACAGTCAAGTCAGTCCAAACAGGAAATACAGACTGAGAAGGAAAGTTGGTAATTCTGTGTTCTGTTGTGTTTTGTGGAATGCAAACATGCACCCATTCACACACACTGGTGTTTAGCTGTGTCTGTCAATTTGGTGTCAGACTCTTACAGAAATCATCCAAGGCTTCAGTACAGATCTGTGAAGCCTGGGAGATACCGGGCACAGCAGGCCACTGGAGCCATTTTGGTTATTTTAACCGATCTGATCATTGATATAGGATGTCCACTGTGACCACTGGCTTGAGATACCAAATTAAAGTTCTGAAACAAAACCTGAGCCCACCCTAGTGGCACACTACGGTAACATTGGTGTTGTGATCTCTCATATTCTTTTTGTAGGAAGCCTGATGATATTTCTTAGTGTCAAAGTCATGGCACTATCTATAGTTAGGCAGCAAGCAGTAGGGTAACCTTGTATATACTTTTTTTTGCTTGGTGTATTCATTTCTGAAACTTGTTTCTTAAGACACACAAGAACAGAAACTATAAGAAGTTCATATTTGGTTATCTTACCTCCTTTTTGATACTAATAAAGATACTTTATAAAGTATGCATTTATCCCCGATCAACCCTGAATTACGTACATTAGACAGATGGTAACGGAAATTTAAAAGTTCGATCTTAATGATACATCCAGCGATAAGGTGAACAGCATCATCTAGCTGTGGAAAATCTCCACAAACATCAGGTTCTTGGGTTTTAAAACATCAATGCCTCCCAGCAAGGTTCCAAAGAACCAAGAAGAATGACATACGCCACTGAACAGCAAACAGTACATGCCAACAGTGGGCTGAGCACCCAGACTTCTAAAGGTTAGAGTATCTTAGGGTCAAAGGGTGCCTGATCTGAACTGCCCACTGTGATGTGACTAAGGACATGCTGCCCAGTCAACATCTTCTCCAATGGATCTTGCCCTGAAATGCTTTGTCTTGCAACATTACTAAGTTCAGTGCCGTGTATTGTTTTTTTTTTTTTTTTTTTTAATTCATTTATATTCAACTTCATTTCTAATGAATGGCTACAGCAAAATTATAATGTCTAATGGGACTCTATCTCCATTCCCATCTCCCCTACAGTGGTTTTAACTGGGAGTCTATTTCATCTGTCTCAGTAAGACTTCATGAAGAGCCAAAAGGTGCGGAACCGTGTCATCTGTAAGATGCTATAAAGCACGAAAGGCATTCTGGAGCATCTAGGCACCTTGTGGAATGGACATCCACGTGTTCATAGTCCTGGTGTCATTGGTAGGCTGCCAGAGATAGCAAGAGCAATCTTAGCCATTCATGTATCCTAGCAGCACATGGACACAGGAATAACTTTACAAGTTATTCTGGTTGGCCTACAGTGTGCTAGCTGTCCTCTTTGGACTGCTCCAGACCAGAGACGAAAACCAACAAAAACTAGAGGCAATTTTAAATCAAAAGTTATGATGACTTTATTTTAAATCTTAATACACCAAAAATATTTTTCAATGTTGTGAGATAAGCACTTGAAAATAAGAATTCCAACACTGCTGTGATTCGCTGTGAGGCTTGATAGTGAATTTTCCCTCTGAATATGGGTTTAGGGCCTAAGAAGCAGAACGCCAGTCATTTTCAGAGTAGCAGTGAGCAAAGCCCAGCCCGATCCTGCTCAGACCCACACTTAACTGAAACACATTCCCACTAGTAGGAGGCACCACCAGGTGACACCTTCATCTTTGTCAAGCAGAACAAAAGTCGAGTGCCACCAAGCATTGGGGAAATATTATTGTATAGATGTTAGTGAGTCAGACTCTTTCTAATGCAACCTAACTGGGTTGCAAACCTGGTTGCGTCCTTATCTCTAGGACCAATCAGTTAGGTACTCCCGGAGAACCTGACTATAATGTAATTATTTTGTGGGTGGGTGTGGACAACTGGTGAGTGACACAGAAATATCTGGACTTGGCTTTGTCTGACCTGCAATCAAAGTACAGTTTCCAAGACTCCCCCAACCACCCACCCAGAACAACTCTAAGAAATGTCTGTGGGAAAATGGAAGCGTGGGTATCCACTGCTCTGAGAATCCTAGTTGTCAAAGTATCTGAGGACGGGACAACACTGGATTACACAACAGGAGGAGGTGGACATTAATTGGCCCTTTCACCTGTGGTTCCTGCTTTATGGCTCACACGTGTTTCTAAGCATGGTCTGTCACAACAAGCACTGAGAATTCTGTACAGGCACCAACATTTGTTCTGTGTCACTATAGGGTACAGAGGATGGCAGCTCAATGACTAACGAGGATGCAGGGTTTCATACTTTGTGTTCAGACAAAACAGGACGTCCTTGCTTTATCAGATGCCACTTCAATATGCAGAAGCAACATACCACATGTTGGGAATTCTCCCCCACATCACAATCTGATGGCAGGGATCTCAGGCACCAGGAAATGGGTGCCGTATATAAGAACAGGGACAGAATTATGTTAAGCTGTAGATCACATGACCACAGACTCTACTGTTGTCCCAAACTAACAGCAAAATATTATCAAACAAAGACTGGAAAAAGACGCATTTGAAGATTAGATAGCTTTGGGCTATGATCTTCTCACAACTGTCGCTCTCCAGCACTGACACTTCCACAAGGAACTGTGTCTTGACACCGAGCCTGCCAATGTAGCTCAAAGCTTGGTAGGGTCCACTCCGTCTCCATTCCCCTGGGAACTGACTTGACACTTAGGCAATCCAATAGTCAAAGACCCATTACCTATGCCTGGAAAAGGCTCTCAGAATGTGCTAGGGCTGACTTGGTGTCTGTATCTGGCAGTTCCTGAGCAAAAGCTCCTAACAGAACAAGATAGCAACCAGACACTCCCAGGTAATTGAGCAGCCTGGGAATACAGCCAGACTTCTGGATCATTCTACTCCAGTGTAATGATGCTTTGTAACTCTGTGACAGATTTATCTTACCATGAAGATACAAAACAAACAAACAAACAAAAAACAACAAATAATCTGTGGCTATCTTCTCTGGAAGTGTTTTCCTAGGCTCCTGGAGATATTCCTCCCACATGAAGCTTCTGCCTGAGCTGCATTGGTCAGTGGATCAACTGGTCTCATAAAGTATTTCTCTTCCAGTCTCGACTTTCTATAGTGCAGGAGTAGAAAGATGGGAGTTGCAGGGGGGACATTGCTTGAAATAAGCTGGGATTTGAAATCAATACTTTGGCCTGGCATTGGATATAAATACAATAAATAAATAATAATGATAGCTGTTATTTTCTCACAAGTGACACTAGACGGTCCAGATAAAATCTCCTACTGTGTGAATGGAGTGATTCTCACTAGAATTTCATTGCAAACTCAACACATTTGAGTTGATGCTCAGACCTAGTGAACGCAACTGTGTTTATATGAAATCTTGGATTTGTGTTCATTCAATCCAGGAATTAAGTTTTCACCACATTGGAATGCAGTGAGAAATCTTCAATAGAAAGATAATCTATTGCAGCATAGTGGGGCAGCTACAAAAAACTTGCTTGCCCGGAATGTTCACCGACAGCAGTATTATCTATGTGGCAGTCAATTCTCTGGCAGGTTTCAGATGTGTCATAGGCCAGTAGTCCAGCCTCGTATCTTGATATAATTAGAGCAGCTAAGCTGATATGTTAAAAACTGTGTGCTGAGCCTATATCAGAATTCTGTTTTTTAAAAAACATGTGGCTTTTTCTTCCCATGATGAACACTGGAATTGCCTGTAGCTATAGTTTAGCTGGTTTTGAAACTATTATATATTCATCCTGCGAATGAAAAGTCTAAGTTATTTTACAAGTGAAGAGAGCATGAAGCGAACATTGAGATTAAAGTGCTTTGGAAGCATAGCTTAGTCTTTTTAAAGTTTATGCTTATGAGATTTCCATATTGTAACCTGTATTCTATGATAAATATCTGAATTAAACTGAACCAACCAGATGAGGCTCAGGCTGGCCTTTTGATTAGACTCAAGTCAACTGATAGGTGGCCTCTTGGTTTTCATTATTTTGCTCACTTTCTTCTGTAAGGCAAGGGAAAGGCTTATTATTGTAGACTACTGTGCATTTACAAAGCTCGAAGGAACAAGTACATCCTAAGACTCCACTGGGCGTAGTGGCTTCCAGTCAACTTCTACCCTAAGAACAATACAAACCCCCAGTCATGTCTCATCCACTAGCCACCACACAATGTTAACATGGATGCCACAGCTGACTCCAGCCCCTGCTTGGCTCCCTCCCCTGGCCTTTCCGTCATGACTTGATCTGCATGGATTCTTTGTTCACTCTTGATCCCATCCCCACAGAATGGAATCAAATTTTATTCTTTTCCAATTCCACACGTAAAACAAGCCACACAAAAACACCCATGCCACCTCTCACAGAAAGGCTGAGCAGCTGCTTTATGAATGACAGCACAATTAAAGCTAAAATAATATAAAAATAATTTGAAAAAAAAATCCCTTTTACTGTACACTCTCAAGTAAAGGAAGATAGGTAATAGTTTCTGCTAGCCAAAAATTGTGTTACTATTGATTTGGGCTTTACAGCTCTGTGTACCTCACACTTCTGTGCCTATGTGGCTATGTGTGTATAATCTACGCAGTGTAGTAGCCTCTAATTGTTTCTGCTAGTTTGCCTAATCATTAAACTACTTAACCAATTAGAATACTATATCACATTGAACAACTTTACGTAATTGCGTCTTTGAAATATTAGGAACATCGACACATTTATTTGGCTTGTAGAGGACTGAAATATTACAGATAACATTGTCTAGCTTGTTTCTTTCTTTCTTTCTTTCTTTCTTTCTTTCTTTCTTTCTTTCTTTCTTTCTTTCTTTCTTTCTTTCTTTCTTTCTTTCTTTCTTTTCTTTCAGAATATGGCTCTTAACACACTCACCTTCTGAGTTCCCAAGTGAAAGTCACTTTAAAAATTTATGAAGCTTACTTGAAGCATAGAGGTTCTCTCTCTTCTGATTTGGTCAAATATATGTCAGGTGTTTGACAGCACTTAGAACTTAGGGTTTAATCTACGAAGGCCCTTTGTGGTCAGCTCTTTCAACTTATTATGAAGTGTTTGTTGAAGCTTCTCACTAAGCCAGCAGAGGGCACTTCTCACGCCTCTGCACTGCTTAAGGGTGCAAAGGCAGAGGCTGCAGAAACACAGTGTTTACCCCAAATCAGGCAGAGCCCTGCAGATCTGTTTTGGAAAGTCACAAAAATATAGAAAACACGGGCTGTGTCCCAGGGCCTCATTTAGAAAGCTAGGATTCTGTGTGAGGTCAAACAGGGAGGGAGGCGAACACGCTGCCTGTGCAGTGGATGAAATCTTCAGTTCCGGTCTCTTCCCGTAGACCTTCCTCTCTTTCCAGCTCCAGGGACGATGGGCTGAGTTCTGTTACAGATAGAACAAGATTCCATTTTCAAGCCAACCAATAGGCTTCTTGCTTTTCATTCTGCATTCCCTCCTCCGTCCTAAAGTTTGGGGCAACTGGATAACAGATACTTCAATTCTCAGTGAAGAGCAGAAATAACAGTTGTCAGTGTGAGCTTCAACTATATGGTTTTCTTCCTCCCAGAAATAAAGTATTATAGGGAAGTACTGTCCTCTGGCTGGCTGAGGCAAACACGCAGGCCCAAGGCTGTGCAGTGAAGGGGAAAGCATCTACCTTTTTACTTTCAGTTGCAGTAAAAATAATTAAAACATCTTTTGTCCAGGAGTTACAAGCTAACCTTTCTTTAAAAGGCCTAGGTTTTTGCAAAAGCATGGCTGTCCTAGATATAAACCCTGTCTCTTCCATGTTTATCTTTTCTACCAGCTCTGGTTTCATGTTGAAAAGATTGTGTCTGTGTCTGTGTGTGTGCTCACATAGTTTGAAAAGGGGAAACTCCTTTATCTTTAGAGAAAAACAAAACAAAACAAAAAACTCTGAATAGATTCGTGCCCCCCCCCTTCCTGTACTGTTTTGCTTGCTGTCCACTAATCTCTGCCCATGGCTGCCTTAGCATCTAGTGTGTTCCAGAGTTGACAGGTCAGAGGGAAGGGGTCCCTCAGCAGCAGTACTTTGAGATGGAGTTGCGCTCAGCGAGTCCTCACCCAGAAAAGGATCATAAATTTACAACCTAATCTTCACTCCCAAGCTGCCTTGGGCTTAGTGTCTGCTCATACGTATGTTTTGTCTTGTTTTAGCTGCACCATATGTGATTCCTTGTGCCATTTTCTTTTGTCTATTATTTTTCGTGATGACCCTGAGCTATGTCTTCCTCCTCAGTTCTGACACTACTCAGCCTTCGTAGCTTTCTTCACTTTGCCAATGTAGGCCTCAAAGAAGAAATGGCAGAAAAGCACAAGGTAGCTGAGGTACATGAGCGAGGACCAGAAGATGTTCTGAAAGTGGGAGTAGCACTGGTCATTGTCATGCTGCATCCAGTTGAAGACCAGGTAGTTAATGACACAGCCCATCAGCATCTGCGTGATCTGGGACAAGGTGATGAACATGGCAAACTTCCGGGAGACTCGGAAACCTGCAGCCCGCAAGGCATAGTAAGAGTACATGACGGCATGCACGCCATAGTTCATAGTCATGAACCAACCACCCCCAGCTACCATGTCTTTGTAGGAGTACCAGGAGTAGAGGAGCACAGTGATGTGGTGGTACCAGTGTAAGAAGATCAGCTTCTGTTTCCTCAGAATGATGAATATCGTATCACCTGGAAGACAGAGCAGAACGAAGCCACGTGAGTGAGGATCAAGGCTGGCTCTAAGGAGCAAAGCAAGACAGGCTACTGTTCAAGATCGCCAATACAACACTGTACCAGCTTCTGCTCCGAAATGGACATCACCAATCAGATTCAGCCATACATAATAGGAAAAATGACAGAAGGGGGGCAGGTGACTGATCTCACAGCAAGCCCGACCAGGAGGCAGACTGAAGTGCAAATTCAAGTGCCCAACAAAACACTCCAAGATTTCATGACAGACAAATGGAACCAGTACAACGCAAGGCTCACCCCTCACATACTTGGTGGATGGCCTGGAGTTCTTGGTACAGACAAGGCCAAGTGATTCTGGGCCTTGGGACGCCTCAAGGTTCTGATGGCTGTGGTGGCATCATACAGGTGGCCCCTGGTGCATTCACCAACAACTATTATTTATTTCCCTGCTGAGTTATTAAACCTAATAACTTTATATTTGTTTAGAACAGAAAGCCAAGTTGCCAGTGGTTACATTTCTAAGCCTATTATAAAATTTCCATTGAAAATTTTATTATGCCTATAATGACAGAAGGTGATGGCCACTCTCATGTATATACCTAAGGGCCAAACTTTCCTTGCCACTATTATACTGCTCTGTGCCTTCTTTTCCTCTCTGGACTATAATATAGACACAACACTTCTAAGCTGACTTTTGTTAGTAGAAAGAAGGTGGAAGTCTAAGGAATTTCATCTTCAAAACTAATTTAGCCAGTTCTAATCAAGATGGTTTTTAATGAGTTTCTTAACACTCATTAAAAATACCAATTTGATACAATACCCAATTGTAGTAAAGGCAATTTGCCATAAAATAATAAACACTTCTAGCTCTTCAAATACCATGCTATCATATCACTCTTGCACGACACACTTCTTAGCTAACAAGACAGCGTGGAAATGCAAGCAGGACCTGCAGTACTGAAGTACTCTGTGCTTTCTCTTGTCTGCTTGCTGGAGTGTCTCAGGAGGCCTGGTTACTTTAGGAGGAACGTAAGAAAGAGAGAACAATCTGTCATGAAATCTTGAAAACAATATCCACCGAAATTCACACTGAGTCTTTTTTCAGAACTCATGTTCAGGATTGGTAGAAGCTGAAGATAACTATCTCCCTTCAATGGTTCTGAACTACTCAAAGCCATATCAAAGTTACTGTCCTCAGCAAGGGTGGTTTCCCATTATTTACACACACACACACACACACACACACTACCCTGAGGTTCTGGGGAAGGTCCAACCATGACTCCATGGACTTTGCTATTATCATTTAGTTGCATAGCCTTGCCTTCTGATGCAAATATAGTTCTTCTGATGAAACAGTCCAGAATCATTTTTTCATTTTCCTGACTCATGCCAAATCATGGAGTTTGTAGGGATGGCAGACGCTATAGAGGAGCTAAGAAATGCATGGTACCCCAAAGGCTGCGGTGGGCTTGGTACTGACCAGCCATCTTTCTTGAGCCAATATGCCTTGGTTTGGAATTGGTGCTGGCCAAGGATAAACAAAGGGCTTTGGTTTCTTTAAGGGGGCTGCTTTGTCATTTATCTTTGTTATCCTCTGACTTATGATCCTGTTTATGGTAAGTCCTACAACCCTTGGCCCAGTTATTTTCAGCCACGAGACAGCTAGCAGACAAGACATGGTGTTTCTTAGACCCAAGATCTCTGTGTGCCTATGGAGAAGTCAATAGCAGCTCTCACCCCAAGGCAATCAATCACAGCCACCAAGAGATGTGTAGTTCCAACTCTGTGGATGTGGCTTGTCACAGATGGCTGAGCTACTCTTCGAAGAGTTAGCTGAAGGGCTGCTGAGTCAGCACTTCAAAACAACAATGAGCTCAACTGAGTAAGGGCCTAGATTCAGAGCAGATGTTTACAAGTTTTAACAAAAGCAAATCTCAGTAGGTTTTAATAGAATTCAAACGGTAGGCATTGATCACTTGGCATGAAGAGCAGAGGGCCAGCTCTTTTGCTCTGACTAGTAGAGTCGAGCCCTTTAAATCCATTGAAACAAGTTCATGGCTTCCACTGGAGAGCCCCTATTGCCATCATTAAGAGTTTAGTGATGAGGAGTCAGTGGGGAATGAGTTCAGTTTCAGCTGGGGGAGGAGGCAAAAGTTCCAGAAATGACACCTTTCTCTTTGGTATTCATAAAGGACTTCATAATTCTTAGAACAAAGTCCTTGAAGATAGGATCTAAAGATAAAAAACTTAATTAAAAATAATTCTAATGAATAAACCTTTCTTAGCAAGTGATAATGGTAAGACTTAATAATTGCAAAAGACTAGGAGGTCATTTAACCTTCAAAACACACAGGCAAACACTCTGTAGTGCCAACTGTTTGGATTTTTAGACCTGTGGCACTTAGCAGTTGACTCCAGAGACAAGGCCACTGTGACACAAGTTGTACAGTATTTGGAGGCCATTGTTCCAGATTGTTAGACTAAGAAACTGTAGTCAGATCTTAAAATACTTCCAGGAAGGAATTTTAACTCCCATGAGGTTACATGAAGGATCTGGGATTGTATGACAAATGTCACCGTATGACAAGTGTCACCACACTAGCCTCAATAGAGAACTGCTAGTATAGTATCTATGTATAGTTAGAGTTTCTATATGTTAGTCAAGGTGAACAATCTCAACAAGAAATATGAGGACCTACCTAAGTTGGAATTCTCAGAACTCATAAAAATCTGAAGAGCGAGAGTCTAAGAGAAGAGGTATAGACAGGCCTGGGGCCAACTAGCATGGTGTACACTCTAGAAAAACACTGTAACCCTGGCTGTCCTGCAACTTACTCTATAGATCAGGCTGGTCTTGAACTCAGAGATCTGCCTGCCTCTGCCTCCCGAGTGCAGGGATTAAAGGCATATGCCACCCCTCCCCCAGATCTTTTTTTTATTTTTTTATTTTTTGATACTTTATTTACATTTCCAATGTTTCCCCCTTTCTAGGTCTCCTCTTTGGAAACCCCCTATCCCCTCCCTCTCCCCCGCCTCTATGAGGGTATTCCACCTTCCACCCACCTGCCCACCCACTCCCGTATTCCCACCTTGACATTCCCCTTTACTGGGGTCTCTAACACCCTCAAGCCCAAGGGCCTCTCCTCCCCCTGATGGCCAACAAGGCTCTCCTCTGCCAAATATGTGGTCCGAACCATGGGTCCCTTGATGTGTATTCTTTGGTTGGTGGTCCAGCCTCCAGGAGGACCAGCCTCCCCCAGATCTTAATTCAAATGGTGAAAGCTAAGGACTCAAAACACAAGGCTGTCCTCCATCCTCCAGATGGACATTATGGCATGTATATTCCTGCATCCCACACACAAATGTGTACAAACACACACCCACAGTCACACAAAATTTCCTGGGGCTTGATCTGTAGTTATCATATTGTAAAATTCTGGGTAAAGTTGATTACCATCCTAATGGTAGATGCTTATATAAATTCACTGACTGACCGAATCTCTATCAATGCATCTTATTCTCAAGTTGTGTTTGTGGTGCTACCTGTGTGTTGTGTCCACCCTGTGTACACACATCATTGTTTATGTATTCAGTTGGATCATGCAAGACCAGCATTCAGATTCTGGTCCTCACAGGAAAGGTCTGTAGGTAGAGCTTTTGTTTGGCTCCTCTTCCTTAGTCTTTCACCTAGGAAGACAGCCAAAAATTCAACTGCCAACTACTCATAGGCAGCAGACTTACACCACATTGTGACATGTGGCTCAGCTGCTCCCAACACGCTGGAGAGAACTTGTATCTACATGGATGTGTGAGCACGAACAGTGAGAAGCTTACAAAACACTAGTGTCAGAACAGACTGTAGAAGTCTCCTGATAAATCTACACCCTCTCGTCTCTGTTTAGAGGAAAAAAAAGAACATTTGTACCAATTCCACAATTCAATTTAATTCCACTAAAGCCATAATTATTAATCTTGGATTGAAAATATTAGGAATCCAGATAGAAGGGTGACCTGTCTTCCTCCAGAAGAACACACACCAGTTTGTGAGTTAGTGGCTGCTATTCATGGATTCACTCAGAGCCCACTCTCACCAGTGAGTTCCTTACTCTGGCAATAGGACACATTTCCAGAAAACTGTGCTATTCATAACAAGTGCATGACATAACTTGTCAATGCTTTGGCAAACCTACGTCACCCTTACTTTCAAGACTACCAAAGGGCCAAGAGAATGTAAAAGCAGAGGACGAATTTCCACTCATTTCTAGCAGATGGCCTACATTCACTTTCCCCAGGGCCAGATTCAGGGGTGAATAAAACCAAGTAGCAGAAGTCAATAGTTAGCTCAGTTAATGAGAACACAAGCCCCAGAAGCGAAGCTTCATTTCCCAGTCTGAATCTTGACTGCAGAGATAAACGTTTGCTCATCTCCGTGACTTGGAAACTGTGGTGGCGTTCATCTTTTTCCCGATTTTAATATTAGCTCAGCTGTTAATGGGCCTTAGAGAAGAGACTGTGTGTTATTTTATAAATCCCTGAGAGTGGCCTACTTTTAGTATTGCTAGGAAATTGGCATTGAAAACTCTTTTTCCATCAATATACATAAAGTATAGTGACATAAAAAGGAGGGAGCAGAGGGGTGGGAGAGAGTCAGTCACATTTTTAAAGGTTCAGGCATTCCAGCTTCTCAGCAACCAGCGAAGACGGACAGACAGACACATTGTATGTTCCTTTGTCCATTCTTAGTAAGTCCCGTATGTGTGAAGCTGCAATGGGTGGGGGTGGGGGTGGAAAGGAAAACAGACACTCACCTAGTTCGGGTGCTTTGCTGAGCACAAATGCATAAGCCCAGAATTTGCTGACAGGTCCATTGTAAAAACTCTGGTCACAAACTGACTGCTTCAGGCCTTTGGTCATCAAAATGTACAGCATGTAAGCACCAGTTCGAAGAGCACCGAATATACTTCCAAAAGGAAGAGAAAAGAGAAACAACAGTCAGGGGACCAATTTCACCTTTGACATTAACCTTTGTTATGGTCTGAGTAGGAATTACCCCCTCCCCCATAAGCTCATTCATTTGAACACCTTGTCCCCAGGTGGTGGTCGGTTCTGGAAGGTGCTGGAACCTTTACAAGGTTAAGCCTTCGACTAGACAAAGCATACCACTGGAGGTGGCCCGAAGCTGTAGAGCCTGGCCATAGTTCCTGTTCTCTCTGCCACACAACTGTGACAAAACATTACCAGCTACCTAAGGTTCCTCCCGCCTTACTTCCCTCCCCCAGTGATGGGCTGTATAACTAATACAGCCATACTTAGAAGGCAGGTTGGCCACTGGTCATAGCAGGGAGAAGATTCCTAGTACCCAGTTACCTGGGTGCATCTTCAAACACCCTGTAAAGGAGCTAGCACAATTCTTGGGACTTTGTCTTGACGACTGTTTGCTCTTCTTCTGTGTTCCACAATGAGGTCATGGAAAGAAGACTGAGTCCTCCTCACCAGGCTCTCAGGTAGAACTATTTCCTCCTGGGAACTATCTCACAGACAGAAGACAGAATAGCTGTACACTCTTGGCATTACCTCAGTTCTGTCTGTATCCAGTCACTTTCCAAGTCCCACTGGCTCTCAGCCCTAAAAGTCTGTTAGTGTCTTTAAGCTAACTCTCCCCCCACATCTGGACCAGATGCCCTGGCTCTTGCATCAGGATCCAAGCTGCTGGTTCTGGCCATGTCTTTTTGCTCTGGGATAATCTGTTTGTATCCGGAGTACCTTCTAGACTTAGACTTAGCTCCACTACCAGTCTACGGCGAGTTCCACGCACTCTAGAAGAGCCAAGTATTCACCCAACTGTGTACACAAACTACCAACACTGGTCTTCGTTTGATATGCTTGCCTCTACATAGTCACACATGTTCCATAAAAATGTCAAAGAGGGGAAAGCTTACTGACAACATAAACACAAAACAAACAGACCCCCTTTTCAACCAGGACCTGATAAGGAAACAGGAGAATTTTGGAACACATTGATGTAATAATGTAACTGGAAACATGAAAGCACTTGGCAATTGGAGCAAGGAGATGCCACTGTGAGTGAACCCTGTATGTGTGTGACCCAGGATGGAATCTACAGTCTGTATGCAAGAGAGATGGCTGGCCCCATAGAGGGATGTGTCGGCCTTCCCTTTTCTCCACAGGATTCCACAGTCTTCCAGCAGTCAGTGGGAGTCACGTGAATGATCCACTGTGGGACGAAGTGGTATCCTCACCAGGTCGGGTAATGGAATTTCCAAGAGGAAATACAGAAACACTTCTTTTTGTATAAGAATTACAAGTCACTCGGCAAATCAGACCACGAACTTTGTCCACCATATACATAAAACTAAACATTGACTTTGCTGAGACTTAAGGAAATGAAATTGACTTCCTGATTACTGTCTAAATTGGGACCTGAAGCAGCGTCTCTAAGGATAGTGTGTCCCTCATTTCAATAGATACTGTCACTTTTTAGTTATTGATCCAATTTATCCTTCAGTGGCTCTCTGCACCTAGATGCCCCACCCCCATTCCTGACCAGGAATCACGCAATTCTGAATGGCTTCTTTATCGCTCACCTTGGCCTTCTGAAGTTCTGCTCAGTGTGCCAGCACTGAGTATGTCTTGTTCTCTGTCTCAGGGCTTTTCTGGAAGCTTATTGCTATTCACGCCAAGGCTGGCTCTTAGTCCCTTTTAAACCTCAAACAGGTATTATCTCCTGGTGAGGATGGCTCCATATCTAGCGTCTACAGCCCTAAGGTAGAGGCAGTGGTCTGGATTTCATTGGACAAGTTGGATAATGGAAACCTTCATTCTTAACTGGACTCCCTCTCCCCTTGCTTCCCTAGATGATGGTTCAACTTCAATATGAAAGGTTCCAACTTTTCCACATTAAGGTTCTACATCTTAAGACACTGCTGCTTTGGAAGAAACACAGATGTGCCATCCAATGGCTGGTTGTCTGAGGAAGAGTCAAGAACTCTCCTCTCCCACACTAAGAGTCCTTTGTTCAGGGTGTCCTAGTATCTTATTCTTCTAAGAAAATCAAACACCTTATGTATAGTTTAGAAGCAATCTTGAGTATATAAACCAGTTTTAGCACTCTCCTTAGGAGAGATTTCTCTTAGGAGAGTATATGTGGCCAGTTCTAGCTAATGTGATCGGTTGGCAAAGGTTTCTTTGCTCTCTAATAGCACAATGGTTTTGATGGCTCTGGGAGACTTCCTGTGTAGGGTAGCCAATGTAGTGAGAGAGCTGCTTTGGCGCGGGAATGGTTTCTTTGCTCTTAGTGTGTATTGTCTGGAAATGCAGCAGACATTTTGCTGGCATTTCAGTTGGGGGTAAATAATTATTCCCAGGGTTGAGGGTTGGAGCCTGGGGAAAAAAATCACTGCAGAGAATCTTTGACATCACGATGACCCACAATACTGCTATCAAGTATACAACACAAATTATTGTCTCATATTTGGACTTAAGCCTCATTCCCTGAGCTCTGAACAATAAGGTTGCCTCAGAACTGAGGACAGTGGCACTTTTGAGGGACTGTGTGCCAGCCATTGGGCTCATGTGTTCATGGGCAAAGGCGCATTGTTGGACTATGACAATGCTGCTGTTGGCGAGCACTGTTGGGGGCAGCTCAGCCAGTGGGGTGACCACCATCTGTGGGAAGCCACTAGCTCTGCCTCATCTCAGCCGTGTGTACTTCAGGTCATGTGGCTTCTGTAACAGCATCGTGCTATGACTAAAATATACTTTAAGTCGAGACCTTTCTTTCGTCTGTGAGTTGTGTTACTTCTAGAGGCAGTGTGACAGACACAGCTGGTTCTATGACCATGCCTCTCTGGTAGGCTTGGCAGGCTTGGTCCTTTTAGTAAAGAAAGGCTCTATCCACACCCACAGCTGAAGTTCAGGTCTTCTGAGCCTACAGAGGCGCCGTTGATAGGCATCATTCTCTTTGCCCTCTTCCAGGAGAGGTTCTGGTGGCCTCCAGGGCTTGCTGCTGAGAGCATGCTGCTGAGGAGCCTCTGACCCAGAAGAGAAGCAGGGACGGGGATGGAGATGGGACAGAGGACAGGGGTGGGAGGTGGGGTGATTGGGAGGGGGGAACTGGGCAGGGGATACTCTATACCTGGTTGGCTCAGACTCCCTGCTTTCTCAACCAGATTGCAAAGCCACATCTGCCAGCACTTCACAATCTATGTCAGCTAACGAGTTCATAATTCGACAGCTATGAGCATTTTTCCAATGAACATCTTGGAAGAAAGGTTGCTGGCAGGGAAAAGCGGCTAATTCTTGAGCACGGTTGCTTTAGGCAGCTGACAAAGACTGTTCTGAGGGGCAGGTGAGCTGAGAGTCTGGGCAATAGTGGGTAATGTGGCCAGAGAACCACCACGGTAAGGTTTTTTTCTGCTGCAAAATTGCACTCACCTTGTACTTAGCGATCTGTTAGTTCCGAAGGCATACGCCTTTTCTTGCAGAGTTTAGTTTGTTTTTCAGTGGTGTTAGAGCAGAGTGCTTTGGGAGGGACCAGTGGATGTCTCTGCTCTTCCCTCAGTAGCATGAGGCATAACTGCAGTGAGGAGGTCGGCCAATTGCCCTGCCCTGCTCAGCTAAGGTGCTACCTCTGGCCTCCTGATTCAGAGTAAGGAAGTATGTTTTGAATTTCCACAGGAGACACCAGGAATAGTTAGTAGACACTAAACTGGGAAGGGAACAGTCCACGGGTTGCCAAGACAACCATGTTCTTTGTACTCCAGGCGTATACATTCAATATTGCTTTTTAAAAAATAAATAAATAAATAAACGTGTATTAGACTGACATTTTCAAAAACTACTTAAATGGCTGGCTGCTCACCACTGATAAACATAAACAACAACAGAGGTGCTTGTAACAAGGTTTGTGACTGTTCAGCATGAAGAAATATTAACAGTAATAGTAATCACCCTGTGTATTAATCACAAACCAGCACTGGGATTGTTGGAGAAATCCTTATTCATTTATTGAACCATCAACTATTTAACTAACAGCAAAGGTCAGATACTGAAGTACTCATGCAGAGAGCAAAACCTCTGTAACATCCTGTAGGTGACAAAGACCTGTGAAACGCGCGCACACACATACACACACACACGTCATAAGACAATTTCATTACCCAACCCTGGAATCTGGAAGTAATTGTACTTTTAGTGCAGACCTTGGAGGACATATATATATATATAAAACCAAAAGTAATTGCAGCAAGAAGTAATTGTGCAATCTATCTATCTATCTATCTATCTATCTATCTATCTATCTATCCATCCATCCATCCAAAAGTAATTGCACCAAAGTTACAATTACTTTCATAATAAGTGTCTGACATTCTGTCAGTTGTTAAAACATGACAACGGCTGACCCAGCAGTAGCAGTTCTATTTTATAAACACAGGAGAGGCCACTGATATTTCTGATAACAAAATCTGAGCTGACATTGTTCTGAGACTCAGACAATATGCACAGTAGGACAAATATCCAATGATTCCAGGATAGGATAAAACAAAACCAAAAATCTACAACCCAAACACCATCTAGCAACTGCTGTCATGCTTATTTACCCTAGGAGAGGATTCAGACAGCAGATGTTGGACAGAATCAGGTCATCTCCACAGCCCTGTCATCTCTACTAATGACACACAGCTCAAGGGCTGAGCCCTTCCACTCCAGAAGACTGAATTCTCAGTAGAGAATGTCAAACTGTAGGGGACAATTGTTTATATATTTTTTCCTTTGCTAAACTGTTCGACAACACAGCAATCCAAAGTATGAACTGCTTCTGTTCATTAAACCAGCAGCTAACCTGAGATACTTGGTCACTTACTCTGTCTCTCCACTGTGCGAAGTGTTTAACTGTATAATTTTTCTTTGACTACTAAGAAGATTTGATACTAAGAAGTGTTTTTATAGGTTTTATGTATTAATTTAAAATTTTATCTTATTAGTTTATGTGTATGAATGCTTAGCTTGATGTATGTCTGTGAACCACTGGTCTGCAGTGCTCATGGAGGCCAGAAGAGGGTGTTGGAGTCCCCTGGGATTGAAGTTTTAAGTAAGACTGGGAATTTAATCCAGGTCCTCTGGAACAAGACAGTGCTCTTAATCACTGAGCCATCTCTCAGCCTCTTGATTCATTTATTTCTCCTTGGAATATTAAACCAGATACTTCAATTAGGAACTTGGAAAATCTCAAATATGGTGGCTCAAAAGGCCCATTAAGCTGTACATGAGATGAATCATGAGACGGACATGGCATGTATGATCAGATCTCAGAGTTCAATAAGACCCTCTTCTTCCCCCAGAAGCTACTGGAAAATTAATTTTAAACTCCCATTGCTTTCTTTCATCTTTTTAGACCAGTTTTATTTTTAAGCAACATACAAAGTGAGAGATTTCTCTGTATGATGAAACTCGATATCTAATGTTTATAATGTTTCATATTTAGTCCTTGGGATTCGTCTTTAGTCTGTAATTAAGAAAAAAACAAAAAGATTCCTTTGGAGTTCTAACGTTACACAGACATTACTTCCTTCTTGAAGAGCAACAGTCACGTAACAGGATGGGAATGAGTAACTGGAATTGAAGACAGGCAGTAATAAGCGTGTGGTGGAAGAGGTGAGCCCAGTTCTCGAGAAGGAGGAAACCTAACCTGTGACACTGGAGTCAGGAAGTAGCTTCCAGTTCATTTTCATTTGTAGTGACATCTAAACGTGACTGATGAGTAGCACATAACCATTTAATGCACTTCTAAGCTAAGCTACATGCTGAGGTATGGATTCTACTAGTCCTGAAGGCTTCATGCAGAACATAGTCGGTGGGAAAAGTCTCAGAGTACATAGAAACTTCGTAAATAACTCCTAATGTGCCCAGAAGACATGTACTGTGGTGGACGCGCATTGTACAGTTGCTGTCCCCATTCATAACACCCCCTTGATAAGTCAGAGAACTCCTGCTTTAGACAGTTGCTCTGATTACGTTTGATAGGATGGGCTGGCTTTGATTCATCTTCTGATACGTCAGTTTAATTCCCTTAACTTGTAAATACAACTTTTTTTTTCCCAAATAAAAGAGAAAGGTTTAAGGGTCTGAGTGTTGTTTAAATACTATAGCTCCTTGTCTCCCAGTGACCTGACATGTTAAATATAGCTGAGCAGGTCCTTATATCTGGAGTGTACAACTTGGAAATGACCCACTTGTCTCAAGAACCTGGCAAAATACAGACACTCTGGGGCCAACTCTGAATGACCAACTTGATAAAAAGCCAGACTTGTAGAGTGCAGAGCGAGAAGGGAAGGAGAAATTTAGATAACGATGTGGGCAACAGGTACCATGGTGGATGTTCATTAGCAGCTACCACAGGGACCGATGTACGGCTGTAGGATCTGATGCCTCAGTTTACGACCATATATTTTCAAATGCACCCGGATCCTCCATTACTGAAACTATTACATTTCCCTATGAGTCACATAGATGTCTATCTATCTGTCTGGTATGGTTTCAGTTCCCTCAAGACCAATAGGGAAAGTGCCAAACTCACCTTGATTTTAAGTCTTAGTAGTTAGTGTCAGCCTCATTCTGGCTGGCTCAAACTTGACTCTGCAGACATCTCAGGATGTCTCACATGGGAGCCACTAGATGATGTAAGCCCCTAGCTTCATGAGAAATTATCGTCCCTATTTTATAGGCCAAGACATAGACAGCAAGGGGCTTGTGAGCTAGCCCTAAGCCCCTCAGTTCCTTTGCAGCACAAACTTCAATCTATAGCTCATAGGTCAGAGCTGTTTCTGAAAACTCACCAGACTGTCACTTCGGGAGTGGCTCTCTGTTTGATGAGAAAAATCTCCTAAAAGCCCTAAAACCATGCCAGTGCCTAGAACAAAGCTCACACCAAGAAGTTTAGCCCTTAATCTTGGGAGCAACTATTAGTTCTAGCTCTAGACTAAGATCATTCTGGAGATGTTCCTTTTCAAGATACCATCTTGCCTGTCCTCTTGCTCCATGAGGCTACGTCAGTAACCAATGGAGGGAGTCATCCATCGATGAGCCATAGACGTACAAGTAAGAATGTGAGGCATGAGAGTTCTGTAGAACTTTGCAAAGTCGGTGTCATGTGATGGGTGGGCTTTCTTCCTCTGACTTATCTTCTCAACGACCAACACAGTGCCACCTGATCCACTCCCGAGAAGGCTTGCTCAGGCCTAAGAGATGTTTTCAATTTCATAAGGGAAGAACAATATGCAGGTGTCTGGACTTTTATAATGAGAACAACAAACAAAACTCTACCATTAGTGACAGGATGCTAGAAAACCCGAGTTATATGAACCAGAAAGAAGCTGAAATGAATGAGGGCACAGTGAAGGTGGACGCTGAAGCCAAAACAACAACAACAAAAACCCCAACAACAACAAAAAAACCAAACCAAACCAAACCAAACCAAACCAAACCAAACCAAACCAAACCAAAAAAACGTCACGTGAACCACGAAAATGATTAGTCATCTTGTTTCTCCAGAAAACTTAGCTCCTCAGGAAAACTCATGGTGTTTGGAGTAGGAGCAGATTATTAGAGCAGCAGTAATTCCAGTGCCAGTAGCGCTGCTCCATCGATACAACTTTATAGGCTTTCGTGGCTTACACAGCTGCAGGAGGCAAGCAAACGCTTCCGAGAGATGATTAATGACAATCTCGTGGGGAGAGTTCCTGAAGCATGCTATAGAACAGTATGTGTGGAGGAGGAGGAGAGGGAGGAGGGGGAGGAGGGGGAGGAGGAGGAGGTGATGCGAGGTCACCGTGGTGCTCGGTTTCTCACACCCTTAAAATGAATGGGCTGTGGATGTCCTTCAGAAGCCTAGCTCTGTCTAGTCTTCCATGAGCTTGTACTAAAGCTTCGGAGAAGGGAGGAGCCATAACTCATTAACTTTCTGCTCCTTCATATATCCAGTATCTTCCCTTGGGTACATTAATCTAAAGGCCCATCAGATCTTGATCACCCTTTAAAACAGCACATTAATTCCTTTGGAAATCGTCCTTGTCATCACATAATCGAATCATTACTATCGTGAGCAGCTCAAGGAGGGTGAAGTCAATAGATGATCACTTCACAAATATTAAGTATAAACGCTCACTGGGTAGTAGGCTATACTTCATTGAGAAGAGATTAGTTTTGCTTTTCCCCATATTTAATTATTTTTACTGGGTGGGGCATGTTCTGTAAAATATTAATTTACTTGTGAACATATATAGCTATATGCCTTTCTCTGTCACTGACTCGGCCACAGACTACTCCTGGGGTCTAGACACAACAAGCTACCTCAAGGGTAACTAACAAACCACCTTCCTTTTAGAGGGAAGGGAGCTTCAATCTTAGACCACTGAGTCCTTTCAGTCTGGATTTTCCCTCTAGGGTCTTCCATTTTGTTTCTCTTGGCAAACTCATGAGTGCACATGAAAAGCCTTGTAGTGGGGATTTTTATTTACTAAGCAACTGACCAAATAATTATCTGGAAAGAGATAATAGGAAAAAGATTTCCTTAAATCATATCATTAGCTGATTTAAAAAAGATAGGTATGTACAGAAGTACAAGTATATTGGATGTTTTTGTTGTTGTTTGTTTTGTCATCTTGACACAAACTGGAGTCATCTGAGAAAATGCCCTCATCATACTGGCCTACAGACAAGCCTATGAGGCAATTTCTTGATCGACTTTTGATGTGGGAAGGCCCAGCCCACTGTGGATGGTTTTCCATCCCTGGGGCAGATGGTCCTAGGGTGAAGAAAAAAACAAACTGAGCAAGCCGTGGAAGCAGCTTGGTTTCCACTCCAGTTCCTACCTCTGGAATTTTTGCTCTGACTTCCATCAAATACCAACTGTGACCCAAGTCTTGTAAGATGAAATAAAACTTTTTCTCCCCAAGTTGCTTTTGATCAGAATGTTTTATCATAGCAACAGAAACCTAACTGAGAAAGCAGGACTGTGTTCTGGGCCTGGCAAATGGTGTGTCAGATGAACATAATTAGAAGGCCAAGGCCCAGCTCCGCCATCGCCTGGGCCCTTTACACCCGAAACACAGAACTGTTTTCATCTAGCTCAGTTCACCACCTTGAGATGAGAAAGCCAAGTAAGTATGGCCTGTTGGCCTATATAACTGACTCACTAGATACCTGACAGAGATCCTTCAGGATGCTGAGCCTGCAGGATTAAAGGGAAAGCAGAGGCGATGCCAATAAAAAGTTTTTGTACTTTTATTTTTAACAATCACAGGGATTTGGGTGGAGATAGATGGCTCAGAGGTTATAAGCACTAGCTGCTCTTCTAGAAGACCAGGGATCAATTCCTAGCACCCACATGTTGGCTCACCACTGTCTGTAACTCAAGTTCCAGGGATCTGATGTCTTCTTCTGGCCTTCTTGGGTACCAGGCACACACAATAATAATAAATAAACATCATAGGACTGTTCAAATGAGGCATTAATGAGCCATGAAAAGAAATTCCGACACAAGCTACAATGTGGACAAACAACGAGGACTTTGTGCTAAGTGAAATAAGCCCACCACAAAAAGACAGATACTATGTGACTTAGATTGTGGAGTAAGCCAAACAGATACAGAAGGAGGGAAAATGGTGACTTCCAGGGGCACAGGGCTAGGGAAGTGGAAATGGAGCGTTATCTTTTAATTGGGAGTTTCAATTTTGCAAGATAAAGAACTTCTAAGCCTGGTTGCACAACAAGGTGAACACACTTGATACACTCGGAGACAAAAATGGTTGAGATTAAAAAAATAAATAAATAAGATTGGAAAAGGGTCCCAGTCTAAATTCCTGTGCTCTGAGGTCCAAAAAACCAAGTTGAGTGAATTTCTTGATTAATGACATTTAAGATGCTAAGGAAAAAAAGGAAAAAAAAATTCAATCGTAAGCTAAAAGCATTAGCTAGCCTGTGCTACACTGCAAGGTTTTTGTTCAAACATCACCCACCCTCCTACAACCTCAGCACAATTAGTAGCACCTGCTGTTGAGAAAAACACTAAAGTGGCTTCTTGAAATGAATCAAAAGTTCCAACAATGAAGAGATGAAAGTCTGAAATACATGGATTGAAGCTCTGACAGGGACGGGGCGGGCCACAAAATGTGGGCATACAGACCTGCATACAGCAAGCAGATTAGAGAGAATCTGAGCAGCCCCCCACGGCCAGCCTCCTGCAAGGGGGTCTTGGGAGAAACTGCTGGAGAATGACTCTGCAGTTCAATCTACAAATCAGTTTATGGGCAAGAATGAAGAATTTGAGATGGGTACTACTGAGCAGAGAACACTGGTGGATGTCACGAGACGAGATTGGCTAAGGATAGAACTGTCCCTGTAATATACATTGTTATGATAGCTGGACCAAGTTTGCAGGATGCACATAGACGCAGCCATCAACAACGCAGCCATCAACAACGCCGCCGCTGCTGCCGCCACCGACAACGACGACCACCATCAACATCTCAGACTAATGAAGCTTTCTTTTTTCAAGCAGTTACATGTAAATGTTAACTCAATGGCCACTCAAGAATTTAGTGTCCCACCTGAAAAGACCTAGAGAGCCTATAAAAAAACTGCCTATAAAAAAACCCTCTGGTTTAATTAGATTGTTTCTATCTGGGTTTATTCTTAGAAAAACGTATTCTACACTTATTCCATGCAAAGTTCTCTTTAGTATACCAGAATTTAAAAAAAACGAGAAAGACAAACCTATTTACCAAGGTTATACATTCTTCTGTGACCAACTAACATACCCACACCCAGAGAGTGAGAGAGAGAGAGAGAGAGAGAGAGAGAGAGAGAGAGAGAGAGATAGTGATTTTATGTAGTGGTTAAATATGTCAGTAATGACAAGACGAGACACCAGGAAGGGAGGTGACAGGTGAGCTGATAATGGATTCACGAGAATGAGCCTGACCTGCCACAGCATTGATACGAACACAGCCAAGGCTCACAGCAGAAAAGACGGGAATGCTAGTCCAAGGCCAGGAAGGCCGGTTGTACTGGGACAGGAATGAGATCCAGCTTCACAGATTGTATGGCCACAGCCTGCAGAGCCTCTGAGGCTCTTATAAGGCATAATAATTAGCAGCACTAAAAACCATTTACTCAGTAGCACTGCAGAGCACTGTCTGGCTTTAAGCAGGACAGGGGTACAATATGCTTTATACTTTTAGAGACCATGTAGGCGGCCACGTGGAGAAAGACCACAACGTGGAATGACAACCTCCACACTGTTAACATACACAATTGTGGATTTTTAATAAAGAACATTTATTCTTATTATGTAATAGAGTAACTGAAGAGACCATTTAGAAAGGGCTAGCTCTCTCATTCCTAAGGATGCTGGTAGCTGTGAAAGACAACAACAGACATAAAATAAAGACAAATTTGTGATGCTTTCTCAGCAGCTCTCTGAAACACTGTCATGGGTGTCATACAGCAAGGAAGAAAAGACTAAAGGTCACTGGCCTAAGCAATAAGGTCTTGAGATAAAGAGGAACTAATTTAATTATTAACTTATTTTCTGATTAATTAACTTGTAAGGAATCCTTTACAAGTTAACCAAGAACTTAAAAAATAAATACATAAATAAGGCTTTTCAGAGCATACTGTGTTTGAGGCAAGGCAAACTCCCGAAAGAAAATGTAGACTGAGATGAAGCAGGGATTCAGAGACATCGCCCTCTCAGGAAGTCACTAGAGAGAATAGCCACGCTCTAGGGTTGCCTGTCTCTCCTGGCTCTGTGAAGACGGCATTCAGCCAACCAGGAAGCTGGCTGAGAAAAGCCACTCCCTGAAGTGAAAGTTAACCAGAACAGTGCTGTTATCTCAGAAGAAGGCATGCAGTTAATAGTCCACAGACTGGGGGCAAAATGACTGTAGAGAGGTCAGCCCACAAACAGGAAGCTTAGGAATACAGACAAGCATGCCAAGTGGGTCAAGAGTCCCAGTCAGACTCCGCTGGAGCACAGCAGGCCACACTGGGCTGCTTGTCTTGACGTGGATGCTGAAAGATGTTGAGAGTGGATGTTAGCCCCTAGAATGAAATGGAATTGTAACTTGAGTAAACCATAGCAGTTATGGTAAGTGCAGATGTTTTAGGCTTGGTTACCAAGAGTTCCAAAGCAACAGGCTTGAGGGGAGAACCCGGAAAACACAACTTGTAATTAACATTCAGATGCTTTTATGTAAATGCCCCCCAAATCAAGGCTTGAGAAACCCTGCCTAGGGTCTTTCTCACTTATATCCTTTCTGAGGTACTCTGCCAGTGAGCCACACCCCCAGTCCATGGTCCTCTCTAGGAGAATTTACTTGAGTCTCTCACGGTTTAGTACTCTTCAAAACTCTGGCCCTCCAATTATGTAAAGAACGTGGAACTGAACAAATAGCGCTTTCAGGTCAGACCAGGCTCTGTGTGTTCATGCCCGTGGGGGACATTTCTTCTCAATCTGTAAGTTCTTTCATAGGGACATGAATCACAGCATTCTTAAATATTCCTGTATACAATAATACGCTGTGGCTCATGCTTCCAAATTGGTGAAACGTGTACCCCATACATAAACTATACTCAAGAAACAATTTCAAAGCTAGTGTCCAAGCTGAGCTATAACAGTGCCACAAAACAGCAGCGTTTGAAGTTTCTCCCTGTCGTTCATTGTCACCTCAGCAATTCTGTGGCTCAGGACAGTCCTAAGTCCCCAGAGTGTCTGGGTGGCAATGGTGTTGGGATGAACCCTGGGCCTAGGGTGGCCTGCACAAGCGCTCTAGTGCACAGAGCCACACCGACAGCCTGACTTACTGTTCAGCCCAGGCAGTTCTCAAACTTGCATCCTCCTGCCTCTAGCTTCCAAGTCCTGACACTATACTACATTTGTGTGCTGCCACTCTGAGCCCACTGTGACAATGACAGCTGGTGAAGCACAGCCATGGTACCCATGTCACCATTAAATGGTAATGCTAAAACAACCACCAGAGCCACCTTTTCAAATCAAGAACCCCTCTTAGGATGGAAAATTACTGTTAGCACATATCTGCTGTGTTTAAAATTATGTTTTGATATTAAGTGATTACCGTGAAGTTTTTAGGTAATAGTGACTGGTATTGAGTGAATATTTTAGGAAGATTTCAATAAACTTGTATAAATATTTAGACTTATGTTAATAGGCTGACTTGGAGCACTTACGTAGATTTGAGGAAAACATTACTGTGTAAGATTGTTATAGGAGGAAGGTTCTTTACGGCTGCTCACTATACTCATTTTTCATCTTTTATGTATGTTTAGAAAGTTCCATAGTAAAAAAATTTAAGAAAAAGAAAAAATAAACAATTAAATGTTCATTTAAAAAAAATTATGTTTTGAAACACAAAGTTACATGGAGATAGATCTATGTGTTCTGACAATCCCAGTTTGGCTTTTATTCCTATGGAAAAATTAATTTTGAGCTATAACAGTTCAGAAACACTTGACTGTTCTGACATACTGAAAGAACTTGCTGCCATATTAAAGGTTGCAAGCCTAGTGTGTGTATTCTTTGTAAGTTGGTTGTAGAATAGTGTGGATGAAACCCTGACATACATTGTATAACTTGGTTGTTATTCAGTTCCAGGAGAGCCTGTAATTTCTGTTTTGAAGAGGAAATTTGTTCATTTTAAATTAGGCTAAAACAAATTTTGAAACAGCAAACATTTCCCATTAAATATGGAGGATGTCTTCCTCCCTCGGCTCCGGCGTTGCCTCGGTGGCTGGTTCTGCCTTTCCTCGCCTACGCATTCTGCAGGAGGCGTGGGTGGGGTGGGCTCTGAGCAGCCAGTGCAGCAATGCAGCTTCCCAATCACTGCAGCCGACAGACCCAGCCCGAGCTCAGAGGTGGCCGCAGAAACGGTATGTGAACTGTGCTCACTGTGCGTGCACCTCGACTCGGGTCCATGTCCTCTCCAGCCCTCCAGGAAGAGATCAGTCACACAAACAGGTAGGCAACTTACCAGTGCAAAAGCAATTATTTTCACTTTTGGACTTGATCCAAAACAGGGAACAATAGAGGAGTCCGGGAACATCCCCAGGCCAGCTGCTGACAACACTCCTCGCTCTGCAAAATAATATCTGAATGGATTTCTTCAGCTGTCACAAGTGCCACAGCAAGGACACTCTCCGTTCCCTAACCACATCTGCATTTTTATGTAATTTTATGATTTTTTTTTTGAAACAGGGTCCTCCCATGTTGCCCAAGGTGGCTTAGAACTCTCCACTTTCCTTCCTGGTGTTAGAGGCAGGTACACACTGCTACACTTGGCTCGCAGCTATGGGTTTGCATGAAGAAACAATACTTTGCAACCTTTGGTGGGTGGGATGAAGAAGAAAGAAACAAGTTTTGAAAAGCAGTCTCTCTTTTTCTTTTTATGTGGTTCTCACTACAAAATACTCCCAATTGAAAAGAATTCTGGCCGGGCAGTGGTGGCCCATGCCTTTAATCCCAGCACTCGGGAGGCAGAGGCAGGTGGATTTCTGAGTTCGAGGCCAGCCTGGTATACAGAGTGAGTTCCAGGATAGCCAGGGCTACACAGAGAAACCCTGTCTCAAAACAAACAAACAAACAAAAGAATTCTGGTGACTTTGTTATGTTAAAAGACAATTTTAAAACCTTTTTAAAAAGACTGGTTATATATATATGTGAACCTATGTGAATGTGGGTACAACACATACATACAGTGCCCACAGAAGCCAGAGGGCATCAGAATCCTGGATCTCTTAACTGCTAAGCCATTTCATCTCTCTAGCCCCTAAAGATGTCTTCTTCTGGCCATGCTGTGCTTGGGAGGTGTGGGACTGGCCCGCAGGGACATCGGGTGCACACCCCCCCCCCCCCCCCACGCACAGCGGGCGAGCCGGGGTCGTGGTGAACTAGGCGCGCCCGGCCCACTGCAGCCCTACCTGCCCCTCATGCGCCTGGACAAGCCCATGGGAGCAGCGTCCTTACTTCTTGTCGTCACCTACCTACTAATGAAAAGAACGTTTTGGCCTCAGTTAGCCTTGGGCTTGACTTTTAATTGGGGTGCGTTACTCGGATGGTCTGCTGTCAAGGGCTCCTGTGACCCGGCTGTATGCCTGCCTCTCTATTTTTCTGGAGTTATGTGGACACTGATAGATGATACTATTTATGCTCACCAGGACAAGAAAGATGATGCTCTGCTTGGCCTGAAGTCCACAGTACTGCTGTTCAGGGAGAACACCAAGCAGTGGCTCAGTGGCTTTGGGGTTGCCACGGTGGGAGCGCTGAGCCTGGCGGGAGCCAACAATGGTCAGACCGTTGGTCCCCTACTACGCTGCCGTGGCTGCGGTGGGAGCCCACCTGGCTCATCAGATTTACACTGTAGACATCCACAGAGCCGAGGACTGCTGGGATAGGTTCACCTTCAATCGCACCATAGGAATGCTTCTGGTCTTAGGGTTTGTGCTTGGAAATTTGTGCAAAGAAAAGACGGAAGAAGCAAAAGAAGCTGAAGCCGTTAGAGTGGAAAGTGAGCAGACAAGCTGAGCTTGGTCCCTCTGGAAGCAGAGGCAGGAATTCCGTGAGGTCAAGACATCGAGTAACATAGTAGGACCCTGCCTCAAAGCAGCAAACCGGCTAGAGTGGTAGCTCGTGGGAAGAGTGCATGGCCACCATGCAATATGCCCATGGCTCGGCATTCTCTCCTAGCAAATAAACTCATTTGTAAAACTCAGGGCTTGAGAGCGCATTGTTAGATTTGGACGAGCAATCTGTTAAGGAAGTAAGACGCACTCGGGTAGTGTGGGCTGGACTTTATTGCAGCTGCTTTCAACCGCCTCCCTGTCACAGCGCCTGTCCCATTGACTCCTAGGGTAGGGTAGACCCCAGTGTTTACGTTGTGCAGCCTTCTGTCCTTGTTCCTTCTCATGCGAAGTTTTAGGAACTTCACAAAACAACTTGTGTAAATCATCTAAATTAATGATTTTTATGAAATGGCCATATGCTTTATTTTATTTCTTACTAAGAATCTCCTGTGAGAAGTTGGGGCACACTATTCTTTATTGTGATCTTTACTCACAGCCAAAGCTGTAATTCAAGAAGCCATTCTGATTTTAGATGTTTTAGAAGAACGTAAGCAAATAAATTCTTTCTTACATCAAAAAAAAAAAAAAAGACTCCTTCTATGTTCAGTAATTAGACTCAAATAGATTGTCTCTCCTTTTATCAGATTCCTGCCCTTTGGAGCAAAAGCGGTATGTGTATGATTATTAAACAGTTTTAAGCCATAAATCTACTTAAGGGTTTATAGAACATATCACGGGGGTTGCTTTTTAAGAAAACCAGAACTAGAGAGCACAGACCGGCTGAGAGGATCCCAGCCATTATCGGTCTGAAACCCTCCAGCCTCTTACGGCATTTCCCGTCAAAGGGGCCAGTGGCGTGTATAGAATTTCCTAATCCAAAGCCAACACAACACGGGGCTCTCATTAGGGTGCGGCAGCTGTGTACTTCATGGGAGTCAAAAAGAAATGTACAGTAATTCCATCAAAAAGCTGATCACACCAACCACCGAGAAAGCCTGAGGAATTTCTGGCATGGATATTCCACAACTTGCGAGCTAGAACTTTTGCCAGTCGTGTTTTTCCTGTGAAGATAACCACGCTAATCTTTCTTATTCTGCTATTCACTTTCCCTTCTTTTCAGGAGTTATTTTATATACTCAATTTAGGATAAAATGCTTAGAGGAAAATTAACGGTGAAAACAAACTCAGTCTTCCTTTATGAACAGCTATGAAGACAAGGTACCTGAGAGCAGACATATAGCCCACCCATATGCAGTCTATAAGCCTGGGATGGATTTCTATAGTGAGTTAATGCAGGCTTAAGTCAAACTTCTAAGGTTTCTACTTTAACGTATGCAAGAACCTACACCTTTTTGGAGATGTGAGCAGAGGATTAAGACAATATCTGCTAGTCAGTTGATCCTGAAATCCTTGGTCAATGAGAACTTCTTAGCAGACAGACCAACTGTCTGTTGTCAGAGATAGCCACTCTTTAAAGTATCAGGACACTGAGATATATGTATTTTAGAAAGAGTCTGTCTGTCTTTTTTTTTTTTTTTTAAAGGCAGGGTCTCTCTGTATAGCCTGGGCTGTCCTATAACTAGCCTGGCCTTGAACTCAGATGGCCACCTACCTCTACCTCCCAAGTGCCCCACAGCCACCACCAGTGAAAGTCTTTCTTGTGATTCAAGGCCATAAACATGACCCATCTTTTTCCTAGTCAATCTGTTACTGTTGGTCCACAATACGATTCCAATCTTGAATGTGACCTCACACCAAAGCTCCACCCTTAATTCTTTAAAGATGTAATCTGTGCCCATAACTTCCACATTGTCCCCATAAGGATGCCACATACTAACTGCAAGATGTGCTGTCCACTCAGTTACACACGAAAGCCAGATGTTATGGCGCGTGCTCTTCTGGGGAAGCAGCTGGAGATGCAGGAGGAAGCGCTGCATTACTCTTGTAGCCAGGACCAGAGGAGGGGTTCCTCTGGAGACCCCGAAGCAAGCTGGCATCCCTGACTTAGAGCTGAATTTAGATCCCATTCAGTTTGTAACCCTACCTCAGTGTTTGGCTGTGAAAGAAACCGCATTAAACATATTACAAGGGCAGGCGGAAAGAAGCCCAGTAAAACGGCACAGGTCAGGCAGGGAGGTCAGGAAGCAGACAAAGGCATTTTAAGCTGAGATACTGAGTTATGAGAATATGCTTTTTTTCTTGATTTTGCATAATCTCAAATTATCAAGTAAAGGAGCTGTGCTATCAAAAGAACACACACATACACACAGAGTCACGTTATTTGGCAGATTAGAGGGCATTCAAGTGCAATTTCTTTAATCTTGTGATGAAAATGAGTTTGGTCTCAGGAAAAAACAACAACAACAACAACAACAAAAAACCCATGTGAAGTTGGCAAGAAGCAGAAGGTCAGGAGTCTCCAGAGCCATCCAAGCCTGGGGCGGCTCTGACACTTTAGATGGTCTTCTTAGCTCGTCTCTTGTGTTCTGAAGCACTGTTCTTGATATTTATTTATTCATTTAATCAAGCTAGTATAAGGATTAATTTGAAGCTAAGTGCTTTCAAAGAACCCAGACACTGCCTCTTATAAGTAAGGTAACTCTGAAGGTCTTATGGTTCTGAATGTCTTCAAATCATTAGGAATTATTAGGAGAATTTCTACTTCAGCCCCACATTAGTACAAAAACTTGGCATCAGTGAACAACCACCTCTCCTGACTACTTCAGTCACCTGAGCACAACGTCTGTTACCTTGCTGATGCTTTTTCAGATCTCTAAGATGTGGGTATGGGAGGAGAAGAAACTTCTCCATATACCATTGTACCCTTATAAATAAAAAGAAAGGGACAAGAGAAATCTGTCACTTATATTAATAACTTGCATTGTGTGGGCAATGAAACATTCTTTAAAAACAATCAGTCATTTTAATTACACATATCTGGTTCTAAATCTTAGGACTCTGTAAAGTATAAGTAGTATCGAAATAGCAATGAATTCAGTGGAGGTTGTCTGAGTACCACAGTCTTAAGGAGCTACAATTGAGTTCTAAGTGAGAATAAGGAGTGGTCAGAGAACCTACACCAATTTTCCCTTGTGAATTTTCTGCTGCAAATGGTAGGCAATGAGTTTGCCATTACCTAAGCAAATCCATCTACTGGTAGTACTGGCAAAAACAATAGCTATCTGCAAAGGAAAAAAACTCTTGCTTCTGAGGTCATAGCCAAGTCAAGCAAGACCCAGGCACCTATCCACACCACAGTATTACCCAAACGGTCAAGCACTGAGTATTTGGAAATGTAGAGAGAACAGGTCGAAAGCTTTCAAGAAAGAGCTTGAAAGCACAATAGAATGGGCTTGCTGGTGGCCTGCAAGTATGTTTCACACAGGAAATTTCAGAAGGAGGAATTCTAGTGATGTAACAAGAGAACCATGTGTGAGCAAGCAATGTTTCTAGACAGCAAGGCTCCCACAGTGCTGCTACGGTCTTCTACTCACATCCATACCTTGAGGACATGTGGGCTCTTGAAGAAGGAAGGCTCATTTCTCAGAACTGCAGCTACTTCTTTATTTCTAAGAGAAATCTCCTCAATAGGAACATCTAGCACCCCTCGAGTTACTCATTTTAATGTCTTCCTCTGCCAATCCACAGATAACCGTGGTTGCTTCAGACCAATCATGGCTGTCAGTGTCATCTGGTATATCTCAGATTTTGGCCGTTTCATAAAAATTCATTCCTTTGGTGTGATGGGCTTCTGAAAAAATTCAAATTCTTCTCTCTCTCTCTCTCTCTCTCTCTCTCTCTCTCTCTCTCTCACACACACACACACACACACACACACACACACACACACACCCATCCGTGCAAAATCGTGGCAAACAGAAGCCTTTATGGATTAATGAGGTAACACAGGAAAAGTTATGAGCATCATAATCTGTAGCTTAATCCTTAATTCAAAATAATCACTATTGAATGATGCAGTTGTAAATTCATGTAATCTCTTTTAGAAAAGGCTCGCTACTTCAGCCCCATTAAGATAACCTAAGATGTTAGTGCCTCAGTGAAGTGCACCTTGAGAGGTGCACTGTCTTCTATCAGTACAGAACTCATGTCATTGCCCATGTTTAAAAATTTAAGTTGTGACAAAAGATTCCTGAAGGAGCATTCATCTATTAAGAGTAAATACCTGTGGGGAATGAGATTTAAGACTGTATGTGTGCTTTTCTTTTTCCTTTGATTATTTTTGTTTTGTTTTAATGAACAAAGACTACTTGTAAAACTAGAAATTAAAATTTAAAAAGCTACTAGATAACCATATAGTAACAATAACAAAAACAACTACAACTCCTGAGTAGCGTTCCTGGAGATAGGTCAGCAAAACTTGTGAACCTGTAACCTACCTGCAAAACAGGGAGAGGCTGTAACCAGAAGCTGTTCTCTGCGAAGACACAACCCTGCTGTGTCGGGTCCGCACTCATCACAAACCATCGACCTGTCCACAGAGATGCTTTCGACAGGCCAGAACCTGTGTGCGGTCTGCAGAGCAGACAGCCCCCTGTGTTCTCTTCAGTAAACCCTTCCTATAACAGCTGGGAAATCACTAACACATCCTACCACAAGACCACATTGCAAATTTACTTAATTAATCTAACAACTGCCTCCTTGGAAACACTCAAAACTCTTGTTTCTAGATTCAATTATCCCCTTTTATAAAGAAATGTAAAACAGTTATTAGTAAATTACCTTCCTTAATCTCCTTTACTAATTTTAGAAAAGGAACATTTAATACCTACTTGAGCTCGGGGGGGGGGGGGGAACAGAATTGGGGGTGCCAACTAAACAGAGAGATTAATTTATCAATAACAATGGGCTTTGATATTTATCATTTGTTATTTATGTACCATAGATACTTCAACTATCTTTGCACAGATGTTAGGTATGAGTCTGTGACTTAACATTTGACACAACCCATGCATGTCAGGCTACATGGCTCCTGTGTTCTTCTTCACATTGACTTTCCCATGCTCTAGGAATGAACTGATTCAACAAAGGAAACTTTTACACATTCAGCCTTCAAAAAAAAAAGACAAATATATCTGAATAAGAGCAAAGAAAGAAAGTTTAAATTTCTAAATTACCATGCCCACCAAGCTCTCATTACTGAAATTTGGCCTTTTTTTTTTTTTTTAATAACCCAGTAAATATTATAAAAACCTGGACCAAAATATTTGATAATTAAAAATATCTCTCCTTGGTTTTCCTCAAGGTATAATTTTCTTCTAGTACCTCTTCACACATTTATAAATATTTAAATTAATGAATGATATACAGATGCTATTGTTAATTAATAAACCTTGAATGTACATTATTGAGCAAGATTTATTTTTAAACACAACTCTATAGCTTACTTTGTTATTTTAACCATACCACATACTTCAAGTTACTGGAAAGATGTATTCACTTTAGATTACTGGTTGTGGTGGTTTGACTGAAAATGGACCCATGGACCCATAAACTGTGGCATAGTTAAGATGCGTGTCCTTGATGGAGTGGGTGGGGCATTGCTGGAGGAAGTGTGTCACTGGGGGCGGGCTCTGAGGTTTCAGACGCTCATGCCAGGCCCAGTGTCGCTCTCTTCCTACTGCCTGCTGATCCGTATGTAGAACTCTCAGCTTCCTCTCCAGCACCATGTCCATCTGTGCACTGCCGTCCTTCTCACCATGAAGACAATGGACTAAACCCTGAACTACATATAAGCCAGAGCCAATGAAATGTTTTCCTTTATAAGAGTCGCCATGGTCAAGGTGTCTCTTCATAGCTACAGAAACCCTAACTAAGACACTTGTGAAGGTAAAATTCTTATAGAAAGTTTTGTAAAATATTAAACATGAATATAATAAACCAACTTATAAGACACGCAGGGTTCAAGAGAGTAAAATCAAGAAAAATCCTTACCAGGGGCAACTCTATGGGATAAAGTATACAGAGCAAAGGATTTCCTCACAGGATGCATCAGAGGGGGAGGCAGGGGAAGAGAAGGCAAGGAAATCTGGATGGTTAATGAAAACACACAGACCTCATTTTAGTCCAAGTTTTTATATAAAAAGGAAAGGAACTATAAACAGGAAACTATTAGTCAAGTAGAAAAATTCAAAGATTTAACAAAGAATTACCATTAATTTAAGCGAGGAAATAGGTCTGTGTGCATTTCTTTGAAAAGAGCCCTGCCTTTTTTAGCTCTCACAGAATTGCTTCAATCTGCATTATTTCCAAATTCTGGGACAAGGGGAAAGTTAGGAATAGAAAGAAACTTGACCCATTGAAGTCTGAGCATGTGCTAAAGGGTGCTGGGAGCACGGGGCATCATTCTACTTTAATCTGTTTATGAATCACGGAACAGTAAATGCTACTTACTTTTGGTTTTTTAGAGACTCACAACCTGACAGGAAAAGAACTGGGAAGTCCTCAGCGACAGACCCAAGCACAGGCTCTTAAATCCCCAGCCTCCCCAAATCCAGCCAAATAACAAGCGGGCCCTGCAGTGATAAGCAATCGGGTTCCCATGCAGGCAGCCAGCATAATGGAATGTGCAACTCCTGGAGCACCATGGGAAAATCCTCTTCCTACGTGATCCTAATCAGCTTTGGGTGACTAATGAGGCTTTTAATGACACCATCCGTCTTTCCTTAGTGCTAGAAAAGTTATTGTATCATTCCAAAAAATATAAAGATAGTTATAAGACGATGGTGACATGCTTTGCCTTAGAGTCCCCCTATTCTGTCCCCATTGACCCTTCTCAACCGAGTCACAAGCTTTGATCAAGTTGAAATCACAAATAGGACATGAGACTTTGGTAGCTCTGTTGGTGGATGCTGGCACCTGCCTGGACTCCAGCTGTGTGCTAATCAGCCTTGTGACAGCCTACATCACCAACTATTAGATCAAAGGAATGCGGCTGCTTGCAGGTTGGCTGAAGTCCCTGGAGGTGCTGGGCATCGTCTCTGTGTTGAGTTCTGCCAGGCATACAGGAAGAACTGGCTGTATAAAAACACATGCCAGCCAGCACAGGGAATGAAAGTGCACGGGGCTTTGGGAGGTGCAGAGCAATAATGCTCTCCGGTCTCGTGATGTCTATACACTCATATAAAGGGTTTGGCCTTCCATTTCAGTGCCATCTTTAGATTAAATACTAGTAACAGCTCACCCATGGTCCTGATCTCCAATGGACTTCACAACTTACTTGTGTGTTTTGGAATTTTATATTTATATTTAGGCAACTGGAATTACTGAATGACCAACTTTGATAGCAAAAGAAACGGCCCAAGACCTCACCCAATAGAAGACAAAGCACACCAGAGTCAATGTGACCAGAACAAAGCCATTTCTCGACACATGACTTGATGTTCATAGTGAATTAAAAAAAGAAAAGAAAGGAAGAAAGAAAAGAGAAAGAATGAGATGCAAGGATTGCTTTCTCTTGGCAGACTTGAGGAAAGGAACGGTCTGAGGGAATGAAAGCAACCTACCTGAAGACGGCAAGAGTCAGCGACCAGAGCACGAGGGGCTTCCGCAGTTCAAACTTGGCTCGCTTGTTCATCAGATGCCGACCCCCAAATATAAAGGCAGCATACAGTGCAGAAAACAGGAAAGATTTCTTCCTATGGAGAAAAAGATGGACCAAACCTTGAGAGACCTGAAATACGAAAGGCATTTTCTTGAGTACATGCCCTACTTCAATGGAAAATTAGTCTCCTTGGAGACATGTTCTGTTGGCAAATTCATCCTGTGGTTGCCAACAGGACACAGTGAACACTACTCAGGTTGGACAGATGTTCTCAGGCTCGACAATCAAAAATTTCAACATAGCACCAAGGTACACAAAGTGACCATTTCACTAAAGGAATTACTTTTATTCTTTTTAGATAAATGAATCTAAAGTAGAGTCATGGTTTTGATAGAAGGCAAGTATTAACTTGCAATATTACCATTAACAAAAATGCATAATTGTCAGACACGGCACACACAGCTGAATTTAAAGTGTGTATAACCATTTGTAGGACCACTGAAAGATTCTCTGCAGGTGAGTTGTACAGTCAGTCCCTGACTAAGGATCCTGGACTGATCAGATTAAAACCACCTTGAGGGACACAAAGAACAACTAGTGTTAAAAAAAAGGCAGTTGTAATAAAATCAAAATGCTAGGTTCAATTTTAGATACACACTGAGATATATACGAATGAGATAGTGTACCTTAGATTTGTTTTAAAACACCCCAGGAAACAAAGAAAAGGTAGACACAAAGGAAGACAGAGTCCGGGCTCATCATCTCTACCCTCTTCTCTCTTACACACAGAAACCTCTTTACACGCAGAAAAACGTAAAAACACTTCACATTTAAAAATATCCCATAGTAAATATTTTTAAATGGATGATTAGATTGGAGAATATATGTGTAAGTATTTGGAGCCTGGTTGAGGGCATCATGGGAGGGTGGTCACTGTTGGCACTCCCGTGTGCTCTCTCACAGCAGGGCCAAAGTTCGATTTTGGGTGGGAGCTGTTAGATACATCCGCAAGATAACAGGACCCCCAAGTCCCACTAACTGCTGATTTGTTACTGTACAGTTTAGTGATAGCAAATCATGCAGAGAAAGAGTGAGAGACTGGGAGAGGTGGGATGGGGACTTCAGGGGCTTTGTAAATAGTGTCAACCTTTAAGCACACTTCTAGAGATAGAAACCTCTCTCTTAGAACGGGTATTCTCAATGCAACTAGACCGAGAGAGAAATGGTCAAGGAATAAGACACAGTATGACAACCAAAATATGCTAAAGAATGGAGCGTGTAAAATGCCTTCCTAAGTCATCCCTCTGACTGTTGGCATTTACCATGTATCCAAGAAACAGCACGACTTATACACACCAACTTGGTGAACCACACCTTGTAGAGCTATGATTCCAGGAATCAACCAAACGTGACCCCTCCACACAGCAAGTGCCTGCTGAGAAAACTCAGTCCTGGCACGAAGCAGGCCTCTTACGAATACATGATAACAATCGCATGCTATCAAAGTTTGCACAAAGTCAAAGTGTAAATAACAGCACACGGACGCCATAGGTCCTCCGTAGACATTCAACAAATGGGCAGCTGGGGACACTGAAAGAAAACATATTTCCCCAGCAGTACATTTAAAAACAACTGAAGAAAAAGTTATAATAGATTAGGGCACATTTTTCTCCTCCGACAAATGTTTTCCCCTCAAAAACAAAGCAAAAAAAATTAAGGCAATTTTATGGAAAAATAAAACTATTATTATTCATGAGGCATTCTCATCCATAAATGCATACCCATGACTGTATGTTGGCTCTAAAATCTCCCAAGGGTGTGGTATTAGATCACATAGAAGGAGACTCACTTTTTCTACACTCATTTGAAGTTAAGATACATAAAACATATAAAGCTCATGCATAAGCAATGACTTGCTAAAAGAAAAAAAAAAAGAAAGAAATGGAACCTACTGTTAATGCAGGCAATGGTGATATTAAACAGTGTGATTCTTTTCTTCTTAATTAGAAAGGGAAAGGTAACGAACAAGTCACCGCAACCACAAGGCCTTTCTTTACTTAGGAATTCTCCTGTGTGGACACCCCACGGAAAGGCCTTTATCTCTTAATCCTAATGACCCTGCCTTCTGCTAAAGTACTACTTCCATTTTAGAAATAAAGAAATGGGGTTAGAGGTTAAGTAGCCCTTAGGCTTGCCTGTTCTCAGTAAACTTCAGTTGAAAGGGCAGGCTGGATCTCCATGTGCTGCCGCCCAAGCAAGAAGGAAGGGCTCCTTTAGTGACCGATGAGTAACCGAGCAGAAGACTTTTACTGGGAAAACCCCAAGGCGCACACCCCACAACATCCTGTTCCAACTGCTGAGGCCCCCAGATCTGTCAAATGTTCTGCCTTGCTTCTTTGAGAATGCTTAAAACATTCCCTGGAGAGGATTTTTCATTTGATGTGTATGAGTGTTTGCCTGCATACATGTATCACATGCATGCCTGCTGTCTGAAGGGGCCAGAACAGGCCACTGAATCCCCTGGAACAGGAGAGTTGTGAGCAGTCATGTGGGCATCCAAAACTTGAACCTAGATCCTCTGCCAGAGCAAAGCGCTTTTAACCACTGAGCCATCTATCTCTCCCACTTCTCAGCATTATTTCTCAGTCACAGGCCCTGGTTTTGGATGCATGGACTGAATTTCTTGTAATCCTGTGTCAACCAAGTAAAATGATGTCATATCATTCTAAGTCAGAGGAAAATGTGCGTCAAGAACCAAAGAGAACTAGTTTTACACGTTTCCTTAAGAACCTTCAATAATTTCAGGCCCGGGGGCACACACCATCAACCCTAACATCTAGTGGAGACAGAAAGATCAGGAGCTCAGAGCCAGCTTCAGCTGACTAACCAGTAAGTATGAAGCCAGTCTGAGCTACAAGAGCCCATCTATCTGAGGAACTCATCAGTCAACAGCTAGGACCTCCAAGGTAAACAAACTGTGGCAAACTTAAAAGGAGAGTCCAGGGAGAGGCCAAGCCCCTCGTTCTGCAGAAGAGGGAATAAGAAGGGACTTGGTATTAGAGGAGACCATGGTCACTGTATACTCTGGTCAAGACCACCCTATACATTCGTGGTTAATACCGAAAAGGTTGGGAGTCAGAAATGGACTGTTGCGGGCTCTGTGTGAGTCCCAGACAGTCAGTGATGAGGAGGCCATCTGTGTAAGAGCCATTACAAAAGCAAGCGCTCACTGCACCTATAACTGCACCTACAGGCATCTTCTTTGGTGACATGCAAACCATGCTTTGGGTGAGTTTTGAGTTAGAGTTCTTCCATAAAGAACAAAACGATGGCCCTTGCAAGGAGAATGGACAAAACTGGGTGTCTTAGTAACAAGTGAAAGAAGCAGATTCAGAAAGACAAGTGGAGAGTGCTCCGTCTCACATGTGAAAGTCAGATGAAAGAAGAAAGCAAAGAAGAATGAAGGGGGGGAGGGGGAGGGGAAGAGGGGAGGAGGGGGAGGCTGTAGTTTGACAGCAGACAGGCGTGAGGTGGCCAGCAGGAAGGAGGAGGGTGATGGACCGGATGTGACTCAAAGTACGTTGCCCGTGTATATGAAAACATGGAGTAAAAAGCTTAAAACTCCCTCAGTAGGAGAGCCACCCACTGAGCTATTAACACGTGCTTCAAAAAGCATAATTACTTTCCCACTGTTCAGAAGGTTTGGCAAACTGGGCTGGAAGTGACTGAGAATGGGCTTTCTCACCCGTACCTCTCTGGTAAAGGTTCAACTGAAGTCAGGTTGGGCAAGTCAGGCTGAAGCCACGTGACTGGTCACTGGACTATTATTATTTAGGGTGAATTAACGCCCTCTTGCTTCAATAGGAATCCAGTAATTCTCCACTTTCCTGTAGGCATCCAGGGATGGGAAGAATGGGGTCACTACAATGCCTGATTATCAGATATTAGTAATTTCTAGGTAGCGCAGAGTTACTTTGCTTAATAAACCTGAATATACATCATACAACACAACCCTCCCTCACGGGTTCTTAATAAGTACTTTCCGGGTGGTGAAAAAAGTTGATTACTAGGCACCGAACCAAATAAGAGTTAGGCAAACAAGACAAAAGAAAACAAAAGAAAAACCTCTAATGTGGGGCCTGAGAAGACAGGTCGACAGGTGAGGAGGATCTGAGTTCAAATCTCTAGCACCCATGTAAAAAGCCTCACGTGGCCACGTGTGCCTGTCACACCGTTGCTGTTGGGCTCAGAAAGGAGATCTCAAGACTCTCTGGTCAGCCAGTCTACTGGGAAACTTCTGGCTCAGTGAGAAACAATTTGTCTCAGAAACAAAAACAAGAATCACCCAAATAACAGCTGCAAGAAAGAATGTGAAAAATGACACAAAATTGCACTCTCTTCGGGCCTCTGCAGTGGGAACACTGGCACAGGCAGGTATGGACACGTGTGTGTGTGTGTGTGTGTGTGTGTGTGTGTGTGTGTGTGTGTGTGTTTGAGAGACACGTGTACACACCCCTAACATGTATTGCTATATTGTGCAAAAACTTTTTGCCCCTTACATTTCTGTCATCAATAACAAAAGTGAATAAATAATGGGAATTAGTCTATAACTAGTGGTAAGCAGTTAAGTAGCTACTTACAGATTTGGATTTCTCTACAATAGGACTTTATCCCTAATCATTCCTGGAGCTTTTATGCTCATGAGCATAACTGAACACCTTGTAGAAATTCAAACGCAGTTTTTTGTTTTTTTTAAGAAAAAAACCTCGTGGGATGCCCCTGAAACCAGTACTTAGCCTGCACCTCCTTAGTGTTCACACTGAAATCTGACAGCTATCGGGCCCTCCTCCAAGAGTCAAGCAAGTTGATTTTCCAATGAAAGAACTTTTCATGTGGGTGGTATTTCAACACAGGATAACCACTAATGAGCACCTTGGAAAGACGACCCGGGTTCCTTCCTTGGTCTTTTATGTTGTACCTAAATGGCCTTGTTTATGGCTGCCATGCCTGTCCAAGGTATAAAAAAAAAAAAAAAAAAAAAACTTGTGGAAGAAAAACCAATGTACCAGAGGAGAATAAAGACAGGAGACTCTGCACCTCCCAGTTCAGTTGATATAAAAAAGAGCCTATGCTGGCTGAGCACTGTGGGGCATGCATCTAATCCTAGCACTTAGGGAGCAGAGACAGGAGGTCCGTGAATTCAAGGACAGCCTGGTCTACAGAGTGAGTTCCAGGACAGCCAGGACCCTGTCTCAGAGAGGAAAAAAACAAAGCAAAACAAAATGAAACAAAACAAATGTCAGGGTTTACACTACAAGGGATCCAAGGTGTTTCTAGGTCAGATGCTGACTCAAGCTTTGGAGGGGTCTGGAGAGTATCGCTTGGAAGATTGGAGTCCTGGAAGTAAAGTGGACCACACGTAGCTTTGGTGGTCATGGTGTTTCCCATTAGGTAAGATATAAACAATGTTTTCTTGAGACAGGTCCTCAGGTTTCAAACAAACAATATTTTTTTTCTATGAAAGCAATCAGAATTTCCTCAGTTTTTTTTTTTTTTTTTTTTTTTTTTTTTTTTTTTTTAGTGTTTTAACATGCTTCGAAATCCTGAAAATTAAGTGTGTGAGTAGAACTATATCTGGGATTAATAGAGGCTTCGAGACGAGAAGGCGAAGCCAGTTACCCAAAGAAAAGGGCTGTGTTCCTGCCTGTTCTGTTTTGACCCAAGAACCTAAGGAATGTGTGATTTCTGAGCTACTTTGGGTGCAAACACCTCTCTCCCACTTAGCCCTCTCCCCCAGGTGCTAATTTAGAGATCACAGGTTTTCCTTATGTATTTCTTTAAGGTGAGAAAACCATGATTTTGTAATTCAGTTTTTCTATTTTAAAGTAGGCCAAAGTATAATCACATTCAGTGAAGCTGCGTGAACACCACCACATACATCTTCTCACTGAGGTCCAGCCCTTGTCGGCACAGACCTGGCAGAAGGGTCTGTGTCAGCAAACAATGCTTCCTATTCACCACACTGAAAAAAAGTAAAACGGGGTGCCTAGTTACAACTGAAAACAGGGAGAGTATGCTCTCAGATGTAACAACCCTCAGCTAAAATCTAAGCAGGAGGTTCGAGCACCAGCATCGTACAAAGCCAGTTACTGGGGTGCACCCTAGGATCCAGAGCTCTCTGGCTAGCCAAACTAGTTACACGGTGAACTCAAGGCTAGTGAGAGAGCATGACTCAAAAGGAAGATGGTCAGCTTCTGTACAGTGATACCCGAGCTAGACCTCTGACTTGCACATGAATTTGCACACACACATGTGCAACCCCTCACCCCCACCAAACAAACAAATGAATTTTTAAAAAAAATTTATTTATTTTATATGTGTGAGTACACTATCTTCGGACACACCAGAAGAGGGCATCGGATCCCATTACAGATGGTTGTGAGTCACCATGTGGTTGCTGGGAATTGAACTCAGGATCTCTGGAAGAGCAGTCGGTACTCTTTAACCACTGAGCCATCTATCCAGCCCCAAACAAATGAAATTAAATCAACCGACCAAATAAACTACTCCAAATCTACCATCACGGGTCCTTCCTTTGTGGATTAATGAGCTTCCAGATACTATCTTAAAGTAAAATATCTCAAGGACCCACGAGGTTTGACTGGCTCCATTTATTCCCAATCAATATCCCCATCTCAATTCTCTTTCTTTCTTTCTTTCTTTCTTTCTTTCTTTCTTTCTTTCTTTCTTTCTTTCTTTTTTTACTCTTTCACAATAGATTTTATTGGTTGAGGAGCAAAGCACACGGACATTCAATTCTTCTCACACGTACCCCAAAGAGCCATATATTTTGTGTTCATGTATCCAAACTCTGAAGAGTCACATTGTGTTCACGTATGCAAATAAAGAGCTACATATTGTTTCTCGTTCAACTTAGCTACGCATTGTTTTTCTTTGAACTCATTCCAGTGATGGTCCAGCCTCAGACTTGGCATGCTTCCCTAAGACCTCTCCTAACAACCACACACTCACAGTCCTCAGTTCCACCAATTCACAATTTCATGCCACACCCAGAACACACTCAGTGTTCCCATCTTTCACAGCACATGATCACAACTGTTAGGAAAATGGACTGCCACGACCACGGACACCACAGTTCTGACAGGGCAAGGACCAAAGTCTGGCTTTCTTACACAATGTTTCTACTAGAAACACGGGACCAGATATAACGGAAAATACTCCAGACACAAATGCATGACTGAGACTCCAAGTTGCCATTTAGTATGCTTTGTACTGTAGGATATAAAACTAGCCCCTCTACGGAGTGTTATGGTGACCCCGAGATAGTCACAGCCTCTCCTGATTCAGTGTCCTGCTGTTTTCTGGTTGTACCAAAAAATAAACAACCAGAAAATGATTTAACCTCTTAAAAAAACCATTTACACTTAAAAAAAAAAAAATGGGATAAGGTGGGATTCCCTCACCTTTTAAAACTGTTTCTAGACCTACTAAAAAACTCGCATTTACAAAATAGTTGATAAAAATATTCCTCTGGATTGTACAAGGGAGGCAGGGACCACTGACAGATGTGATGGATGCTTAGTCGGCCTTGGCTTCTTTCTCTTCTTCAGAGACTGGACTCTGGTTTTCCGTCTCTCCATTTTCTGCAGGCAGATCTGTGGTTTGCTGGTCAGCCACTTCAACTTGTTTGCCCTTCGATCCCCTCTTCCCTTTTATCTGCACTTTTTTGTCTGATGTTTATCTTTTCCCGCGGCCTTTTTTGGCTTCGCGTCCACCTTGGCAGGGGCGGGCTTGGCCGAAAGCCTCGTGGAGCGGCGCTTGGGCTCCGTGCGCGTTAACCTTCCTCTTGGGCATCGTGGAGGCGCGGGGTTGGAGAAGCGTGGATCTGTCACGGAGCTGCACTGGCTAGCCGCCACCACACGAACTGCTGCGACCCGTCGCGGGGGCAGTGGGAGAACCGGATGCATCTCAAGTCTCTTAACCTAAGCACAACTGCAGAGTCTCTGATGGAACGAACAGTGAAGCAGTCACAGGGATACAGGACTAACCCTCGCACACCTATGAGGAGCTCTTACTTAGTTTGCCACAGAGACCCTTGAGCTCACCTGCAGACTTCTCCACCAACACCAAGGACACTAGGAGGTGATACTTTTTGTCCTTAGGAAGACATATGATGATACATATCTTAAGTGAAGCAGAAGGTGGCACCAGCTCCTAGTGTGTGGGTACCCGGGAAGCTGAGATCCAGCCATCCACTACAAAACGCGACCTAACATGAAGTTGTGCCGAGACCAGGAAGCTCTGAACAAGCAAAAAACTAAGAAAGATATTAAGAGAAATTAGAAAACACAAAGGCATGTTGTTACACTCGGAAACTACCTCACAAATGTCTTTACTGCTGGGATGGTAGAGCCTATACTCTGATGGGCCCTACTTCCTCTGCAGTACCAGATTATTCTGAGCATCATCCATCCAGCAAGGCCTTACCCAACAGTCCAAGTTAAAACTGGCAGCCAACACAGGTCCCACATTTCCCCCCTTCATTCTCACAGCTGTGGAACAGTGGTCCAGCCGGCCACAAAGGCTGCTTTAGATTCAATCATACAAACCACTGGAGTGCTGCCAGCCTTCTCTGCCCAGAAAGTCACCTGAAGCTACGTCTGCAGACAGGAAAGAGAGGGTATAGAAGCAGACAGCACGGCCAAGACATCCCCTCTCCCATCCCACACAGAGCACAAGCTCTTACAGGCGAGTTCCAAGTTGTTGTGATGCTTTCATCTTCCCACCAGCCCCATCTCCACAAGGTAATTGCCCAAAAAGACAATCTCAACCCAGGAGGGAGTGGTGTTCCTAACCCTCTGCTCCTTGTTTCTGCATCGTCAGCACGGGAATGATCTCCTGTTCACGACAAGACAATCTGATAAGAAGGCGTCTATGGGAATCGCTCCATTTTTAAGGGCTGGAATTGTGAAGAAACTAGGTGGAGGTTGTGAAGAACAAATTCAAGGTCGTAGAAGTGGGAGAAAGAATGATCCACCCTGGTTATGGCTCCTCGAAGGCTTGTGCTCTATTTTAGCAATGTTGCAGGCAGACTTTCCACCGATGACACAGACAGCTAAACGAGTCTGCCTGGTAGCCGTCCTTCTGTCTGCACCCTGGTCATCGGTTTCTCACAAGAAAACCAGAGGAGACTTGCCAGACAGTGTTCCCAGACGGCCCAAGGAGCCTTTTATCTTCATAGTTTAGGCGACTTTTATCTTTATATCTATTCACATCATTTTCCACAAAGACTTTAGTGTCGCTCCTCCCTCCCCCCTTTTATTTATAACTTCAAAACCAAGGGGGTAAAGATATAAAGGTCTCCTGGGGGAAATTCCTAAGATCACTCAGAAAATAAGCATTCACCCATTTCTTTTGAGAATGGAAGACTTTGTTTATCTGTCAGCTCGTGTGTCCGGTTAGTTTGTGAGACAGCTCTGTAATCTCTTCCTCATTTACAATCAGGTGATGCTTGGGAGGTAAGTGATGCGTAGCTGGGATGGATTCTTCAGTGTGGCTTCAACGAGAAGGTTCTCAAAACTCCAGAAAACAGATGGCGCCGTTTTCTCCAGGCGGTCCCAGAAGGAAAAACGGTTAGGCACAAGGAAACGGGAAGGTTGCTGTGCCTCGCATTCCCAGGGGCATCCTCTTTAGGAACACACACCGCCAGGATGTGTCACACCAAATGGCACCCACACATGCGCACTGCATCACTACAGCAGAGGACAAGTTTGCAAAGTCAGCTCCCTCTTCCACCTTCAGCTGGCTTCCAGGGGTCAATCTCAGGGTACGCGTAGCTCAGCAAGCTCCTGAACTCACTGAGCCATCTCACTAGCCCCCAGTTTTTGGCATCTGTAAAGCACAGCTGTACAACCCCCCCTTTTCTTTCTCTAAGAAAGTATATCTTTCCTTGAGCCATGTTTATTCATAAGACAATTAAGTTTTCACAGTAAGAAAAATACACATGAAAATGTAGAAAGTAGTGTCCCAGTTGAGGGGAAGTGTCCCTTCGCAGGCCTCTGCATGCCTTAAGTCAACAGCTGACAGCTGCCTTTCCAGAGATTTCCCACGCATACCGACAGCCCAAGTTCCTTGACCACTAAAGGGCAGAATGTGATATAAGATGTTTGAGAGGCAGGGGAGAAGTCTCAGTGGTAAGCGCCTGCTGGACCCATGTAACAGCCGTCATGTTGGGCTATGAGGTCAGGACCTGGCAGACAGGGGTGGAAGAGGATGGGTGGATCCCTTCCCTCAATGAGCTCAAAGTTCAGTGAGAACCCATCTTCAAAAGCAGAGTGGCTGGATCATGGTGACATACTTGGGAGGCAGAGGCAGGAGGATCTCTGTGAATTTGGGGCTAGCCTGGTCTACAGAGTGAGTTCCAGGCCAGCCAGAGCTACACAGAGACACCTTGTCTTGAAAAACAAAAGAAAACAACAACAGCAACAAAAAGTAGAGTGGAGAACACTGATTGACCTCTGGGCTTACACACACACACACACACACACACACACACACACACACACGCACACACTGTAGAATCCGTGCCACCAAATTCAAATACCCATATGCACATGACCACAGGAATATGTACAGACACCAAACAAACACCTGTGCACATGCAAAAACACAACACAAAACTTAACTGGCACACTGCACAAATGTTTGTGCCTTCTCACGTAAACTAATTTGTTGTGCAGTCTCTAGCTTTTCTAAAATCCTCTATGAAAAAAAAAATTGAGCATGCGTATAAAAAGTATCAATAGGAAGTTAGACAAGGACAAGAATTTTATATTTCTATATGTAACACAATCTTTCCTATTAGAACCGTTCTATTTCTTTCCATATAAATTCTAACTTGCCATTTTTCTGTTCTCTGTGAAGTTAGCTATTCTCTGCTGGCTCTATTCATCACCACTGTGCTTTTATTTCTCTTTAACATACCAACTAGAGCAGTTAATCTCTTTTGTGTGTCACATTAAGTCATCATGCTTGTCTCTTCCTCAGCATCCCGGCGAGTTGTAGCTGTCTTCCTTAATTTCTAATTCCCAGGGTCTTACGTCACAGATTCCCGTAAGTGTCTCTCTATTATACAAATGAATACATAACATATTGGGTATCTAACAGACCTCACGTTGCTGGGTATAATAGACCATACCACTGATCCTAGAACCCAGGACACAGAGCAGGTGGATCTCTGAGTTTGAAGCCAACCTGGTCTACAAAGTGAGTTCCAGGCTAACCACAGCTACAGAGTAAGATCCTCTTTCTAAAGTAAAGTCTTGCACAAGGGACTTGTTTTAAGGCAAAAGAAAGTATATTAGTGGGAGGGATAATTTATGCTAAAGCTGGCTATGAGTTTGTGCTTCAAACTTACTAGATTTTGAATCTAGATAGCTAACCCCTCCCCCCCAAACCAAAAAAACGATTTTATGGCTTTTCTCTTTCCCAGATGCTAAAAGTGTCTAGCGAGTTCCTGGAACACCATTAGCTTTTTGTTTTGTTTTTAACATTTGTGGCAAGCTTGCTGTGGCTTCCCAGGCAGGCTGCCACGTCACCAGTTCAGCTGGGCACTGATGTGCAAGGCTGGAAAACATCGTCTATATGCCCACTCCTTTGGTGCCTAACACCACCCACCATTTTCTCAGTGTGACTATTAAAGTCAGCAAAGACAATTCGGACAGGAATAACTGACATTGGTGCTGTGAACGCACAGCCTGTCCTCCTCTGGGTCCTCCTCCTCAGCCAACAAACTCAAAGGGCACCTAGGTAAGCAGACCGTAACGTGTTCAGGTAAGGCAGGGGGTTGCCCATAACAAAGCCCATTATTCTGATCAGCCTGAAAATGGAACGATGTGATACTGTACAGACGCAATTGGAATTTGTGGGGGTTGGGGAGACGCTGGCTCAAGGTAAAATAAAGCACAAACGGGATCGCCTGTGCTGGAGTCGCAGAGGCCACAGTGCAAGGCAAGAATGTCCTCTCAAGAGTCACCCTCTGACCTCCACACACATGCGACGGTATGCATAATCCCACACTCACTGTACACACATCACACACAGACAAGACCCTCTCCCCCACATATCCAACCGGCAAAAAAATTCAGCACAAAAGTCAGGAGATTCTGAGCTCAAATGAAAGGGCCCACTTAAAAGCATTCTACTGAGAAAGGGATACGTTAACAAAGGGACTCTTACCAGCCTTCCACCGGAGATGTTTCTGAAAGAAAACAATTAGCTTTCTCCTTCCTGATCTATTTATCACGGAAGGAAAAAAAAAAAAAAAAAGGCTCCTTGTACATATTTAATTACTTACTGGGCGGCAGTAAGGAGGGGAGTCACAGGTATCCATTCAGTTGATTCAACCCAGAGTAAAAAAGGCCCATGGCATGCTGGCAATTATCCACACACAGCATTTGCAGTCCTGAAACCTAGACAGCAAACTGCTCACTCTTTTCACGGCCTGTCAGAAGTACTGTTGATCCCTTGAAAGTCAGTCAGTGCTGGCTGAGCTGGAATTGGTCACTCAGAGTAGAGTGCTGAGTGTTACCAAGGTGGTTTCTCTGCCTTCAGTGACAGGTGGGGGACTTCTCACAAGGCTAGCCAGGTGTCTAACACTGGACTCTGCTTCCTTCTTATCAGCTTTGAGTATCATGCTGGAGGACGGGAGGCATGGCACCATCATCAGAGATGCTGGGGGGTGACCCCAACTGACCCTCAGCAAATACCAGCGTTGTGACTGGAAGAAGCTCTTCACCTTTTGCCCATTAGTAAACGCATGCTTTAGGTTTTTAGTATCTGCCCTTTGCCCATGTATTCCCACAGATCCTTATATGGAAAGAAGTCGGGAGGGTGATAAAGCTTCCAAGGTTACCCAGACCACACAACCAAAGGAACTCTGGAGTTTTCAAAGGGTCTGCGAGGTCTCTGGTCTACAAATACCCTCTTTGTGCTCGCTGGGGCCGGGAAGGGCAGAGAACTGAACAGTGGCTACCCAGTGTTTCAGTCCTGCCAGCCCTTCATGAGCCTACCCCGTCAAGGGGCAGAGTGATATGGATATGTGGTGACTAGGGAGAACCTTTTACTCAGAATGGCTTGTTGGGCTAGCAAGACAGCTCAGCAAGTAAAGGCACTTGCCTCCAAGCCTGACCACCTGATCTTTTCCTTCTCAGTTGCTCTTGATTTACTGGGGCAGGCTCTCACTGGACATGCAGCTCAGTGTTTAGGCCAAACTAGGGAGCTTAACCCCAAGACCCCCGTCTCCATTTCCTGAGCACTGGCATGATAGGTATCCTGCCACGCCCACTCAACTTTTATACGTGGGAGCCAGGGACTTGAACTCTGCTCTTCATGGTTGCTGGGCAACTGCTTTGCCCACTGAACCATCTCCCCAGCTGTGGCCTCGTAAGTTCAGGTTTGGCTTTGCAAGAGAAACCTGAGTGGAAAGAACAATATACAATCAAGAGCGACTGAGAAGGCCATCCAAGTCAACATCCGGCTTCCACATGCACTCCTGTACACACGAGCCCCTCCCCTCCCAGCAAGGGCTGGCTCTTTAAGAAAGCTGCCAAGATAATTTCTTAATTAGACAAGAGCTTGACCACAGGCCCATTGATTCTGCCTCACTCGCAAGCAAGCTGGTTTTCTGCAAGTGTGATTCTTGGCAAGGACGAGGAAATGGATTTTGAGTTTTCTTTGTGAGTCAGCGGGGAGCAGAGTACACAGGTGGCTTTACGGGTCTTGCTCTAGCGCATGCTCAGAGCGAAGCTTGCGAGGCACTTGCTCTAGCGCATGCTCAGAGCAAAGCTTATGACACCGCAGAAATGAAATTATCAGAAGTCGTTTAGTGAGAACAAATGAAATTTGACTTTTAACCTAAATAAATAAATAAATAAATAAATAAATAAATAAATAAATAAATAAATAAATAAATAAATAAATAAATAAATAAAGCTAAGTGGTTTTGTGATGAAAACAGGGTCTCTCACTGGGACCTGGGGCCTGCCTAATGGCAGCTGGCTAGTGAGCCCCAGGGTGTCCCTACTTCCCCAGAGCCAGGATCACACAAGTACACACCAGCCACTTGTGGCTTTTTTGCTTGCATGGCAAACACTTAATGACTGAGCTATCTCTCAAGCCCATGTTCATACTTTCTAAGCACCTTTGCTCTATGTATTTCTCAAAATGGCCTACTGCCTACCCCCAAAGGAACCTCTTTGGATGTTAACAGAGATTTCCTAGCTTTACGATAATGCAACTGTACCACAAATCAAAATCAATTGTAGTCTATAATAAAATTAAACATTACTATTATCTAGACAAGAACAGTGAATTAAAAAAAGACTGTGAATTAAAATGAACAGTCTTGGGGGTGGTGTGTTATAGACGAGAACTCTCAGCTACTTCTCCAGCACCACGTCTGCCTGCATGTCACCACACTTTCTGCCGTGCCCAATTAAACACTTTCCTTTATAGGAGTTGCCACAGTTATGGTGTCTCTTCACAGCAATAGAAACCCTAAATAAGACAGCTCCAGTGGGCCATATGAAGTTCCATCTAAATCTAAGCAGTTGGAAGTCACAGATGGTTCTACGTCAAGAAGCCAGGCGTGGACTTGTGGTATCACATGGGGGATGAAACGGAAGCAAAAGCCTTGAACTCGGTTTATAGGAGAAGCCTAGGTTTACCAGCAGCAGCTAAGGATAAATAAGGCTAGGGCCGTATGTAGTTACAGTCCCAGGTCAGCACAGTCCAAGTGGGAAGCATGTCAGTGTAGTGGATCAAATGCTCCACAGAGGTGTAAGTGTGTAAGGTTCAGCACATGCTTTCTGCAAACATGCTCTGCATATTTATCAATGAGCGCTGGGCACTAGGTCAAGGCTGACACTTCCTCATTTGTTTTGGTGTTTAATCCCGGGTCAGACATTTCCACCTTGTGTGTCAATGATGCCAGTTTCCGGACTAAGAAAACTGCCACCCAGACGCCCAAGCAACAAGATACAAAGTCCTCAGCAACCTGGAGATGTGCTTTAGAAGATCCAAGAAAGGCTGGACTAATGGGACCAGGTAAGCATGAGATCGATGAGCAAGATAGCCTGCTTGGGACCATCAACATAAGACCAATGTTTTCATAAAAATAGAGTATCATCCTCCATTACGCGACAGATCTACTTCAAGGAAAGTATAAATGTTTCTTTTGAAACGGAATTGTACTTTGAAAAAGGTTAAGGGCGTTTTCCTCCCAGAAGAGAAAGTAAATACTTGTGAATATCAAATATTAGTACTGTGTTCTGTATTTCCTTGGGGAAACACAACTGCTGGAAGTCTCTACCTTCTTGCCAGCTAAATAAGAGTGTTCAGAAGTCCTTGAATCTTGCAAGAGACGCCACAACGCCAATGGAGTGACAATGGAGACAGCCAAATGATGGAGCTGCAGCAACGACTACTTAGGCACAAGTGGCTGATTGGCATGGCTCCAAAAGAGCATCTGAAAACGTGTCCACACTGGCAACACGCCTTTTTTGGAGTCTTGGTCCTCTGCTCCTCTGCCTTGGCCTGACTCAGACCTACTCCTGACGTAGTCATCTTGAGTCAACACTCTCGAGAAAGATAGAGTGAGAGACAAGGGAGCTTCTACTGATACCGTCAATGAGGTTTCATGGTCTACATCAGGTTACTTGGACTTGTGATTCAATCACACCTTGTGAAGGAAATTCCCACCTTCTAATCAAGGCCAGGCTTCTTGATTCCTCATTACGCCCAGAACAACATAACCATAACACTCTGTCCAAACTAGAAACAGCACGAAGAATTCTGTAGTAATCACACACACACACTTGTGTTCATACACACACACACACACACACACACACATACCCCCTTACACAATAACATCCTGGGAATCTTGGACTTAATTAGTCCTTAACTTAGTCAAGACAATAGCATAGAAAAGCCCAGGATGTAACCTCTGCCGCTCACCCCCACCAAGGAAAAAGGAAAGGACAAAGGTCCCGTAAAAACCTTTAGGGAAATTAAAGTAACACAGTAATAAGTAATTTTCAAATCAACCAACAGTTTGGCCATCACCCATCCTGGCAGCTATTGGATAAATCACTTGAAGTAAACCGGTACAGTGTGGGCTGAGGGCAGCAATCCCCCCATGTACTTACTGAGGCCACGACCTGTCTAGAAGGCTCTAGGCATCTTAGATCGGCTTACTCGAACATCATGTGCAATGACTTCAAGGTCTCAAAAGCAGCATGCTTGTGTTTGAACATGAGCTATACACATGTAAATATAGTAAGTGTGCACTTCTGTTCACACAGAATAAAGATTCTTAGCAGCTGAACTCCCACTTCTGGGCAGAAACTCCATCTGAAATTTTGCTTTATTGGTATTTGTTCAATATAATAGAAGCTTCCTAATTCATTAGCACTTACATCTGCACCTTGGACAATGAGGCAAAGACAATGAAACACTTAGGAAATGTCTGCCACCACTTCGCTCCTGTCCCCATGGACTGCTCCGGGCTTTGCACTGATTCTGATTTCTGTGAGCACCGTGAGACAACACGCTTGGCAAAGGAGTTCTCGTGTGGATTATTTTTAACCTGAACTATTCAAATTGTTTGTTTATGTCGATCAAAACTGGCTATGGGGTTTCCAAATCCCCACGTCACTTTAGTACAGATAAGCGATCTTTTCTCTGAGAGCTGCCTGTTTTATAAACATGGTGCATATTTTTCTAGGATTATTAGCAGCAAATCTAACTCACTGCAGTATATGTGAACCTAACAATATGACGGATGCAGTGGATTTATTAACCATTTAGTAAGTGTTACCTTGGAAGATAGGCGCAGTCTTCCAAACACATAGAAACACACACCTGTAACCCTGGCACACAGGAGACAAGAGACAAAAAGATCAAGACTCCAAAGCCAGCCTAATACATGAAACAGAGAGAGAGAGAGAGAGAGAGAGAGAGAGAGAGAGAGAGAGAGAGAGAGAATGAACACATTTTTAAAAGCCAGGGATTCTATTATAAACAAGTATAGCAATTCTGACTCTAGGTGCTGTGGGGGTGGGAAGCCAAGAGATCCTTACATCTTCAGGAGGACTAGAGGCCCACTGTAAGGAACACTGATCTATGCTTTTCTAGCTGGTGAGGACACAGATCTCAAGTTGCCTATGGTCAGTGAGAAATACAGCGGGAACTTCATCATGCAGTGCTTATGTGTTTGTATCCTGAGAGCCGACAAAGATGCCCACTTCCACTCTGACCTTCAGACTGCTCTCCTCGGTGGCTCAGTGGAAGAGAGTTAACTCCAAGTAAGTGGAAATCAGGAAGGAAACAGCAGCGAAGAGTGAGAAGAGAGAGCCAAAGGTACACAGAAGCCAAAGGGCTTCTGGGGAATATGGTCACAGAGCAGAGAGGGGTTGAGTGTCATCACAGCAGAAATCTAGTCCAAGTTAGCCGAGTCCCAGCGTAACCCACGGGCTTTCGGGGAAGCCATTCATTTCTTCAGAAGTGTTTACTGAAGATCTGTGCGCGCTGTGCAGATGAACCTCCACGATGGTCCCATGCTGGCCCGAAAGCACAGCAAGTCAGTTCTACCATTCCTTTCCTTGCCAACGTGAAAAGTACAAAATACGGGAGCTGTGGCTTCCTTTATAGCTGGTAGGCTGACCAGCTACTGAGAACTGAATCTGTATGTAAATATGACCGCTCTTGCACTTGAGTGAACTGGAAAACAGGGGTGGTGACGACTTCCTTTGAGGACAGAAGGAAGGGCTTGGCTTCAGGACTCTCATCCTAGACTTGATTAAGGGAGCTAAATATTAAGAGGCTAAGACAGTCATTATTTTCCAATGTAGTCTACCCTGACGCAAAAGACAATTAAGATAGTAAAGAAAAAAAAATCAAATTCACCAAGTTAAATCAACATGTTTGCAGGCTCTGATATTATTTTAAAACCAGCTTACCTCCCAGTTACTCAGTGAAGTAGTAGCTAAAATGTCTTTCTAAAAATTACTCTCAATATATAACCTTCAAGCATCCAGGGCTAGAGAGATGGCACTTACTGCTTTTACAGAGAGTCTGGGTTCAGTTCCCAGCACCCAAACGGTGGCTCACAACCGTCTTTAACGCGAATCCCACAGGGGTCAAATGCCCTCTGCCGACTTCCGCAAGCTCCTGCATCCAAAGGCACACACCGATGCACACGTACGTGCACATACACAGTAAATTGAAAGAAAGATTTAAGGGGAAAAAATCCAAAGTGTCAGTGATGTCAGGGTGCTTGGATACTTTAGAAAAGTGAAACAAGTAACACCTGTAACTCCTTCACAGAGTAGACTGCAGTTATTTCATTCACCCATTCATTGGCTCAGCAAATATTTAGAGATTTGGCTAAAGATTAAAATCCTTGAGCTCTACTGAGAAATAGAACATTCTAGTGGGAGACAAAAGAAATGACCAAACAATCCCGAAGACCCATGGCTCTGCCATTATGGTAAGTGTTGGTTGCGCACAATAAAACAGGGCAGTTGTGCTGGGAATGGCAAAGTTTTATTGATCAGAGGATGCCCTTCACATGTTTAGTAGAATTATCCGAAGACCAATTCAAATACTGAAACAGTAAGACAGTGTATCTGACTTCATAACTGATACTTGGTTCTGAACCCCCAAGTAATCCTCCGAGCTTTGCCAGTGACGAAGGAAAGAGCCCACCAGTGACAAACGCCTTTAATCCTAGCACTAGTGAGGCAGAGGCAGACAGACAGATCTTTTTTTTTTTTTTGGTTTTTCGAGACAGGGTCTCTCTGTGTAGCCCTGGCTGTCCTGGAACTCACCTGTAGACCAGGCTGGCCTCGAACTCAGAAATCCGCCTGTCTCTGCCTCCCAAGTGCTGGGATTAAAGGCGTGCGCCACCACTGCCCGGCCAGACAGATCTCTTGAGTTTAAGGCCAGCCTGGTCTACACAGAGGGAGTCCCAGGACAGCCAGGCTTACACAGAAAAACCTTGTATTGAAAAGCAAACAGAACGAAGGAAAGTAAAGCCACTTCTAGTCTCCGATAGCTAACTGTGGCCCACGGGAGAACACGGTCAGACGTAAGAAAGAAGGAAAAAACTAAGTCAGCAGTGAGCTTCAAGCTGTTAGGACAAATACCTGGCAGGACTAGACCGGGGCAGGCTGGGAAATGTATTATCTGTCCTGGGAAAGTCAGCTGACGTGAGGCGCTGAGGAAGACAGAGGGGCAATTTGAACAGAATGTAGAAGGACCTTGAATTCTAGGCTAAGTCATCTATCTATATATGGGTATCTAGATCTAGATCTCTGTCTGTCTGTCTGTCTGTCTGAGGACACCTACCAGGACATTCTTTATCCTTACCAGAGCTTTCTGCTAAGAACTTGATGCTGATGCCCCTCTCAGCTCCCCACCAGAGGACAGATTTCCTGGTACCATGTCTGGTGCAACCTGCCCAAGTTTGCACAACAGTAAATAGTAGAAACTAAAGCCCAGGCTAGCAACTTGGAGGGTAGATATCATTGAACTGGCAAATGGGAGAAGGGTCAGAGCTGGCTGACATGAGGTTCGATACTGATGGTAATGTGGAACTACTGAGCAGTCTAGGGAAGCAAGGCAGACACCCTACATAAAACCCAGGGACGCAGGACGGCAGGTAAGGAAAGACGTCTGTGGGAAGGGCAGGCAATGGGGGGAACATTCTGGAGCTGGCTCTCCCCTTCTCCCTTCACCTTTCCTCCCCTTCTCTTAACCTTGATCAAGCCTTCCCCCAAGTGGAATCCTCTTAGTCTCAATACCGGTCTGACCCAGTGCCAAGTACCACAGGCAACTCAGTGTTCAGAGCAGGCACCACGGATAACAAAGAATCAAGTATAAGAACCAGGAGGGGAACGTGATCATAACTTAGTATGAAGTTTACAAAGACCCAACTTCTGCCATTATTAGCATGACAAGACTGTCCATCAGACCTAAAACCTGTGTGAATCCAGCAGAAAGAAATGAATTTTTTTCTGAACCTGGATATGTGACTGGGAGTTTATCAATTACACCTGAGTTAATATGAAAGATCCCCAAAGCATTCATCATGGATGCTGCACAAACACCCACTGGGATATGCTTGTTCAGAAGGGCTCGTTGGCCATGTGTGGAGGCCCAGGCCTTCAATCCCAGCAGCACTCAGGAGGCAGGCTGGTGGGCTCTGAATCTGAGGCTATCCTGATCTAGCCTGTTCCAGGACAGGCAGAGCTACATAGTACGAACTTCTTTCAAACGCGCGCGCGCGTGCGCGCACACACACACACACACACACACACACACACACACACACACACACACACCCCAGAAGGCCTGCGTTCTACGCATTCTTCGCCCTTTTACTGTCTTCCTAGACATTCAAAATCCTTGGTGTAAATTTGGTCTGATTTCTCAATAAAGTTTCTCAAGTGCTCATTCACTTTGTGACACAAATCTCTGGTGTTTCAGCATTCACAGTGAGGAGTCAGTCCTACAGCGCAGAAGGCCACGCCACTACCACTTCTCAACAGAGTGTTTTAGGATTGCCTTTAATAAAATGTCCACTCCTTACTGAATAACTTACTTACCTAAAGCTTTAGAAACACCTAAGAAGCAATAAAGGGAATTTCTCTGTCTTCTTCTAAGTAAGACAGGACTATCAACAGATATAATGACCTAAGCTGAAATAAAGTTAGAGACGCAAACACCTTAGGTAATGATTATTGATTCTGCTTCTCCTGAACAGCTTCCTGTAGGGCCACCACTCCTTTAATTATTCTGGCTGGGCCCGAAGATCAAGTGAACATGACCTTTGGGGCAGCTGGCTCAGATCAGTCAAGGTTTTCTGAGTTCATTTCACCTTTGTATTTCAAGTTCCTGAGTATTTCTTCTTAAAGTCCCCAAGTGTCCCTCCCCCCACGTGTTTTTTTCTTAGAACCGTTCTTTGAGGCTATATTAACAAACGCCTCCCCTGTACCAAAACACAGCCTCATGGAGGGGGTAGAAGAGGAAGGTAGAAATCAGGGGAAATGGAGGCCAGAAAAGAAATGTGATCACAAAAGTCTCCCAACGGTTTCTGGGACAGTCTGCCAAAGAGCTGTGAAGCCACGTAACTGCAGAATTACCCATAACCCCTCTCTTTCTTGCTGGAAGGCCAAGGGCACCATGACATTAAATAGCATAAACATCAAAGCTGGGAAAGGAAATTAGTAACACTGGAAATTTTAAATATATACCTCTTCATATACAGATAGGTCAACAAATAAAACCTAATTGTTCCTATTTCCTTAGAAGACTAGAAATCAAGAGAACTTCAGACTTTAGGGGTTATAAGAACAACTGGGAGTTCTAGAAAGAACTAGAAACCAATGTTTCTGACTTGGATCCAGGCTTAAAGCAACCTTTCTGAGAAGCAATGTCTGGGGTGACTAGCTAGTCACTGGAATCTTTAACTATAGATTTTCTTTTAGCTCTATAACAATAGTAATAGAACATAAATCTGTATGGGTTTTCATGACTCACAAAATACTTTCACTAACGTTACACAGATTTTCTTGACAACAGAATTTCGTTGTTATAAATATAATAACCTTCCTCTCTGCGACTGCTTCCTCTTACGTTCATTATCCTGACTAACATGCCGTGGGGAACGTCTGGGAAGGCAAGGTCAAAGTCACTCAGCAATGAAGCCAACTGACTTTTCACCTAGAAAAGCCTCCCTCTGGAACAGCAGCAACCCTGGCTCTCTATATAAGCAAACACTTGTGAGTTTATGTTCTCATCAAATCTAGCTAAATGGAAAAAGGTAGAGCCAAGTCAGTACTAACAAATTCCTCTAATTTATTGATAGAATCTGTGGCATTTTTAACTATATACCAATAGTGATAGTATGACATAGTTCATAAAATTCTGACACTAAATTTCCTTGACAACATACATGTTCCATGCCATACATGTTGATGCTGTGCTAACAGAGCCACCCAGAGCTCCTAGACGGTTGTCTTCAGGAACGATGAGACTGAGCTCTGACTTACGTGATGACGTTAGGATTTAACGGAAGCCCACATCATTGTTATGAGGCAAAATGATAGCCCTTTACAGGTAAGAGCAAGATCACAAAATGGACTCATCAATGACTAAGCATGACAGATCCGGGTTCAAAGCCCATACAGATTTATAAGTTCTGTTGTTGGAAATATGTCATCTCAATCAGAGGTTTCTGCCCCGTCAATGATCATTCAGTTCCCAGATAAAAAGGCACACAACCTTTATATTTATAAAGAGCCTTTACAGCACTAGAGCTGGCCAGACATCTGCCCTCTACACTATTATGTCTATTTCCCTGCCAATAACTCTGAGATATGACTAGCCATGTTCCACCTGGACCAGCCCTCATTCATGGCCAGTGCTCATGATTCCTTACCCCCATGGTGTCTTCTCACTCCACCTTCCTTCTCTCTCCTCCTCCCTTGAGGTCCTCCTCAGACCCCAAGGCCAGGAACAAAAACTCTGCCTTCCTCTCTTCTGACCAGCTGTCAGCGTCTTTATTCAACCAAGTCCAAATTAAATTAAGGAGCAAGGTTACATAGCATCACTTGGTGTGTGACAGGGATCTCTCATCCCTATGGCAACCAGAGCTGGAGGGTCAGTATTAACATTACAATACATAGCCAAAGACAACCACAGCAAGTTCTTTATTCTTCCTACAGTTTCTGCTTAAATCCTTACAGAGAGTCTTCCTGCTCCCGATTGTTTAGGTTTAGCACCATAGCTTACGGAGCCTGTTGGTTTTCCAGGAACAGCATGGGCCACCTTCATATCACAAGCAACTGAAAGACCACTCACAAGATCGGGGCCACTAACCCTTCCTGAGGAAAGGGAGGGCTCATGTTGTGCATGCGGTGGCATGCAAGAACCATGGCTCATGAGATGGTGGTGTAGGAGCAGGACTCCCAGATTTAATGGTTGCTGGGGGTGTTAATAGGTAGTACTTGTCTTTCATAGTGTAGAAGCCTATAAAGTGCCTACTCAAGGAACCCCCAACCTATATTCCTGTAAGTAACCCCAATTAAACTCATTGGTTCACTCAATTGGACTTGACTCAAATTGGCTTTTGGTCAGCTGCTGGCGCCCCAGCTGGGATGAGAACAGGTGTACTCACACTGCTGAGCAAACAGATAACATAACTGCTACACTCTGTCACTTAACTGTGACATTCCTCCACTAAGGAATCCCCTTCTAACTTTTAGAAACCGAACTGTCAAACACCTCTCAAATGACAACCCCTCTCTTTCTTGCATCGTGGGTTTCTGCTGTCTTCTGTTTTAGTCTACAAACACTTCTGGAAATGTAGCCTCTTGCTAGGCCCTATTTGAGTGCTGGATACACTGTGCTGGACAAGATGGGTCACTGACATGAGCCTCACAGAGCTTGTTCTGGTGACAAGGAGAGACCGGTGTTATGCAACGAACAAATAAAAGTAACCCAACATTAAATTATTCATCAGCGAAGTGCACAAGGTTCTGTATGTGATGTGGGAGGGCTTTAACAGGAGAACGGAAATGTCTCGCCAAGAAATGGCAAATACCCTGACGTCACAGAAGACAGCCTGGATGGAAGGAAGGAGGAGGTCCACAGGGAAGGAAACGCATCCCAGAGAACCTGAACACCAGAATGTCTTTATCGGGAGCTGAAAACAGCCATTGCTTGGTGAGATGGGGATGGCACACAGTGTGCCAAATTCCTGCTTCCTAACCATGGCTCAGAATAACTGAACCATGGTGAGCCCAACACCACCACAGATCAAGAACACAAGACTGACATGCTAGTATTGTCATCGCTTCAGTAAAGGATACCAGGAATTGACTACATCATCATAGCTACTGACGCAGACATACTACTGATGAGTACAGTACATCCCTCATCCCAGAAACTGGAGTTACTAAGTTTTATCAAAGGGAATTGTGGCACTTAAATTTAAAGAACAATGGTGAGATTGTGGCCAGGCTTTGTTTTTTGTGAGGATGTGCATATTAATTAAAGAAAGAACAAAATGAAATTACCTGCTACATGGGCAGTTTAAATTAGCCAATGAAAAAAAAATCAAATCCGAGAATGTTCACTGGAATGGAACCAGCATATTTTTATCTGAGAACTAGTTGCATTCCTACCCCTTTGGAGATCTTGTCTGTCAGTATTTCACTCTTCAGGGGCAGGCATATGTTGACTGCTATGGCAGTTTAGGTGACGCTGAAGCTACCCCTTTGTCTATTTAGATGGTCTTTTTGTTAAGGCATGGGCATACATTTTGCGAGAATGAGCACACACATCAAATTTTTTCCCCATGCTCTCCCGGACATAGACTTTCTCTTTCTCCCTCCCCTGTCTACGTTGTCCTTTGGGAATTGGTCTACAAGCAAAGAAAAAAACCTGTTATAAAAGAAATGCCACTTTTCCTACCAAAAGAGCATTTTTGACTTAGAATCGTGTGTGCGTCCAGATTCATGTGGCTATGTGCACATCTCCATGTGTTCATGTATGTGTACATGTCTATTCTGAGGCCAGCGGCCAACGTTCCATGTGTTCCTTAATTCATCTCCTCCTTATTTTTTGGAGCAGGATCGCTCACTGGAAACCTGGACCCACCAAGGGCCTGGGTCCTCCTCTTTTTCGTCCAGGACTAGGGATCCAAATTCAGGTCCTCATGACATGTGGTAGGCATTTCCGGGGGTCCCTTGGTTTTCAATTGTGAAGCAGAGGCTTCCTCTGCCTGGCAGGACCATAGCCTAGCTCAGCTTGACTTCCCTAGTCTACTTTAAACATTCTCAACAACCAACAAGCTGCAATAGACCTGGGGTCACCTCCCTTGCAGGCTGTCTTGCTTCCCTACTTGGTTGTAACCTATTTTGCAATCTCTACGTGATAGATGGCTATGTCCCATCATAACCCTCCCCTGGCAGGGAAACCTTACATAACCCATCCTTTGGGCTGCTCACTGGCTGTATCAGGTCCGCCCAGCATTCCCCACAATGTTGCTACGCAGCCACCATCCAGGGCTCACACACGGCACATCCCTGCCACACACTGCTGCACTGACGCCTGTGTGTATTTCCATAGCTGGCTCTCAGCCCTTTGCTCTCTGGGTCACTTGTGACAAGAACAAGAGGACAGGGCTGGCACTTCCTAGTAAGCCTTTCAGAACTGACTCATCTGTCACAAAAAAGAAGTGACTAACAGAAGCTCAGCACTGCCTCTGTCTTCCCCCTCCGTAGCTTTTCCATCAGCTGGCTCCATTTTTTTTTTTTTTTTTTTAACTCCGTGCACACTGTTTGAACCCCACTCTCTCAGTAGTCACTCAAATGGCTGCAGCCACACAGGTTGTCTGAAGAAATGACCTTAATAAACCACAACTGTCACCAAGCCTTTTCTAATGGTGGCACTAGGATCTCTTGGGAAGTGCTGACCAAATGCTAATGCCCTTTGTGTCACAGCCCAGTGGGTTGGCTGTTTGACATCAGAAAAGGAAACCTGATAAGATTACAGAAGTTCTTTACTTCTTATCTAATTTCTTCATTGGCAAAATGTCTCCCTCTTCATTCTGGTATAATGACATTATTGATTCTAAAATAAGTAGTTCTCCCGTCTGAATGGGATGGTTCCTGATTGAATCCCCCAAATGCTGTTGCTCTCTACTGTGAACCGGTTTTGAAATATTTTCCATGTATTTTCTTCACAAGAAAAAAGTTAACCACATCCCCACAAAGACATCCTTTCTGCTATGGCAGCTGGGTGGGAAGTACAGGGGGTAGTTAGCACCTCCCTTCGACCCAAGGACATGATCTCTGGACTCCAAAGAATTTCATCCTCTGGAAGAACAATAATTTGTGGTATGCGCACAGTTTAGACTGTGGATTTGATGTCAGATCTGTAATTTCCTCCCTGTCTATTGTGTGTTAAGACCTCACTGTGCTTTTGCTTGATTTAGCATTGCGTAAAAAAGAATCATCCCTGATTCAAAACAATCAGAGCTTCTACGGTTTCTGGCATAGAAGCCATAGATGAGGGTGTGGGAGCTTATTTCTTCCAGCCTGGGTTTAATAGTGACACTAGACTGGGCTTTGAAACTCAAAAGCAATCGATCACAACCTGTGTTTTCTGAGACTATTAGACAGTATTTCTAGTTTGTACTCTGGAATTTAAAAATGCATTCTTTCTTTTTGATAACCTAAAAAAAATTTTTTTTAAACATAAAGTTCGATGACGTTTGGATTACTGAGCGAAAGTGCTTACTGATGACATTCACTCACCGAGGGGGTAACTGTGCAGTCAGCTTGGCAGCATGGCTGGGGCTCCCACTGAACTGGAGCTGTGTAGACAGCGAGCGTAGAAGCAGAAAGGGAACGATGTCTTATCGAAAAGCTGATCTTGCTCTTTAGCTGTAACTATCATCCGCCATCTTTCCCTCCTCCTGGATATCCTGCCCTTTACTAATGTCTAATAGTATCACAGGGTCAAAGGAAACCTGCCCAGTGTCTTTAAAATAGCGGTTCTCAACCTTCCAGACGCTGAGACCCTTTAATACAGCTCCTCATGTTGTTTTGACCAACCATAAAATTATTTTCATTGCTACTTCATAAATGTAATTTTGTTACTGTTATTGAGTTGTAACATAAATAAGTATCTGTTTTCCAATGAACTTAGGCAACCCCAAAAAGGTCACAATCCATAGGTTGAAAGCCACTGCTTTAGAAGAAATTACCAACAGGCTGGAGAGATGCCATTGGCTGTTCTTCCAGAGGACCAGGGTTCAATTCTGGAATTCAATTAATAACTGTCTGAAACTCCAGTCCTAAATAGATCTGATGCCCTCTTCTGGCCTCAATGGACACCAGACACACAGTGGTCCAGACATACATTCTGGCAAAATACCCATACCACATAATAGTAAAAAAAAATTTAAGAAATAAAAAGCTCAAAAAATAAAGAAAATAGCAGAGTTAGCTTTTCCGATCTAGACAAAATTTACAGATGCAGCTATGTTCTCCATGTGGACCTGCCAGAACTCAAGCCACTGAGCACCGAGGCTGTCAGTCTCTATAGTTAGTCTACCTAAGGAGGCTGTGATAACGGTTGGAGGAATTGATAATTAATGTAACAACCAGAAAGTTCAATTAACTTGTTCTCTCTTGATAATCAAATTGGTTCTTCCTCCTCAGGACAGATCATGGCATTTACCTAATCACAAGTAATCAGATGACATAATTACTGGCTCCAGGCTAATTTTTTATACCGTTTAATGCCCTACGACTGGGAGATTGGTTGGCTACTCACCAACACTCTAGTCTATTGATTTTTCAGTATAAACTATCTTTTAATTAGGGGCATACCTTCTCAAAAAGTTATTAATTATACCAACACAAAATCTCTTTAATGGTTTTCTGACTATTTCCCATATGGATTCCTCACCTATTTCCTTCAGAGTACACAAAATGACTTCTCTCTTTCCAGGTTCCTTACACCCTTAAATCTAATAAGTTAACAACACCGGAGAGATGAGATAGTTAACCGTGACTCCCAACTCCAGGGTGATTCAATGCCTTTGGCCTGTATGCCCACGCCCATATACATAGATACACACAATTAAAAAGAAATTCTTTCAAGTGAAAAAGCTAACATCTCTCTACCATTGTCTTAGTCAGGGTTTCTATTCCTGCAAGGAAACACCATGACCAAGAGGCAAGTTGGGGAGGAAAGGGTTTATTCAGCTCACACTTCCATATTGCTGTTCATCACCAAAGGAAGTCAGGCTAAGAACTGAAGAGGGCTGGAACCTGGAGGCAGAAGCTGATGCGGAGGCCGTGGAGGAGCACTGATTTCTGGCCTGCTTCACATGGTTTGCTCAGCTTGCTCTCTTATAGAACCCAGGACCACCAGCCCAGGGATGGTACCACCACAACGGGCTGGACCCTCCCCCATTGCTCGCTAATTGAGAAAATGTCTTACAACTGGGTCTCATGGAGTCATTTCCCCAACTGAGGCTATTTCCTCTCTGATAACTCTACATTATGTTGCAAGTTAACACAAAACCAGCCAGTACAACCACGTAGGAATGTAGGCTGATATTTAATTTTTCATGAGTACACAAAGAACATTAGGATTTGACATGAAATCATCCCTAAAATATAAAAGTAACATGTTCCACGGTGCTGGGTACTGATGGCATCCCAGCCGTACCAGCTCCAATACAGGGATACCCTTATATAAAGTACCTCCACTTTTTAAAAAATTATCTCATTATTTTATGTACATGAGTGCTTTGCCTGTATGTGTGTGTATTTACCACATATGTCTGCCTGTTTCTGGTGGTAGTTGGAAGAGGACAGATTCCTGGAACTGGAGTAACACATGGCTGTGGTGGACATGTGGGTGCTGGGAACTGAACTTGGGTCTTCTCAAAGAGCAGCAAATGCCCTTGCCCTGTCCCCTTTTATTGTTGTTTATCTTCATGGTAAACTCTTCCCCTAAAAACTATGTCTGCTTCATGCTTCTGTGCTCTGTTCCTCCGTGATTCTCTTGTTCTCCAGGGAGAACAGGAAATACTACAGGGTTGGAAACAGACTCACACAACAGACAAGCAACAGACTGATAATGCCACCCAGGAGCTCCTGGCTCTCATGAGCCTCAGCTTAGGTACAAAAATTTATATTTTCGTATGGGGAAAAAAGAATCACTAAAAATTGTAAGGCAGATTATATATTAATGAGCAACATTTAAAAAAAATGATACTAGGAGCTAAGGAAGATATTGTAGCCACTACAGAAATGGGAGATGTTTGGGAAGTCTCTGGGCTGTTTTTGAAGCTTTATCTAACATTTTGCCAAGGCATAGTGAGGATTTCAAACATGTTGGATGCTTCCTAACTGCCCAAAGTCTCACAACTAAGTTACAGCTTCAATCCAGGTGACGGCGGTCGACCAGTTGCCTCGCCACCAAGAGATGTGTGAAACTGAAAATTTACCCTATGTAGAAAACAGGGAACTGTACAGTTAGTTGTCTCATGAAATACAGACTTCCAGAGAAAGAACCCTGCAAACATTTTGATACTAAAAAACGACCTGAGGAGCGTTCCAGTACGGGGATGTGTTGATTGCCAACCAACATACAACTTCTTAAGCAAATGCCACCAAATACTCCAGTAACTGAGATAACAAAGGTGCCCAACGTAGATAGATTTCCTCCTCTACAGATCTTTTGAAAAACAAATTCTCCATTTTGTGGGATGGGGTCTCTTGTGGTGGGCTTGCTCTCAAACGCACTACATAGCTAAAGATGCCCTTGAACTTCTGATCCCCCTGTCTCCACTTCCTGAGTGCTGGGATGAGTTAATGATGAAAATTTAATGATATATGTACAACAAGCACGTGCAGTTTATCCCACTCAGGACTTCATGTAATCTGGGCAAGGACTTGACCAACTCCAACCCTAATCTGCATCTGAAGATTTTTGACACGTATTACAAACCTTTCATTTTGTCAGTTCAACTTCGAATACACTATGTGCATTCACGGAGTGACTTTAAAATTTTAGTTTATATAGAAATACCCACACTAAAAATGTTTTTTCAAAATGGGAAAAAGGATGAAGATAGCAGCTCCCTATCAACATTATCTAAGGAAAGAATCTGTGCTGCTCTCGACAAACTGCCTACGAATCCACAGTTCATGGGATTCCCTGTGGATGTTTAGATGGACACGAAAATCTTATCAATACTGCAATTTGAGAATTTGTTGTCCATCTTAAAAAAGGAACCATGCACACAGTAACAAGAGCGTTAAGATAAGTCACTTTCGGGCTGGAGAGATGGCTCAGCGGTTAAGAGTGCCGACTGCTCTTCCGAAGGTCCTGAGTTCAAATCCCAGCAACCACATGGTGGCTCACAACCATCCATAATGAGATCTGATGCCCTCTTCTGGTGTGTCTGAAGATAGCTACAGTGTATTCATATACATAAAATAAATAATTTATTTATTTTTTTTAAAGAGGAATCTTGAAAAAAATTTAAACCGAGGAACCAACAAAGCAATTTGATGGCACAATGTTGACTCAGTCTCAGTGTGGTAGTTTGAATATGATTGGCCCAGGGAGTGGCACTATTAGGAGGTGTGGCCTTTTTGAAGTAGGTGTAGCCTTGTTGGAGGAAGGGTGTCACTGTCAGGGTGGGCTTTGAGACCCTCCTCCTAGCTGCCTGGAAGACAGTCTTCTCCTGTTTCCCTTCAGAACAAGATGTAGAAGTCTCAGTTCCTCCAGTGCCATGCCTGTCTGGACTATACCGTACTCCCACCTTGATGATAATGGGCTGAACCTCTGAATCTGTAAGCCAGCCCTAATTAAATGTTGTCCTTATAAGAGTTGCCTTGGTCATGGTGTCTCTTTACAGCAATGGAAACCCTAACTAAGACACACGGGAACATTTTCTATAGCACAAAATATAAGAGCAATTCTCGTCATCATCTGTTTCTGCAGGTACCACCCACAGAACCAGGTATGCCTGCATTTTATGTAGATAGTCTCAAAAGGAATGGAGATCTACAGGGAGTAGTTATGAAATCTTCACATAGAAAGGCTCTCTTCTATTGCAAACCAAAAATATTTGGCTCAATGCTTAAGTGCTTAGTTATATAGTACACTATACTGGTATAAAGACCTTCTCTGCCCACCCCCTTTCCAACTCTTTGATGAGTAAGATCATCTCATGGGAATTTTCCTTAACTGAACATGGCTAGCCATCAGCGTGCTTGGTGACTCATGAAGTCCTACCTCAGCACTCCTCCTGCTATTTGCAGAAAGAATGTGGTGGAAGACACAATGAACTTGGATGGAGGTAGTTATTCTCTTGCTACAGTATTACATAAGGATGACCATCACCACTCAAAAGACCATTCATTACCAACAGTAAGTGGGTTTTGTTGCTGTTGTTGTTGTTGTTTTTCTTTTCTTGAGTCGGTCCACATGACATAAGCTAGAGACACCTGAGAAGAAGAACTCTCAATTGAGAAAAATACTTCCATCCACTTAGCTTAGAGATAAGTCTCTGGGGTATTTTATCAATTTGATGATTAATATGGGTGGCCTAATACAATGTGGGTAGTAGCAACCCTGAGTAGGTGTATTGGGCTGTGTAACAAAGTCGACTAAGCAAGTCAAAAGAGTAAGCCAATAAGCAGTGTTCCTTCATGGTCTCTGTTCCTGCCTCCAGGTTCCCGCCTTGAGTCCCTGTCCTAGCTTCTCTTCAGGACGGACTGTAATCAGATAGTGTAAGCCAAATAAACCTTTCCTTCCTTAGTTTACCATCGCAAAATCAGACTAATAGAATTACCAACTCTTTCAACAGGCTATGCTTGCTTTGAAAAGCTGAACTATTTCCAAATGGAGTAATTGTATCACTGTGAAGAGGAAGCCTGCCAAAAAACACGTGGTTAAAGATGGAGGAGAGGCCAGCACTTAAAATTTAATTTAAATGACAAAAGCCATGGCCTGCTGAAAGCCTTTCTTCCGGTCCTGTCATCAGCAGCCACTCCTCTTCTGTCGTAATCTAAACTGCCTTGCTCAACACAAGCTCAGAGAAGTGTGTGATGACCATGACAGGGCCTGAGAAGGCTGGTGCTCAGCATGCTCGATGGTGGCTAGGGTAAAGACTTAGGTGGTCCAGGGTGGAGGAGAACTGTCTTTCTGATGGTAGTGAGCAGGACAGGCAGACTCAGGTACAAGGATGAATCAAGAGAGGGATAGGCTGTGTAAAGGGAACTGGGACCCAGCTCCTGGCTAACTAGACTGGCAGAAATCAAGGAGAACCAGCCCAAGCTGCATCCTGGGGCAATTCTCCCAGCCCCATACTCTCTTGACCTCTAATCCATAGGATGAGACACCCAAATGCACTAGACACCCAGGCAGAAGGCTGCTGGCAGTGGTGTTCTCCTTAGGAAATGTCCTTTTAGTCAAGACCAGTTGGCCTTGAGGGGTTGTAGACCAGTCTACCCACATCGAATGGCAAACCAGCACAATGATGGAAAGGCACACGATTCTTATTAAATATGGCATGTGGCTGTAGGAATAAAACATGTGGGTCTGAATTCTTCCCAGATCTCAGATTCTATCACTGACCTTGGGAGGATTTGTCTAAGACAAAGATGATACCTCAGACTTATCAAGGTTGGGATGTGGAGATCGAAAGGGGGGGGGGACTGACAAACAAATAGGCTAGCTGCACGCTCGTTCTCAGGATGTTTTGAAGTGGTTTTTAATTTCCTCTTAACTTCTCTTCCTAAGACAGAAGTCGCCTGTGTGAATGGTGCAAGCAAGGCAGAAGTAATCGATACACAAACGAAAGGATTCTTTGTCAAAGACCTACAGGCTTAGGGAGCTTGTTTAAGCCTTCTTAATTTTCTTTAAAGCAAGTACATCATGAGATGAAAAAGCACTTCTATGTGTTGAGAAATAGAAACTTAAACAGAAGCTAGTCTTCTTTTCTCGGCTTCCTATTTCAAGGCATTTTGAAATAACCCTGATAATGCAAATGCTAAGATTCTTTTCACAAATTTCTTACACCCAGGTTAACACAGCCTTCTCATTGCCTGGCCCACCAAACTTGAACAGACGTGCCACAAGAAACGAATTCTTTCCAGTTTGGGATTCTTTGCATCAATCAACAGAGACTTGTTCAAAGTGGTTCTCAAGCCAATAGAAGTCTGAACACACTGATCACAGTGAAATGCAAGCCATTCGTTTGTGTATCAATTATTTATTTTGCATTTATATGTCAGTATTTCCTGGCATTGCAGCAGGCTTCTTTAACTCATGGCTCCATCAGCAGCTTCTGAAATGATTTAACAACAGTTCATAAAAGAAAAATCCTCTGGCTTATATTTTTAAACCCCTTATAAAAGGGGCTTACAATTTTTTCTATTATTCTATGTGTCTGGGTTGTTTGCCTGCATGGATGTCTGTGTAGCCTGTGTGTGCTTGCCCAAGGAGACCAGATGACAACATCTAATCCCTTAGGACTGGAATTACATACAGACAGTTGTGGGTGCTGGGAATTGAACCCTGTCCTCTAAAAGAGCAGCCGGTGCTCTTAACCACTGAGCCATCTCTCCAGAAATGGATAGTTAACAGAATATTTAAAATTTATGTTTTGACATTGTTTAAATTATTTTGGATCTTCTTTGAGTCAAAAAGATCCTTGCATCATTTGATGATTGCGTGTGTGAGCGCTCACGTGTGTAGGACAAAGGACAGCCTCAGGTGTCATCCTTCCAAAGCCGTCCACTTTATTTTTTGGGACAGTCTCTCACTGGCTGATGCTCCCTGATTAAGCTCTAGCTACTCTAAGAGTACCAGAAACCCTCCAGTCTCTTCCTCCTCTCCCGCAGTGTGGAATTACAAGCATGTGCCACCACATGCTAGTCTAGCTTCTTTTCTGTGGAATCTACCACAATGTCCTCATGCTGGCCAAGCAAGTACTTGACCTACCAAGCTATCTCCCCGGTCCTGAATGTCTGTATCTCTTTATGGCAAAAGTTCCTGATGACTGGAATCTGGGAAGTATTCTAGTGTATCACTGATGCATTAAGAAGCCACCAATAAGACCAGCATTGGGGTATGACCAATACGGTAGATACACGTGGGTGTGTTGAACCTGTGCGTAATTATTACCAAAAAGATCACAACTAATTAGAGCCACAATGGAATGGTTTTACATGCTGACTCATTATGAGTCAGCGATCTCAGGTCTCAAGGTACTCACTGTCAGAAGAGAACGGGCTTGCCAGAGTATGGATGGTTATTACTGAACAAACTAACCTTTTTTCCTGCTGAGCCAATGCTGCATTTATTTTATGAAACAAGAGGTCTTGCCTTTGCTTGGTTGTTAAATTTCTTGATGTCATTTATTATTATGTCTTATAATATGTGTCTAAGTGAGGGTGGGTGCCCACCACAGTGGGTGTGGTAGCTAGGAGAAATTCTGGACGCTAGCTCTTTCCCTGTAGGTTCCCCGTAAGTTCCAGTGATCAAACTGGAGCCACGAGGCTTGCATGGCAGGCTTTTCCTGCTGAGCCAGGTTGCCAGCCCAAGATCTTATGTTTAAATGCCTGCCTCTGCCACTCGCTCGCTATATGGTTTTGGAGGAACTATTTAGTCTTTTGTTTTCTTTCAGCTTCCTCATCATTAAGAAGGAGATCTGGAAAACGCCTTGTTGTCTATGACAATTACTGTTAAGGTTAAGTTACCTAGTGGGCTGCCCAGGACGCATTTAGTTATCAGTCAGTAGAAGGTGTGACAATTCACAATCTCAAGTCCTCATTACTCCTTTGGTGAGAGAAAGGAGATGTATCCACCACAAGGTATAATATTCCCATGAGAAGTGTCCAACTCTAAATGGCTGACACTACTGCCAGACACAGGGCTCTCCTACCCTCTCTTCTTCCCAAATATTTTGAAAGGCTAGTACTAGCTAGGTTGGCCTATAAGAAGCCATTCCCAGTTGAATGTGAGCACATAGGCCTGTAATCTTAGCATACAGAAGGGTAAGTCAGAGAAATCCTGGGTTCAAGGCAGATGGGACTACTGAACAGTTCCCCAAGAACTGATCCTTCTCCCTTCTACCTCCCCATCACCACCTTATCCATCCTTTTTTGCAGAGAATTCACTGAACGCATTAACAGTGAGAGAGCTACCAAGAGAAACCCATGCCATAAAGGATTCTATGACTTAGCTTCCTGGCTTTATATTTTAGCTGCTATCATCAACTGTTTTTGTTTTTTTTTTTGTTTGTTTGTTTTTTTCAAGACAGGGTTTCTCTGTGTAGCTCTGGCTGTCCTGGAACTCACTCTGTAGACCAGGCTGGCCTCAAACTCAGAAATCTGCCTGTCTCTGCCTCCTGAGTGCTGGGACTAAAGGCGTGCGCCACCACTGCCCGGCATCAACTGTTATGTCTGTAAAACCTGTATTCACCCTCACCTTACCTCTCTGGCACCTTTCTCTCATTTTACAAAGAGTGTGGGTTCTCTCAGGCAGTGAAAGAAAGTATTCAAGAAAAACACCAGAAAGCTGTGCCTCACCTTCCTGCCAGGCTGTGCCACCCGACCCCAGAGTGCCCTGCATTTTGGAGGTGACTAGACACAGAAAGCCAGCATGCTATTTGTTTAAGTTAGAATTTAGATGTGTTGGTCTAGGCTAGGTTCTGCCTGAGATCCTGCAGGCTCTGCAGTACTGCCATTGCTGCAACCTGGTTCTCTGTAAGGAAGGCTGGGACTACTGGATCACCTCAGTATGTGACTGTGTGTGTGAACATGTGACCACTCCAGCACACCTTTGTGCATATTGTAGACAGCTAAAAATACTCCGGAGGGTTTTAGAGGACAAAGGAACCTTTCTGCTCTCTCCTAGAAATGTTATTTCAAAAGGAGCATGTGACTCTTCCCAAAACGTCATTGTTTGAAATTTCTGAAATTAACCTCTTTCTTCACAAAATGAGGACGTGCAACCCCTGGTTCACCTCGTGTTTGAATGTTCATGTGCTCAGAAATAAGAAGTGCACAGCCCTGTGTTCCCTCAAACCATGCTGCTGGTAGAAAGCAGCAGCAACTGACAGACAGAAGGAAGCAACTTCAGTCAGAATGCAGGCCAGGGCAACTTTCTGTCATCACGGTAAAGCTCTAAGTTCAATAAAAAGAAGGGAGAGAAAGGAATTGCATTATAAGACTGTAGCAAGCACAGCATCCCATCAGGAGGCCTTACATGTGCCTCCGGATTCAATGTCTTTTCCTTCTTTCTTTGTTTATTTGTTTGTTTGTTGTTTTGAGACAGTGTTTCTCTGTGTAGCACTGGCTTGGCTGTTCTGGAACTAGCTCTATAGATCAGTCAGGCCTCAATATCAGAGTACTGGGATTCAAGGTGTGCACCACCACCTCTCAGTGTGACTTAGTTTCTCGCTGAAAGTATTTACAGTAACAGCATTTACTTCTTAGCCTATCTGAGTTTGTTTTGTTTGATTTTTGGTATTTTGAGATAGGGAGTCTTGCTCCTAGCTAGCCCAGGTTGCCCTAGCATGCATGCACAGGGTACATCAGGCAGGCCTCAACTTGAAGGGACTACTGTGCCTCTTGCTTTCAAATGCTGGGACTTGGGGCACGTACCACCACACCCAGCTCTTTGTAAGAGCGTTCAACTTTAATATAGTGTGAATATTTAATAGCTAGTTATAAACTGTGGGGAAAGCCTCCATTGACAGTGGGACAAGATCTTTTCTGTAACGGAGGATGAGAAAGTCACTCACTGATAGAAATCTAGAGGGTCAGATATGCTACACAATAAAGAAGGAAAGACTACATCCTTAACTAAATAAGTAAATAAACACTCTCTTAAGATTTATGAATTAGCTGGGCAGTGGTGGCGCACACCTTTAATCCCAGCACTCGGGAGGCAGAGGCAGGCTAATTTCTGAGTTCAAGGCCAGCCTGATCTACAGAGTGAGTTCCAGGACAGCCAGGGCTATACAGAGAAACCCTGTCTCGAAGAAAAAGAAAAAGAAAAAAAAAGATTTATGAATTATAAACTGACACATTTTATCCTTCCATAAATCACATTCTTAAAGTAGTTTTCAAATATCATGTTCCTGGGGGAACAAGCCCTGCACAGTGGAAAGAAGCCCCATGTGTCTGTCCCGGGCGCTGTGGCTCTGGGTGGGACAGCAGACACACTGCGTCCGACGGGCAGGTGGGGGCTGTGGGAAGCCTTTGCGGGCCCTGTCCATGGGTGGGGAAGGGGGCCATTCCTGGGGAATCCATGGCAGCCATCTCCATGGGTTCTCTAGCCCGGGGCACCGCAGTCCCGCAGGGTGCCGAAGACGGGCTAGCCAGAGCACAGTTGGGGTTCCCGCCGAGACTGGGTTTCAGTGGCTTGGGGCACCAGGCTAACTGCTTAGGTTTGGGTGAATGGGTACCGTCTGGGAGCACTGGGAAGCCCTCGGCGAGAGATTAGACGCAGTTCCTTAATCGAGGGCAGGATCCCTCGCTTCCCACAGCGGGTCCAGATGAAGAGACAGTCCATAATTCTTTTTTTTTTTTTTTTTTTTTTTTTTTGTTTTTTCAAAACAGGGTTTCTCTGTATAGCCCTGGCTGTCCTGGAACTCACTCTGTAGACCAGGCTGGCCTCGAACTCAGAAATCCGCCTGCCTCTGCCTCCCAAGGACAGTCCATAATTCTAAGACGTTTATTTTTATTGTGTGGAGTGGCATGGATGGAATTGTACCTTGTGGCCTCTGGGAGATGTGAGGCAGATATAGTAACTGGGAAGGGGCATGGCTAAGCCTCTAGGTGTCTCATTAACATGGGGATGGCTTGGGGCTGCGTGGCCGCGCCTCTACCTGAGGAGGGGTGGTGCGTGACCATGACTGGAGCCAAAAGCCTCCTGGGAGCATTGGCATAAAGTTTCCTGGTCCCTTGTGGATTGTTTCACTGGGTTGCCCAGATTTTACTCCGGGTGCCAGATTGTCTGTCACAGATCACTGCCCCACATGTTCCCATGTGAATCAGAAATATTATTATAACCTATAAGAAGTTTAAGTTTTAATTTAATAAGTTGCATATTTGTTTAATGTTAATACTTAAAGTGTTATGATCTTAACTTTTTAAAGAATTTAAATCTGGCCTCACAGAGTAGAGCAGAGCGTACAGAGCTTTGTCTAAAGCAAGGTCCTCCAGAGCCGGCCAGTCATTCCTGAAATAACTCTCAGAGGGAATAGTGGGCTTATCTTACTGTGGGACTTCTCACTGCAAATGCCAGTGGCTTTCAGAGGCTCAGCTGGCCCCGCTGACCTAACAGCATTCTTGACCTTACCCACAAGGGAACAGAAATGGATTTTTCTCCCCACTTTTGTGGCAAAGTGCAGAGTTTAATAAAAGTCTAATAAAAATAACAATCGCAATCTCAGCCCTTAGCAAGCTGAGGCAGGAGGATGAGGGGTGAGGACAGCCTGGGCTAACAATGAAGCTAATCCAAAAGCAACAAAACCTGTTTTATTTGGTGATGACCTTAGGGAGTCTGAATAGCACCAGTCTGAGGTTGATTTCTAAATGCTAACTTTAAGGTGTCATTCAACTCATTCCGAAATTAGTTTTTAAACATCTTCCATCAAATTCCAATGGGTTGAGTTATCAACAGCCAACTCCTTGTCTCACAAGGGTCCCACTGAGACTGAGAAGAAAGCCTGGTACATAGGGAAAGGCAGTGCAGGCGTTGTGGACTGAACACAACATGGCCAGCCCTCTCATGGTCCTGTCTCCAGGCCGTTCACTGGATAGATCTCTCTTCAACTATAAGCCAAAATACACACTTCCTCCTTTATATTGCTTTTTTTATACGTGTTTGATCACAGCAAATGAGAAATGTCACTAACACACCGGACACAAAGTTGGTCTGGTGCATCCATCTCTGCCAGGGACTCTTGTACATACTCCATACATTCACATATAGAAGAAACGCTACGCTTGTTGTAAAGCCAGAGAAAACCATGGACGCAGCCATAAGAATAAGAGCTTTCCAGAGAGTGCAGACAGTGCCTGTGACAATTATTTATCCTGTGACCGAGGCCCCCACTTCCCATGAAACCATCCCTTTCTCAAACACTACTGTGAGCATTAGTACAGCTGGAGCATGTTAAGCATTGGTCATGTTCTTGCTTAGCTCCAGCATGATTTTATACAGGGTACAACTGGCAATATATTTTTAAAAGTTCCATAAAAATATAATTTAAGTATACACCGACTCTATAGTAAAAACAAAAAAAACCACCCTCCCTTTCACTTAAAACGTTCAGGTTACCAGTTATTATGTTGGGATTTCGAGACTGAAATCATGACCTCGACTTTAAACATCTTTTCACATTTGATCACACAATTGTGGTAACAGGTGATAGCGCTAGAGACTGGGAGCAGGGTAGCTCACCCAGTCTACAGCCAAACACATAGAAATCAGAAAAACATTTGTAGTCAGGCAGTGGTGGCGCACGCCTTTAATCCCAGCGCTTGGGAGGCAGAGGCAGGCTGATTTCTGAGTTTGAGGCCAGCCTGGTCTACAGAGTGAGTTCCAGGACAGCCAGGGCTACACAGAGAAACCCTGTCTGGGAAAAAAAAAAAAAAAAAAGAAAGAAAAACATTTGTTTTTGGCAACCCCCCCACACCAAAATGCAACTACATCCTACTGCAAAGTGAGTATGCTACAAGATTAAAGTTTGTGTCACAAACTTAGCAATTTATACCACAAATGTCAGAGTTTAATCATGCTACTGGGTTTTATTGCAATACTTATTTTTAATCTAACACAATTCCATTCTTTCAGATAGAAGAGTCCCAAATTATTCAGCTCATATATCCACAGCCTGACCCACAGACAGCTCAAGAAGCCATGTCAGAATGGCTACACATTGCAAGGGCGTTTAAAGCAATCACTTAAATGTCTATGCAGATAAATAGGTCCTTCATTTCTTTATTTCTTTAATAACTGGTTCTCATCACATACCTTAGGATTGCCCCTTATAGAGATTTGAAGATTTTTGTCTTGGTGACTGGAAAACTTTCCCAGGAAATTTCCGAGTAAGAAGCACAAATCACTAGCCTAAATGGTGGTTGTTATAAAGAGCATAGGAATAATAAAGTTATCATTAGAAAGTTGTTTGGCTGGTGAGATGGCTCAGTGGACAAAAGGTGCTTGCTGCCAAGGCTGAAGACCTGAGTTCGATCCCTAGCACTCACATGGTGGAAAGAGGGAACTAACTCTAGCAAGTTGTGCTCTGGCCTCCACACATACTTGCGGGCACCTGTGTGCACAAATAAGAGTCATACAAGGTTTTTCAAAAAGCTCTGTACAAACACTCCCTTAAAATAGCACCTTAGCAGACAGAACTCCAACTATGACTGCCTTGCTCTGAACGCCTATTCAATGCAAGAAAGGCAGAATTAAATAGAGAGGCACACTCAGGAATCAGAGACAGGAAGATCGAAGTCCCAGACTAGCAGAGGCTACTCAGCAAGCTTATCTCTTTCAACACATAAACAGAAGGACAGGGGGACAACCCCAAAGCTGTGATACAGCAAGGCTAAGGAGTGGCCACCTTGCCCAAACAAGGACCAGGCAGTCCTAATGACCCTGCCAGGGTTGGGTCAGATCTAAAACATTCATGAAGTTAAAATATCTTCTGGAACAGGAGGTTTGAAGCAAAGGAATAGATAACAAGTGATCTACAATTAGAAAGTGATTCTCCCCAAAGGGCTGCGGTACAGTGATGAACTGCTAAGGGCTTTCCCAAGGATATTTCCATGTTTGACTGGCAACAGGCCTTCATCGACCGGCTATTCCACAGACATTAGCAGGAAATCAGGGCTCAGTGGCAAGAGAGCATATGCTTCTCTTTGAGAGCAGTTAACATTCAAGGGGAATTTTTTTTTTTTTTTTTTTTAGCAAATTATTTGGAATTTCCTTGGTTAACAAGATAAATAAGATTAATCAATGTCTGCCACACAACAAAATATTATGTTTTGTTGTTGTTGTTTTGGTTTTAGTTGCTGTTTTAAATAATAGAACTAGATACACCGATTTTAGAAAAATATTTCTGAGAAGGGAAGTGAGCTAGACAGCCAAGACAGCGGTGACCTCAAAAGTCCCTGCCATGAAAGTCCTGATCTCATAGACACAGTGCCTGCCTGCCTCCCTCTGCTCTCTCACCCAGGGAGGAGGCTGACATTGTGTTACATGCAGGTAGGAGGGGTTTCCGGGCCTTCTGAGCCCTACAAACTGATCAGAGTCACCTAAGGCTACAATGGTCTTCCATCTATCATGCAGGGGCAGAGCTCGAGGAGAACGCCCTCCAAAGGGAACGACCTCACCTATCACAGCTCTTCATCCCTGGAGGGGTAAAGCACCCAAGTCCCTGTGCCCATAGCAAGGGCATCCAAGGACAGCACATCCTGCCCTGAGCCGGGCCTTCTGTGTCACTTAGATTCACCTCCACGCATACACTCATGGTTCTGGAAGGGCTCTCTTCTTGTATATTATCATTTTCCTCTCAGTATCAGCTCCATCAAAGATGAAGACACAGCACACACTGTCATCTGCAACAACCAGGTGACTTCTTTTCAGACTCCGGCAAACCCAGAATTCTCCATGTTGGTACTGAAAAGAATTTCTGGATGAGCCAAAAGGAAGCAGAGGTGGAATTTATTAAATGAGATTTTAATAGAGATGTAAAGCACAAGGGTTAAGAGAGAGAGAAAAACACTCAGAAAGAAAGACACACCCCAGGACATAGGAATGGGCTTCTCACAGAAGGAGTCACCCATGCAATTTTTTAAGTAAACAAAATTATTCTGCAACAATGAACCATCTGCTGTAGCGCATGGCTAAATTTGTTTGTAGCTAATAAAAGTCATAGAAAAACTAACAGAAGATGTTTTTTTCTCAGCCACTTACTTACTGACCGGTAACTGCTGAGAAGAGAACCCAGCCAATTATCCTGAAAACCTATCTCTGGATGTGGAAGCATAAATGAAGGTTGGAGGTTGATGTCAAACATGCTCCACCTTGGTTTTTTTTGAGACTGGATTTACCACCAAACTTGGAACTCGGGACTCACCCGCTGGCTAGTCTGGCTGGCCAGTGAATCTGCTGGAACAGGCACACACTCAGATCTACACTCAGGTACTCATAATTGTGTGTGAGGCACTTTACTGACTCACCCATCTCCCTAGGCCCTAAGGCACTTTTGACACATCTGCAGAAGCAGATAGGAAATGGTCAGCTAGTACTTTGAGGTTTTTAAGCAAGGCACCTAGCAAAGGCCAGATAAGAAGGCAGTCCCAAGACTCTACCCACTGCCTGCACTTCTTTTCTTCATAGCTTACTGCTCAAAATAGGAGAGTCCACAGGAGTCGAAAAAGTTAAAATTCAATACATAGAATGTGAAGCAAGACTACTGAGCACTAGTCTATTTTGAGCAGCACGTGCTAAGTAATATCACACAATAACTGGAGAGCAGTAAAAGAAATTACTGAACACCCTGAAATATTTAAGATATTTGTCTTCCTGTATGGCACTGGTTCTCAATCTTCCTAACACTGCGACACTATAATAGAGTTCTTCGTGTTGTCGTGACCCCCAACCATAAAATTATTTCGTTGCTACTTCAGAACTGTAATTTTGCTACTGTTATGAATTGTAAGGTAAATATCTGATATGTAGGATATCTGGTATGTGACCCCCCAAGGGGTCACGACCCACAGGTTGAGAACCACTGCTCTAAGGCCAAACCAAACCACCACCAACAAACAGGAGTGAACACCAGCTACCTCAAAGAATCAGAGTTCCTGGGGCAGTGAGCAAAACCCAGAGAGCATTTCACATGCTGAAACAGATGAAATACTTTGTTTCATTATACTAAGTAAATTGTTACAAGCATGGGAAAAAGGAAACAAATACTCCTAAAGCTGAGAGTGTACTGGAGAAATGATTTTTTTTAGAAACAGGAAGGACCAAGAGGATACACTTAAATGGTAACTAAGTGTGTAGTTACTTTATACTAAACACAAAGGTAAAGCAAAGTTCGTGGGAGTCAGAGGTGCTGGTTTGAATGAAAATGGTCCACCCGGGCTCATGTTTGAGTTCATGGTTACCAGTTGGTGGAACTGCTTGGGAAGCATTAGGAGGTGTAGCCTTGTTGGAGGAGGTGTGCCCCATGCTGTGAATCAAGAAGTAAGTTTTCACCTACTGCTCCAGCAATATGCCTGCCTGCTGCTTGCCAAGACAAATATGAATGCCTTCTGCAACTGTGAGCGCCAAATTAAATGTTTTCTATAAGTTGCCTTCCTCATGGTGCTTTGTCACTAACTTCATTGGGAGAAAAACAAACAAGCAAACAAACAAAAGCACAGTATCCAGTTAGTTAACTAAGTCTAAATGTATCAATTAAAAAAACCTGCTAATTTTCTTGCACTTAGATTCAATTAAGGGCACTTAGCATATATGTTATTTACAAAAGTCAATCATAGTATACATCCATAGTCTACTTTCTATCATGGACTAGTTCATCTTCTCATGTCAGTACATTTTACCCATCAGCACAGCGGGTCACCCAGGACAGCGGGTCACCATATTCACAATCTGTGATATGACAGCACTATTTTCAATTATCACACACAACAGAGTAACTGAGCATGACCGGAAACTATTTTTGCCAGTACAGGCTCAAGCTACACTTTTCTTGCAACACTCTAGTTTATGAAGATAGGAGCACATCTCTGGCAAAGAAAAACTCCATCCTTATCAGTCAAGAACCAGAGGAAAGGTCACAACCATCCTCAAAAAGCAACAAGGAAGTTGGGAAATCTGACTCATTGTGACTCACAATTCTAGCCTGTTTGAATACTAAACATACAAAGATTTTTTTTCTTTTTAAATCTACTTTGATCACTTTGGGAAATACTTGGGATCTGGAGTATCTCTTCTTTTAGTTATAAAATCAAGTCATTATGTGTATGAGAAGCATGGTAAGAATACTAGAATGCTGAACAGTTACTAAAGAGAATTTCCCACGCTGCTGGGGAGATGGCTTACATTGGTGAAGTGCTTGTCACACAAGTATGAGAGGCTGAGCTCAAATCCCCACTATCTGAGTAAAGGCCAGGCCCAGTTACGGTGCTGCAACACTGGCCAGCCTAGCTAACTCAGTGAGCTCCCAGCTCAGTGAGAAACCCTGTAGCCAAGAATAAAATGGAGCCTGTTCAAGTAAGATACCCAATGTCGACTTCTGGCCTCCACACTTGTGCGCACACCAGACCTGCTCCCCCCGGCCCCACTCCCACACGACGTTCCCATTATGTCATTAGCAAGACTCACCACATGCTCATTACTAGGGCATAGCCAGGTAATTAAGAAATGGACTTTCTTCACGGAATTGATAATATAAGGAGGTGACCAGCCAATGATACATGAGGGGAGAATAAAAATAATGCCGTGACTTGCTTCGTTATGTTTGCGGAAATTGGCTTTCCAGCTTTAATTAGTAAGTCGAAACTTTTTACTACAAAAACTCCACGTGGATAGTTTTAAATAAAAAAGAATAATGTAAAATAAAAACTCATCTCTCTTTCCTCCTTCCCTCCCAATTCTGTACCTCCAATTTGCACATTACTTGTGTATATTAATAGATACATGTTCAGATGCAAAAACCACGACAAATCACTGTGAATCTTGGCATCTGCTACACACCCTGACATATTTCTGAAATCTTTCTTACCAACACCAGAGACTGGTATTTTTAACAAGTAGAAAACCCAAAAAGCCCTTGAAAAAGTGAAGGAGTTCACACTTCCACCAACAGCATTTTCCTGAAACACTGAGATTGCTCAAAAATTTTAGTCTTAAAAACCTAAAATAACTGAAATTTTATTTCTTCAGTTATGAGCTTAGTTAAGCACTTTTTTTTTATAGGTCTGTTACAAAAAAAAAAAAAGACTATGTAACGTTCTCTTTTATGTGTTCTTCCTATTCAGGCCTTCGTTACCTATATCTTATGAATCTGCAAAATCTCCTAACATTATACCTTATAAGAAAAAAAACCCTGAAGTTGATGTCATTAAAAAATATCTGAGGATGAATTGGTCATTACACATGTGTGTGCCTAGGCACACATCCAAGACACAGGTGCTTGCAAAAAGATAGGAAAGGCCTAGCCTTTGCTACTTTAACTGTGAGTCCTGAAGATCTTTCCTCAACAGTACTTTGCACTCACCCTCACTTTTTACAGTTGTGTAGTATTCCACTGCTTGGTATGTCGTACTTTCATGGGACTTACCCTGTAACACCATGATGCAATAAACGCCCTCACACCTACATCCTTCTAGATATATGGGTAAGGGTGGGCACAGTGGGCATAATACCAGAAGGCCTCTGAAGAAGACTACGGCCATCAGCTGCCTCTCCAGCAACGACTGCCTGATGCACCATACCTCCCCACATGCTGATACTGACTAAGCCTACGACCTTTCCAAGCGAAGCGCTGAGTGAAACTGGCCTGCCAATTCTACACAGCCTCTTCTCCCATCTGACTCTCACTCAACATGTGTCTTTACCCGAATACCAAAAATCCTGAGAAACCACCTCTCCCTCCCACACCCTTCCCCTTCTCATAGAGCTCTCCCAACTAACAGATACCACATCAGGACGTCATGTTTCTTACTATTGGTCTATCTCTTGCTACTGAAATGAGAGCTTCATGGAACCAACGATCAGTAACCTGCACGGCTCTGCCATTTTATCATCTCTGCTAACATCAGCCTCACAGCATGAAAGCTTCCATGGTGAGCCTCAGAAGCGATCCTCCAGCCTACAACAGTATCGAAGAACAATGGCATTTTCAGGTATCTTGTTACAATGTGCACCATTTTTTGACTCACAGTGTTTTTTTCTTAGGAAAGAAAATGGCAAACTGCTGTGGAAGGAGTGAGTACCTTCAGTGGTGGATTAAGGCTTCCCACAGATGAGCAGAGAAAAAAACCCAAGACCCTCACGGATGCATCTGAGATTTGAACGGTTGCTTTTCTATTTGGTGAGTTTATGTAGTCACTGACTCCTCTGAGAGGGCTAGTCAAAGGAATACAGAATTCATAATTCACACAATGGATACTGTTATTGAAGAAAGCCATTCCTTTTTATAGGAGAGGTAGGAATCCATCTATAACTCAATCAAGACAGAGGACAATTTGACAATACTGGGTAACATTTCCAGTGCAACCCAACCTTTGTGTACCTACAAACACACACACACACACACACACACACACACACACACACACACACACACACACACACACGGCTATAGTACATAGATAAATATGGTTATATGCAATAATAAATACCCACTTAATGGAGTATACAACCTCCGGAACCAAAATAGACTATATATATAATCTCCTATCCTAAGTAAAATGGATGCATATAAAACACAATTAAATTGCATCCTTCAGTAAGGGCAGTGTAGAGAGCACTGTGTCTTGCAGGATACCATCATCCACGATGATGATGATGATGATGATGATGATGATTGAGGCAGGGTTTCTGTGTAGCCCTGGCTATCCTGGAACCCACTCTGTAGACCAGGCTGGCCTCAAACTTGAAGATCTGCCTATCTCTGCCTCCTGAGTACTAGGATTAAAGGCTCGCGTCAACCAAGTCCATCTTATTCACCCTCCTTACAAAAACCTAGTCATGGCTTTGTCAAAGTGATTCTCAGCCATGTAGAGTCAAAATTGGAGTGCTCTGACACTCACTCCCGGCTATGGTGGATCAGCGCAGTGTTCTGCCTCTGGTCTCGGTGGTCACCGTGGCAGGAGCTCATGGTCTCATTTAATGTTCATGCTTTGATTGTCTTTCCATTTTGTCTTTTTTTTTTCTTTTTTTAATTTACCAACTAAAATGTGCCTGTGGTTAGGGCAGAAGGGCTTGTACCTTAGCAAAAGGAGGCTATGATGTACTTCAAAGAGGAACTGTGCATGACATGAGCCTTCTCAGGCCTGAGAACTCAATACTGAACCAACAGCACCCACTAAATACAAAACCACAAGAGCAACGCTATGATCAATCATTTGTCAAAATGCTGTGCCCAAGGGCTGGAGAGATGGCTCAGTGGTTAGGAACGCTTGGTGATTTGTTTCCCACCACCCACATGAAGATGACACATAAGCACCCATAATCCAATGCTAGGGGATCAAATGTTGCCTGGTCTCTGAAAGCACAGGCACCCACCCACATGGTACATAGGCATATGGGTAAGCAAAACGGCTACACACATAAAAATAAAATAAATTTAGAAAGAAACATTGTTTCCAGAGGCTCTCAGAAACATGACTATTTAGCTACCTGGAGTGAGTACGAAAGTATTTGTAATTTGCTTTATCTCTAGAAAGTTCCTCAATGCTCCTCGGGGACGGGTACCCTGCGGCTCAGGAAAGGAGCATTGTCCTTCATACCTAACATCCTTTCACTACAGACTGTTGTGCAAATTTTAAATTATATATATGTCCAGTTTTCATTCTATGAAGTAGATTAAGGGAATAAAAAAAAGAATCAAAAGTTAGAACAGAATGCTCACAGGCAAATAGTGAACAAATGCATCTTAGAGACTATCCAGGGTCAAACTGACTTTAAGAAAGTAGAAAGACAGATATAAAGCTTGACTCTCAATTTTAGTCAGACTTAGAACTTAATGTAGCTAGTGTGAAGGGCCATGACACATTATCTTGGCGTTTCTCTGGGCCTATGGTGGTACATTCTTGTGGTGTTACAGGTCACGTCCTTGCTGTGTCCCATAGTCCCCCCAGAGGGCAAGCCTGCAGTGACCCACAAGGCTCTCCCTTGAAAGGAAACCATCGCCATTCTCTTCCAGCAAGCAGGAATTAGATGCTATCTGGACACAGCATCTGTCCATATTTCAAAATAAGAGGCCTCTGCTAAGAGAAATGAAACTGGCAAAGGGACAACTCCTTTAATACTACAAGAATATTTTCTAGGCTGTGACACCCGAGTAAGTCATCGAGGACACCTACACAGACAAGAAATGCCCCTTCAGTACTAATTTCTCCATCTAAAGGCAGATAGGATCTGGCGTGGTGATCGGGATGAAAATCCAGTCACTGTTGTCTCAGGAACTGGCTCCCTACATCTGCAAGCACAGCAGCCTGATGAGTACTACTGCATGCCTGCCTCCTGCTCAAGAACACCCGGATGGGAGCACTCTCACAGTGGGCAAGGGTAGGTCGCTGAACAAGATGGCGTGTATCAACGTGTTTAAAACCACCAAGGCCATCCGTACTGAGGAACAACTGGCCCACATCCTCAGAATGAGATAAAGTGGCTCACTCATTAAAATTGTTTCCATCATCTCTCAGCAGTGCCTTGGTGGCGCCCCAGCCTTTACCATGTGGACTTTTGGGAGATCCTTGTGTATCAAACCACAGCAGTACACAAACACAACACACAACGTAAGGGATTTTACTATATTTTGAGCTTACATGCCAAGCACTTGATACCCATCACTTAGTGAGTCTCCACACCCTCCACCCTCCCAGTAGTCAATGAGACCCTTATTCAAGGCAGGAAGCCTGTGTCATGGTGGGGGGGGGGGGTTAACTAGGTAGCAAATGGGAACTAGATGTTCTGCGCCTAAGAACACGCAAGAGAAGCCTAGCATCCTATGAGAACACCCAATCAATTTAGATAAAAATAACTCCGATCCATATTGAGAACACACAAACTCAAAATCGGACTTATGCATACAATCAGTATCTAAGAAATGCTACCAAACAGCACGGAAAGCTAATGTTTATAGTAGCTCAGATGAAGAGGAAGCCCCTGAGTTACTGGGTCTCATCTGGATCCTTCTCTCCCATGGCCTGGGCTCTGCCATGGTCTGCTCAATGATGATAACCCTTTAGTGCAATGATTCTCAGTCTTCCTAATGCCATGGAGACCCTCAACCATAAAATGATCGCTGTTGCTACTTCATAACTATAATTTTGCTACTGTTATAAATCGTAATGCAAATACCTGTTATGCAGTTTATCTGTACACAGTTCTCACTGTTTGCATGTTTAATGGCTTTGACACCATGGCCTACTTTCCTATGACAACAGGATCTGGCCAACATGCCTCTAGAAACATCATAGTGGGTCAGTAAAACTCTGCACCCGTGGCTGAACCCACGGCACACTAGATAGAGGACGGCTAAATCTTATCAGGAATATAAAAACAGCTAGAGCCCATAAGTACTAACCAGAAGTGGTTATGAGAAAAGCTACTGGTGTCCATCAGAAAGTATAACCCGAAGAATTAGGAGGTCAACCACAAAGTTCCAAACTACCAGAGAACCTTAAAAGACTTTGTGAGGTGGTAGCATGGATGAGGAAAGGTGACAGGTATTCTAGGAGACATGCTGGCAAGTCAGCGGGCCAGAGCCCTAAGCTATATGCTGGGACAGGAACCTCCAAGGCCTTAACAGTGAGCTGGAGCCAGGACATGAGGAGTCTTTCATATCAGGATGGGAAACTGGAGCCACCATGATAGTAATTTGGCAGCAAGGAGAATCCTGGACAGGGTGGTGACAGGCTGTGGCATTCCTACACCCTTAAGAAGTTAAAAGCACTGGGGACAGGAACTCCATTGCTAGGCTAAAAGCAAGGCGAGGCTACAGGGGTTTCTGACATTCCTATCAGGAGAGCTAGTGTCCACAGAGGAACCAGGAAGTGCCTGATACTATGTAAATCATCGACACAACTGAGCTGTATAATTCTTACCCCGGCCCCATTTGACTATACAGTTTTCACTCTCAGAAATGAAAAAGCCCGTTCTGTGGAAAAGCATACGCTCATGGACCTTTTAGTGTCAGAGATAAACTTGCAGAAGAAGCCCTAAGTCCCATTCTTTTTTTTTTTTGGTTTTTCGAGACAGGGTTTCTCTGTGTAGCCGCCCTGGCTGTCCTGGAACTCACTCTGTAGACCAGGCTGGCCTCGATCTCAGAAATCCTCCTGCCTCTGCCTCCCAAGTGCTGGGATTAAAGGCGTGCGCCACCACTGCCCGGCAAGCCCCATTCTTTTAACTCACTGCTTCCCTGGTAACAAATTCAGGGTAAGGAAAGAGGAAGCCACAGCCATCTTAGAAAAGAAAAACTGAAGAATTCTGAGCTTGGGAATTCTGAGCAAGGTGGTTACATGAACACTTTCACACAACTCAAACTCCACAAGTCAACTCTAAGTTCTGGGAAGACTCCGTCAAAGCGGGCAGTATGGGAGGATTGCTTAAGTGTGATGCTGTTGGTGTGCCTGGCCTTCTTGTGTATTTAGTCTTTAAAATACCCACCCAAAGCGTGGCAGACACAAAGCCTGTGAGGCAGGTTTGTTTGACCTCTATTTTGCAAAGAGAATTGGCTTCAACTAGTTGGACAAGCCAAACAGCCCATGTGCTGGACACTTGCAAGCAATAATTGGTCAGGAGAGCAGCCTCTGTCATTATCCTTCACATCAAAGCTAATACGGGAAAAAAACAATACTGTGAAATCCGTTTTGGTGGAGGCATTCGACAAGTAAGGCTCAGACATAGGCTCAGGCAAGGAAGTCTGTACCGACCATCCTAGCTTTACAGAAGATGAAGACACTTCAGCCATCCTGTTCGTAGGTACCTATCTGTCTACGTATGTTTCTCAAGTTCCTTAGGCTGCTCTCCAGACTGCTAGTTCTACACTTGCTCAAGCACCCAACTTTATTCTCGCCAATAAACACTTGTTAAACCTCCGCCAAGTATGGCTGGTTCTCCTCTCCGCTGCTGCTGATCAACCCAAAATTTTAATGATGCTACAAAAATCAGAATGAGCTCTTCCAGCTCACAAAGACGTGAAAAGACTGCACATCAGCTGCATTCTGCGACACGTGTGGTGTTGAGTGGGCTAGGGGAACCATAGTGAGCTGGTCTCAGGAGCTGGGGAGCTCTGATCTCAGTCACACACCCTATGTAGGGCAAGAGTGAGTTAATCTGTCTGCTGGATTACAGGCTAACAACGATAATGCATTCCTGCCAGGATTATCAGGATTTACAAAATAAGGTATGTGGAAACCAGCAGGTTTAACACCTGCTTTGAAAACCAGAACATTTACCCAAGAGTAATTCTCAAAGACAGCACACCTCACTGGCATCCTGTATCCTTGGCTCTACCAGAGAAAGTAGGAAGGCAGCAGTCTTTTCTGTGGCCAAGAGGAATGTTTTAGGCTTCCCTAGATTCCCAGTAAACAGCTACAACACTCGTCAAAAGCTTAGCAAAAAAAAAAAAAAAAAAAAAAAAAAAAGAGCCTAGCCCAGAGCTGATTTTAGGGACAGATAGTTAGTCCTAAAATACCAGGAGCAGATACCAGGTGCACTATCTGTTCCTCGGGCACTGTAGGTAACTTGCAACCTGCTATCTGGTGAGATCTCCGGACGGTTGCTCAAACCCGTATTGAGTTAGCCCTTGGACTGCATGTTCTTTGACATTTCTAACTTGCCCCGTCTTTCTCTAATACCTTGGTTTGTCCTTTACTTATCGACTGTGAGTGCATTAGGCTCCCTCCAGCAGTCATTAGACATCACTCCTTTTTTTAAATTTTTTTTGGTTTTCCGAGACAGGGTTTCTCTGTGTAGCCCTGGCTGTCCTGGAACTCACTCTGTAGACCAGGCTGGCCTTGAACTCAGAAATCCACCTGCCTCTGCCTCCCAAGTGCTGGGATTAAAGGCGTGCGCCACCACTGCCCGGCTAACATCACTCCTTTTGAGGTAACAAGAATGCTCTTAAAATCTGCTCTTTTATTTTTGCACACTGCCACTGGATCTCAGTGTGGTTAGCCCTCATACGTTTTGCACAAGACAGCGCCCCATTGTTATGGTCGTAAAAGTACCTCCAGCACTACCACCCACTTTATGACTCCAACTCTAAGAGTCCCTGCCTCTTAGTCATCTGCATAGCCCATGGCCCAGTCACTTTCATCTTCGAGTGGCCAGTCGTTGCCACATGCATGCCAGCACCCGACCTGTGTTTGGCATGCACATTTTTCCTTTCTTGATAGATAGTAACTCAAATAAGTTGAAATAGTTACGCCTACCTTGCCTGCCTCTCATAATAGCAGGTTACTCCAACCATTCAGTGGTCACCAGCTGGCTGACCTGAAGGATAGTTTGCACAGCTTCACTGCTGCACACAGCTGCTATGGGCCAAAGCTCTGAACTACCAAAAGTATGTGGCGCACTGATTTACTTTTAGTCCCCTGACAATGAGTAAAGATTACCCTTGTGAGATAATCACAATTAGAATATGGTGTAAGTGCAGACACTGTGCAAGTCCTCATCCCATGTTTGTATATTGTGTGTACATGTGCTCTCTAAGTTGACATTGTATTACCCTGCTGCAGGCTTTTTCCTATTTTATAATGTAAATTTCCTGTCAAAATAGCAAGATTTTTATGGTTACATAAGGGCCCATTGAAGGATTAGGGACTGGGGGAAATTCCATCAGCATATATTTATTTTATTACATAATTGATCTTCATCAAGAAGATGCAAAATAGTTCTCATGACTTTTGTTTTTTAAAACACAGACTTCTCTTATTTTTTTTTTATAGTAGAAAAGAACCCAAATGTCTCTAAAGTTGATGATGGTTTGTTTGTATAAAACCCCTGAAGGCCTTTGGGGACCATAAGTATCTGAGCATTTAAGGAGGGTTCCCTTGTGCTTTTTAGGGATGCTACTTCAGATCTAGTGCTTGGAAGGGCTAGTTAGGGAAGGTCCGTTATTTATGACTCACGTTTTAGTAGAAATTTTGCTTCTATGTTGCTTTATGAGTACAACCAGAATTTAGGCGACATAAAAGGAATCATCCAAAGGAAATCATTAGCATTCTGCAAAGAATGAACGGGCATTTTGGCCTGTATTCTCCCTTATGCAATTGTACTGGTATTGAATTAACAGATTACTGATACAGGTAAACAGAAGTGAGATGATTTCAAAAAATGATTATCTCCTGTATCTTCTCTGAGCTGAACGTTCTTTAACAAAGATGCATCCCTTAAGAGATGGTTTCCAGGATGCTCCAAGTATGTGCCAAAGTCTTAAGCCAAAGGAAGGGATGGGGTACATCTGTCTGGAGACCCCAAGAGACTGGGTTTGAAACCTGACTCACTGACTGGCAAAGGCACAACGTTCTGCCAATCATTTACCTCTGCTCCACCCCCATCTGTTTCAGGACTCAATCACAGGGACCAACTTCACCAAATCCATGATGGTATTTTGTCCCCAAAGCCCTCAGTAAGCACAGGGTAAGCACTCCCCAATTATATAATGTCCTTCGTAAAGGCCCAATACAAGTCTCTAAGAATTTCGAGCAGACATAGTCCAGTTTCCTTCCATCTTCCTAAAAGAACAAAGAACTCACCGTGTGTCTGGAGTGAGTCACCGCCTCCCTCTCTGGATCATGAGGAGACAACAATTTTTCTTATCTCATTCTAACCTCCAACTTTAAAAGCAGACTTTATTTAAATTTGAAAGAAGAGGACTTCCCTTCTCAGTGTCTCGAGGGAAAGTATTTTAGGTGAGGGTTGTCATTATAAATGTAAAAGGATCTCGGTTTCTGTCTTGTTTTCTCAGGGCCTTGAGCATGGTAAATCAGAGCTCCATCACTGGGGCCTATCCTCTGTCCCACAAAACTTAAACTTAGGGTATTACTTTCCACTAGTGTAGTCAAATCTCATTGTTGAAAATTCACCTCAAGTAGATAGATTTAAAATGTTATGACCAAAATACATTGTATACAGGCATGAAGTTGTCAAAGAATAGGAAAACACATTCTTTTAAAAACTCAGAGTACTTTTGCATGTGTGCGCTCATGGTCACTGTAGTCGGGCTCAAAGTGGGGAAAATCTCCAACTTGATGGCACCTGCTTACTGAGGTCAAGTGGGATGGTGACTGATCGGCCTTCTTTGACTTCAGTACTACATTAAAACAAGTACCTCTTCCTCGGGTTCGTTGGTCACAACATTTTCATTTAAAATTGCCCCTAAGACCAAATGCTGTACAATATTCTTTTTTTTTTTTTTTTTGGTTTTTTGAGACAGGGTTTCTCTGTGTAGCCCTGGCTGTCCTGGAACTCACTCTGTAGACTAGGCTGGCCTTGAACTCAGAAATCCGCCTGCCTCTGCTTCCTAAGTGCTGGGATTAAAGGCGTGAGCCAGTACTGCCTGGCTTGCTATACAATATTCTTAAGCACAAGGATGAGACACACTTTATAAAGAGATACATTAAATGAGCTACTTTGTCACATGAGGTGGTGACAATGAATGGACACACACACACACACATACACACACACACACGTACAGTAAGATGTCTTTAAGAGAAGCACACATAAAATAAGGTTACATATTGACCAATCAGTCAAGTGTTTGACTAAAGACTCCCAGAAACCTACCTCTATATCTCCCCTGGGAGCAATGGTTCAAGATTCCCCATGTGCTGAGCAAACATACAGGTTTGAGAAGAAAGACCAAGGTCCACCTGCATACCTGTGTACTGAAATAGTTCCTCTGACCTACTTCTCCACCTACACAGAACAGACTGCAGGGTGGGACTTAGAGAGGCCTCAACAAGCCTAAGACAGGCATTAAAAGGAAGCAAGGCGGTGTGATGTCTGCAGACCAGTTTTCTGAGAGTGTGAGTCTCGGGGCAGCAACAACCACCTCAAGTCCTGCCCCTGACAACACCCAGGGCTAGCACTGATGGGTACCACCCATGGCTAACACCCACTGCTAGCCAACTCTAGGACATTCAGTCTACATACCCTGAAAGATTGTAACAGGAAACTTAATTCAACCTGAGCATAAGATTAATTCCTGACCAGATCTCAGGATATATAGTAGGCGATCCATAATATAATTTCCCTGTTATTAAACAGTCCCAATCACTCAGCCCTGACTGCACTCTGCCCAAACAACTCCTGGACTATAAAAAACATAACAAATGCTTTCTTAACTGGCTGGTCCTTATGCCTGGGGAGAAGAGTTGGGAGTGATGGCACAGGCTAGGAGTCCCTGCATATATCGGGAAGTTAAAGTAGGAAGACACAAGATTGAGACCAGCCTGGGCTACATGGTAAAACTCTGTATCAACATGTGAAACAAGGAAATAAAGCTCATTGCTTTCAATGTGATTTTTAAAAAGACTTAAGGGGATATAAAGCCATTCCGATATTTTTAATCCATATTTGCATAATAATGAGTTCTACATTTGATCTCGAATCAAATAAAGGAAGTTTCACTGATTCTGCAGTCTGAGTTAGACCTGACTTGGTGAGTTTCCCGTTGTCCATAGATTTCCTGATGGACTAACCCCTCAAACCAGCGTCAGTTCAGACAGAGATGGGAAATTACAGGTACTGGATAAACTTGCACCCAGGGCGTTTCTACACACTATACCACCAATGCCACCAAACTAGCATTTAAACCCATGCCCAAAATGGGACACGAGAAAATACTCTCACTGAGTAAAATTAACTGCTAAGGCATTGTGAAACATTCCTTTCTTGATTGGATTGTCATGGACCACTTGGTATAAAAATAAAAATTCTACAGGGAATTCCTGCTTGTATTATAAACAAAATTTATTTAAAAACAAAACAAAAAAGAAAGGGGCTGAGGGGTGGCTCAGAGTCAGTAAAGTGTTTACCAGGCAAACATGAAGACTTGAGTTTGATCCCCCAAACCCACACAGAAAAAGACAGGCCTGTGCTTAGTTCCTCGAGGCTCAGGAGCCAGTCAACCCGGACTTTCTTAATGAAAGACCCTGTTTAAAAAAACCTAATGCAGGGATTGGAGAGATGGTACAGCAGCTGAGAGAGCTTGCTGCTCTTCCAGAGACCAAGGTCTGTTCTCAGAAACCACACTGGGCAGCTCACAAGAGCTTTTAACTCCAGCATCAGAGGATCTGACTTTTTCTGGCCTTGGTGGACACTTGCACATGTATCGTCTATTTACATAGACACGCATAGAGATAAATAATAACAAAAATAAAGCTTTAAAAAAAACCCACAAAAAAACCCAAACCCACAAATGGGACATCTCCTAAGAAATGACACCCATGGCTTCTATGTACCCAAAGGCTTTCAAGCATAAACCAAGGGAATTCAAAGCTGGAGCTCAGTGGTTGAGAGCCCGCCTAGCATGCTCGAGGGTCCCGGGTTCTATACTCAGTACAAAGGAAGGAAGGAAGGAAGGAAGGAAGGAAGGAAGGAAGGAAGGAAGGAAGGAAGGAAGGAAGGAAGGAAAGAAGGAAGGAAGGAAGGGAAACACCCGAGGATATGAAATGGTTTTGTGCTCCCTATCAAGCCAAGACTTTTCTGACTTTTCACAGTTGCAATAGGAAGCCTATGAGAATGTGAAGCAACTGGGTAAATTTTTAAATATTTAAACATTTAAAGAAAATCAACGTGAACATATTTACAGCTTATATGTATGTAGCAGTACTGAATGCTTTACTTATATCAACTCAGGGTACCAGTGTAGCAACCGTACTGGTCAAGGGTCAGAAGCCAAGAGTGACCCTAGAGTCACTCTCTCTCTGTGGTCTGTAATCTAAAACACACTAACAATACAGTGCTGTTTTGGAAAGCAGTGTAAGATCTTCACGTCCTGAGCAAGCGTTCAAAGATTCATTCTGCTGTCTGTGGTCCCACGCCTTGTCAATCTTAGGTCAAGTATTAAGGATTGCATCTCATCACAAGTAAAATGTGAAATTGAGTTTCATACATTGTAAGAATACAATGTCTCCATCCAGCTGCTGCTCAGGCCACACTACCTGTGCCGCCCTCCCCCTTCACAGGGAGGGACAATCACCCCCGCTGTGATGTCTGTGATTCCCTAGGTAACAGACTTCTGGATGGCAGGTTCTCTCAGGTGGAAAGTTTGCATCCAAACAGGGTACTCGTGCCCACACATCCTGCTCCCCACCCCCTTCCCAGGTTCCTGCCTAAATACCAGCCTGGCTCCAGGCTTGTGCTGTGAAACCACCTATACCTTCTGAAAGTCACTTCTGCAACATGGGCCAATTCCTCTCTTCATAGACCCTGCCACACTGCCTCTGGTGCTGAAACCTGAGCTCTCCTCAGTCTCACCCTGCTGCTGCTCCTGCCCTCCAACTCTTCTCATAAACTGCATTCCCCCAGCAATCCATCTCAGCCCTTTGAGCCCTCCACCTCAGACTTTACAGTAATCACTTGTTTGCACTTTGACTTTTTAAAATGGTATGCTTGATAGGTTATTTCTCCGCCAGTGAAATGAGCTAATTCAAGCCAGATTAGACTTCATTAAAGGCAGATTTATTGAGAAGTTGCTTTTGGGCGCGATCACTGGCCCCAAGGACTGAGGCCAGAGGAGTCTCGGGGGTGGGAGGGGGTAGCTGAACTCGGAGAGAGAAAAAGGAGAGAGGGAGAGAGCACAAAATGTCTGTATTATGTAGGGAGGAGCTTCTGGGGGAAGGGCAGCTCAGCCCCAGGGCTGGAAAGTTCAAGGTTGGGGGTGGGGCATGCCAGATAGGGACTGAGGGATGCTGGGAGAACCTGGAGGTCAGGTCTGCTTTGATATGTAAAATATGCACTTCGGTTCCCCAATCCTGAAGTGGAAAGCAAACCACAAGGTTGTAAATCAATACAATGGACATATTAAATAACAATAGAACGATTTGATAGTTTTAAACAAAAGAAAAGTGCGGGTGGGAGGGTAGGGGGAGATTCCAGGCTCCCAAAATAGAAAAAAAAATCACTTTTTCTAAGTGAGTCAACGTCACGTCTAATCTCTACAGCACCAATGGTCAAAGGAACTAAAAAGTCCAACTTTACAATCACTTCCTCAAAGGAACACAGGTCAGAGTCTTTCGGAATGCAGAAATGGTTCCTGCCCCAGCAGTACAGAAGGCTGGATTCCAGGATTTAACCATTCTTCTCCCACTTCCATTAGGAAGGCAGTTCTTATGCTCTATTTTTAGAGATTAAAGAGTAATTCACATTTAACACCACTAATAACTCCATACTTGCACATTTTTTTAAAGCCTTTTCTTTAAGAAATGCGAGATGGATAGGATTGATTTCAGTCTAAAAAGTCTTTTCTTTTTTCTCAAAGTGGATGTGTTGGCTGGCACAAATTTCATTTTACCCATGCTTCCCCACACTAACACAAAGACATTACTGACATATGTCTCAGGGTCATCAGTGCCTTTGTTAAGAATGGGAAAGAAAGCCCAGGCTTTTGCCACAGAAGGGTCTACAGTCGAGACCTGTGACCTAAGTTTGGCAGGGATAACAGTTCTGTAATAAGGGCAAAGCCTTGTATAAGTGAGTACGAACCTGTTAGGGGCCAGCGACATGGTTCAGCAAAAGTACTGCCACCAAGCAAGGGTGATGATCTCTATCGGAGTCTGGTCTCCAAGACCCACATAGCTGCAGAAGAAAACCAACTCCTACAAGTTATCCTCTGACCTCCACAAATGCGCGCACGTGCTTGCACACCCACGAGCTCACACACACACACACACACACACACACACACACACACACACACACACACACACAAAACAAATGTGACCAAAAGATGTTGCTTTAGAAGTTCTTCCTTGGGAGGAGAGAGCATCCAGGGAAGGGACTACCTTCTCACTGGTAGGAAGCTTGGCAACATGACGGCAGCCATCTTGTAACTATGCAGAAAAACTGCCTCTAAGTTAAAGGTAACAGAAGGTAATTCCAATCGACCTAGAATTTGGCATGATAACCCAGTGAACACTTAGGCTTACAGTTAAGGCATCTTCATATTCTAAGCCTGTAGTCAGAGCAACTTGAAAGGCCTTGATTAGCAAGCTCTCATTTTTGCACAGGAAACTGAGAAAGAATCATCAAGGAGATCACAGTACAGGGAAAATATAAAGAAAAAAGAAATCAGAAATCAGAAAGGGAAAATTAAGGGAACTGGGGGTGGGGGTGGGGCTTATGCCCAGCCTGTGGCTAACGTCTCTAAAACAGCTAAATGTCACGAATTTTGTCAACTAACAAAATTTTGGGAAGACTGCCTACAGAGATAATACTCCTCTCTTTTTTTAATAAAAGGATATTTCAAATAAAAAACGTCAAACAGTGAATCATGCATGTTTAAGGCCTAAGTATATACAAACTTTAACCTTTCCTTTCCTAGCTATAAACTGGAAATTTCTGGAAAATCTCAGACTAGGAACTTTGTTTACAGTCAAACTGTTTAACTTCTTTGTGACTTACAGTAAAAACTTCTCTAAACGTTGATCTTTATCTTTTCAAATTGCAATCCTCCCTAACCAGTGTGCCTCAAAAATCAGTCTAGAATCTAATTTACTTAAAAAGGGAGCATGGGAGGAAGATAGTTCTACACACACACACACACACACACACACACACACACACACACACACACACACACACACCTTGTTCCTCAAAAACACTCTAAAGAAAGTCATTTCAGAAGCCACCAAATCTTATGTATAGGTATTATTAAGACGTGGGCGTGGTGGTGCACGCCTTTAATCCCAGCACTCAGGAGAGGAAGGTGGTCAGACAGCACGGTCCAACACGAAAAAATGATGGATGGGGTACTACTGCACATCTTTAATGCCATCACAAGAGGCAGAAGCTGGCATATCTGAGAACCAGGCCAGCCGAGGCTAAACAAACTCAAAACAAAAACCAGGGTCACTGAGTGAACCCAAGGTCAAAACTCCTGGCTTCACCTAAGTCTTGAGTGAAAACTTCCCATGCTGCCTCAGTCAGTAGCATGGAGCTGTGACTTGATCTCAACTTTGACAAAGTTTTGTACTCCAATGATCAGTTAAATCCTTGGGTGGGTAGGGTGTCCTCGAACTTGATAGTAGAGGAAGATAATCTTAAGCTTCTGATCTTCCTGCTTCTACCACCCTTGATTTAAGTGGTTCCAAGAACTGACCCCAGAGCTAAGTTCAAATGAAGGAATAATTCTACTGAATTACATCCCCAGCCCAGAGTTAAAACCTTTGAAATGCTAGAATTCAGAGAAGCTCCACATTCTTAAAGTTCCTTTCTTTCTTATCCTTTTTAAGAAAGATGGGGGTTGGGGGGGTGGAGACAGAAACCCACACTGATAACAAGAGTCTCAAAAACAGACAAGCAAAAGATGAATCAAATGTTTTAAAAATATTTGTCCCAAATATGTAAGGACTAAATGTAAGGACTATTTTGTTGGTAACATTTTTTTTTCTTCTCTCTCTCTCTCTCTCTCTCTCAATTTTATTTTCCAAATTTTCTACAATGTATTAAAGTTCTTGCTTCCAGGTCTATTCATAGCAAACAAAAAGTATACATGGTAACAGTTTATTCCTTTTAAAAAAAGGTCTAAGATGGTGAGATGGCTCAGTGGTTAAGAGCACTGGCTGCATCATTAGGCATGTCTTCACAGTGCCATACATAGGCAGGCCCGTGCCGCCTTGGTACTTCGTGTTCACTGAATTCTCTTAGAACTTGGTGAATTGCAGAAAACGCCCAACTGTCAGTGAAAAGGATAGGTCACAGGGAGAAGGGAAGAAAGGAGATGGAACTGGCTGCTCTGGCAGGGGACCCAGGCAGGATTCCCAGCACCCAACCTACAAGCAACCATCGGTAATCCCAGTTCCACGGGGTCCCACCAGTCTGAGGGCACCAGGTGCACGCATGTTACAGACATGCATATTGACAAAACACCCAAACACATGAAAATAAAATAATGGAAAAATATGTTAAAACTTAGTACTCCTTGCACTAAAACAGAAAAAAAAAGTTTGTCTATCACTCTAATTCTAAAGTAAAAGAATATAATATATACACAGATATAAATTTGGAAGTTTTTATTTCAGAAAGTTGGGTATACATACTGAGTGGTTAGGGCCAGCTGAACGCCCAGGAAAACGTAATGCATGTCATCTTAACATGAAGAAAGAAAAAAAAAAAAAACAGTAATTTAAGGTAACTAAAAGAAGACAACTGGCAAGCTCCTGATGGTCTGGCCAGAAACCAATGAAAACATAACTTCTAACTCTGTCTCAGAGGATGGCTACACTGCAAATGTCCCAGGGATTGCACATCAACAAGACATATGGAGCTGTTACACTGTTAACTACCTAAAGGCAACACAAGATCTGTTACACGACACCCAGACATAATAAACTGCAAATCCGGAAGAAGCCCAGCTCCTTCCACTGAGTAAACTCAGTCGGGAGGCAGGCCTCACCTTGCACCTACTTGTAAACCGCCTGTAATCCACTGAGACTGATAAGATAAACTCAGGTCTCTCAGTTTCCTTGTGCCTTCAGCAGGGCTGCGGCCGAAGGTGCTTAGATACGCCTAGTCCCTTGGTGGGGCAGAAATACTCCCCACAAAAGCTTTAGTCGGAGGATAAACTCATAGGTCTCAGGCTGGGCTTCCTATGCCTTATTCAAATAATTCTAGAAAACTGGTGGAGCCCTTTCTTTGTTCTGTTAAGCATCCCATACTGGGTATGTTATTTCTTCTGTGTAATGCAAAAACAAAACAAAAAACTAAAAGCAAGCCAAAACAAAAGCCTAGGCTTGCCTGAATTACCCACAGGAAATAACGAAGCTAAGCCCAGACCACAGGGCCTCGCTCAGCAAGCTCAGCACATTAGACCAGCCAAACTCCAGGTTTGCATCCACAGTTGCTGGACTCAGGGTATAAACCCCATCATCAGTGAAGATTATTTTTAATTACAATACTCATCTTAAATGACAACAGTGTTGAAATTTATTTTTTAAAATGAAATAAGCTTAATTTACTCCATGGGAAGTGTGAAAAGCCCAGAAGACCTCAACCCTAAACAAAGAACTAAATAAAGCAACTTAAATAAAGGAACGAACACTGCAGGTGGGGGCGATGGTCTTTCCTGGGGAAGAGCACACCAGTCCACTACTCAATACCAAATGGTCAGCCCTGAAAACACACAGAGAATATCATACAGACTGAGCAGGTTGTCTCTGTGTAGTTAGGAATACACAAACACATATAGATATGTGTGTCTAACAATTTAAATAAAAGTGGCCATGAATTTGAAAGAATGTAAGGAGGACCGACGGGAAGAGACGAGAGAAAAGATGCGATTATATTATGATCACATAAATAAGTAAACAAACAAATAAATAAATGAAACCAGCTGGAAGTGCCTTAATTTAAGCCTTTTGTTTGTTTGTTTTGTTTTTCGAGACAGGGTTTCTCTGTGTAGCCCTGGCTGTCCTGGAACTCACTCTGGAGATCAGGCTGGCCTCGAACATCAGAAATCCGCCTGCCTCTGCCTCCCAAGTGCTGGGATTAAAGGCGAGCACCACCACTGCCCGGCAATTTAAGTCCTTCAATCCAAGCACTGTGGAGGCGGAGGTCGAGGCGGAGGCGGAGGCAGAGGGTTCTCGAGTTTGAGGCCAGTCTGGTCTCCAGAGCTAGTTCCAGGAAAACCAGGACTACATAGAGAAACACTGTCTTGAAAAACAGAAAGAAACAAACAAAAAGAAATTTTATTTTTTAATCTAGATGGAAGGTTTTAATGATGGGGTTTATACCCTGAGTCCAGCAACTGTGGATGCATGGCCTTTTTCTTCAGTGGGAGCTATGCCTACGTGTTCAGAAAAGCTTAATAAGTGGTTTTAATACTGACAAGTGTAAAAATGTGTGGCTATAGAACATAAAGCAGTGCCTACATTTTTATGATTTATTCTGGGGTAGCTAATTGTTTAAAAAATGAACTTTAATAATGAATTTCTACAATAAGAATATTTCCTTTAAAAATTACTTGAAAAAGAATCCTGCCCTTTCTTTTAATAGCATAAAAGAAGTCACAATGTTGAACAAATTAAATGATTAAAGTACTACAGGATAAATTAGCCTGCGAGGAAACAATGTTTTAATGCTGTTCTTAAAAAGCCAAGTCTACTATGCCTGAAACATTAATTATCTTAATTCAATTAGTATATGAATCATTAGTGTAGTAATTTACCTTAATACTGAATCTCCACAGCATTTATTTTCAACAACAAATCTATACTGAAACAGCATTCTCCTTTCTAATCTACAACTTGCTTTTTGCACTCAAATGTGTTTAACTCAGTGTGTAATTTAATAATGGTATTTCATCTAATTTAGAAAAGGGACAGTATGCTAAGTGTCACCGGCTCCTTTCAGGTTTTTAGAAACTGAACCCAGATGACTTAGAGCCGATTAGAGTCTCTTTTCCTCTCCTTCTATCTTGTTTCTTGGCATGGCCACTAGAAAGGATGGCAAGGTGAGCCTTGGACTTAGCATAGCTTCCTGGCTAACTCGGTAAGATAGAAAGCAGAACCCAAACCAACCTTACTTTCTGTACTCTCAGAAGCGACATTCCATCTTCCCTAAGGGAGGCGGGGAGTCTAGGAGCAGGCAGATGCCAGAACAACGCCTAGAACAATTTGCTCCACCAAGCAGTTCCACGAAGAAGCTGACCAGTGTCCCACGCAGACCACGCACCCTGGATCCATACCCGGCGATACACCGGCCATCCATAAACAGCCCTCACTTCAGCAACAAGACCTTTTACTTTAGCTGCCCTAGATCCAGTCTCGATGCCCTTCAGGGAGACATATTTGCTAATGAGCTACCCCAGGAACGTGTGCAGCATGTTTCCAGGTGCCACAAGGTCCCTCGGCTCATTATGCTATTCATTCTTTCTCTCAAGGGAGAGATTTATGTCCATTCGTAATCTCTATTATATTAGATAATTCTATCCCTAGGGAGCCTTAGCCCCACTAGATCCATTCCTGAGTCAGTGCATAAAAATATTAAGGTTAATTAATATCTTTTAACCTTCTCTCAAAGAATGTGGCCCTTTCCAAATAAATAAATAAATAAATAAATAAATAAATAAATAAATAAATAAATAATGACTATGCAACTTATTACTAGAGAAAGACCTTGAATATAAACCAAACTATGGCTCCCCTCTACTTTAACTTCTAATCCAAGAAAGCACATTTAGTGGGATGAAGACTGTAATTCATAGACCTCTCAAACTGCTTCTCTACTCACTTGTAGGATGGCCTTAACACTAACTTTAAAATGTGTTCACTTCAAAGCATACTGTCAAACTAGGTGCCACCATGGACACCTTTCATCTGGGCACTTCAGAGGCAGAGGCAGGGCAGTTTCTGTGAGTTCAAGGGCAGCCTGGTCTACAAAAAAAGTTCCAGGACAGCCAGAGCTACACAGAAACACTGTCTTGAAAAAAATACAATACAAAAGCAAAAATAGTCACTGACACACACTAGATGCTGTACACATATACAGAGACCTTTTGTAAACGGAAACTTTCTTTACAAAAACAGCATAAAGACCTCAGGGTTCGCACATACCCAGAATGTAACACAAACTACTAACATTCACAGTCTATACCATTACTTTTTAGTACTGTTAACCTTTCATCTAGTCCTTCCCTCCTACACATTTCAGGGGAATCCTTTGTGTTATTTCTTTCTGAGTGGAGTGGATAGTGTCAGTACCTAAAAAAGAACAACTCCTCCCCCAAATTAGCAAGCGTCTCTTAAAAGTTAGTCATGGCCAAACTCAAGTCTTTTCATCTTAAAAATAAGACCAGCTAACACAATTAAGACATGCATTTTCAAGACACTGGCCAACCTTCTACAACTCACTGAGGAAATAAAAAGATGTGTCAGAGAACAATCAGATACATTTGAACACGAGAAGAGAGTCCTCAGCATGGCTGCATGTATCCATCCTTCTAGCTGATACATAATGTGCTTAACTACTGATAAATACTGTAGCTGGCACAGACTTACCAAGGGAGAAAACAGTAATCTTTTTATGAATCAAGTGAGAGTAAACCACAAGGAAAGAGCAGTGGATTTTGACAGGCTCGGAGGAAGCAGCCACAGCAGGTGACTTTAATAAGGTCACCGGAGGTTGAAGAGCCTCTCAAAACATAAACAGTGGGAAGCCACTGTAAGTTTTTAAAGCACAGAAAAGATAAGATCTGAGAGTTAGATAATAATGCTGATGACTCAGGAGAAGGAAGCTGATGAGTAACAGAAGAAAGGGCAGTGGTAGAGGCAGGAGGATACTCAGAGAAAGGAAACTGGATGAAGATTACACAAGACTTGGTTATGATCTCCGGGTGCAAGAGGAGCAGCTTTGAGTTTGACTAAAGGTGAGGAGTTGAATCTGAAATCTGGGGTTTAGGGAGCCAGCCTCAAAGACCCAGGACAACATCAAGACACAGGGAGCTTCACCCTTTGCCTGAGGCCCTCCACAGACCTAAAATGCCTGTATTTGCAAGGTGATGCCTGTTCTACAGAGCAAGTTCCAGGACAGCTGGGGCTAAACAGAGAAACCCACTCTTGGTGGAGAGGAGGGAAGGGAGAACAGCTACAACTAAAGACACGCCTAGTGGTTCACTGGTGGCAGGATGCTTACCTTTTCTAGAATTTCATATGCAGTAGTTTTGGGAAAGTCTCCACCCCTTCCTCTAAGCAAGTCTCTTCTAATACAAGCTCCTTCATTTGAATGTAACAGTGCCACATTTTCATAAGCCTCAATAAACTTCTTATTATCCTAATAAAAAGTATTTAATTGTTCAAGCCCTTTAGTAAAAGTAACTTTTATTCTCTAGTGTAATTGTCTCAGAGGTTTACTGGTGATTAAACTCACCTTTTCTAGCTCTCTCTGAACTCTGGCTGGCTGGTTCAACTCAGCTGTTGTGGTTCAAATGCCTCTCTAAGCTGACTGATACATATCAACTTCTCTAGGCTTCTGAATGAATTGCTCTGCTTGGAAAAAACTGACTCTGAATTTCATGAACCCCACTGCAAGAACTCAGGGGTGAATTCAACTCCACTCTCCTGCACTCACTGTACTGTCTTACAACGGACTGACTCTTCCTGCACTCCATTTAAAGAGCTTCTTCTCTGCTCTGTGCTGTTCTCGTGAGAGTTGGGCATGAGTCTCTGACTCACTCTGTCAAACCTTTCTCTGATTCGTCACTTTGCCTCTCAACTAGATGTCACTTTCAAATATGGCTGCTTCCTTCTACAAACTAATTCTTCCTGAAAGGTGTATATTAAGGGTATGTCTGTATTCCAGCCAAAGGGATTAAAGGTGTGTAGCTTGTCTGCATTCCACTGAATCACACAGACCTAGGTTTTTGGATGTGATCCCTAGTCAGAGTTGTCATGCTGCTAGATCAAAATTCCTCTACAAATCCCAAAGATTCCCAACAATTGATTTATAAAAGCGTCTATGTAGATCACCAGTGGATTACGAGTGACATTTGAGGAACTGCACTAGAAAAGGCTCAGAGAACGGTCAGAATAGGCATCTGAAAATATGTATTGGTGGTCTTGCACAAGTAAGTATGGTTAGAATAGAACCATAAAATACGGGTAGATTTTAAGTCAGTGTGTACTCACAAAGAACCTAAAGGAATGAGAGCCACCCAGAGAGGAGTGGACTGAAAGCCACCAAAAGGAAGTTCTCCATTTCTGAACCTGGACCATCAAGTCAAGAATAAAGCCACTGCTGGGGATATAGTTCAGGGGCAGAGCACTTCCTTAGCATCCACAAATCTGATAGAGGAGAGGTATGTGTGTTTAAAAAAAAAAAAAAAATGAAGAATTGCTTCACTCTGTATTAAGACCATAAATCCCAAGGATTTAAATTACTCAATCTGAGAAGGACGTCACTGTGTAGCTGCCCACAAAGCAACCTACTGACAATATAAACATTAGATAACACATGTTTTATCTCTACTCCCATTTAGCTGCAAGGCATACCGAAAGGTTCCACTGCAGCCCACCTGACAAAACCCTCCCTGAATAAGCAGATAGAAGAAACACCCTTGTCCCCTTACCCTGGACCAATAATAGTAATAGTAAAAGAAACAAATATGGAATATTGTGGAATTTTAAGTCCATTAACAAAGCAGTCAGTCCTCTGCCACCAAAAATAAAAGATTCTTTAAACAATGACCAAATATTTCATGAAAGCACATGCCTGTAAAGTCAGCGTCCCCAAATGTTCAGTCACTATCATTTCACTGACCAGCAGAGCAATTTTACCTTTGGTGTAACAGAGAGGTTGCAGGCATTTGATACATAAGTGACTTCAGTAATCCCAGGTCCTCTATAGAAAATATATCAGTGATTTATCTATCAATTGACTGTCCTTCATCCTGCTCATTGTCTATTGATTGACTGTCCTTCATACTGTTCTTTAGGTGGGATTGCAGAAAAAGCACCACTTGTCAAAGTACTTCAAAATGCACACAGCAAAGGCTTCTGATGACACCACATTAGTATTATTAACACTTTCTCTCGCCAAGATCTGGATTATAGAATTTCTTTAGGTGCAGGTGAAACCATGCTTCCTTCCCAACTCTCAGGACCTACCTACTGGCACCTATCAGTTTGCAGGGTTGACAAGCAGCCATTCGGATATTACATTATAATTCCACAGAGACTCCCTCTTCTCACCTGAACCCACGGAGTCAACAATGAGAGTGACTGCAATTGTGTAATAAAAATGTATGGGCAGGGCTGGGCAGGGCGCTGGAGACTGAACACACTTGGTCCTGTATTCCATTCTCACAGCCTACAGACAGCTGACTTCATTGCATCACCTTTCCCAACTGGAAGCCAAAGAGGAGTAGCAATGAACGTCTCCAGCTTGGAGGTAAGACAACCGAAGCAGAGATTACCCAGCTTCTACAAGATAGAGCAAGAACCTAAACCCAGCCACCCTGAATCTGCAGTCTGAGCACTCACCACTTCATTATCCTACCATAGGAAATAAACGCTCACTGCCACACCCATGAAAACCTGAATAGGCGCCGCAGTAAGAAACAACTTCTCTCTATAGACACTTGAAGGATGAATCTTCGGACAAACACAAATGTTTCCACTGATTTGATACAAAATGTATCTTTACTGAATATACTAAACTGGTTTCTTCTCTTTCTTTTTTTTCCCCTTCAAGACAGGGTCTGACTACGTAACTCTCCTGGAACTCACTATGTAAATCAGGCTGGCCTTGAACTCAAAACTCTGCCTCCCAAGTGCTGGGATTAAAGGCGTGTGCCACCATCCAGCCACTAAACTGGTTCTAATTTGCTCCCAACTATGTAATTAGTGCAGTAGAAGCCACACTAATCCTCCCAGAGAAGAAAGTATGAAGTCATGCTGGACAACATGCTAATCTCCCTAACACACTCTATGGCATACAACTAGCTGGGTGAAAAAAGACAGGAGAAATAATTTACTAGAACAAAAAGGAAAACAAACAGGAACCATCTCTGTGGTCATCAGAGAGATAGCGCCAACTTAGCAAAGATTTTTAACATGAAGTCATCTCCACTGTTAAGTCTAAATACTGCCCTGTTACTAGTCGAGATTCTGCCCATCCTGGCCAGGGTATAAATGGATCCAACTTCTCTAGTCATCAGTCCTACTGTGAATATCATAATCTTTTAACTTAGAACTTACATGTCTCCAAAAGAAACTACCGAGTAAATAGATGAACATTTAAAGATGGTCATCATCACCTTGAGGCTGGAGCATTGGCTCAGAGGTCAAGGACACTTCCTGCTCTTGAAGTCAATCCACGTTTAGCCCAGGTTAGCTCCCAGCTTCCATAGAGTGGTTGACAAGCACCGGTAGCTACAGTCCCAGGGAATCTGATACACTCCTTCAGGCTTCTGAGGGCACCAGGCATGAACATGGTGCACATACATGCAAACAAACACTCATAAAATAAAAATAAATGTAAAGATGTTCAGAGAATTATTCCTAATAACAAAATACTAGAAGTTTCACATTCTACACATTAAGAATGTTTACCTAAGTTGGGAAGGCAGAGGCAGATGTATCTCTGTGAGGTCCTGGCCAGTCTGGTTTACACAGTAAGTTCTAGGACAGCCAGAGCTAGGCAAGAGACCATGACTCAAAACAACAAAACCAAAAACGGGGTGGGGAGAGGTGTTTACCTAAAAGAAGGCAAATATGAAGTAGCCACTGTTAAAGTTTTAATAAGACACAACAAAATCTATTATGTAAAAACAAAAACAGCAACATAGGAAGATGTTCCGAGACAATGACCATGCCAAGTACCCAGTGCAACGTCAGGCACATGTGTCATCAAATGTGTTAATGGAGACAGAAGAAGCCTTGCAAAGAGAACTGGGGTGTATGGAAAGAACTGGAAGTGTCTTTCCCCTGGCTCTTTTTTTTTTCCTTTAGTGATTTTTTAAATGTTTCCTATAATAAGTACTTTTGTTGCTTTAGAACTGGGAAAAAGTTTCAAAAGCAAAATTAAAGATGTTTTTAAGCATCCACGCTGTAGAAAGCAGGGCAATTCCCAGGCTGTACGTGTGCAAACCAGCAACTAAAACCTGTCCCAGGAAAACATGGCTGCCGGCATCCCCTGTAGGGTCTAGAACCATGCTCAGTGTAAGAGGCGGACATCACAAACAGAAAACACTGTGAAGATCAAAGCTTAAGAGACATTCGAAATCTCTGTGCCAGTGTTTTAGATGAAACTGTCAAGGTCCTATAATTCAAATATCATTAGAGGTGCTAGAACTCAGGAACCAGTAATACTCGCAAGGAATGCATGCGGTGGCTAAAGTATTTACATGGCTTTATGGTAACTGTACCCAGTAAAGCTGACAAGGACTTTCTGCAGTTATTCTGGCTGTAAGTGTCTGGGATCCACTTAAAACAAATTAAGACAAGAGACACTTGCAGGCCATTAACTAAAAATCACAGGAATGTTTGGGGGCAGCTACGTTTTCATGTGTATTGTTGTACTGACTGGATACTCATTAATATTTAAGCAGTAGGATGAGTGGGCCAGTGTGACTCCCTCCCCCAGTCAAACCTTAGGTAGGCCTAAAGCCTGGTTTTCCACTTGTCCCTACAGGCAAATCACATACGGTGCCTGCTTTCTTCTGTATAAAGTGTTTAGTAAAATAGAAAGAAAGAAAGAAAGAAAGAGAGAGAGAGAGAGAGAGAGAGAGAGAGAGAGAGAGAGAGAGAGAGAAAGAAAGAGAGAGAAAGGAAAAGAAAGAAAGAAAGGAAAGAAAGAAACAAGGAAAGAAAGAAACAAAGAAAGAAATAAAGAAACAAAGAAAGAGTATGGTATGGGTTTGGTGCAGGGATCAATCATTGCTCTTAAAATCTCTGAAAAGAAACATTGTAATCAATAAGCAACCCTGTAGTGAGAGGTTACTGCCGTCTCTCCACTGAGTGGAAAGAAATCTATTATACCTTCCTAAATCCTTAATTCCATACCAAAATGTCAAAAGTTGAGAGGAAACCGTTGAAGTTGATGTGGAAAGCACTTCTTGTAAAATTCTTTCTGTTGAACTTCCTGCCCTTTTAGGGACAGCTACCCCAGTTCCACTATAGTTGAGTTACCCAGGGGCTTCGATAAAGTCTCCAAAGAGGATTTTTTTTTTTTTTTAAGTTTTGGGGACAAATCTTTTCTCCAGCTTTGTTTTCATTAAGTCTCCCAAAACAAGATTCTGAAATTCCAACTTCAAAGCATTCAGCTCCACTGACTGAACATCCCCGGAAAGTCCATTACCCCAGTGACCCTCATAACCACACCTTTCGTCCCTGAACAGAAGCTAAACAACCCGGTGCAGGAGACAGAAAACAGCAAACAAAAAAACTTGAGGATTTTAATAATTATCAACAATTAAAACAACAATAAAACACCCCAGCAATAACTGGGTGAAATATTAGGATAAATGGTCAAGCTTTACAGTCTTAATACTTATTAAAATCATAGTACTTGCCTTTTGTTTTTTCCATGTGTTTGTTTTAAAATTGTCTTACCATGTAGCTTTGCAGGCCTAGAACTCACTGAGACCAGGATGGCCTCAAACTCAGAGATCCACCTGACTCTGCCTCCCAACTGCTAGTTACCGGAGTGCTTGAGCTAGCTTTTTTGGTTTTGTTTTGTTTTGTTTTTCAAAACAGGGTTTCTCGGTATAGCCCTGGCTGTCCTGGAACTCACTCTGTAGACCAGGCTGGCCTCGAACTCAGAAATCCGCCTGCCTCTGCCCCCCAAGTGCTGGGATTAAAGGCGTGCGCCACCACTGTCCGGCTTGAAATTGTAAAGTTTATTAGGACATACCTTACTGAAAATTTTAGAAGTCAGAAAGTTCTTGTAGAAAAGTTTTTAAAAACGGATCTCAGTCTTCATTATGTCTAAAGTCACGGTTAGCATATGCTATGTACATGTGGAATCACCAGCATACATAGAGCCTCCTAACAAAGATAAAGGTCAAACTTGCACTTTTCACCCATCTGAACATAATCTTCAAAGAATAGCATTCAAGTAATCCAAAGAAGTAACATTCATTTAGATGCTCAACCTCCTAACTCGGAAAAACAAATCCCAAGGACAGACATAATAAAATTAAGGACTGAACTAAGACATCCGAATCGTCTCTTTAAGAAACGCCTTTTGTAAGTTGGAGAGGCTGCCTGGCTGAGAGAGGTCAAGACTTGCTAAAAGTTTACAATGCCCCAGAACTCCAGCTCCAGGGGAGCCAATGACTCCTGTCTTCCATGGCCATTTGCACACACAGGATGCACATACAAGCAGGCACACACATGTACACATAAGTAAAAATGAACAAGTTTTAAAGAAATATCTCTTGAGGGGGTTAGAGAGATGCTCAATGAGTACGAAGAGCTCTGGTTGCTTTACCTTCAAGACCCAGCAGCCACGTAGCCCACAGCCATTGCAACAACCATTTGCAGCTCTGGTTCTGGGGGATCTGATGTCCCTTCTGATCCTCAAGGGCACCAGATGTGGGGTACACAGACATTCCTTCAGGCAAAAACGCCATACACATGAAAAAGATTTTTTTTTTAAAAGAAAAGACATAGTTTGAGAAATGGAGTCATATTTCACTTACAATGCGGTCATAAATCTCACGTATGACATGCACGCCAGTGATACCTTCCCTGTAACATTGCAATTACCTTCCCACAGCTTCAGAAAGAATAACCTAAGACTCGAAGCTTGGAAAGCAAAGAGTGAAAACGTCTGAAAGCCACAAGTGACTGTCCATCAGCCCGCTAATCAGCATGCATAATTCACATCAGCAACTGATCTAACATAGCTCTGCGCAGTTGCTTTATCTGCTTTACTGGGGATTCTTCCCCTTGTGTTCAAAGTAAAGCCTTAAATGTCGAATGTTAGCAGCTGGTGACTAAACCAAAGGCTTCCTAAAAGGACTGGTTGTTCCAATACACAAGGAATAAAGAACCAGGAAACCAGTTGGGGAGAGGGGTTCACACGTGTAAATTGAGCACAGAGACAGCAAGATCCAGATGAGCTTAGCTTTTACTATACCAACCTGCCTTAAAAACAAGACAAAACCTCGATGATTAAAAATCACAAATGCTCAACATAGAAATATAGAAACAAAGCATGTTAAATGCACAGACATCAGTTTTGATAATTTCTCATGGCCTGTGCCTTTGGATGCTCTTGTACAAAAGATTTATCAAATTCCTAGTCTCTTACCCTATGGGAAGACAGTTTTTTAAAAGGCCTTGTTTATTTGTAAAATGTACAACTGGAGATTGTATTTACAAGAAGAAACACTTTAAGAGGACTTATCTGAATAATATGCAAACATTACATATCTGCACTTGCCTATACATAATATAGGCAAAAAAATGAAGTCTTGGCCAAAGATGGCTTCATGCAGATGCCACAAGGTTGACTACATGAGTCATGAGTAACTCTTCTAAGTAAATGTTTGAGTTCACCTAACGAAGATGATACGGGAAACAACCAGGAGCTGGCAGATCGGCCTGCAGAGATAAGCAAAGGGTAAATCGAGTCAAGCCTGGTGGGCTGGCGTCTGGCTCCTGATAAAGCGCTGCACAGCTCACAGTCCATACTCGAGAGATGAAGAAATCACCAAGGCAAGTGATTTTGGAAAACCAATTTCAGAAGAAGCTTAGACCTAACTTCATCGAGATCACTGACGTGGGATGGCTGTAATAGCGATCCATTCTTCATTTTACTTTGCTGGCTAATGACTAAGTGAGTGGGTTGTTTCTTCCTGAGTTTAAAGGTCTCCTCCCCTCTTGTAATTTTTCCAATTTCTTGGCTTGAGTCTTCTTTCAAGGAAATATATAAAGTGACTGCTGGATGCAGAGTGGGTTGACTTTGGGGCTAAATTCTAATTTGGGCTGTGACACTTTTATAATCAGCAATGAAAAGGCAACCAGCAATTTTCGAGAAACAAACAAAAAACTACCGATATAACAAAAAGCCGCATGCAAACAAACAAACAAAACCAGCAAAAAGACAAAAAACAAAACAAAAAACAAACAAAAACCCCCTTCATCACTATATACTAACACAAACATGTAAGCAGGTAACAGGATAATAGAGCAATCTGCAATAAGCTAGCTTTCATCCCTGGGACCCTGAACAAGGAATGACATACGAATACGTGAGAGATACTTGATAGTTCAGGTCAAAGTTCCCACGTAGCTTTTACTACTTCCTATATTACAACAGGAACCTTGATTTCCTTCTCTATGATATAGTCTTGTCTATCTTAACATATATGACACCTGTATCCTGAAGTTCACTGGAAGGGTTGTTAGTCCCTTAGACTCCCCCAGTCGTGTTGCTAGCATGAGGTCTGATTCTCCAAAATAAGTGACAGCTATATATAGAATTCAATAGGAACCCAGTATTGTCCTAGACAGCCAACCCAAATCACATTTCGGGTAAGGTTAATAATCACTCGGTAAAATTCTGGCCTATTCTGTACTACGCCGTGGTCACCACGGGTTCAAAGCACTTTCCTCAGATGCACGCAGCCAAGTTACATAGACAAATTCTGCAGCAATTCAGAGCTGTTCTCCCTAAAGGAAAAACAGCCTCGATCTATTCATTTGAAAAAATGTGAACAGCTGACAGAGGTTTATAATGCTCCAGAATCCTGGCATGCTACATCAGATTACTTTTTAAACTTCATACATTTGAATGTAGAAACATGATCCTTCTAAAGTCCATTTTCCCCGCTCAGTAAAAATAAATTTGTGAGTTAAAAATGTTTCCTCTGTTGGGTAGTATTTCATTCTAAAACTTGTCTCATAACCCTAGAATACAGAACACAAATATGAAAAACAAACAAAAAAGCCTTCTAGAAATCACCACAGGAGGAGAGGAGAAAGTCAGAAAAGTATACAAAGCACTCAAAGCTGCAAGTGTGGAGATGCCAGGAGAGGGGGGAGGGTTTCATGAGATTCTAGGCAAGCCCTTTGATGACGTCACCCCACATACATAATGTTACAGCAGTCAGCACAGGCCTCCTGCTTCCCTATTGGTGAATACCGTGTCAGCCGACATCAGAAGATAACCATCATTGGCCAGGCAATTACAACCGGAGCAACTAGCATCCACAGTCTTAGCGCAAACCCGGCAGGCAGCTGAAGGGGAGAAGGCACAGCCTGCATTCCTTCTCAATGAATTTTATGTCTCTTTTCCAGCCTTTCTGATGGCTGGGCGACGTTGCTCCCTCGCTAGCAGCATTTACCGATTGAGTCTGCTGTTAGCACAAATAATGGCCAGCCAGGTTATAAAAAAGCCAAAAGTGTCTACGTGGATGCTGTTAAGTCTCAAGGGCCTTCCAGTCTAAAACTGGACCTCAGAAATGTGATTTGGAGCTAAAAGGCAGGCATTTCTCTCTACCTCATGTTAGAAACGGCACCAGATAATATTACCCAGGTTATTTTTACCTGGGACGCAGTTTCAAGAAAATCACACACACAGGGTGATTTTCCAAGGGAATATATACTTAGTACTCTGCACTGAAACTGTCATTGCAGTCTCTTCTATTATGAAACTATTTGCTACAAAATTAAGTCTACAATAGTTCATATCTAGGCCAGTGAGTACCAGGTTAAACAATGAAAGCAGCAATAAACTTCAGGAGCTTGTCTCAGCCTAGCCCGCTGAGTTTACACATAGACTACTCAGAGAGCTGGGGCCCCATTCCATGAATGGATGCAGAGGTAACTAAGGTAAGAAAGCAGCATAGGATTGGTTTTACCAACTCCTTATTTTGAGTCCTAAAGGAGGCTACTCCAGTGATGCAAGGGACCATGCCTGGCTCCTCCCAATCCCCACCCGGACTCCAGCCGTGGTCAGATGGCCGGCAGCTCCGCTCACTAGAGATTGATTACAATTAGCAGCTTTGTTTAGACTAGGTCTATGAGATTTTAAAGAACAGTTACAAATAAGTTCTCAAAAGACAGGCTTATCTACATGCTTTTATTCCAGAAGCTAGTTCAAACCATTCTAAGTGACTAGGTCAGGTGAAGAGGAGAGCAAAAATATATTCAAAAATATAAAGCCAAAGATCCAAAGACAGGAAAAACATGCGTTCTACTGTGGGACTAGAAGAGCGTTCAAAACGCAAGCCTTGCAAGCTGAACTCCAGGCATGGATATGGGCAGGTAGTGCTGGCGGCAAAAGGAGCATTTTAATCGCTGGACTTTGTAAGCATCTGCCACGTACAAAGCACGCTGCAAAATGCTTTGCAAAATCAAGACCTGAAAAAAGACCAGAACCTTGCCCTCATCAGCCCACGATGTGCTGGGAGCTACAAGCACGTGTAAATATCCACCTTTAAAGTAAGAAATAAAAAATAAAATAACGAGATAGGAAAATGCATTGCCAGAAAAACAAAAGTACTGCTCAAGAGCTAATAAATAATGGTCAAAGAGTAACAAGAAAAAAGAAATTAATGTATTTGGGATATGGGTCCCACGAGGACCATGGACCTATCTTAGTTCTGACAGAGTGACTGTCACTTAACTGAGTGTCTGGAAAAAGAGGCGGGAAATGGTCCTGGGGCAGGCACAGGAAGTAGCCTTAGGGAAAAAAAAAGGGGGGGGGGACAACAAACAGACAGCATGCACCAGGGTGGTGCAGCAGCGAAGGGTGAGTGCCATGCGCCTGCAGAGGTTGGGAAAGCCTATTCCGGAATGGCAGGCCCAACCGGGATGCAGCAAGCTACAGACAGCATGTTAAGAAACGCGAACAGCGGGCTACTGGAGGAGAAAGGCAGGCTATACCCTGCAAGGGACGGTGACAAATGGCCTCAAAGAAGATCCGAGCTCCAGGCTGGCAGGCGGAGCTCGGGTCACCGTCCCCCAAACCACTTGCAGGAGGAAGTGCACCTCTAGGACCCCTGAACGCCGGCCCGAGGGGGCTGGGCTTCCTGCAGCGCTCGGGCCTCCCTATGGCCGCCCCCTTACGGGGCGATCCAGACTCCCCACGGGTGTAATCACGCTCTGGTCCCAGGCCCGCGCCTCCGGCCTCGGTGTCTAGGAGGACGCCGGAGACCGCACCGAGCTGACTCTAGGGCTCGGGGCCCCAGGCAGGCAGCCGCCATGCCGCAGCCCAAAGTCGCGCGCCCCGGAGCCTTGGCTCCGCCCGGCCGCCGCCGTAAACCGCCCAAGGGCCCAACTCGCAAGCTGAAGGCCAAGGGTGGGCAAGCGCCCCTCGGGCGGGCGGGAAGGGGCGGGAGCCACAAGCCCGATATCCCGTAGGAGAAGGCGAATTCCTGGCCTCCGCCGCCCGCAACCCCCAGGCGGCTGCCACCACCCGCCCCAGCCCGGGAGCACCGGCGTCTCCGGTTTCCCATTGATGAATGGAGGGAGGGAAGGCAGGTCGCTAGCGCCCTCGCACGCGGCAGCGGAACCTCCCTGAGCCCGGAAGCCCCCCGAGGGCCGGCCGCTGCGCAGAGGGGATGGAGTGGGGGTGGGGAGATTTTGGGACTCCCACTAAACCGGAGGGAAACGTCTCCACCACAGCACCAGTCTACGGGAAGGAGGGAGCTCCCTTCTTAAATATTGCAAGGTGACACCGGATCGCCTCCCACACAGGATTTTTCAAAAGACTGACGGGGAGGAACTCAGTAAACAAGATGTTTTCCCGGATTCGAAGTTCTGGGGAAAGACCTCCATCCAAGTACGCCTGGCAAGAAGAGCCTTCTAGTACCTAAACTGCCGCTCTGCACTGAGAAGCGTGTCCAAAAGGCGTTTCCTTTACACAGAAACTTAATAATGGCGTGGCTCCACTTGCTCGGGTTCATTCATTTTTATTGCAGTTTTCATTGTCCCCTCCTCCCCGATGTCTTTATGAAACTGGAAAGTATTCTGAGTGGGGAAGGGGTCCTGGACCCCGGGCATCTACGGCTGGAGGCGGCAGTCAAGGGAGGGCAGTAAAGTGGAAGAACTACAAGGAGAAAGGAAGGACACGAGGGATGGGGAGAGGGAAAGGACCAGAGAGAGGCGGGCTGAAGAGGGTTAAAGGGAGCGGAGACCGGGTCCTCCCTCTACTGTCTTGCACGCTCCAGTTGTGGGAGGCCAAGCAGAACCCCCAAATCTAAGCGAAAGCAGGAAAACAGCACAGGTGGGATAGCTAGATTGTAACATGCCTCCGTCTCCCGTATATCATTCCAGGTACACATATTCTATGTTCTACGTTATATAATCTACACAAAGATGCCCGCGTGGCCGCGGCTCACACAGGGCACCCCCAAACCGCACACTTCCATGCAGTCTCAGTGTCTTCTGCAGACATGAGACCCTAGAACTCCGCGATCTGCTGGCTACTGCCGGCAATTCATCGCTCCGCTCACGCTCAGACCGGGAATGCCGACATTAATGCACTCCCGGGAATGGTATCACGCGAAAGCATCACCTACCAGTTTTCCTGCATCCATTGAATGGCTTCATTCTCGTTGAACTGCTTTTCGAATTCATATTCTTGTAAAGTCAACACTGACATGTTCATTGGGGCTGATCTTCGGAGTCGCTACTTGTTCTCTATACAAAATAAAAAAATCTGTAAAGAGCCTTTTATTTTGAGTGCTCTCCTGTCTGCTTCCCCCTCCCACCCCCCTAGGTATTGCCCCGCCGTCAGTCTCCTGGCCGATCTCTCTCCCAGCCTCTCAGCTACATCCAGAGTTGAGCATTGCCTGCGCCTCCGCTCCCAGCTCCTAGCTCAGGGGCTCTCCTCCCAGCGTCCGCATCCACCGTAGGAGGAAATGAATGCCTTGCGGTCTTAGTGCCCGCACGTTTGTCCATCACGCTTTTTACTCGTCTACAGGGAAATCTCCTCCCCCTCGTGCGATCGGGAAAATTAACCCTTTGCGCGAGAGGGCGCAGAAGAGCAAGACCTCCCTTCGCCCTAGGGGACAGTTTTGTTTACAAAAAGGTGGTTGGTGGACTGGGAGAAGGGCTCGGAGAGGGAGGAAGTGGCCTTGAGGTCATCCACGAGCCCATTCGCCACCTCGTGGGCCTCCCTGCCTGGCCTTTGAGTGAAGTTTCAGCATGCGAGGCGCTGCCGGGAGGCGCGTGGACCCGAAAGCTTGACGAGTAAACAATTGGGAAATAGTAAAATCTGCCAGGTCTCTGGCATGAGAACTCCAGGCAAATGAATGTGAGGGTCACGTCGTATGAGCTCGTCTCCTCACCCCCTCGACCCCGCAGTCCATCTTTACAGGGCAGCTTGGGCGTGGATTTACCTTAACCGCAGTGCCAGGTAGCCCGTGGAACCGTAAGATCACGTGCAGACAGGATGCTGAGGATGCAGACTTGGGAAGTCAAGGGTGACTAGGAGGCAGAAGTGGAAGAGTTAGGTGAAGGGTTTGGCTTCCTGGAGGGGATATTAATGAACAAAGGAGGAAAGGAATTTGGCATACAGAATTAGGCCTACTGGTCTAATACCAAAACTTTCTCTGTATGCTTTACTTTAGTTCTGCCTTATTCTTGTGAAATTAGGAAGAATAAATTAATGCAGGAGAGGGGTGAATGTAATGCTGACCCCTCTGAACAACCAGCTCACAGCAATATCGTTTTAATTTTACCTTTCCCAAATACTCCTTTTATTTTCTTGGAGGATGGTATTTTCTATTCCTAAAAGGAAGGATGAAGTAAGAGACAATAAGATACCTAATAATACAATATTTGGATACAACCAAAAAAAAAGATACTAACATAACAACCTATTTTTTTTAATGTTTGTGATTTTTAAAGATGGATTTTGTTTGTTTGTTTGTTTGTTTTTTAATGTTTTTGGTTTTTCGAGACAAGGTTTCTCTGTGTAGCCCTGGTTGTCCTGGAACTCGCTCTGGTTTCAGACTGAGAGATCTGCCTGCCTCTGCCTCTCTTACAAGTTCTGGGACTAAGGCTCGAGCCACCACAGCCCAGCTAAGAACCTATTAGTTTAAAGATGTACGTTAAGACATCTTTAAATGTCCTCTATGATGGACATTTCCCCACCTACCAACTAAATGAAGAGAGGGCCCTTCATTCAAAGTTAGATAATCCCAGCAAGACATTGGAGGCTGAGGCAGGAAGATTGGTGCTAGTAAAATTGCCAGAAATTCAAGGTGACTCTGAACTTCACAGTGACATCTGTGCCGCGCCCCCCCCCCCCCAGTCTTAAAAGAGGGTAGGGACCAGGTGTGGGGGGCATGCCCTTAATCCTAATAGACTCTGAAGTCAGAAGCACGTGGCTCTTTGTGAGTTTGGGACTAGCCTGGTCTAGTAATAAGATCCAGGTCAGCCAGGGATACAGAACAACCCCCTGTGTTTTTAAGTTGTTTGATTTTGTTTTTTAAGACAGGGTTCTCTGTGCCTGGCTATCCTGGAAATTGCTCTGTAGCTGTGGCCTCCAACTCACAGATCTGCTTGCCTCTGCCTCTCTAGTGCTGAAACTAAAGGAGTGTTACCAACACATTGGGAAAATGGCTCAGCATGAGGACCTGAGTTCAAATTCCCAGAACAAAAGGGTAGCTGGGGTAGCTTATGCCTGTAAGACAACTCTGAAGGCTGAGACAGGAAACTCCTGGTGTTTGTTTTCATTTTTAGAGACCAGGTACCTTTTATATAATATTACACTGGCTAGAAACTGCTGTGTGAGCCAGAAGGTGGTGATGCATGCCTTTAATCTCAGCACTTGGGAGGCAGAGGCAGGGGGATCACTGTGAGTCTGAGGCCAACCTAAAATAACAAACTAAAAATAGGAGCTTTGAGATGAGTAAGACACCTTGTCTCTAAAATGAAGAGGGAGATGTACACACACACACACACACACACACACACACACACACACATTTCTTTAAACAAACAAATAAACAAACAAACAAAGCCTGCATCGTAACCCAGGCCTATAATTCCAACATTTGGGAGGTAGAGGCAGGAAAATCAGGAATTCGAGGAGGTCATCTTTGACTAAGTAACAAACTCCAAGCTTATTTTCAGCCACATGAGACCATATCCCAGAGAGAGAGAGAGAGAGAGAGAGAGAGAGAGAGAGAGAGAGAGAGAAAGAGAAAGAGTTAAAAGAAATCCTGTAGAGTATTATATCAATCAGAGGTCTTCGGGTAAGAGATTGTCCTTCTAGGGCAATATGCCAGGTCACCCTGAATGACTTTGAAGAAGGCCCAAGACTAAACACTGGGCAAAATCAGTCTGCAAGGTGGGGGTGGCTGTCTGATGAAAGCAAGACTTTAGCCTAGTGCCTGAGAGCTGTCTTGCTTGTTGGTAAAGTGACTGGGTGGTGGGTTGGGGGAGCCGACCAGAAGAGTGGGTGGGAAAGGGAACCAGAGGCAAACTTGGCAAACCTAAACCTAGCCCTTGGAAGGCAGAAGCCACTGCCAGCCTGAAGTTAGCCTGGTCTACAAGGAGAGTGTCTGGCCAGCAAGGTTTATGTAATACATAGTGATTTGAATAAGATGCCCCATAGGTGTGGCTGTTTGAATACTTGCTCCCCAGTTGGTGGCACTGTTTGGGGGAATTTCAGGAGCTTGGCCTTGTTGGGGAAGTGTGTTCCTGGAGGCTTGCTTTGAGAGTTTAAAGTTCGGCACCATTTCAACTTCTCTTGGCTCTGATGAAGGGAGCTCTCAGCTTCCAGCTGCTGCCTACTGGTTAGAGTGAAACACAAAGATTAAAATGAAACAGCATACTGCCCAGAACCAGGAATGTCATATCAACCCAGATAAGTGCCCAAACATAGAGCTACCCACCTGTTACAGTCTTACAGAGGCCAAGTGCAAAAGCCCTGTAGTATAAAAAAATGGGTGGAGGGTTTGCACATAGCTTTTGTTTGTTTGTTTGTTTGTTTGTTTTTCAAGACATTGGTTTCACTGTGTAGCCCTGGCTATCCTGGAACTCACTCTGTACACCAGGCCAGCCTCAAACTCACAGCGATCCACCTGCCTCTGCCTCCCAAGTGCTGAGATTAAAGGCATGCATCACCACCGCCTGGCTCGGGTAGCAATTTCTAGCCAATGTAAGATATAAAAGGTACCTGGTCTCCAAAAATGAAAACAAACAATGAGTTTGCATTTGCAGGATTGAGGATGAAATACTGTCAGGTTATTGATAAGGAATATATTACAGAAGATATAACTAGAGAATTGAGAGGCCCTAACTTTGGGACCTAAATAAACTAAGATATTTAGATCTCATCTAACTACAATGCAGGGGTGAGCAGTGGCACTTAAGCTTGATGAGCTTGTATTGTTTGAATATTTATTTTGAGACATGGTTTCATTCAAGTGCATAGACTTGCCTTGAAATTGTGATCCTCCTAGCTGATTGGTGGTAACACAGACCTTTAATCCCAGCACTGGAAGGCAGATCTCTGAGTTCAAGGTCAACCTGGTCTACAGAGGGAGTTCTAGGACAGTCAGGGCTACACAGAAATTGTGCCTTGAAAGAACAAAACAAAAAAAGAAACCATGATCTTCCTGCCTCAGTTTACAGAGTAGCTAAGGTCACAGGTGTACACCATTCGGCCTAGCTTCTGATGCATGATTAAGGAAGATGAAGAGGTGACACAGGCCAGGTGTGAGTGTCACGGGGTGGTACGGCCAGCATCCCACAGAGTAAGATAAGAGGACCATAAATTCAAGGCAAGCCTGGGCTATATACACAAGCAAATTCTAGTACTGCTTACAGCCTGGACAACATAGGAAGACCCCATCAGGAAAGAAAGCGAGATGGATGTGAGGAAACCTGTGTGCACTCTATTTTCTTTCTTTCTTTCTTTCTTTCTTTCTTTCTTTCTTTCTTTCTTTCTTTCTTTCTTTCTTTCTTTCTTTCTTTCTTTCTAAGAAAACGCCCAAATTTGCCAAGTGTGACAGTATATGTCTGTAATCTTAGCAATGGGAACTTAGAGACAGGATCAGAAATTCAAGACAGTCTCAGTTACCTAGTGAGCTTGGGACCAACCTGTGCTATTGAAAACAAACAAAAATCACAGTGATTTACTGTTGCTTTCTATATTTGCAGACCAGGAAGTGGACTATCAGTTGTTGTTTTGTTTTTTTGTTTTTTGTTTTTTTTTTTGGTTTTTCTTTTTTTTTTTTTTTTTCGAAACTGGGTTTCTCTGTATAGCCCTGGCTGTCCTGGAACTCACTCTGTAGACCAGGCTGGCCTCGAACTCAGAAATCCACCTGCCTCTGCCTCCCGAGTGCTGAGATTAAAGGCGTGCGCCACCACTGCCCGGCTGGACTATCAGTTCTTATGTAACAGGTCACACTGTTTATTCTGCTTCAACACCTGAATTGTTCTAAGTACTTGTATTTCATTCTTTAAAAAAAATGAACAGAAATTAGTTGGGCAGTAGAGAAAATAATGAAAACTTTTATATGTGACATAATTTTAGGAATAAAACATTTAAAATGGTTGTGTTTGTTTGCGGGCAGGGTTTCTGGGTTCAACAGTCCTGACTGTCCTAGAACTCACTTTGTAGACCAGGCTGGTCTTAAACTCACAGCCATCCACCTGCCTCTGCTTCCCAAGTGCTGGAATTAAAGAAGTGCCCCGCCACCACCCAGCTTAGAATGGCTGCTTTCTTTCTGGACTGACTTAACACTGCGAGGCATTTTGCAAGGGTTGGAGAGATGGAAGAGGGTATTGGGAGCAAGCCCAGCACTGCAAGAAAGACTCGTTATGAAAAGCTTCCTTGTGTGCTTGTTTCTAAGACATAACCAGACAACTGGCTAATATTGAATATGTGCAACTGGCAATTTATAGTTGGCAATAAAGTTTTTAAAATTGAACCCATTTTTTTTTCTTGAAAATGTTAAACTGTTATTATTTTGTGAGTGGTTCATGGCGTGTGTGTGTGTGTGTGTGTGTGTGTGTGTGTGTATGTTTCTGTTGTGATGTGTGTGTGTGTGTGTGTGTGTGTGTGTGTGTGTGTGTGTGTGTAGGTCAGAGGACAACTTTGTGGAGTCAGTTCTTTCCTTTCACCGTTACTTGTGTTCTGGGAACTGAACTCTCACTAGCCCATAAAGTTCTCTGAAAGACAGATGCATATTCTCCCCCCCCCCACACACACACACACGCTGTTCCACAAAAGATTCAGAATTTAGTCTCGTCTCTATTATATACCTAGCTTTTTGGCCTTAGGGAAAATAGACGAATTCTTTAATTTCCATTTCTATATATATTGAGAAAAACAAAACAAAACAAAACAGAATTGAGGCGGATGGTGTTGATGCTAACTCAGAATTTATCTAATATACAAATACATTTTAATGTACATATATTATTCCTGGGACCTTCTAACCAGGAACCAAGCTGGACCACTTAGCATCTCAGAGCATCCTAAGCTCTTCCTCCTCCGTGACTTTTCTTTCCTGGCATCCTCTGCTCAGAATCCCCTTCCCTCCCAACTCTGCCTCCCATTTCTGCCTGTACGTTCAGTCTATTTTGTGGGTCCTCTGAGGTATGCACTACTCAAAGCGTTTCCTGTTCACAAAGACTTTGTTCTTTTGTCTCCTAAACTCCTGAAGCTTTTATTGGCATGGCAATTCCTGACTCCACTATCGCAGCTCTTGGCTCATTTTGCCCATGTAGGACATTATGAGTTTTGCTTATAATATGGCATTCTGATTGGGATATTTTCTAAGGATGCCAAAGCTATGGCTAAGCTAAACAACAGCAGACATTTGCCAAAGATATGAGTTTAATGTGGGTCTAAGTAGGACCTACAGAGGGATGTGGTAGGGAAACCATAAGTATATTCAGAATGTTAAGGGTTTCAAAGGTGGTGCGGAGAGCTCCATATTATTTTAAAACTCTCCTCTTTGGTTACAGGACTCAGTAAGTATGTGACATGAGTCTAAGGTTGATGTTCTAACAGGCGTGCTTTCTGGGTCAAGTTGCTGTGGCCTTTGTACAAGGTTGTACACACAGTGGCAGTTCTTGTTCACAAACATGTACAGAGGATTACTTCTTTAATGACCTGCCTTCCTCTGTTTATTTTTGCTAGATTGTGACACAAGTGACTCCATTTTGCTTCCTACCCACTTTCAACCCACAAACTTGGCAGATAAACGGGATAAAAATTCTAGAACCTCCAAGTCTGAGATCAAGGGTGAGTGGGGTGGTTTTCCTCTGCGCTTGGGAAATATCCCAGTCCTGACAGCCAGCCTTTGGTGGCTGCCAGCAATCTGGCTTTCCCTGCCTTGTAGACACCATTGTGTCTTCAGATCAGCTTCTGCATCTCCACAGGTCACCTTCTGCATCCCTTATAATCTTGTTCTTCTTGCTGTCCCATGGTAATTGTCACTGTAGTTACATCTGCAATGACGTCACTCTAAATAAGGCCACATTCTGAGGTCCCGGTAAACCTACATCCCAATACATCCATTGTAGCTTTGAGGCAGCCTGCCTGCCTTCTGATTTCTGCTTATGAAGGACTCCGGTATTGTTCCAACAGGTAGGTGATGCATACTAGCATTCGTAAGAACTCTCAGCTCTCGTTATAAAGTCAGAAGTTGAGTCTGGACACTCGTCTGCACGATTCCCTCTTCCTTTCCCCACCCAGAGAATATGCATGGTGAACCCCAAAGAGGCAACTCCCCTAACTTTAGACCATTGAACATAGTCTACCTGTGTTTTATTACAATTCATATTGTTCCAGGCACCACTGGCCAACTGGACATTTGTAGAGAGAGTGTCTTTTGGGGGAGGGGGACTCTTCTTATTTTCTTCTTCCTTTTCTGTTTGTTTGTTTGTTTGTTTGTTTGTTTTCGCAACAGGTTTTCTTTGTGTAATGTAGTCCTGGCTGTCCTGGAATTCACTCTGTAGACCAGGTTGGCCCAGAACTGGGATTGAGGCATATGGCAACATGCTTGACTAAGAGGTTCTTTTGTGTAGGGCTGGAAAATAGTCTCTGTTACCCTATAGTAGTTTCTACATCTGATTTAACTCTGGGATTGTGATAGCTACAAATAGGCTTATCAGAGGCCGTAAAAATTTTGCTAGAGAATAAGATATTTTTAAGACATGTGTCAGAGATCTAGGTGTCTTAAATAAATGGGAAAGATCTACAAATGGATAAGATATTTGTATCTTCCCAACAAATGAATAAAAGAAAGGTTAAAACAGTCTCAAAGCCGGCTGTGGTGACACACATCCTTAGTCCCAGCACTCGGGAAGCAAAGGCAGGAGGATCCCTGTGACTTAGAGGCCGACTTGGTCTACAGAGAATGTATTAGGACAGCCAGGGTCATATGGAGAAACTCTGTCTCGAAAAACAAAAACAAGGCCGGGCAGTGGTGGCTCACGCCTTTAATCCCAGCACCTGGGAGGCAGAGGCAGGCTGATTTCTGAGTTCGAGGCCAGCCTGGTCTACAGAGTGAGTTCCAGGACAGCCAGGGCTACACAGAGAAACTCTGTCTTGAAAAAAACAAACAAAAAAGAAAAGAAAAGAAAAACAAAAACAAACAAACAAAACAAAAACAAAAAACAAAAAAAAGTCTCAAATGAGATAATCATTAAGGAAAATACATATTAACCTTAAGAGAAACAATAAAAATGGTCTGCTATATGTCCCATCTAATATACCTTCTACATTGACTTTAAACATTATTTAAACATTTTTATAACAACTTCATGAGAGAAGACTTTTTAAAAGATTTATTCATTTTATTTTATGTGTTTGAGCACTTTGTGTGTGTGGTGTTCAATGTATCCCATGTGTTCCCAGGCCCCGCGTATGTGCCTAGTACCCAGTACCCATGGAGATCAGAAGAGGGTGCTGGATCCCCTAAAAGCAGAATTACGGATGGTTGTGAGCAGCCTTGCTGTTTCTGGGAACCAAAGCCTCATCTTTTGCAGAAGCAGCAAGCACTCTTAACTGCTAAGCCATTTCTCCAGCCCCAAGATAAACCTTTTGATTTCCATTTAATAGGTGAGAAAACAGACTTGAGAATGTTAAGCATTGTCCGGTTTCTCAGGACATCTCTCCAGTCCCCTTGTTGGATATGTTTTGAATGTGTACCAAAAGTTAACTTAATCCCCAGGGAGGTGGTGCTGAGAGGGGAGGGAACCTGTAAGAGGCAAAACCTATTGGATTAGACTGTGGGGCACCATCATGGAGGAGATTAGTGTGGCTGTGTGGAGCGAGAGCTAGGTTCTCAAAGTGGGTGTTAACAAAATGAGTCTCCCTCCCACGCTTAGCTCTTTCTCCAAGCAGCCGTGTTCCACTTCTGCTTCGACACTGAACGTAACTGATAGGCACACGGAGGGACTGCTTGGAGCTGAAGTATGAGTAATTTAAAGTTTTCTTTGCTTTATGAATGAAGCTGCTATGAGCACAGATAAGTAGATGTCCTTGTGGTAGGGTAGGACGCCCTTTGTGTGTAGGCCCAAGAGTGGGGTAGCTGAGAAACTGCCTTATTGATTTCCAAAGTGGCTGTACAGGTTGGCGCTCCCACCAGCCATGGAGGAGAGTTCTCTTTGCTCCACATCCTCCCAGCACGAGCTGTCACTTGTGTTATTGATCTTAACCATTTGACAGGTGTGCGATGGAATCTCCGAGTCTCTTGGATTCGCATCTCCCTAATGGCTTAGGATGTCAGACAGTTCTTTAAGTGGTTCTCAGCCATTTGAGATTCTCCTGCTGAGAATTCCCTGTTTAGATCTGTACCCCATTTTTTAATTGCATTGTTTGTTTTGTTGAGGTCTAGTTTCTTGGGTTCTTTATGTATTTTGGATATTAGCCCTCTGTCAGATGTGATGGGACTGGAGAAAACCTTTCCCTATTCTGTAAGTTGCTGTTTTGTCCTATTGGGAGTGTACTTTGTCTTCAGAGCTTTTCAGTTTCATGAGGTCCCGTTTATCAGTTGTTGATCTCAGTGCCTGAGCTCCTGTTCTGCTCTGTTCTGGAAGCTATCTCCTGTGCCAATGCACTCAAGGCTATGTCCTACTTTATTTTCTACCAGGTTCAGTGGATCTGGTTTTATGTTGAGGTCTTTGATCCACTTGGACTTGAGTTTTGTGCAGGGTGATAGATACAGGTCTATTTGCATTCTTCTACATCCCAACGTCCAGTTAGACCAGCATCATTTGTTCAAGATGCTTTCTTTTTTTCCATTGTATATGTCTGGCTTCTTTATAAAAAATCATGTATCCATAGGTGTGTGGATTCATGTCTAGATCTTTGATTCAATTCCGTTAATAAACCTGTCTGTTTATATGCCAATATCATTAAGTTTTTATAACTATAGCTCTGGAGTACAGCTTGAAATCAGGGATGGTGAGCCCCTCCAGAAGTTCTTCTATTGTATAGGATTGTTTTAGTTATCCTGGGTTTCTTGTTTTCTCATATGAAGTTGAGTTGTTGTTTTTTTGTTTGTTTGTTTTGTTTTTGTTTTTGCTTTTTTTGTTTTGTTTTGTTTTTCGAGACAGGGTTTCTCTGTATAGCCCTGGCTGTCCTGGAACTCACTCTGTAGACCAGGCTAGCTTCAAACTCAGAAATCTGCCTATCTCTGCCTCCCAAGTGCTGGGATTAAAGGCGTGAGCAACCACTGCCGGGTACGAATTATTTTTTCAAGGTCTATAAAGAATCGTGTTGACTTTTTTTTTTTTTTTTGGTTTTGGTTTTTTGAGACAGGGTTTATCTGTGTAGCCCTGGCTGTCCTGGAACTCACTCTGTAGACCAGGCTGGCCTCAAACTCAGAAATCCACCTGCCTCTGCCTCCCAAGTGCTGGGATTAAAGGCGTGTGCCACCACTGCCCGGCATGTGTTGACATTTTAATGGGAATTGCATTGAATCTATGAATTGCTTTTGGTATAAAATGGCTGTTCTTACCATGTTAATCCTATTGATCCATGAGCATGGGAGATCTTTCCATCTTCTGATATTTTCTTCCATTTTTTTCTTCAAAGACTTGAAGTTTTTGTCACACAGGCCTTTGACTTTCTTGGTTAGAGTTACCCCCAAGATGTTTTTATATTACTTGTGGCTATTGTGAAGGGTGTTGTGGAGTATTACTCAGCTGCTAAAAAAAGAATAACATCATGAAATTTGCAAGCAAATGGGTGGAACTAGAAAAAAAAAATCATCCCGAGTGATATAATTCAGACCCATAAAGCCAAGCACAGTGTGTACTCACTTATAAGTGGATATTAGCTGGAAAGAATTATGATTTGGCAGTCACAGACCCAGAGAGGCTAAGTAACAAGGGGGGCTCAAGTGGGAATGGGGAATAGAATAGATTTCGTGGGTGAACTGGAGACGGGTAGGAATGGGAACAGGAGGGACTACTTGGGGACGGAGGGAGAGAGTATTGGGAGAGACAACTGGAGTTTGGAGGGCATTTCAAGAACAAGGTAGAGACAACTGTGATTGAAACTTCCAGGAATTGATGAAGGTGACTTTAGAGAAAACTCCTAGTATATTTAGGGATAGAGAGCCTGGACTGGCCATCTTCTGTAACCCCACAAGGCTTCCAGTGGAGGGATTGGGACGCCAACCCAGCCACTAATCTTTTGACCTACCTGTTCTGTCTGTAAGGTGTGCTGGGGTAAAGGTGGTGTGAAACTTGTGAGAGTGGCCAACCAGTGACTGGTCCAACTGGTCCAAGCCAGAGAGGGAGGGAGCCCACGTCTGACACTGCCTGGAGGGCCAGGAACCAGAGGCTGGACCGGCCAGAGACCTTAGGATAGAACCAAGCACGACTGGCAAATAAGGCAATAAGTTAAATATTAAAAACTAAAATTAATATTAAAAAGTCAATGAAATGATTCCTAATAATACTCTGCTATATTTGTAGACTGGAGTCTAGCAAAATCATCATCATGGAAGAGGCTCCACCCAGCAGCTGATGGAAACAGATGCAGAGACCCACAGTCAAACATGAGGTGGAACTCGGGGAATCCTGGGGAAGAGGGAGGGGGGAGGAAGGGTGATGGTAGGAGCTGCGGGGGTCAAGGACACCACAGGAAAATGGCGCACAGAATCAACAAACCAGGGCTCATGGTTCTAGGGGATTGAATCTATGGCTACTTGGTCCCCTGTACTTGTGCAGCGTGACATGGCTACAGGAGTGAGTTGTGGGGAAGCTTCTTCACACCGCAGATAAGACGAAAGGGAGTTGTGGTGCACGCCTTTAATCCCAGCACTTGGGAGGCAGAGGTAGGTGGATCTCTGTGAGTTCAAGGCCAGCCTGAGCTACCAAAGTGAGTTCCAGAGCATGCCCTTAGTAAACATCAGAACCTAAGTTGTGATCTAAGCATCCATGTAGAATTCCAGGCATTATATGTGTGCATGGGGGAGGGGCGCCTATATTCCCAGTGCTGTGAGGTGTAGACATGAAAGAATTGCTTCTGGCTGGCTGCCTACCAGCCTGGCTGAAGGTTTAGTTAGAAACGCTATCTCAAAGGAAGATGTGAGAGAATAATAGACTAGGGTCACTCTGCATCCCATCCTAATTTCACCATGTGTGCATATGGGAAAACACACCTGCACACACATGTGCACACCATGTCTACCACATTCACACATTCTCTGTGTCTGTCTGTCTGTCTGTCTGTCTGTTTCTGTCTATCTCTGTTTGTCCTATCCCTGTCTCTGTCTCCCTGTCTCCCTGTCTCTCTCTGTCTCTCTGTCTCTCTGTCTCTCTCTCTCTCTCTCTCTCTCTCTCTCTCTCTCTCACACACACACACACACACACACACAGATATATATATATCTGTGTTAGATTTAAAGAACTTTAATTTATTATGGACAAAAAATCCAACTGTATACTGTGTAAGAGACACAGTTTAGTGTTAATAGTACAGTCAATAGAAAATGAAGGGTAGAAGTCAACAAGATGGCTTAATGGGCAAAGGCAGCTGCTGTCATACCCAATGATCTGAGCTTGTCCCAATAACCCACATGGTGGAAGGAGAAAGCCAGTTCCTGCAAACTGTCCTTTGAAGTATACGTGCTTGTCCCGCGCGCTGTTTGGTCTCGCCAGCAAGAACCCACGTGGACACACGGATCCTTCTGCAGCAATGCGTTTATTGCATGATGAAAAGAGAAAGACCCCGGGGCCCCAGAATGGCGCTGCTTATATAGCCCTGAGGCAACGTGTCCTCCA
>CM052704.1:100070015-100121401 GCA_028551405.1 Uromys caudimaculatus | reverse complement strand
GTCCCTGTGTCTTGCGGGTTCAGGGCAGTACCTGGTGAGTTGTGGGGCGCGTCCCCGGCCCACTCCTGGCTCTTACGATCTGAGTGGGATCTTTGTCCTGGCGCTGATTAGCTGTGGAGCCCTGTGGCCCAAGCTGAGGTTTCCATCCACCATCCCTTTAAGGAGCAACCTCAACCACAGGCACACCGACTGAAAGTCAGGATGCATAAACAAAGAAGTGCCCTGGTGTTCAAGGCCTGGCCTAGAAGCTGTCCGACAGGCCTGGCTCAGGCCCACACCGAGCACGTCTTGTCCAGTCAAGTGTCTGCATCACCTAATGGTAAAGGACAGTTCTGAAAAGTGAGCTGTCAGGCAATTCCATCACAGTCCAGACATCATCAAATGTCCTGACATAAACCTGCAGGGCAGAGGCCAGTCACTCTAAAAGGCCTCTTATATAATCAAGAACCGTGCTCAACTCAAGACGCATGCAGCTGCTGACAGTGTAACACAGCACACTGCTTTGCACTGAATTGCTTTTTAAATAAGTAGAAAGTGTGTTCTGAAATTAATTATAAAACTATAGTATAGTGAGTGTCCCACCGCATAGTGGGTCCGTAACTGCACTGTACTGCAGCACAGTAGGCTTACAATCATCGTCACAAGTATGTGAGTGACACATCGCACTCGGCTGTTAGGATGGCAAAGGAATCTCTCCTTTCTGTGATGGGATTGTCATCGTCTGTGTGGTCTGTCATTGGATAAACCGTCATGATACAGCATTGTAGTGACACACTGTGATATCGGGGCTTTTTAAAAAATAGTTTTCTGACAGGAGAGGGGGGAGACTTCTTTCTGAGTAGTCAAAGTAGCATAGTTCAAAGGTATCTACAGATATACACACTAACCTATCCAGAACAGCAATTCTTCCATCTGGTCCTTGTAAGTCAGGAAGCAGGAGTCCTCGGTCCTGACCCTCCCAGGACAACCAAAGACATGCCTAAACTTAGCACCCACAGAAAGGATTGAAACAAGCCCACGTTGCTTTCATGGCTCTGCCTTGTCTTCTGGTGGGAGAGGTAAAGGTTCTGACCCAACCCTTCATTACTTCCTGTCTCCTGTGTCCTGACATTGTGTCTTTTCCTCACGGCCCCAGGGTAGCACGCCCGCAATGACCCCTTTCCCTAACACCTGTATGACAGACTCTGTTTTCCTGAGTTTCTCCTGTGTTTAATCTCACAACTATACCAGACAAGCCCACTCATAAAAGATACAAAGCTAACCCTGAAGTCCAAGGGAAGTTTCTACCAAATGCCAGAAGCAGGAGACAGCAGCCTTCAACTTAAAATAAAACAAGTAATAACTGTCCCCATGTTAGAGACTGGAGTGTTCAAGTTTTCTCCTTACACAGTGTTCTATCTAAAGTGTTCACAAAGCCAGTAAGTGCTGAAATGGTAGGCACAAGGGATGGATTGGCATTCAGTTCTGACTACCAACTTTGAGAGGATCAAGAATCATCAAGGAGGGGCAAAAGAGACTGCTCTGTGGCTAAAAAGAACACTCATTGTTCCGAGGTATGAGAACTGTACTCAGCATATACATCAGGTGACTTACAACTACCTGTAACTTCAGCTCCAGAGGAGCCAATGCCTTTTGCTAACCTCTATGGGCACCCAAGGGCATGCATGTATATATACATGAGAGAGACACAAGTACCTGCACATTAATTAAAATATATGTATCACCTGGGAAACAAACCCACTTGGCTATCTCTTCAGGAATCCCGAGACTGGGCTAATTAAGAGAATCTCAAATGTTTGCAGCACCATCTTGGACTGGGATTCCTGGCAGAGTACACTGGAGAACGTTGAGCACCAGCATTCATCGCTCTCTTGTTGTGGACACAATGTAACAAGCTTCCTAACATTCCTGCTACCATGTCTTCCACTGTGGTGGACTCTCCTATCCCAAGGCCGGAAGGCAAAATAAACCCTCCTGTGGCGATCTGAATAAGAATGATCCCCATAAGCTCATATATTTCAAAATTTGACCCCCAGTTGAGTTGTTTAGGAAGGTCTAGGAAATGCCACCTTGCTGAAGTCACACAGTGGGTGGGTGTGGTGGTGGGGTGCTTTGAGAATAAAAAGCCTCCCCTCTTTCCAGTTTGCTCTGTGCTTTGAGCACATGTTTGAAGATGTGAGCTCTCGGCTTTCTGTTCCTGCTGCGGTGCCTGCCACCAGCTGCGGTGCCTGCCCCAGGCTGCTGTACCTGCCGCCTGCTGTGCCCCGTCATGATGGACTCTCATCCCATATAACTGATACAGCCCAAAAGCAAATCAGCACATCCTGTTTGAAACTTCAAAGTGAATTAATGACATCAGGGCAGAACACAATTGCTGGATGTCTTGGTGAAACCATCTCAGTCTCTGCTGGGAATGGCGTTCAGCACCCTTGTGCTTCTCCTGACATTGTATGGAATGTTTGAGTCCCAGTGTGAGAGTGAGGATGGGAAGACAGGTGGCTGGCTCTGCTACTGCACCTCTGAAATGCTGTGCCCTACCCCCAGGCCCATCCTCTATCTAGACAGGTAGTTAGTTAACTGACCCCAGGGAGAACTCTTACTGGTCTCTAAAATCTAAACTTCACAGAAAGTATGTGTCTCTCAATGACATATGCTTGTGGCCAGTATTTGTGAAAGCAAAATGAATACCTGTACGTATGATCTCAGAATTCTCTATTGCACCTTTGAAAAGATCTCAATTATTTTTAAATAATCAATAAGATAAAGTTTTTCTTTTCTTTTGGTGTTTTGAGATAGGGTCTTTTTGTGTAGCCTTGACTGTCCTAGTAGCTCTGGCTGTCCTAGAACTTGTTCTATAGACCAGGCTGGCCTTGAACTCAGAGATCCACCTGCCTCTGCCTTCTGAGTGCTGGGATTAAAGGTGTGCACCACCACCACCCAGCTCAGGATACAAAAGTCTTAGGAAAGGGCTGTGGCACCAGCAGAACTACATGCATTCTGGATGTTGCTGGCACTGAGAGACCATATGCACCACATTCAAAGCAAGGAGCTAATATTCAGAGCAATTTTTGATGACCAAGAAATGATCACTGAGCCAGACTGGCTCTTACAATGTAAAAACCCAGGAAAGTGCTGTAAATACTCAAGTGCTGTGAGAGACTGCAGCATATTATAAGAGGCTGAAAAGAAGACAAACACCACATGCAGTGTGTCTGAGGTCTCAGCACTTAGAAGTCAGGTGCTGATAGATTTCTATGAGTTTGAGGCCAGCCTGGTCTTAACACGATGAGTACCAGGCCAGCCAAGGCTACATAGTGAAACCCTGTCTGGAAGAAAAAGAAGAAGAATGAAAAGGCAGAAAGATAGACAGGAAGGAAGGAAGGAAGGAAGGAAGGAAGGAAGGAAGGAAGGAAGGAAGGAAGGAAGGAAGGAAGGAAAGGGGGAAACAGGGAGGGAGGGAGGGAGGGAGGGAGGGAGGGGGGGGAGGGAGGGAAGAAAGGAAAGGAATAAAGAAGGAAGGAAGGACGAATGGACAGCAGGGTTTAGTAGTGAACGTTCAGTGAGACAGAGCCTCAGAGATGTCCCAGGGACCGCAGGCAAACACTGAATGTGGTCTGTACCGAGGGAGTCCAAAGCAAACCCGCACGTGCAGTTTCTGTTATGGAAAGCTGGCCAAGTTAGTATACCACAACCTAACATGTTTCCTTAAATCCCTGTCTGTACTCACAGAACCTCCAGCATCTTGCCTGCAGAGATTAATATACTCTAGGGTTTACGTTAAGACTTGGATTTCAACAGTTTGCATCAATGCCTGCCAAAATTACATTGTCATAACATTGCATCGTTGAGCAAGATTGCTTGAACCCAGTGTCTCCATGAACCATTTTTATAAATAGCCAGAAAATATAGCAAAAGAACCAAGCTTCTCTCAAAGGCTCAGTCTGCTTTCTGTTGCTATAGGTGAATATCTAAGACTGAGTATTTGTAAAGGTGTATTAGATCATGGTTTTTCAGACTGGGGGAGCTAAGAGCCTGGGGCAGCCCATGCTCTGCATGTGGCAAGCGCTTCCGATTGGGTTCTGACATGGTAGAATAACGACCAATCCTGACAAGGCTGACTCTGTAAGAAAGCCACTACTCAGACCATAATCAAAACAACCTGAAAGAATGACGCCCCTTAACGTCACTGTCCAAGTGGCCAAGTTTCACACACATCAATCTGGGAGGGAAATGTTAAAACTCCTACACTTGTTAAGTTTAGAAAACCTTAAACTTGAACAGAAAGCAAGTTCTTCTTATCTTGAAGTCCCAATAGCTACATAGCTCCAACAGTGTTCTTCAGTATTTGTTACAACCTAAACCCACATCCTTATTACCAGCCACAGGCTACAGCAGTGATGTCAGCACTGATCAAAAGTATATTGCTTGTAGAGTTAGTAACAGCCTCCCTCACTGGAGAAAGCACTTGCTTCAGTCGAAGTCAGTTAAAGACCTAGAACCTAGACCACATCGTCCTTTGACCCTTTTTCTTGTAAGCATTTAAGTCCTTTCTGTTGGAGGAGTTCTTCCCTAGTCTCCCCAGTCTTAGAAATAACTTTGACAGAAAAGCAGCAGCAGTAACAGGCTCGGGCAAGAAAACTCTCTCCTGGCAGCATTTGTGGCACATTCCAACAGTCCCAGAACCTGGGAGGCCAAGAGGATTACAAGTTCTGGTCTGTGTTAGTCTACACAAAGACCAAGACCAAAAAAAAAAAAAAAAGCATTTTTTTTTTTAAACAATGCCCAGAGACTGCCACCTTCCTCCTCTGGCCAAGGCAACACTGTGACGGACCAGCTGTCAGAAGAGAATGAGTCTACTAAACATCAGAGGGTCCACCCAGAGATGCTAGATGTCAAAGTAGTAGTGACCTGAGGGGGGGGCACTGAAGCGGTACAAGGACAACTGTCTAGGGTTGTGAAATCATGCCTGCTTTGATCAAAGCCATGTTTACATGTGTGGGTGCACATATACTAAAACTCACCAGGCTGCTTAAGATTTGAACACACCTGTGCATCTAAACCAGACCCCAAGAACAAAGCTAGAGGTAGAGGAGCCATACACACACAAACCCAATTATGAAATCAGAAATACTTTCAGCCTTTCCTTAATCCTCTAGATTTCTGAACGTGATATATTCAGAAGACATGATATAGGACCAACCAAAAACATAAAGAGAGTGCTATTGAGGCTGACTCGCCCCTTCTTCCCTGATACTTCAGACAAAGTAATGCAGCTCAAAAAGGCAGACCGAAAAGGACAGGATGCTGTCAAAAGAAACAATCCTGACCCTCACCCTCAACCCCAGGCATGTCAACATCCATCTCCCAACAGAAACCACATCTGAAAAGACATTGCCCCATGGCTTTAAATCCATTGGCTGACAACCGGACACCTGAGCGTACACCTGACAAGTGCAGAGAGCTAGTAGCCCGGGGTAATCATCTTGGACACAATTTCACAATACCGACTGTTGCATGGATTTGTCCCCGAGAATGTGCCAAATTACATTCTTTCTAGTCGTGGCCCTACATTATTTCAAACTGAAGAAATAATTCCTTTGAGGGGATCGGTTAAGACTAACAAAATGAGAACAGAAAGACAGAGCTTGTCCAGTACTGAGACATTGCCCCCTCTCCCTGCTTTTTCTCTTGACACAAGTACCCTCTCTCCTCAGACAACTGGATGGATTACTCTCTGCTCTCTGACTAGAAAGAAGGATGTATCCGGAGATAGAAACATTTAGATGAGCTGGTTCCTGGATTTAATATTTTGAAATGTAGGAGAGTTGCAAATCCATCTGAGCCGTGACAGATATAATGTACTGGGGACACTGCCGAGGAAAATCAAAATGTCTCCACTCATACCAGCACACTTGCAAACCTAGGAAGGAGTCCTGAGAAAGACCCAGGGCAGTGGATCCTGAGAGGGATCTAACAGACCCTGAAAGAGAAACCATGTCCCCATGACCCAGAAGAACTTACAACCCCTCAGGCAGTCCAGTGGTCTATAAGGGAAAAATCTGCAGAAACCTCACTGCCTGAGCAGAACATGGGTAGAAAAAATGGAGACCTCTGGGGAGAGATGGCTGTGAGGTTACCTGAGCAGATAACACGGGACACGGCAGCACAGGCTTCACCGTACCCCACAACAGGAAGGACATGGGAGTTTCCCTGCACACCTCCTAAAGGCACACACAGTGTAGTCAACAATGAAAGTGGAAGTAGCCTGTACAGATAAGAATGAACTTCGGGACCGTCACCTGTGTGCACCCATGGATCAGGTGGGATGACAGTCACTCCTAGACTCCACTGGCCTGAGACACATGACCTGAGAACCACACTGCTCTGTTTTCTCCTCAAAAGCTTAGCTGGGAATTGATGGCCAAGGGAGCAAGTACATTTCTAGGCAAACTAAGCCCAGCCATCTGAGAAGCATGGGCTGCTGAGGGAGTGGAGACCAGATGGCTATGGGGGTTCACATCTGAAGTCCTAGTGTTCAAGAGGCTCAGACAAGAGGGTTGAGAGTTTGAAGCTCTAAGGTAAGACCCTGTCTCAAAACCAAGGATTAAAGGTGTAGCCAGAGAGCAGGGCCCTTGCTGAGCACTGTAGAAGGCCCTAGGTCCCATCCTCCATATCAAAGCTATGGTTTTCTTTAAAAATGTGCATTGGTATTTTATCTGTATTGTATGTATGTGGGTGTCAGATCCCCTGGAACTGGAGTTACAGATGGTTGTGAACTGCCATGTAGATTCTGGGAATTGAACTCTGGCCCTCTGGAAAAGCAGTCAGTGCTCTTAACCACTGAGCCATTTCTCCAGCTCCAAAACTAGATTTTGTTTGTTTGTTTGTTTGTTTGTTTGTTTGTTTGTTGAGATGACATTTTTCTGTGTCGTCCTGGCTGTCCTGGAACTCACTCTGTGGACAAGGCTGGCCTTGAACTCACAGAGATCTTCTTGCCTCTGTCTCTTGAGTGCTGGAATTAAAGGCGTGCGCCACCACACTGGCTCCAAAACTATGTTTTTTAATAAAGTGAAGTAAAATAAAGTAAAACGTGGTGCAGATTAGATTTCAGCCCAGCTGGTTCTCTGTTCCCTCTACTCCTAGAAGACAATGGGCTGAAGGAGCTTCAGGGTTGAATGGAGGTACGTTCTCATTTGTGTTTTAGAGACAGGTTCCCAAGTATAGTCCTGTCTGGTCTGGAACATTGTTGCTATGCAAACCAGGCCAGACTGCTCCTGCCTCCTGAGTGCTGGCATTAAAGGTGTGTACCACTATGTCTGGCAGAATGCTTTTTATTTCTTTTGCTTCTCCATGATCCAAGTGTTTATAATAATATGTGTTGTTTATGGTTTGCATTTTTATTATTATATTTTTTATCATGTAACACAATTTTCAACCCCAAATATATTTTAATCATATCCTCCCCTCCTCCAAGTCCCTCCTCGTCCTCTGCCCCTCCCTACCCAGCCAACTTTGAAATGTTTCTCAAAAAAGAAACAAAAACCCAATACAACAGCAAACCATCACATCTGGCAAGGATCCATATTGTCAAGACAGAGAATTCCAAATAAATATTTCAAAAGTATGATGATGTCTGTTTCCCTCAGTAAAATTGTCAAAATAATTTTCTTGTGTGTGCGCTGTTGATAAATTTAAAACTGGGTAAAGCTATACATGCACACACATAGACTTTGGTTTGTGTGTTCTTAAAAGCCAGGTCTGGTGTTAAACAACTATAATCTCAGTCATAAAAGTTTGCATCAGGTGGATTATTAATTAAAAGTCAAAGTTTTATAAAACTTTTTTTATGAAAAAAAAAAGGAAAGAGGAAAAAGGAAGGAAGGATGGAAGGAAAATGAAGAGAAAAGCCAGGAAAGAGGGAAGAGAAAATATAAATTAGCTAAACCACACTTCCGGGACTGAATGATGGAACTTGGGAACTCCACAAACTCCACAGCAGCCTGGTTCTTTTTTTTTTTTTTTTTTTTTTTTTTTTTGGTTTTTCGAGACAGGGTTTCTCTGTGTAGCCCTGGCTGTCCTGGAACTCACTCTGTAGACCAGGCTGGCCTCGAACTCAGAAATCCACCTGCCTCTGCCTCCCAAGTGCTGGGATTAAAGGCATGTGCCACCATTGCCCGGTGTGGCAGCCTGGCTCTTACCCAGCCTCCCCTTCCATGATGTCAGCCGGCCCTCTGACACCCAGTCATTGTCTATAGCACAGGCCTTGACATCTTTAATGAGAAACCTGGCGCTATCCAGTCACCTACTCAAAGTCATCACAGACAGTAAGTCACCAGAACAGAGGAAGAACACAGAAGGCTTGAATTTGACGCCTAAGAAGCCTTTCTGAGGCCAGCACCTTCAATCCTGCTGAGCGGGCAGGAGAGATACTCTGTGTGGATTTGCTTTTACACATTGGAGCACATGTCAACACTTCAATCACGATAGCGCATCTCGAACCACGATGATAGCACGTCTTGATACACATGGTGCCTTCAGCACCAGAAAAAGCATTCCCTCGAAGTGTGTAGCACAAATCAGGGTTGGGAACTCTCACAGCCAACTATCTGAAGGAAGCTGGGTGGGCATACTCACCTGCTATTTCACATCACCTAATAAAACTAAGCCCTCTGTATTTACCCATGATACCCAACGGACCATCAAATCTTCAGCCTTCAAGTGACATACATGGAACAAATGACCTTTAAACATTGGAATTAAGCCAGGCTAGAGACTGACCTTTCACAACAAGCAAGTCTAGATCTCTTTCATGAGTGTTTGCAAAATAGTGACCTCTTTTAATCTTCACAAGGCAACCTCCAGCTCTTCCCATGACAAGGCCGATTCTTTAAACTCAAGTATTCAGCTAAGAGGAGCTGTTCAGTCACAGCAGAAATCTGTGGGATGACTTAATAGTGGCCTTAGACGTACACTTAAGAACCTAAGACTTTAAAATAGCATAATGGAGCCAGGCATGTGGTACACATCTATAAAGCCCAGTACTTGGGAGACTGGAGCAAGAGAATTGCACATACGTTTAAAGGTAACGTGGACTATCTGATAAGTACCAGGCCAGCCAGTACTGCAAGAGTCTGTCTCAATAAATAAATTTTTAAAATATCTTGTAAATAGCATAGTGAACATTTCTGGTCCTCATACTGATATTACTATTCTACCCCTGTTGCATCTTTTCACTGAAGTATTGTCATTTAAACCATAAAATAATACCATCACAGCCTAGAACATTGGGAATCTCGTTTGGGGGTGGGTGGGTGAGGTAGCAAGTCACAGAATTTCACAGCATAATACAATTTTAACGTTTGCAAACAGCATTGTTCACAGATCACTGGGAAATTTTCCATGTGAAATATTTGTTTTCTGTGTGTCTGTTGTGTGCACATACATGTGCAGGTGCCTACACTCAGGATCTTAATGCCAAGGCCAGAGGCTGGCACTAACGCCACCGTAGAGACATGTCTATCATCGATCCTGAGACTCAGCAGCAAGCGCCTAGCATCTGTCTCTGCTCCACAGTGTTAGGGTCCAAGAATTGCTGAAGAATGATAGCCCAGACTCAAATAGTATGCAAAACCAAGGAGTGCTTATTCAGCTGAATTTCCTTCATGCAGGGGTCTCCCCATTTGAGAATGGAGGCCCCTAGTGGGCTTGCACGCCCAGCTCTTATTGTCAGTTAGGAGAATTCCTTTTACCTTGATTGGTTAGCTCTATCTCTAGGGGTCTGACTGATTTGTTAGGCTCCGGAGACCTCCCGGGGGGGGGGGTCACTTATTCATTCTAGCTACCTATTCTTACTTTAGGTCAGATGACAAGGTGTCCTCAGTTTGGCTTCATGTGACTGTGACTGACCACAGCTTCCTGGATCCCTGTTCTCATTTCCTGGAAACAGAAACTCAAGGCTAGTCTCCCAAACTGCCAGCTTGCAGCCTGTCGTGGAGTCAGCCTGGCTCTAGGTAACTTAGTACTCCCAACAGTACTGCATCTCACAAGCATGTACAGCCACGCCCAGCCATTACACGGACGCTGGGGACTTGAACTTAGTTGTCTTGCTTTTACACCACACGCTATCCTATCCAACTAGACATCTCTCCAGCTCCACACACAAAATCTTTAGAAGAAACAGCGCTTCTTAGAAAGGGCTTGTTATGCAAAACTTGCCCCTTCTTCAAATACACTTACCTCACTTAGATACAGAAAAAAAAAAAATTTAAGAGCATAAAGAGATCAAGGTTTTTAAGTGATATTTGCAGGTAATATAATGAGACCACACACCCCCAACTTCAAGTGAAATATTATCTTTTACTGTTATCAGGTAATGGGAAAAGAACCTAATGCAAACTCCTAAATCTAAAAACAGTGGAAGAAACATTGCCTGTTCCAAGTGTGAAAGAACTAATCCCCCAAATTCCCCGGGGAGAAAGCAAAGGGTAGGTGAGTATTCATGTCTGTGAAGGAGGCCAATGAAATTCACCATCCAGGCATATCCTGTCACACACACGCACATACACACATACGCACGCACGCACGCACGCACACGCACGCACGCACGCAAGCACGCAGGCACGCACAAGCACGCACTAACATTAAACATAATCCCTTTTATCAACTTACAAATGACCAAATTAGGTAGAAAGACCATTGTTGAATCAGTGTCAACTGGTCAGGCCCCCCAGTGCTCCCAGAGACTGGACCACCAACCAAAGAATACACATGGAGGGACCCATGGTGCTGTCAGAGGAGGGCCTTGTTGGCCATCAGGGAGAGGAGAGGCCCTTGGGCCTGAGGGTGTTAGATGCCCCAGTATAGGGGAATGCCAGGGAGGGAAGACGGGAGTGGGTGGGCGGGTAGGTGGGTGGTGGAGCACCCTCATAGAAGTGGGGGAGGGGATGGGATAGGGGGTTTCCAAAGGGGAGACCTGGAAAGGGGGAAACATTTGAAACGTAAATAAAGTATCAAAAATAAAAAATAAAAATTTTAAAAAAATAAAAAAGAACATTGTTGAAATAAAACTATCAAGCTTGGGACTAAAGCCAGGGCAGCTCTCTCTCTTTCCCCCAACTCCTGCCTCTTCTCTCTACCGTTTCCCTCTCTCTCTCTTTCCCTGTCCTCCACCTCTTGCATCTCCTCTCTCTCTCTCTCTCTCTCTCTCTCTCTCTCTCTCTCTCTCTCTCTCATTTTTTAAAGTTATGCCACATCTCCCTCCCCCAGGTATGAACCACTAGCACAATGTTGACCTGCTACTGACCTGCAGTTTGCTCAACTCCCATCCAGTAAGGTGAGGGGTAACTTTAGTCCATCGCCTTCTCTGGATTTCTGGACTTGTAAACTTGCCTCCACCCATATCACAAACCCCTAGGCCTGGTTTAGTCCATATCTAAAGAGAGGCTTGTGCATTTTTATAGGTGCTGAGAGGTTTTTTGGTTTTGTTTTTAGAAAGATCTTTTTTAACATTTATTTTGTGTCATAGAATAAGAGTCCAACCTTCAAGAGTCAGTTCTCTCTTTCCCTCACGTGAGTCCCAGGAATCAAATTCATGTCACCAAGCTTGGTGGCAAGTGACTTTAGCCACTGAGCAGCCTCACCGGCAGAGGTTAGTGTTTAAAAGAAAGATTTTCAAACATGAAATGCCAGCATTGCTGATTAAAAACAAAAGTTCCAGAACAGTCAAATGCAAGCCGAAATGGGCACCTGCCTTTGACGCCTTTTACAAGTGAGTGCCTCCCACTCCTCAGACTCTAGGCCTCTCACAGTGATGAGCCTGGGGTCCTCATGGCCATTTTAATTTCCATTTCATTGGGATTAGCCTGTCTTCGGAGGCTTCATGTCTCTTGTGGTTTTCATCCTCATCTACGCAATGAAGAAAAGTTGTTTCGTAATCTGACTTCCAGCAGCCTAGGTTGAAAAGATGACCATGCACAATTTTATCAGCAGAGCGTCAACAAGTCAGACTTTGCACTGCTACCCGGCAGGAAGAGCCCGCCAACCATTCCCAACTTCCAAACAGCGTTCTTGCCTTCCCCACCTTCCCATGGTACATGAGACTAACAGTGTCTACTGTTCTCTTCCTTACAACAACACCAGGGCCTCGATTCTGCTAATGGAACAATAGTGGTTAGACATATCCAAAGATATGAAAGTCAGTTAATGCCTGGACTTACTTCTGGACACCCAAGTAAGACCCACCAGGGAGTGGCTGCTGAACAGGGGTGATGAAGCTGAAGATGACACAGTAGGCTCCTCACTCACTACAGAAAGATCCCACTTATTGGAAGGCAGCCCAGACCAGCTGAACCTCTACAGACTCACAAGAACTAAGGTGTGATGTTGAGATTTCACAGGTTGATTTTATATATCAATTTTTTTTGTAACCATAGCTACCTGGAGCATCACCTTGTGCCACTGTATTCCTGATGCTGATCAACAAATGCTTCCCAGGAAAGGGGTGTAAAATGGCAAATATTTATTATCTTACAAGGTCTGTGGATGGGGTTTTTTTTTTGTTCTCTGTTTTCTGAGGTAGGATCTTACTATGAAGTCCAGGTTGGCTCAAACTTAGCATATAGCCCAGGATGCCTTGGCACTTGTAGCTCTCCTAACTTTGCCTCCAGAGTAGATGGCAGGCAGGTGTCACTGTGCCCGCTGAGAATGTAGAAGAGACCTAGGTAGGTGTTGCTGTCTCAGAATATGTCATGTGATTACAGTAGGATCTTTTGCAGTCACCCAAAGTGTGATTCAGGGGCCTGAGACAGAAGGCTTGCTTCCAGAATGGCTATCTCAGGGCTTACAGCAGAGTGCCCCATGTGCCTAGGAGCAGGATACCTGGCCTTACTATGAGAAGTGCTCCAGAGGCCACTCAAGCAGGACGGCTTACTTCCCTCTGAAAAGAGGGATGCCCATGACTTGAAGGGCTAGCCTCCAACACCACACGCCCTCTATCACTCAGCCTTACTATACTCATTAGAAAAGACCAAAGACTACAACACATATTCAAAGGCTGGAGAACCAGGCATCTTTCTAAGAAAGGGTGAGCTGAGATGACAGACATACTTTCTCCAACACAATATCATCCAGCTATATGCTACATATATAGCCCATCATATACTGTGTGCATCCCTCTAGCAGTATACAAGTATGCCAGCGATTGCACATACTCATTTGTTCCCAAGGCTTCGGAAGCTAAGTCCTTCCCATCCCCACGTCAGACTCCATAATCTAAGTCAGGCCCAGGTACACCTACCTGTTGTATCTGAAATACCGTTCTCACCCTTGTAGAACCTGTGCAATTAAAGAGCCAGCCATCTGCTCCTACCGCAGTCCTGTCAGCCAATGAAATGAAAACCATAGGAGCCACGGGACAAGACGTCAAGGCTGTTGGGTGCACGTTGCCCCATCAAGCATCTAGGAAAGGCGTTGTTGCTATTGTACAGGAACACACAGAGTCATGCCTAGAAACCTGAATGTTATCCATAGTGAAAAGATAAAATGAGCATAGTAATCAGGAGGCTAGACAGATGGTTCAGCAGGTAAGAACATTTGTGGCTTTTACAGAGGACCCAGATTCTAGTGCCAGCATCCACTTGGAGACTTACCACTGTCTCTAACTCCAGTTCCAGGAGATCCAACACCCTCTTCTGACTTCCTCGGGCACCAGACATGTACATGTAGGCAAGAAAGATTGCTTTTTTAAAAAGGAGGGTGGGCAGGAATGAAATGACTGCAAACCTGAATGGTTACCAGTTAATGCCTTAGCTACATGGCGTCTGGGTTAGCCAGGGTTGCCTAGGGAACAGAACTGCTTTGGCAGTTGGCACAGTCCCCACCATAGTCTCTCAATAGGGTGTTAGTTGCTCAGTCCTCAAGGTTGCCGCTTCAGCAGTCCCTATCTAGCACCTAAAGCCTAGAAGGTTCCTGGAGAGATGCTGGCCCCAGGTCCACCACAAAAGCCTATCAGCAGTGCTCTGTGCAGCCTCCCTCTCCCTCCTCCCCCCATCATCCGGGCTGATCCCAGAAGGCCTATAATCACACATCAGTCAAGGCAATCTGGACCCTGACTAAGGTGTGGCTTCCTATTTAAGTTATTCTAATTTGTGGCAAAGTGACATTAAAACCAACCATATTAGTGCCAAACACCAATAGTCCTGGAATTTGGAAGACTGAGGCAGAAAGTTTGTAAGTTTAAACTCACAGTCTGGGCTACAGCAGACCCTATCTCAAGTAAGAGCGAACGACAGCAACAATTACAACAATGGTTATTGAGGTCTGCCCCTCCTCAGCTTAGCTGTCGCCATTTTGTTCCATGCCTGCCAGCTATTTCATATTATTGCTGTAATATGCCTGCCAGTCACTGATGCAGAAAAGTAACTTGACTCAGAGCAGGGTCGTGCTGATCACACACTCTTGTTATGTTCCCTGTGTTCTAAAGTTTGTTAATCTTAAGAAATTCGACAACCATAAGCTCCATGTAGGACCCATCAGAATAAAAATCAGTTAGAACTGCTCTGTCTAGCTAGCCAAAATAGCTTGAGTCAGAGCTGACCACTGGGCAGCACTTCCTGCACCTGCATTCAAGCTCACTGTGGGCTTTGCAGTTTTAGCCTTTATACGCTGACAGTGAGAAATGTTTGTCATCATGGCTCAGGCCCAGAATTCTGAGCTATGGCCCTGATCAATCTTAGGGTGTGCATTCAATAAACCATCCCTGTCTGATTGAGGTCAGTGTTCGAGTGGTTTGTGGGGTGATTCCTAAATCTCAACAACGGTGATGATGATGGTGGTGGTGGCGGCAGTGATGATGATGATTTAACCCAGAATGTTTAAATTATGAAAAGCTTAGTTATATAATGTCCCCACTATTATAAAAGACAATTCATAGGAAAAGCTGTGAGCTAAAAGTTTTTTATTTCTGCCTCCCCGTTATTATTATAAAAACCACATTTTTAGAGTATACAGTTTTGGGTTGGAATTCTGCTAAAGTCAAAAGTACCAGGTGGGTGGCTAAGGAGCGTCATTTTCAATCCTATAGAAAGTTGTTCTACTGAACAATGGCCTTCACTGCATAACTGCTGGCAAGCAGAAATGAATCCGAGAACCTTTGAACACCGAATTTTGTTGAATAAATGCTTTGTTTACACATGGTGACAAAACCACAAAAATAGTATATATTTTAAATGATTTCAGCTTTCCACATACAGAAATCCTTCAAAGCAACATATACAATGTGTGCTCGGATACTATGTCTTACCAAACCAAACCTATTTATACCAGAAATATCATCTACCTAAGCCCTAACTGTGAAGTAGTTTGTTTATTTTTTTCAAAAGCTTTCAAATTTCCTTCTAATCTATGAGTAACACTTGTGATTTTGTTTTGCTTCCTTCTGAGGCAGGATCTCACTACAAAACCCTAGCTAGCTGGAATGCTGTGTACCCCAGCCTTGAGCACGCAGCAGTCCTCACGCTTCTGCTTTCTGAGTGGTGAGATGACAGGTATGTGCTATCACGCCTGGCTTGGATCCCAGCTTTTAAGTTTGTTTTTGAAATAACCAATGGAATCTAAAAATCAGTCTAATGAGACTTAAGGTAACAATGGCAAAGAAGGATGCTTGCAGCACATGGTGGGAAATGATGTCTACCACTGAAGAGATAATAATTTCCTTTATAAATATGAAGCAGCCCTCCTCTCACAATCTACAGTTTTAAGGTTTTCATTTTAACTCAGTTTCAGTTTTATGCTATGCTCTGTTCCCTCTCATCCATCTGTCCATCCATCCGTCTATCCACTCATCCACCCAACCAATAGTCTCCATCCTAGCCAAGTCTCCCTTCGAGAAGCCAGACTTCAGTATAGTTTTGCTTTTTAATTCACTCAATTCCTGCTTGCTTTCTGTTTGCATTAGGGTTTCGTTACTGTGAAGAGACACCATGACCATAGCAACTCTAACAAAGGAAACCGTTTAGTTGGAGCTGGCTTACAGTTCAGAGATTTAGCCCATTAGCATCATGGCAGGAAACGTGGCGGCATGAAAGAAGGCATGGTACTGGAGAAGGAGCTGAGAGTTCTACATCTTAATCCACAGGCAGTAGAAGGAGCCTGTGTGTGTCACACTTGGCATAGCTTCAGCACATATGAGACCTCCAAGCCTGTCCCCACAGAGATACACTTCCTCTGACAAGGTCACACCTACTCAAACAAGACCACACCTCCTATACTGCCTATGGGCCAAGCATTCAAACATGAGGCTATGGGGCCATTCTCATTCAGACCACCACACTTTCTTTTCTCCTTTTAGTTTTGAGCCAGGATTTGGCCTAAAACTCAGTCTGGAGACCAAGGAAAGCTGGGATTTAAGGGGATCTTCCTGCCTCTGCCTCTCTGCCTCTCAGCCCCTCTCTTGGCCCCTCTCTCTGCCTCTCTCTCTGCCTCTCTCTCTGCCTCTCTCTCTGCCTCTCTGCCTCTCTGCCTCTCTGCCTCTGCCTCTGCCTCTGCCTCTGCCTCTGCCTCTGCCTCTGCCTCTGCCTCTGCCTCTGCCTCTGCCTCTGCCTCTGCCTCTTATACGCTGTGATTACAGGTGTGTAGCACTATGCTGGGTTTCTGCTTTTAGTCAAGTTACCAAGGTGGATAAATTTAGATAAGCCATAGTATTACTTTTGTTTGTTTTCTATTTCATGTTTCCTATCTTCTTCTGGATTATTTAAATGTTTTCAAGTTCCAAGCCAAGTATGGTGGCGCACACCTTTAATCCCCCACATTTGGGAGGCAGAGGCAGGTGGATCTATGTGAATTCCAGGCCAGCCTGGTCTACAAAGTGAGTTTCAGGACAGCCAAGAGAAACTCCATCTGGAAAGACCAAAACCAACCAAGCAAACAAACTAACAAATGTTCCGTGGATTTTTGAAACTATCTCCACGTTAATTTTCAATGAGTCTGATGAGGATTGCATGTATTGCCCTTATCATTTCTCTTTGATTTTTTTTTTTTTTTTTTTTTGCACCGTACCTGGAGAAAGAATTGTATCACCTGATTTAAAATGTAGAAGCCTTACTGCCACACAGAAGCATTAACCACTCTCGGCCTTCCCTCCACCACTCTCAAATGTAGGGTGCCATGTATTCCAAACCAAGAACACAGCAATGTTGTATTCTCTGGTTTAAGCAGCAACCTACAGTTCAAGAACCTAAGATGTTTGCTTCAGTCTTTATTATTTCCTTGTTTCCTCAGGGAACAATAGAACCTAGCAGCAGAGGAAAGTAGATCCCGTTTGCTCCAGCACTCAAAAAATAAAAAAAAATAAAAAAAAATAAAAAAAAAAAAAAAAAACACTGAAGCCCACAGTTTTGTTCTGTTTCATTTTGATTCCACGCTGGCATCTACATCAAAATGGTTCCTGCCACAGATTTGTCTCTTCTTAGACATGTCATGGCTCTCGGATTTCCAGAAGAATCCCCTATAGAGGAGCAAATGCCAGGCAGTTCCTTCAATGCTTCCCAAGAGCCACCTGGGCAGGTCACATGACTGAGTCTTCCCAGGAATCTACCTGGCTTTGTGTTTTTTATTCTCTATCTCAACACTTATAGTAAAGACAAAGGACAAAAAACAACTACCTTGTTGGGATTCAACAGCCACTACCATACCCTTTTACTTCTGTCTATCCATAGACACTGCTAGGTATATTTAAAAGAATTGAAAGCTTAGTTTAGAACCGAACCCTGTCAAGTGTCAAGCTTGCATGCATACGGGAAAGAACGTTGGGAAGGTTTCTATCGGGTTGCTCAAACTGTCTGACGTAATTCTAGAATGACTGTCTTCCATATTACATCTGCCAAGTGCTTTAAAAACCCAGCAGTCTGAATTCAAACTTCAGTTTTAGGTTACACTAATGCTTATGATGGTCTCCTGCCTTCTTTTCATTGGTGGTTAGCAGCATGGTTCTGCATTCGGTTCTAGGTTCAATCAGATACAATTCCATATTAGTTACAAGGTCCAAGTCCAGTCTTACCTAAACTGATCACTTACTAGCATCTGAAAAATCTGGCTAAGGTTATCCACCCATTCCATCTGGTTCCATATTCCAGTGTAATACGGGAAGAACAGGTTCTCATGAGGTAATTAGTTACCAAAGCGATGCTTCGGGTAACTTTCATCATGCCATGTGTGATATGTGAGGGAGGGTCCCTACACATTCTAAAGCTTCTTGGTCCAAAGCCAAGGCCAGTTGAGGCCAGATTTGAACCTTTACTGTGGATAAGATCTCAGTATGTAGCCCTAACTGGCCTGGAGCTCAAGTAAAACAGGTTGGTCTCAAACTCACAGAGATATACCTACCTTTGCCTCCCAAGGACTAGGATTAAAGGTGCACACCACAACTAGTTTGCTATGGAATAAATTTTTAATACATAGCAAATTAGTCTGCTGGATCCTGGAACAATCAGGAAATTGTAAAATTATTACCAGTGAATTCATATAATTAAGACAGCAATTGCTATTTCAAATACCATTTCTCTTATTGCTTAAACGCAGATGAAGAGATTAAGTGTGTTGAACCATACTGCTTAAACTACATTCCAAGTGCCCACATGGTGACTCAGAACTATCTGTAACTTCAGTAGTAGGGAATCTGAAACTCTCTTCTAGCTCCCAAGAGTACCTACACGGAGCACAAACATGCATGCAGGCAAAACACTTACATTTTAATTTAAGCCGGGCAGTGGTGGCGCACGCCTTTAATCCCAGCACTTGGGAGGCAGAAGCAGGTGGATTTCTGAGTTCGAGGCCAGCCTGGTCTACAGAGTGAGTTCCAGGACAGCCAGGGCTACACAGAGAAACCCTGTCTCAAAAAACAAAAACAAAAAAAATTTAATTTAAAAAAAGAGGGAGACACAAAGCGTGATAGCACCCTTATAATCCCAGTAACTCTTGAAGATGAGGCACAAGGATGACAAGTTTGAGGCTAGCAAACAAAACCCTGTCTCCGAAAAACAAGCAGAAGAAGAAGGAGGGAGGAGGGGAGAGGAGGAAGGAGGGGGGGTGGAGAGAGAGGGAGGAGAAGGGAGAGGGAGAAGGAGAGGGAGAGGGAGAGGGAGAGGGAGAGGGAGAGGGAGAGGGAGAGGGAGAGGGAGAGGGAGAGGGAGAGGGAGAAAAGGAGAAAGAAACTCAAGTTCAATCTATAGGAATTAACGAACTTATACAACCAGATTTTCAATGCTATTGCCCAGCCCGATGTATCTATTCTACCAAAGCCTCCTCCTGGCACTTACTTCTGGAGTTTCCTGATTCATTTATTGTTTGTTCAAAGAAAGTACTCAAAGTTGCACTGTGCCTCAGTTTACCTTTTGAACACGAATCACATTCTTATATTTTACACTTAAATTTACGCTTTTTTATCTGATAAAAATGGGAAAGATGGTATAAAATAAATTTTCTGTAAAAGTTAGGAACTAAGATGAACAACCTACTGATGTGGTAGCCTTGAGCTCCGCCCACCTCTTGAGCTCCGCCCACCTCTTGAGCCCCGCCCACCTCCGCATTCGCTCATACCTTGTCAGTATCCAGATTAATTCTTATCAGAATCACATGGGTGTTGCATGCAGAAGAGAAACTGAATACAGGAAATCAGGGGTTGACCCAAGTTTTGGTATGGTTGATACAGAGGTCTCTAGACGTCATGTTTAGGAGTGTTGGTTCCGGGAACATTATTGCCGAGGAAGCTATCTCTGAGGTCACTATTGGAAGGATTGGATCAGATCTTACCACTGTGGCTGGGATCCAGGATACAGATGATGGAAGCTCATCACTGCCTCTGCCACATCTGTATTTTAACACCCAGAAAGGCAAACAGAGTATAGAAAACAGACGCAGAAAAATAACTCGTAAGAAGAGAGCCAAAGGGATGTCCACTTCCTCCTTTCAAACACATCGAAGCTACATCTAATAGATGGGACCTATTTTGTAACCAGATTCCAGATGCACAGGACATCCGGTGGTCATCCCTACTCCCCACTTTCTACCCTCACCTTTCTATAAAGACACTGAGACAACGGGAACATGCAAGAAGCAGCACGGGCCATTCTTCCCAATGTCCATGAAGACACTGTATCCTGGTATACCTTTTACAAACACAGTAGACCATTTGAACCTTATGAAATTACTCAGTGCCAGAAAAAAACATGATGAAAGGTGGCGTTCTTTGGGAAATTATTTTTAGCAAATCTCTTCCACTGAAAGCAAGAGAGGTGCAACTCCTGTCACCTGGCAACCGTGAATATCAATGAAATGATTAAGCACAGTTCCCATTCATTTGTGAACTATGACTAAGCATGGCCAAATTTCCAACTGTTTGATATTCCAGGGAAAGAAAGAAAGGAATCTGGCAGGTAAACAGCTCATTTGAACCTAAATATAAAGATTTCGATACCTGGGTGTTCTACTCTGCTTTCTGTTGCTCTCATAAACAGTGTGACTGTGAAGGGGGGATTATTAGCTTCCAGGTTACAGTCCATCAGCGAAGTCAGGGCAAAATCTCCAGGCAGGAACCTGGAAGCAAGAACTAAAGGAGAGAGCATGGAGGAGCTCACTGGCTTGCTCTCTGTGGATCATCCACGCTTAATTTTTCAAGCAACCTAGGATCACCTGTCCAAGGGTGGCACCTGCTACCGGGAACCTGCTACCTTCCACCTCAATCATTAAAATCTAGAAAATGCCATAAAGAGTTGCCTACAAGCCAGTCTTATGGAAGCATTTTCTCAGTTGAGGCTCTTCTCCCCAGATACACCTAGCTTGTGCCAAGTTGATGAAAGAACTCAGCAACAGCACACTACGCCTCCCCAAACTTCTTCACACTCTCTGACGAAAAGGGAAAAAAATCCAAGAAGTACCCTGTGACTTGAATCCTACAGAATCTGAAATTTCTACAAACATTAAGTAAAATACTGAAATAGAGCAAAGACACTGAGCCCCATGTCCTCAAACCTGTGCATATTAACTTATTATTCATTATTTAATTATTTCTTTTATTAATTAAATTAATAAAAGTATTAATGGCCAAAGAAAAGCCCTCACAGGTATAACTGGGTACAGGGCCTTGAGGTGGAAAGATTATCCTGGCCCATCTGAGTGTTCCCTGATCACAATATCATGTATTATTTATTGTAGAAAAGACTAGGAGATTTAACCCAGAAATGGACAAAGAGAAAGGGGAGGGGCAGAGGCAGTTGAGGGCGCTGGTGAAGGATACACTGCACTCAGCAGCAGAGTGGGCTGTGGGCATTTTACAAGACAAGGACCACAGAGCAGAATTTAAAATTCACTTTAAAGCCTAGAAATGGTGATGACACATTTGTGTTCTATAAAATGGTCTCTCCATAGCCCAGGTTGGCTTTGAGCTGTCAATCCTCCTGCCTTGGTCTCTCAGTCACTGGCATGACAGCAATTACCAGGGTGTACACCATGCCTGGCAGATTTCAGAATGTGGTAACTCTGGTCTATGCAATCGAGAGAAAAATGATCCTGGATCTAAGAACAAGCAAATACAAGCCATTAGATAAAGGTCAAAGGTTTCCCAGGAGGCCACTTTAGTTAGTTAGCAGTCTCCCATCTCTCTGAAATCTCCCAAAGTACTGTGGAGGGCCTTGGAGCTTCTGTTAAACTCCGTCAACCATCCCTCTACCCAGCACGGGAAAGACCAATGATTTCTTGCCTAAAACCCAGGCTGTTTGTTTCCTTTCAACCATTTCCAATATACTATTCAATCCATCTAGCAGTTCCGTTCTCGTTCTATCTGCTCACGCTTGGCGTTCTCTGAGATCAGTCTTTCCTAGCTTCCTTTACACTTTGGGTTTCTAACAGCCTCTCCTTTGTCCTATGATGTTATGACACTTGTTTTAATTTCTCAGATTATGGACATATGAAACCCAGGAGAGGTAACCAACAATGTGGCCCATGTAGAGTAGAATAAAAAGGTTCTATAAGTTAGGAGCTAGTTGGGGAACAAGCCGAAGATTATGACCTAGGCATTTACTCATTCATAAATAACCCCAGAGTTGTTATTTGGGAACTGGAGCATGGGTCAAAAGCCTGTGGTTACAAACTACTAAGGAAATCAGTATGGAGTTTTCTCAGGAAGCTGGAAACCGATCTATCTCAACATCCAATTATACCATTCATGGGCTTGTATGCGAAGGACTCTACTATAGAGATGCTTACTCATTCATGCTCACTGATGCTCTATTCATAATAACTAGAAATTGGCAACAACCTAGATATCCATCAACTGATGAATGGATAATGAAAACATGGTACCTTACACAATGGAATATTAAACTGTTAAGAAAAATAAAGTTATGACATTCACAGGTAAATGGACAGATATCATCTTCACATGAGACCACCAGGAAATTGATTCTTCTATTACAATGACTGATTATCCCAGGGACTCTCTGTGTCATTGGGAAGCTTTCTTTCCTCAAGTCTTGCCTGCATTGTCTTAAATTAGCACTCATTTGATTGAGTTTCATATGTTAAAAAACAAGAGTTTAGAAGTAAAAGCAATGGAATAAATTTTATTTTATAGTTGGCAACATGTTTAATACCCTCTAGATCAAACCAAGGAGCTGTCACAGAAGCAATGAGTCAGTGTGTTATTCTTATTTGGTATCAAAAACTCTTTTGTTTTGTTTTGCTTTGTTTCTATTTTTTTCTTTCTTTGTTTTTGTTTTTGTTGGTAGGGGGTAGGTATTGAGACAGGATCTAACTATGTAGTCCGGGCTGACCTTGAACTCACGGAGATCCTTCCACCTCACCTTTCCAAGTACTGGGATAACAGGAGTACACCACCACATCTGGCTCTATTTTAAAACTTCTTAACTGACTAAAACAAACTAACTTTTTAAAAGACTATTAGTCTCCATGGACTTCCAAGTCTGCTTGTAATTAATCCTCTGATCAGTCATGAATGTCTTAGACCCCTAAAGAGTTTCTGGACTCAAACCCATCCTTTTCAAGCTAATATCTGAGTTGATAATCCACTGAAAAGAGGGAAATTAAACAATGTCCTCTGGAAGTTATCAGTTTTCCTAATATTTCTGAAAATAGTAGAGTACACATTGCATGCTGCTAACCAGCCACTCCAGAGTTTCTGATTTTAGTTAAATGTATAAATTCATTAATTTGACACATTAAGAATTGTCTGCTTCAGCTCTTGTATCATGGTAACCTGAAATAAATTCTACATAGAAAGGCTTGGGGCAGAGAGTAATTTGTTTGTTTTGTTTCTTGAGACAGGGTCTCACTATACAGCACTGGATGGCTGAGAACTTGCCATATAAGCCAGCCTGGCCTCAAACTCATGTCCATCCACCTGCCTTTGCTTGCTAAATACTAGAATTGAAGGCATGAATCACTACACCCAGAGAGTCTACAGAACATTAAGCAAATAAATAAACAACCTACTGAGTCCAATTTATGCTGGCCTTATTCTCATGGCTGTGGGGCTATCCTCTGGGGTACGATTGACCTCCTAACGTCATACCCTAAATAAAAACTGACTCTTCTTAACACAGGTGCCATTAACTGTCATCAGCTTCTCAGTTGAGGTGAGAGCCTGTGTGCCCATCTCCCTCATCCTAGCATGCTGACTGGCTGGATCTTGGTTGGTCAAGTGCAGGCAATCACAACTACTCTGAGAGTACCCAGTCTTGCCATGTCCGAAAGATTCTGTTTAATGCCACGCTCCCCAGCCTCTGGCTCTTATGGTTTGCCCCCTCTTCTGAGATGGTCTCTGAGCCTTGGGGTGAGGGTTGGAGGTGATACGGTTGTCCCAGGTGTGGCTAAGCACCACACTGACACTTATTCTCTACCGTAGCTCACTAGTGAGTTTCAGTGTGAACCAATAGCCACTGAACAAAGGAAGTTATCCCATGAGGTCTGAGCCACACTCATCTATTGGTATAGAGAGAAAAAGCCTCTCTTCTGCCTGATGTGTTCTAATGCTCAGGCTTTTAACCATGTTCCTTCTTTCTATTTCATTTGTTGACTCTTTTAGCTCTGGGGTTTCAGTTTGGCTTATTTCTAGGTTTTATGTTACTCTGTTAAATTTCACAACCCTGTTTCATAAACGAGTTGTGTGATTTCATTGAGTTATAAGTCATCGAATGAACTTTGACACTTTTTGTTTTTGAATTATTTTTTTGGACAACTCATTAGTTTGCTTTTCTTTGAGATTCTGTAAACGTTGCCTTGGTTCTTCATGCTCCGTATGTCCCACACTGATGCTTGTACACCTGACAGATGAGTGGCCTCTGATCTGATGATGTGTCTTTGTGTAATGTTTTGAGGCCATGGTACCAGGTTGATACCTCAGTGTGTGTGCCTTAGCTTTTTCAGCTGTAATCAATGGCAGTGATGTTCACAGATGGCCCAGGGACATGGACAGCCACACTGTGGCATTATAACACCAGGTGTGAGGCAGCTTTCTGAATAAAGCAGATTTACTGATACCTCTGGGTAAAATTACCCAGACAGATATGTGGGTGTAGGACCCCTGTCCAGATCCAGCAGGTTGGGAAGAGGTGGGGCCATCCCAGTGTGTCCAGGTTAATTTGTTGTTTGGTCATAGGGCAGGGTTTCTGACAGTACTTGAGTGCCACAGAGGAACCAGGCTGCATTATTGGACCCAAATGTGAATGACATTCTGTGGCCAATGGTTGCATGGGTACCTCTGTGGTGTCTTCAGCTGCTGCATTTCTCAGCATGGCCTGCCTGTCTGTTCTGAGAAGAGGCAGAACCATGCAAATACTTTTTAGGCACATCTTGGAGCAGAGACACTCCGGGATGTGTACCAGCTGTTTCTCCAGGTCTTGACTAGGCAGGTGGGGCCAAGTCATTCGGGGAACCATGCCAGGTGCTACCCAAGGCCTTGAGGAAGTGAGAGCTTCTGCCTGAGGCTCACAGGACTGGTTCACAGAAGTGCACTCGCTACTTCACAAGTCCCTATACATGTGTGGTCTTGATGGCACCGTGCAGCGGCTTCGGTAAAGGGAGGTCTCCGCCTAGGTTGCGTTCTTATTCCACAGTATCATGGCAGTAAAAAATGAACCCACAGCTTCATGCTTTGAAGGCCCAGGAGGGCTCCTGGGTTCTCTAGCTGCAAATAGATCCGATGTCGAATAACACAAGAGGGGACAGGTAGGAAGCCTTTCCTGTCGGAACAAGGTGCTCCAGGTTGAGGATTAATCTTGAGAGGCAGGTGTGTAAATGCTGTGTGTTTAGTTCCCTTTTTAATAAGGCCGCCATAAATCTCTGTTTGGATGGTCTTTACCACTTCCCATCATCACTGGCAATCTGCCCCCAACACTCCAGGAAAGCAATGTTTATTCCTCCTTTGTTTTCTTGTCCTTTGTAGTGAAGGAAGACTCAGCCCAGGGGCCTCTAGTCAGCCCTCTCAATAAAATGAATCCAACAGGATGATTGTAATATTCAGAAACCTGTGCTAGGCACCATCTTTTTGATGATTATCTTGTCATTCTGTATCATGGCTGTTTTTCAGATGTGTTCAAAATGGGAGTCTTGGGCAGGAGAGACCACTCTGTAGTTAAGAACACCTGTTGCTCTTCCAAAGGACCCAAGTTCGATTCCCAACACCCACAAGTTGGTTTACAACCGTTCATAACTCCAATTCCAGGAGACCCCAATGCCCTCTTCTCACCTCCAAGGGTACCAAGCATACATGTGATGCATAGAGACACAAAATAAAATGAAAGTTTATAAGACAGGAAATTCATTGGTCTGTGGCAGACAGCATTGGGAACTAGATTTTAGGTAAATGGTTGAGTAGGCACCCAGTTCTTCTCTAATTGGTCTTGAATCTTTTTTTTTTTTTTTAAGTTTTAAATTGGTCAGGCAGTGGTGGTGCACACCTTTAATCTCAGCACTCATAAGGCAGAGGCAGGTGGATCTCTGCGTTCGAGACCAGCCTGATCTACAGAGTGAATTCCAGGGCAGCCAAGAATACACAAAGAAAACCCTGCTGAACAACAATAACAACAAAAGAGCTTTAGAGCAGTGGTTATCAACCTTCCTAATGTTGTGACACTTTAATACAGTTCCTCAGGTTGTGGTGACCCACAACCATAAAATTATTTTGTTGAAACTTCTTAGCTGTGATTTTGCTGCTATTATGAATTATAATGTAAATATCTGATATGCAGGATATCTAATATTTGACACCTCCCCCCCAAAGGGATCACAACCCACGTGTCTTAGTCAGGATTTCTATTCCTGCACAATCATGACCAAGAAGCAAGTTGGGGAGGAAAGGGTTTATTCAGCTTACACTTCCTTGTTGCTGTTCATTGCCAGAGGAAGTCAGGACTGGAACTCAAGCAGGGCAGGAAGCAGGAGCTGATGCAGAGGCCATGGAGGGATGTTCTTTACTGGCTTGCTTGCTTCTCCTGGCTTGCTCAGCTTGCTTTCTTATAGAACCCAAGACTACCAGCCCACAGATGGCACCACCCACAAGGGGCCCTCCCCCTTTGATCACTGATTGAGAAAATGCCTTACAGCTGGATCTCATGGAGGCATTTTCTCAACTGAAACTCCTTTCTCCATGATAACTCCAGCTTATGTCAAGTTGACAGAAAACTAGCCAGTACACCACGGGTTGAAAACCACTGCTTTAGATAGCATAGTGGAGGGTCCTCTTGTTTATCAAGTTGCCTGGATTTAGAGTAACCTAGGAAACACACTTTGGGGGTATCTGTGGGGAGTGTTTCCAGAGATGGGGCAAGACTCACCCCCAAGGATGTCAGTACGTTTCAACAGATAATCCAGATGTAAAAGGGGGTTAAAGGCATGCGCCTGCCCCTGCTTTCCTTTCTTTCCGAGGAGTACATCTGCCACTGTTGCTTTGATCTGGCACTGACATTGAACCCCAACTCTTCAGCTTTGGAGAACACTGAGGTTTTCAGCAGCAAACTGCAACTATAATCCGAAGTATCCAGCTGCTTGCACTGAGCTGTTTCTATGTTCTCTGCCTTTCCAGCATGCAGATGGCTATTGCGAGTGCTTGCTTTGTAATAGGTCAGAGTGTTGTTATTCTAAATAAAGAATGACATTTATTTGATGCAGATATTTCTGGTTCATTTGAAGATCTAATTTTTAAAGGAAATTGTTGTTGACTTGATCTAAGTTAAAAAAAAAAAGTCAACAGATTGTTTATGCAAAAAAAGAAAACAAACCAGCTCTCTCTTCAAAGAGGATAAGGAATAATTTATTCTGGAGGTGATCTTGAGTGACCCTGGACTGGGACGGTATATTCAGGTCTCCCCAAATGCAATATTCCAACACAGAGGTAGCTTTATGGAGCGTTTGTAGTACAGAACAAAGAATGTTATAAATGAAGGCAATTTGAAAATATGATGGTAGAAAGATTAAATGGACAGTTACAGCAAGACAGAGGAATCTCAGCTATAGGCTTCAGTTTCTGTCTGAGAGCATTCTTGATTCTTCCATTGATGGAGAATTAGATTTTGTTAAGTTACTACATTCCAAAGGTTCTTTAAAATCTGTTTACTGGGATGTTAGGCCTAATATAGAGGTGGGCAAGGGGTGGCTCCTGAGGAAGCTAAAGACAGACAACAAGAAAATGCAGCTAGGTGTCTTAGTTAAGGTTTTACTGCTGTGAACAGACACCATGACCAAGGCAAAATAAAACATTTAGTAGGGACTGGCTTACAGGTTCTGAGGTTCAGTCCATTATCATAAAAGCAAGAGCATGGCAGCATCCAGGCCGGCATGGTGCAGGAAGAGCTGAGAGTTCTACATCTTCATCTGAAGACTGCTAGCAGAATACTGGCTTCCAGGCAGCTAGGATGAGGGTCTTAAAGCCCAAACCCACAGTGACACACCTACTCCAACAAGGCCACACCTATTCCAACAGGGCCACACTTTCTAGTAGTGCCACTCCCTGGGTTGAGCACATACAAACCATCACACTAGCCTATCAGATCGACAGCATTCCAAACTCTCCACAGTCACCGAAGTGTCCATCAGTTGATCAGTCTCTGAAGACAGTTACTGTTTTCAAGACCAAAGACCCTGTGAGTTTGGAATGATTTTTACTCATGTCCTCTAGAAATTTCAGTGGGAGGAATTTTGTTTTTCATTAGTTGGTTAGTTTGGCCATTCTCTGCCTTTTACAAGCCTCTGCACCCATCAAAGTAATGGATCTGGACCTGGGGGGTCTTGGTGGGCAGTTTACTGTGTAAACAGGAGAGGTCAGCATCTAGGAAACAAAGCCTGGGGTCTCAGCACTGGCAGGAAGACCAGCAAAGAACCACACTAAGGCTGAGGCTAGCCTGGTCTACGTAGAGGTTATGTCAAAAGAAAGGAAGGAAGGAGGGAAGGAAAGAAGGAAGAAAGAAGAGGGGGGAAGGAGGGAGGGAGGGAAGAGGAAGGAAGAAAGAAGAGGGGGGAAGGAGGGAGGGAGGGAGGAAGAAAGGAAGGAAGGAAGGAAGGAAGGAAGGAAGGAAGGAAGGAAGGAAGGAAGGAAGGAAGGAAGGAAGGAAGGACAAATGAACAATTCATATGGGACCTCACACAACCCTTTCCCCTGCACTATACGATCAGAAATAAATAATTTCATCTAGAATAAAACACCTTCTTTGTGGCCAGTACAGCTCTGAATTCTGTTAAACTAACACCTGTCTAAAACTGTGCAGATTCTAGGCCCTGATTTCTGAACCTAAAAGGAACAGGAAGCCACACAGTGGTGGAAGCCACTCAGTGGTGGAAGCCACGCGGTGGTGGAAGCTTTTGTCCAGTGCTTGATGTGTGGCTGAGGAGGATCAGGACTTCTCCAGCCTCAGCTGCATAGGAAGTTTGAGGCTGGCTGAGGCGACATAAGACCCTGTCTCAAACTAACAGAATGACCAGGATGTGTGTGAAAGGCTACTCGACTACTTAGACGCCGGCAAATCCATAGTACTTTGTCTTAAAAGTGCATCATATCAGAAATCTATGGCTAGACCCAGTCTATTCTCATCAAACACTAGGTAGGGTTTCAGATCTACTCAAGGCAACATTATATGGAAGCAAAACAAGCAACTTGCAATCTTCCATTGACTTCCTGAAGCAGCAGAGAGGATGTACCACAGTAAACTCAGGGTAGGATGGCCTCAGCTATGGCTGCTCAGGTTGTCCCTGCAACTCATCCACACTGGGTTTTTCTGTACCACACCATGAAAAGAATGTCTATGAAGGCACAGTGAAATTTTAAAGTGTTAATTTAGGTGAGAAACGACTCATGCATTAGGGAACATCAGACAAAAAGAGGCTTATCCGTTGAAACCAAAGCATCAGAGGCAGGGGTTGCTAGGGAGATTACAAAATTCAAATAAAGCCTTGTCGCTTCATATGCTGGCACATGCTTATAATCAGCACTGTTGGGGCAGACACAAGAGGACTGTTACAAGTTCAAGGCCAGCCAGGTATACATAGTGAGCTCTGGGTCTGCCTGGGTGACCACATAGTGAGATTCTCTCAGGAAGTGAGTGGAGGTGAATTATTAATGTAGTTGCTATATGCTCTGTTGGTCAGCTTCCTGTCACTGTGACAAAATACCTGTAAATTCATTTGCATAAGCACACAGTGGGTACACAATGGGCACACAGTGGACTGCTTCAATGAGTTCCACATCCCCAGATTCAAAGAATCACAGTCTGAACATTCTTTCTTTTTTTAAAAAAATGCATTTGGACTGAACATATACCAAGTTCCCTGCCTCAACATATTTTTAATTTTTTTTGGTTGCTGTTTATTTATTTAGTTTTTGAAAGGAAGATTCTGTGACAAGTTTTCTTAGGGCTGGAAAGTGGGGGGGTTCAGTGCCAGCTTTGGCTAGATGGTGAGTTTGAATCTATCCCGGGCTGCACAAGGCTCTACCTAGAAATTAATTAATTAATTAGTTAGTTAATGTAATTTAAGTAAAAAAAACAATAAAAAAGAAAAGAATGGTGTAAGTGAAGGCTCAGGATCTCATACAAATGTCTAAGTATTAACATTGCATATACAAATTTCTATTAACTTCAAAACAAGGATAAATGCACATACCTTACAGAGTATTGACAAGCAAGACAAGCATTTTATTTTTCTTAATGTAAGTTGTACTGGCTAGTTTTGTGTGTCAACTTGACACAAGCTGGAGTTATCACAGAGAAGGAGCTTCAGGTGAGGAAATGCCTCCATGAGATCCAGCTGTAAGGCATTTTCTCAATTAGTGATCAAGGGCGGAGGGCCCCTTGTGGGTGGTACCATCCCTGGGCTGGTAGTCTTGGGCTCTATAAGAAAGCAGGCTGAACAAGCCAGGAGAAGCAAGCAAGCCAGTAAGGAACATCCCTCCATGGCCTCTGCATCAGCTCCTGCTTCCTGCCCTGCTTGAGTTCCAATCCTGACTTCCTTTGGTGATGAACAGCAGCATGGAAGTGTAAGCTGAATAAACCCTTCCCCCCAACTTGCTTCTTGGTCATGATGTTTGTGAAGGAATAGAAACCCTGACTAAGACATAAGTATAATTCCATGAATTAAAATGCAAAACAAAAACAAAACCAAAAAGAAAAGAGCCCATCCTCCCCGTGTGCTGCTTTTCTTTCCGTAGACCACGTCTGTCCTTTGTGGCAGTCGGCTTTGGTACACTCCATCCCTAGGCACTAATCCTACTCCCAGCACAGCTCTCCACGCACTTGTCCATTATGACAGCCAGTGTTTACAACCTAGGGACCAGTTCTTCACATTCCAAGTCGGGGTTTCGACGAACTTGAACTCTAGGCCCCGTTTTTGAACTAGAAAAACAGAGATTGCCTGTATGAGAGTGCTAGGGGGAGGGGGAGGGCAGATGTGGGATGTGGGTGGGGGTTGGCGGAGGGGGTAGCCGGGAAGTGGGATATCATTTGAGATGTAAACGAATGGAATTATTAATAAAAAGGAAAAAAGAAAAAAGAAGCAGAGATTGGTGGAAAGGGTGCATGCGCAGGCACAGCACCGCCCCCAGCCAGTACAGCGGGCACTGCACTCTTCTTCTGCCGTTCTCCTCAGGGCCTGATGCAGGGACCAGTCTCCGGCAATGGTTCATTTCAAAATCTGTATTTGAATGGAGCACCATTGACTGTGCTATTCCTACCTACGCAGAGTCACCCAGTCCCCAGATATCTGTATCCTAGGTTGCCTGCTGAATGGATAAGACAGGACTTGTGCCTTCCGTGGCATTGCCTGTCAGAGTTGGAGGTTAGCTTGCCTTAGCCATGAGAAGGCTTCTCAGACTCACACTGTTTCTTGCTGGAAAGACCTTTTATCACTTTGGTCTGGGCAATTTTTTTTCTGTCATGAAGGATTTTTAATTAAAATGTTTCATTGTGTATGCTATGCTTTTAAAACCTTAACTAGCTATGACATATTACTTTCTTTGTACAAGAATACACTGGGCCTGACACCAGCAAAAGTGAATTGTATTTCTCTTGTCATGTGTTCTAATAAACTTGAGCTTTGCTGGGGTGCATGTATGTGTGTGTGTATGTACATTTAAGTAGTTTCTTAACCAATAGCCAGCAATCAAGATCAATTATATTTCCCCACTGCCACTCCTACTGCTTGTCTTACTCAGGGTTCTATTGCTGTGAAGAGACACCATGATCACAGCAACTTTTTTTTTTTTTTAAAGCATTTGTTTATTTATTTATTTAAAGATTTATTTAAAGATTTATTTATTTATTTTATGTATATGAGTACAGATGGTTGTGAGCCATCATGTGGTTGCTGGGATTTGAACTCAGGACCTTTGGAAGAGCAGTCAGTACTCTTAACCACTGAGCCATCTCTCCAGCCCCGATCACAGCAACTCTTAGAAAGGAAAGCATTTAGTTGGGACCGACTTGCAGTTTCAGAGTTCATTGTCACCATGGCGAGAAACATGCTGGCATTCAGGTAGACATGGTGCCAGAGAAAGATCCAAGAGTGCTACATCTTGATCCACAGACAGCAGCACGTGACAATGACACACTGACCAGGCTTAAGCTTCTGAGACCTCAAAGCTCACCTTCTAGTGACACACCTCCTCCAACAATGCCACACCTCCTAATAGTGCCAGTCCCTTTGGACCTATGGGGGGGGGCATTTTTATTCAAATCATACCGGTCACAGTAGGTATCTCTCCTATTTAGAGTTCATGCCCACAGGTGCACAGCTTCCATTACTGTAGCAGCTACTGCTTATTAGTCATTTCCTACTCAAGCAATGTCTGACTAAAACTCTGAAGCATTTTCCTGCAGGCTTTGATCATAGCAACTTATGCTGCTCTGGCCACAAGAGCCCATTTCATAACTGCTCAGCTGCTGGGTGGCCACGAGACTGGTTTTCATAAGCACCACTGCTTTCAACGACTGTGAAATTCAAAGCTCTACACGTCTGTTTTGCATTTTAAAACATTGTTCAGCTTTTGTCTTTTTTCCCACAGTGCTGGTGATTGGACTCAGGACCCAGGTAAGTGCTTAAGTATATGCCCAGCCTGAGACTCTCCCAGCATGCATTGGTGGGTTGACTTCTAAAACAAACAGAACAAAACAAAGCATGTAGAAATGCTATTCCAGGCAGCGCTGTGAGACAATCTCGGTATGTGTCCACAGTGTGTCCTTGTGCTCTGGGAAGTAGCCCCCACATGTGCGACCAGACATTTTTAAAAAAACAAAACTTGAGGTCTTGTCCAAATCTTTTATAACCAAATCCATCCATATGCATCATTAGAGCCATTTAACGATAACCATGATTCCCCTCCCCCAGTAGCTACTGTTATAACTATTATGCCTCATCCTCCAGAAGCCTCGGACAATACTGGCCTACCCCCTGCCAGGCCCTGCTCTGCCATAGGGACCTGTCACTGTATGACTGTGAGCGTTCATGCTGGGACGAACATAATGGGCTGTACTTCAGCTGTTGCTGCACATCTGGTTGGCTGTTACAGCACAGCTGTGTCAGGGCTATTTCTTGTGAGGTGAACTGCAGAAAAATCTTCCCCTGTGTTCTTTCCCTGGAAGTTCACCATCAATGTCACCCTGTTTGGCATGAATTTCATAAAATCAGCATCACTAGTTCTGTCAGGACTATTTGGGTGGGTATACCTCAGCAGCTAATCTAGTGCCATATTGTTTTCTTTGCTATAACATGTCTGCCTCCCATGGTCTCTCTGTGGATTGCAGAGGGTTAATTTGACTTCCTCTTCTGATTCAAGTTCAATACAAACCTCGTCACTCAAACCTCATCTCTGATGTAGATGAAATGAATACCTTGGGCTTCATTTTTAATTTTGCGACCAGAATAAACAAACAAACAAAAGGATATGCTGTACAGGGCCAGTACGACGTCTTAGTAAATAGAGACACTTCCTGACAAGCCTGAGGACATCAATTCAGTCCCCAGGATCCGCATGGTGGATGGATTGAACCACAAGTTCCTCTGACCTTCATCAGACATGCACCATGGCCGAGCAAGAGAGGACAATCTCTAAGTCTGCACCACACATTCCCTTCTGCCCTCAGGGCCCAGCATAATCATATCTTTGAGGACAGTGGCATTAAAACAGACTGCACATGTGCCTTTGGTATGTCTAAGAAGAAAATTCTAGACTTTGTTCTTGTCAACAGTCTCTGAACACTACACTAAAGAATTACCTACCCCCGGGCTGGAGAGATGGCTCAGCGGTTAAGAGCGCCGACTGCTCTTCTGAAGGTCGTGAGTTCAAATCCCAGCAACCACATGGTGGCTCACAACCATCTGTAATGAGATCTGATGCCCTCTTCTGGGGTGTCTGAAGACAATTACAGTGTACTTACATATGATAAATAAATAAATCTTTAAAAAAAAAAAAAAAAAGACCCCCATCCATTTATTAAAAAAAAAAAAGAATTACCTACCTGGTGACTGTACTTTATTAGAAATGTAAGCCAACTGATGGTAGCTTAGAGTATGGGAAGATGTGTACAGGTTATATGGGAATCTGATGTGCACACAGGCAAAACAGCATCCACATAAAATAATTCAAGTAAATAAGTAAAAGAATTATCACTAAGTATAGTGCTCCATGCCTGTAATCATAGCTCTGAATGGCTGAGGGAGGAAGGCTGGGAATTTGACAGCATCCTGGGACACATTGAAAACCTTGTTGTTGGAGACCAACAGACTTGGCTTGATTAGTAGGCCTAAGTGCCCTGGGCTTCACAGCAACCATTCCTTTGATCCTTCCCCACTCCCACTGCTTCCTGTGTGTTAAGATATCCTGTTTGAAGTAGCCTGCGGCTTTAAAGAAATCTTGTGATATCCTGCTATCCTGCTCTGCAGCAATGTGTGACATTTGGCTACAATAAAGCAACCCTGGGAATCCCCCTACCTCTGTCACTTCCCGCCTTAAGTGCTCTATATACTGGCTCAGAAATAAAGTTCTTTGGCGTTTGATCGGATTGCCATCTTGCTCCCAAGATTTCTCTTGTCTCCTGTCTCTTTCCTTCATTCGGCAGTTCCCTCCTCGGACCCTCGTTGAACCTCCCGCGGGCCCAGACATCTTGTCTCAATAAATAACTAAATAAATAAAAGCAGAGTCGTAAGGGAACAGGATGGTCACTAGCTGTGCCCCAGGGTTTTCGTAACCCTGAACATATCTTCCTTTCTCTCTACAGTTTTTGCCTGAGTCCCTGGGTCAAAGCTTTTCACTTTGATAGTTACTGACAGAGAGTTGTCAAGGTCAAGAGAAGGAGTTTGCCTTTACCCTTGGGCACTCGGGGCCTCTGCAAAAGACAGTCAAGTAATGAAGTGTTTGTGTTTGGTGCTTATGTATTCTGATGCAATTCTCCCCTCTCTCAATATATATATTCAGCATACAAAGTTATTCTTGGTTACAAAATTTTTAGTGATGTATGTGAGCACAAAGAACACTATTTGATAATGAAAGCAGATGCCTCAGCTCTGGGATTAAGATAGCTGCCTATCAAGTAACTGCATTTGTTCATCATTATCCATACTAATAGAAAATAGAAGGTGCACAAACCATCTAAAGATGAATAGATTCATTTTTAAATGTGGCACCTGGGACAGCAAGATGGATGGGCAGGTGAAGGAACTTAGTGGCAAGTGTGATGACCTGAGTTTAACCTCCTGAACCCACAGGGTGGAAGAGGAGACTTCACAAGTTGTCAACTGACTTCCATGTGAGTAGTGTAAATGGGTATGTGTGCATACACACATAAATAAATAAATAAATAAATAAATAAATAAATAAACAAATAAACAAACAAATAAATAAATAAATAAATGTTTTTAAATGTACTTGAAGGCTGAATGTGGTGGTACACACCTTTAATCTACCACTTGGAAGGTGGATCTCTGAATTCAAAGCCAGCCTGGTCTACAGAGAGTTCTAAGAAAGCCATGTTGGCCTTCAAGTACATTTTTAAACATTCCATGTGCCAGTCAAAAGGCATTATACTAATATTAATATTGTGGACTTTTTTGTAAGATAGGAAGCTATTTTAGAGAGCTGACAGAAATGATAAAAGTCACAGAATAGGACAATAAATCAAAATTTTATCACCATTTGTATCTGCATAAATAGACAAATTGCAGAATTAGTTTAAAAGATACAAAACGTGGTCTTGCCCTGCTGCCCTGGCCGTGGTGGACTCTTCATTTCTGTTCAGATACACAGGGTTAACTTGCTATTGATTTCCTCTTCTCCTGTTTATGTCTCTAGAGAACACCAAACTAAGTTTAAAATCCTCACTTTCAACTCTGTGCCTCAGTCTCTCTGTCTCTCTGTGTGTGTCTCTTTCTCTCTGTTGTTCTCTCTCGTGTTGCACTCTCTCTCTCTCTCTCTCTCTCTCTCTCTCTCTCCCTCCCTCCCTCCCTCCCTCCCTCCCCCCCTTTCTCTCTTCCTGACAAGGTCTTGCTCGTATAGTTCAAGTTGGCCTCAAACTTGTCATCCTCCTGCCCCATCCTTCCTGATGTTAGGATTATAGGCACTTAGAACCATGCCTGGCTTCAAGATATTCTTAATGATAAAGGCCTCCCAAGATGTCTCTGAGGGAACCATTCGCCCAGGGATGGCACAGCTGTCAGTGGGTCCCTCTGCTTAAATTATTAACCACAAAAATACCCTATAGAAACAGGGCAGTGGTGGCACATGCCTTTAATCCCAGCACTTGGGAGGCAGAGGCAAGTGGATTTCTGAGTTCGAGGCCCGCCTGGTCTACAGAGTGAGTTCCAGGACAGCCAGGGCTACACAGAGAAACCCTGTCTCAAAAAACCAAAAAAAAAAAAAAAAGTGCCTATAGACCTGACTACATGTAGACCAATCTGAAAATGTCTACACATAGACATTTGTAGAGAGATATTTCTCTTCCCATATAACTCTAGCTTGTGTGGAAATGATAAAAACTAGCAGCACATCTGGACATGAGTCCTCTGTCATTGTCTGACTGGCAAAAACCTCCCATTTTATAAGCTGCCTCTCCACTGGGCTTAACTGTTTCCTTTGCTGGACAGAAGTTTTTAGTTCCATGATGTCCCTCTGCTCACTGCTGTTCCTTTCCCTGGAACTTTATTCAGAAAGTGCTTGCCTGCACCTTGACTTTCAGTCCCTGCTGTCTTCTCTAGTGGTGTCAGAGCTTTGATCCATTTGGAGCTGGTTTCTGCATGGGCAAGAAATAAGAATCTAGTCTCAGTTTTCTAATTGTAAATGTGCTGTCTTCCCAGTGCCATTTGTCAAAGAGGTTGTCTTTTCTCAATGCATGCTTTTGACATTTTTGTAGAAAAAAGAAAGAAAGTATTTACAGGAGTGGGAGAGAGATTCGAGAGATTGGATGAGAGTAGTCAAAGGCATTATTTACTTGTATAAATTGTCAAAGAACGGATTTAAGAAAAATGGCTTTAAAATTACATGCATGTAACTGTGAGGGCTTCTATACGAGCCTTTTATTCTAGTCCATTCAAAAAGGTGACTTTAGGCTTGGGCTGTGTGGGCAGTGATAGCCCTGATCAGCTGTCCCTGTGACATACACCCTTCTGAGACAGCTGTGAGCCTCTGCATCAGACTTAAAGGCACACTGGGAAGGACTCTGAACATCACTAAGGCTAGGGGTCTACCTGAGAGCAGTGCATTGCCCTATAAGTGCGGTTCTTGGCAGAGTTTGCAAGAACTATTGGGTCACAATGGGAGAGAAGTGAGCATCTTTGTTACTTTTCTCGTCGCTGTGACAAAACACATTTTTTAAAATGTGAGGAAGAGTTTCTTCTCGCTTTCAGTTTAAAGGTACAGCCAGTAAAGGCATGGAAATGCTCAAGAAAACCCAATATGAAACTCTGCATCAAATGAAAATTTCAGTGTCAAATGAAAGACTCAGAGGAAAGCCAGATACGGCAGATCATACAGAGGATAGACCCATCAGGACCCAAAGCCAGCCCAAAGGGTGTGCGTTGTTCAGACAAAGGCTGCAAAGAAAGGGTCAACTAGAATTAGGAACCCTGGTCCAAAAATGTGTAGTTTATGACAATTGTTAAGGATCTTCCATTGAGAATACTTAAGAAGTAGAAGCTTATTTTACAGCGGGGAGGGGCTTTGGGACTATTCCTCTGAGGTGAGCCTTGTCTAAGGCTTTTGGGGTTTCCCGGGCAGTATGTTGTGGGCATAGGAAACAGGGTTGGTAATTAAGCAACTGGGAGCAAAAGCCATGCCACTATTCAGGCTGTTGATTTGTTCAGTTATTTCCCTGAGCATAGGGCCGTCTTCTGGATGGCACTGGCAATCCATAATGGTTAGCTGGCTAATCTTGGTTGTCAACTTGACTGCATCTGGAATCAACTAAAATACAAGCACTGGGCCGTCCTACAAGGGATTTTCTTGACCAGATTGTTTGCAGTAGGAAGATCCACTCTTCCATGTGGTTGGGACGTCCTTTGGCAGCCCAGATTAAAGGATAGGGAAAAAGACAATTTTACCTTTGCCTGTTTCCTTTGGCTCCTTCTGGCAAGGTTTGTCTACCCAGTTGCTGCAGGATTCCATCACCAGGATTAAAACCAGCCTCTTTGGGCTTCCAACACAGACTGAAGATGAGGAATCTCTCAAGAGCCCTGGTACCAGATTGAGATTGCTGAAGCATCCAACCTTGTGAGCAACTCCTGGGTTCTTGGCTTCTCCCACGTGAAGCAGTGATTGCTGTGCCACTCATATAGTGTGCACCACATAATGCGAAATAATTTCATATATTTTGTATTTTATTTTTCATATACTTTTACATAGTCCTTCTATCAGTTCTGTTCTTTTAGAAGACACTAATACAAATGACTGAGTTGGACGGCAGATGGCTTCTGGCAGAGTCAAAAGTTGTTTGATCAGGGTATTGTAAGTCATAAGGAAGCTCCTTTTTATCTCCAATAGATACACGGGTGTGGGCACAAGGAACACACAAGCCAAGTCTGTGTAAATACTAAGTCTCATTCCTGTCTCCATTGAAGATTCCCCATGAAGAACAATTAGTTCTGTATTGAAGGCTGACATGAAATTGTCCAGGGAGGGCCCAGATCCCATGACCTCTTTGTGGTGTACTTCTGTATACCTGAAGAGTCCATGCCCTGCCAGATTCAAACCTATTACTGTTTCTGAGATAGGTAGTCTCTGATTGAATGAGTAAGAAATGTAAATCTGGTCTAGCAGTGCAGGTAAAGTCAATTGTCTCTGCACAGGAATGCTATAGAAAGGCCTCAGAATTAGGAGCTCGCTTTACGTAACATGATAGAAAGTTTGGTGTGGTCTTCTGGTAACCCCTGGAGCTTGTGAGATGAGAGTGTGAGGCTCAGTGGAAGGCCCTCAAGTTGAGAGTTTCATGGGCCTGCTGGGGAATGTAAGCTATTTACTCTAAATAAACCCCAGTGTTTATTTAGAGGCCTTCTGACTAAGAGAGCCAAAGCTGCCAGTGCCCCCAAGGCAAGGGGCCCAATCTCGTGCCACAAAGCTAAGCTTGTGGAAAGATAAGCACCTGAATATTTAAAGGGCCTCAAAATGTGGATTAAAATTGGTGTGGCTCTGTTTTGCTCATGTACACACAGAGACAAGCATTTAGTAAGAAAAGAAGAGTTAATGCAGAGGTAAACGTGAAAATTTGTTTTAAGAGGTCCAGAATCGGGGGCTGGAGAGATGGCTCAGCGGTTAAGAGCACTGACTGCTCTTCCAGAGGTCCTGAGTTCAACTCCCAGCAACCACATGGTGGCTCACAACCATCTATAATGAGGTCTGACGCCCTCTTCTGGTGTGTCTGAAGACAGCTACAGTGTACTTACATACAATAATAAATAAATCTTTAAAAAAAAAAAAAAAAAAAAAAAAAAAAGAGGTCCAGAATCCTTGTCACCTCAGGGTTCCAATCTAATGGCTTTTATTCTGGTCTCCTCAAGACAAAAAGGGGACTTATGATTAGCTGAAGTGGGGAATTCAGATTCTGCAAACTTGCCTTCTGTCTAGGAAAGACCTTAGTTGTTATACCTGGGACCCTCCTAGTTGAAATGAGATCTATATAGACGCTGAAATGGCTTCTTATGCTCATGCTTACTTCAAATTCCAAAACCTGGACATTTCATAGGGAGATTTTTGCCTCTGATTGAGAAACATTATGTCCACATAAGGCAAGGTTTTGAAAAGACAGGACACTGTTTTGACCTGAACTAACACCCTTAAACCAGGAGATTGTGTGTGTGTGTGTGTGTGTGTGTGTGTGTGTGTGTGTGTGTGTGTGTGTGTGTGTTATCTTCCCCAAGAGAGTATAGATGGGAAGTATACAGTGGATCAGAACCATGGTCTTACTTATAGTTCTCCAGGTCCCATCCCATTTTATAGACATCCATTCGACTTCTTTACTGACAAGACAAGGTTGTTACATGCATAGTTACACAGACACAAAAGCACAGTATTCTGAAATTTATCAGTGAGAGGGTATATGCCTTTAACCATACATCAAGTTTTAAAGGATTCTGGAATCTTCATGGAAAATTGTCAGGGTTCTTAAGGGCAATCTTGATAGAAGAAGGTGTTAGTCATTCAGGAATGGAAGCATCCCAGATACCATTGGGTGATATATAGATCTATAGTAAAGACTTTGGGGCCCCAGCCAGTTCTACACTGTGACAAGATAGTGAGGAATATCATAGAGCCTCTGAAGTCTCTGGATGGCCCTACCTAGGATGGAATTGGAGTAACTATGTCAGATCCATTCTCAAAATGAACACATGGAAAGCTGCTCATGTACCTTACAGGTAAAGAGAGGCATAAAGAAGGCTGACGGAGAAGGGCAAGGGACAAAAAGACTAAAGAGAAAGTAGAGTCAGGGTCCAAAAAGTAGCTTCCACATTGATAAGGAATGTAATGTTGGTCCTTCCACATCTAGGGTTATTCAAGGGCCATTGACACTGTTGAAAATTATGGAGGTGTATGTAGCTTCAGAATTCCATCAGGTCTCAAAGAAAGAGGAAATTCTTACGTACTGGGCTCACAATCCAGGAACAAACTCAGGGGCCTTCGTCTTTTTTCAGGACTACTCTGGTAGAAGGTGACCTTATCTCACCAGAAAGAGGGAGACATTTCTGCTTTCTATGGAGTCCCACTTTGTAGATTAAATATGGTACTGGGGTAGGCTTAATAGCGCCATAGCTTTGGGCACTCCAGGATGAAGTGTCCTAGCCAACCACAGCCATAGCAAGATAGAGTCCTTTGACCCACAGCTAGGTTTGTTCCCTTAGACTGAACCATGTGTCTGCAAGATGTGGCTCAGATTTCCCCAAGACATGGGACAGGCAATTGCTGCAACCACTTGCTGAGCTTGTTGTGTATCTCAAAGTCTCCTCCTGGTTATTAAAGACTTTGAAGGACAGACTTAATAAAGTGAAGGGGAAGACTGTTTGAAGCTTTCGTATCTAATACCTGGGAAAGGTTTGGTTTATAAGATGTATAGCCAGAATGGCTTGCTCTTTCTGACTCTTGGGGTAAAGATTAGCACAACTGCACAAGGTGTTCGCTAATCATGGTGGAAAGAGAACAGTGTCCTTGGAAAGTCTTGTTATCCCCTACAACTTGTTATAATTAATGGGTTTGATAATGGCCATTTTCACCTCCTTTAATAAACAGGTAATCATAAGATTCTAGCAGGTTCCTCCCATCCCATAATTTCCTATGTCTGTGGCCTGAGATGACAAGCTAAACTCCACACAGGCACAGTGATGAAGCCTGGCCTGACTCCTTCATGGGCACAAATGTCCTCAGTGTAGTCACATGCTGATCACCAGAGACAAGACACCTCTTATGCCTGCAGCAGATCATTGGGATGGTAGGGTTGTCCTGACAGATTAGATCAAAAGTTACCAGGAGCCCTGTAGATTGTTTCATGAAGGTCAAGGTGGCCTGGCTAACCAACCCTACTTTGGATTGCATTTGGTAGATCAGACATGCAAGTAAATGGTGCCAAAGTTCCTATATCAACCCAGCAAAGGGGAGACTGTTTTGTGAGATGAAGGTTTTTAACATGAAGGTCCTGAGAGAAGGTGAGAGAGTGTATGCTGGAAGTCTGTAGGTGTAGTCAGGACGAAGGAGAATGGAGAGGAAACACTGGAGAGTGAGGGAGGGGTGGGGGCAGAGTTGCCAGGTGGAGGGGTGGATGGTGGAGGGGAGAGGTTCGAGGTTAAGCAGGGGCTTGAATGTGCACAAAGATGGGATCTGGGGCTGAGCTTAGGGGAGATTTGTTTGGGGTAAGAAAATCTAGTGATGCAAAAACAGTGCACACACACCCAGCATCCCTTACAGCTGAGGATAATGGGGAAGACACAAAGGCTTGGGTATAAAATATCTCAGAGTCCTTACCTAAACCACAACACAATTTAATGACAGGATGCAATCAGAGTTTATTGTGCCATAAGGTATCCAGCATTCTAGATCAGGGAGAGGATTAAAAAGAACAAATTTTTGTTACAAATGAAAATAAGTGTTGGGCTTGGGAGATGGCTCAGAGGTTCAGAGCACTGGCTGCTCTTCCAGAGGACTCAGGTTCAATTCCCAACACCATCGTGGCAACTCACAAGGGTCTGTGACTCCACTTCCAGGGGATCTGGCATCCTCACACAGACATACATGCCAATGAACATAAAAATAAATATATCTTTAAAAAGTGAAAGAAAAGAAAAAAGCATTTCTTCTTTTCTTTTCTTTTCTTTTCTTTTTTTTTCTTTTTTTTTTTCTTTTTTTTTTTCTTTTTTTTTTTTTGGTGAGACTGTGAGGATAAAATTTAGAGCATCTTTTGAGACTATACCCTAGGGGTAGGTCAGAGGAAATAAAAGTACATTCTTCCCATGGGTCTTCATGCATTCCCATGCATTCTTCACCCAGAAGGCATCCTTTTGAGAGCAAAGGCCTCCCTAGTGTCGGAAATGGGGGAAAGGGGAAACTGGGTCTCACCACACTGGCTTGTCTGCAACATGCTTTATCTGGTTCCATATAGAAGCCAAGCCTGTTTGGTTAGTCAGGCCAGACCAACCTCACATGGAAAGCTTCCAAACCAAAGAAAATGGCCACTAATCAGTCACAAGGAAAGAATGGGAGGCTTGATGGCTTGGAGAGAGCAAAAACCTGGCTGGACTGAGTGTGGGATGGTGGACACCATCAGCCACTTGCTACATTCCTCAGATGCTAGGGCTGTGTGAAGGGGGAGGACGCCGATGGAGAAGAAAGATGGGGAAGGGAGAGACCTAGCAACATGTGTTGATTTATCTTCTCAAGCTGTCTCTGCTATGCACTCCACCTATCAAGAGAGTGGACTCGGAACACCAAAGTGGCCCCTTCCCCTTAAAGAGTACAGGAAGCAGACTTCCTTTTCCCATGGTTTACAGATCTGGCCAAAGAGTAGCCTTGCCCAGAATCTTTCAGTGACAAGCAAGAAGTTAGGCTTTCACAAGAGCCTGGAAAGAGCTCCTGGGTTTGTGTCTTTACAAGCAACAAAAGTCCACAGTCACAGCCAGAAGGACTTTGAGTCTTACAGGAGAAGCAAAGACCCAGCCAAAGCCTTCAGAGGCTTATCAGCTAACCAACCATGAGGACCAAAAACAAGATTTACCAAGCAAGGCAAGGAGTTTCCTCTATGGGCCAACAAAATGTCATGCCAAAAGTGATTGTGACAAGCCAAAGGGGTAGAAGTAAAAGCAAGTATTTAGCAGAGCAAATATGGATAGATAACTGAATTTTAGAGCTAGCGATGAGGCTTTGCTGATGAGGAACTTAGTTCAGTCTCGGGGACTCACATGGGGAAAGGAAAGAACTGACTCCCCTAAGTTGTCCTCTGACCCCTGCACAAGATGCACCTGGAAGATACACACACACACACACACAGAGAGAGAGAGAGAGAGAGAGAGAGAGAGAGAGAGAGAGAGAGAGAGAGAGAGAGAGAGAGAGAGAGAAGAGAAGAGAATGAGGAAGGAAGATAACAGCATCAACCTCTGGCCTCCATGGGCACATACAGCCTCACACCCACGGGTGCACACACAGCCTCACACCCACGGTTGCACATAGATTTGTGGACATGAACTCGCAGACACATTTTCTTTAATTGAAGAAAATATGTTACGAAAAGAGGTATGGCCGGTTCTCAGAAGGAGAAAACAGTCTTTTTGAGAGGGTATGGGACTCTTCATACAGAGATTAGGGAAGTTGCTTTTGGTTTTGTGTGCTATTCGTGTGGGTCCACATCTGGATGAATAAGTGGGCATAGCATATCAGGAAGGAAACTTACAGATCCAGTTCTCGCCTTTCTTCTTTGTTTAAATTGAGTTTATTTTAGTCTTCGTGCAAGTATATGCCCCCCGCTCCTCATGTTGTCCCTTTCCATGCCCCCCTCCTGTTAGGTCCCTGCTGTCACCCTACACTGTTTTATTTCTGCTTCCACGTCACATATACAGATGTGGTTTTATGTACTTATATGAAAATCTGGAAACCACAAAGAAGAGAAAACATCCAATATTTGTCTTTCTGACACTTTCATAATTTGCTGAGTAAGATCTCAAGTTGCATCTATTTTCCTGCAAATGACATAGATTCATTCTTACCTGTGGTAAAAAGCAATTTCATTGTGTGTAAAATCCGTTGTTGTTGTTTTCAATCTGTTCCTTTCATTGGACACCTAGGTTGGTTCCATGTAAGTTTCTTTTTTGAGATTGAACATTTGGGATAAAGCTCCATTGGTTCTTAGGAGACAGGTTCAAGATACAATGCACTTCAAGTAACTGGAGTGAGACTCCAGGTCCTCAGTGTGGAAATAGTTGCTTTTATTTTTGGCCTTTTTGTCTTCTGTCCATCCATCCATCCATCCATCCATCTATCCATCCATCCATCCATCCATCCATCCATCCATCCATCCATCCATCCGTCCATCTATCTAGCTACCCAGCCAGCCAGCTATCTATCTTGTGTCTATAATCTATTTCCTCCTTCCCTTCCTCCCTTCTTTTCAAACTCAAGAGCCAACCCTTCAACTGTCCCTCCTGAGATTCCCTCTCCAGGCACCTGTGTAAAGAACAACTGACACAAGTCTGCAGGTGGCTGGAGGCATGCTATCACAACAGTGTTGGAGAAGATGGGACCGGTACAGCAAGAGGCAGCAGCCAGAGCTTGCATAACCCTGAGTGTTGACAAGGAATTGGCCCTGGGATCCAACGAAACCATCTTTGCTTGTCTCTCCACTTGCTCTGCTTTCCCGCATCTCACCCTTCTTTACACCCTCAGTGGTTCAACTTGTCCTTTACTTTAACTGTGACCATGTCCTAGCTTCTACATTCAAAGAGCTCCATGTTCAAAGTGAAATTAATCTAACCGCAAACAGAAAAAGGTAAACATAGAAATTTTGAAATGGCAAATTAAATTCCATGGCATAAGTTTCTCTTGAGTCACTATTAATTTTTTAAATGTGTAGTCTGAAGTGGAAATTTCTGGTTTCTTTGGAGACTCAGTTGTGACATGTGAGGTTTTTCTGGTTACCGTCTTATGAGAGGATGTTTTGCTGAGAATAGACACACGGTGTTTTTCTGGAAGCTGTCTGGGAAAGGCGCATGTGATGTGTTGCCAGAACGGACCCTTGAGAGGACATGTGATGTTTACAAAGGATGTAAGTATAACCCGACAGACAGAGGATGATGCTGTGGCATTGGTTCACCTTGCCACTCTTTGCTCATCTTTGTTGTCATGACTTTGTAGAGAGAAATGCACAAAAGCACTTCTGGTAATGTTCCGGCAATTTCTTGTCACTTCTGTGACTGGGGTCAGTTGGTAGAGCCTTGAGGTTTCTTCTGTATTGAACTGACATTGCTGATTTGTGAAAGCTATTTGTGAGTGGATCAGGCTACCACTGCTGATACATGTGAACTGAACTGCTGATATCCTGACAATGAAGACTCAATTCACCTGAAAGAACTATTTCTAAACAGGTTCGCATCCTCCTTTGCCCTATTATCCTTTCTTTTCCACTACCCCTGGTGGGTGGTGGGCTAGAAGGGAGGTTAAAGCCTTTAAGACCCCTTATTAAAGTAGGTTTTGAAAAATCTAAGCCTACAGAAGCCTGTGAAACAAAATATGTTACCTTATTTCATTTTTTGTTTGTTTTTAAATTTGGATGTGTGTGAGGATTTGCCTGCACACCACTTGTAGAGGCCAGTAGAGGTCAGAAGAGGGCATCAGACCCCCTGGAACTGGAATTATACCTAGCTGTAACTGCCACATAGGTGCTAGCAACTCAACCTGGGTCCTCTGTAACAACAGCAAGTGTTCTTAATTTTTAAACAATCTCCCTGACCTAATTTCTTACATGACAATTAACTACCTACATCGGTAGAACTCACAGCTTCTAGGTTTAGAGATTTCCTACTTCCTGTTTGGATGATGGCCTTTGTAAAGACTGAGAAATTTCTCTAAACCTTGCATGAAGATTAACGAGCCATTTTGGGCTACTGGAACTCTGGTTTGGAACCAGAAAAACAAAGCAATTATTCATTAGTTTTCCCATTGATGATCTAAGAATTAATTCATTCATGATATGCATTCACTGTTGTTTCTATATCAGATACTGGAAGCACTTAAGCACCCTTAGCTCAGTGATTGACTGTGGGTTTGGCAGCTTTAGGCTACTATAACAGAATGCCACAGACTGGGTGATATAAAGAGCAGAGGTTTCTTTATTATAATTCTAAGGACCAGCAAGTGTCTGTATCTGGAAGGGTGTTTTATTTTATTTATTTGTTTGTTTGTTTGTTTTTGGTTTATCGAGATAGGGTTTCTCTGTAACAGCCCTGGATGTCCTGGAACTTGCTCTGTAGACCAGGCTGGCCTCAAACTCAGAAATTTACCCTCTGCCTCCCTAGTGTTTGGATTAAGGGTGTGCGTGCCACCACCTTTAGAAGTTGTTTGAAGGAGTTGGAGAGATGGCTCAGTGGTTAAGAGTACTGATGGCTCTTCTAGAGGTTCTGAGTTCAATTCCTAGAAACCACATGGTGGCTCACAACCATCTGTAATGGGATCTTATGCACTCTTCTGGAGTGTCTGAAGACAGCTGCAGTATACTCATATAAATAAATCTTTTTTTTTTTTCTTTTTAAAAAAGGTGTTTGAAGGTGCTTTTTTATTTTGTCTTAATTATTCTTTTCTCTTGTTTTTGTTTCTTTGTTGTTGTTTTTATTTTTCTTTATAGGCTTTCTCTGGGTGTCCCTGAATGTCCTGGAATTCATTCTGCAGACCAGGCTGGCCTCAATGTCAAAGATCTTCGTGCTTCTGTGTCACACATGGCACTGCACAATTATTTTGTCTTGATTTTAAAGATAGGATCTCAATCCATGGCCCAAGCTGCCTCAGATTCCTGACAGTTTCACGTCTAGCCTTCACCCTTCCAAGAATTAGGATTATAGCTATAAAAAACACAACCCAGATATAAGGGTTTTCTTCATGAATCATTGCCTGGCAATAGACAGAAACATGAGAGAGAAATAGGTTGGTTGGGAAAGGAAAAGAAAGAGAGAGACATAAGAAGAGACAAGGGGTAAACAAGAGAGAGAGAGAAAGGCAAAGAGGTATAATAACAAGAAGAAAGGGAAGGCAGGAGATGGTGGGGAGGAAACCAAACCCATTCTTTCATCAGAAACTCACCCCTATAGCAGCATTCATTACCTTGTGCATAAGGAAAGACCAACCTCCCATGAGCTGATCACCTCCAAAATGCCCTACTTCTCAATGTTCATAGCATCGGGGATCACATTTTCAACATTGAATTTTGAAGGACACACTGAAGCCACAGTGATAGTTAATTCACCCAGCTAATCCAGCTATTAAAATGCAGTGATGTAAGAACTCTTTAAGGTGTTTATGGGGTTGGCCTATGGGTATGTGTTGGAACAAGCCTGGCACTGTGGAAAGAAGCCCCACGTGTCTGTCCTGGATGCTACGGCTCTGGGTGGGACAGGAAACACACGGAAAGTGGCCACATATCCCCACACAGTCCGACAGGCAGGTGGGGGCTGTGGGAAACCTTTGCAGGCCCTGCCCGCGGGGGGGGGGGGGCATTCCCGGGGAAGCCGTCTCCGTGGGTTCTCTAGCCCAGGGCTCCACAGTCGCTGCAGGGTGCGCAGACAGGCTAGCTGGAGCGCAGCTGGGATTCCCGCTGAGACTGGGTTTCAGCAGCTTGGGGTGCAGGGCTAACTGCTTAAACTTGGGTGAATGGGTACCATCTGGGAGCGCTGGGAAGCCCTTGTCAAGAGATTAGACGTGGCTCCTTAGTCAAGGGCCAGATCCCTCGCTTCCCACTGCGGGTCCAGATGAAGAGACAGTCCATAATTCTAAGACGTTTATTGTCATCGTGTGGAGAGTGGTGTGGACGGAATTGTACCCCCACCTTTCTGGGAGAGGCAAGGCAGATACAGTAACTGGGACGGGACATGTCTAAGCCTCTAGGTGTCTCATTAACATGGGGATGGCTTGGGGCTGTGTGGCCACGCCTCTACCTGAGGAGGGGTGGTGCGTAACCATGACTGGAGCTAAAAGCCTCCCTGGAGTGTTGGCATAAAGTTTTCTGGTCCCTTGTGGATTGGTCCACTGAGTTGCCCAGATTTTACTCCGGGTGCCAGATTGCCTGTCACAGATCACTGCCCCACAGGTATGTACCCCAAAAGAGGTAAGCAGTGGGCCCTGAGGTTGGGTAAGGGTCCCAGAGAAAGTAGCACAAGCCAAGATTTTCAGTAAAAGAGGGGCCTCTGGCTCAACATCCCTTGGCGAAGAATTATATCAAAAAACATGATTTTTGGCCTTAGAACTTTCTCTGGTGGCTCCTCTCTCTTTTTAAAATTATATCTATTTATTTGTGTGTGTGTGTGTGTGTGTGTGTGTGTGTGTGTGTGTGTGTGTGTGTGAGAGAGAGAGAGAGAGAGAGAGAGAAAGAGAGAGGCATGTGTCGAGGTGTCAGACAACAGCCTGTAGGAGTTGGTTTTTATTTTATGGGTCCCAAGGATCAAGCTCAGATCTTGACAGCAAGCACCTTTTATCCACTAAGCAATCTCTCTGGCCTTATGGCTCCTCTTCCTGGTTGTGGGTCTTTGGACAACTAGAAAAACAGTAGTTCGCCATGTCTCAGAGTTACATAAGCTAGCCCCTTACATATATTGTCTTACATAATATTCACAACAGCTCTGTGGCCTGGGTTGTGTTAGTATTTCCAGTGTATGTGTAAGAAACAAGGAAAGATTAGACATCTCTTATTTACAGAGCCGGTAAAGGGAAAACTTGACATGATGGCACTTCAAGAAACAACACTTTAAGTCAGTATTAAGTTCTAGTTCTCCTACCTCTACTGAAATCTCTGAAAATGAGGTCAGCATGGTACCTGGGATGAAAGCAGGCATGTGGTCCATGTTGTCTTCCTCTCAAAACTGATGGAGGCATAAGGCAAAATCCAGGCCAGCCTTTCCATCGATGAAGACATCCTGAGTCCTGGGGTGCTTGTGTGGCTTTTGAAAGGGATTTCGTTCTTGGTCTTTGTCCATGTAGAGGGATGCAAAGCCTCCTACTTGCAGATCACTAATGATAATAGCCTAAAGAAGCTGGACCTAAACATTTCATCAGGCGATCAAGAAGTCAGCCAAGTGCCAGCTGTTATCCAAGAGAGCATCTGCCATCTGTCCACCTTCAGAGCTTGGAGACTAATCTGGATCCATGAGTTACATAAATATGTGTCCTTAAAATAAGTAAATAGAACTCACTTTTTAATTTAAATTTACTCTCATTTTATGTGTATGAATACATGCATTTACAAAGGTGAGCCATGTACATCATTTGCATGTCTTGTGTCTAGGGATGTCAGAAGAGGGTGTAGGATTCCCTTGAACTGGAGTTACAGATGGTGGTGAGCCACCAAGGTCAGTGCTGGGAACAGAAAGCAGATTCTCTGCAAGAGCAGCAAGTCCTTTTAATGGTTGAATTATTTCTCCAGCCTCAAACTCACAGTTTTATTGTAAATTAAGATAACACAATTAAATGACCTAATTGTTTTCTTATACTGGTGATTGAGCCTAGGGCCTCATGCAGGCTAGGCAAGGACTTTGCCACCAGACTCTCTCAGATGCTGTGTGTTAAGCTCCTATTAGGAGATAGGGCCACTTTTAATTTGCCTTTGTTTTTGAGATGGGGTAGAAGCTGGCCTGGAATTTCAGATCACCCTGCACGCACACTTCCCGAGTACTGAGATCACAGGCATAAGCCGTGACATTTAGATTTATGTGATGCCAGAGGCAGAAGCTAGGACATTTTGAATGTAAAACACCCACTCTATCAACTGAACCCCTTAGCCCCTGCCTACCTCAGCCTCCAGAACCATGAGGGTTACAGGCCTATGGCACTGGAACTGATATGTGTGTTTGTTTTAAGGGGTGAGGCGACGATACCATGCACACAATCTCCCTGAGTCTACTTACCAGCTGGGTCACTTGGGTGAAATATTTGTGTCTCTGGGCCTCAGTAACAGCATCTACCCTGAAAAGTGGTTACAAGGATTAGATGTGCTATTATTTGTAAAAAAAAAAAAAAAAAAAAAAAAGGAAGGAAAAGAAAAGCAATTCCTAACTGGAAGAAAATAGCACCTTCAAAGACATGGAGGTGTAGTTGTGAGAACTGTTAGAATTTGGGTTGGGAAAGCCCCCAGAGCTTGGTGAATTTAAAGTGTGGTTCCTACCTGTTTGTGCTGCTGGGCAGTGGTAGAGCTTCTGGGCAGATGGACCTAGGGAAGAAGTCAGTGGGATGTGCTCTACGACCTGTAGTTTGTCCCTGCTTTCTTTTTTTGTCTCCTTCCTTTCTTACCCTATTGCTCCGGCTGTCGTGAGGGGAGCAGCCTCGCTCCTTCACACTTCAGTCAACCACCATGATGCTCTCTCCATCTTGCCACAAGCTCAGAAGCAACAGAGCCAAATGACCACAGACTAAAAACTCTGCAACAGGAAGCTGGAAGACAGCTTTCCTCCTTTATGTTGCCTTCCCTTAGTTTGCCCCAGCTCTGGAAAGCTTACTGACACAGTAACGATTACCATCCTCTAGATAAAGAGAATGTGCCAGAAGTTTTGTAGATAGTCTCCTGCACAGTCAGAATGGCTAAGATCAAAAACTCAGGTGACAGCAGATGCTGGCGAGGATGTGGAGAAAGAGGAACACTCCTCCATTGTTGGTGGGATTGCAAGCTGGTACAACCACTCTGGAAATCAGTGTGGCGGACCCTCAGAAAAATGGACATAATACTACCTGAGGACCCAGCTATACGACTCCTGGGCATATACCCAGAAGATGCTCGCTCCAACATGTAATAAAGACACATGCTCCACTATGTTCAAAGCAGCCATATTTATAATAGCCAGAAGCTGGAAACAACCCAGATGTCCCTCATCAGAGGAATGGATACAGAAAATGTGGTACATCTACACAATGGAGTACTACTCAGCTATTAAAAACAATGACTTAATGAAATTTGCAGGCAAATGAATGGAACTTGAAAATATCATCCTGAGCAAGGTAACTCAGTCACAAAAGAACAAACATGGTATGTACTCACTGATAAGTGGATATTAGCCCAAAAGTTCAGAATACCCAAGTTTCACTTTACAGTAACAGCTGGACTGAGAGTGAGGTCCCAGATGGAGGAGTTGGAGAAGGGACTGAAGGAGCTGAGGGAGTCTGCAGCCCCATGGAGGTAGCAACAGTGTCAATT
>CM052704.1:100052692-100069515 GCA_028551405.1 Uromys caudimaculatus | reverse complement strand
ACAAAAAACCCAGGATAGCAAAAGCTATTCTCAACAACAAAAGAACTTTTGGGGGAATCAGCATCCCTGACCTCAAGCTGTACTACAGAGCAGTAGTGATAAAAACTACATGGTATTGGTACAATGACAGGCAGGTAGATCAATGGAATAGAATTGAGGACCCAGAAATGAACCCACACACATATGGTCACTTGATTTTTGACAAAGGAGCTAAAACCACTCAGTGGAAAAAAGACAGCATTTTCAACAAATGGTGCTGGGTCAACTGGCGGTCTACATGTAGAAGAATGCAAATTGATCCATTCCTATTTCCCTGTACAAAGTTCAAGTCCAAGTGGATCAAGGACCGCCACATAAAAGCAGATACACTGAATCTAATAGAAGAGAAAGTGGGAAAAACTCTCGAACACCTGGGTATGGAGGAAAAGTTCCTGAACAGAACACCAATGGCTTATGCTCTAAGATCAAGAACTGGAGGAATTCATACAAGTGGTGATTAGATAGCTGAAGAGTATATATAGATGAGAAAAAGATAATGGAAAGAAGTGAGCCAAGCTGAGCACAGCTCCAGCAGCGTGGCTTCCCACTGGTGGCAAGAGAAGCAGAAAGAAACCCCATCCAAATGATAAGCCAGTAAGTCCTTGTAGAGAGAGACGAACACTTCTACCCTCAGGCCAAGGCTTCATCCTCATTGGCAAGGAGCAGCCCTTGTTAAATGAAAATAATTTGGAGTGTGAGATTGTTGAGTCCTGGGTCTGCAAGCAGATAAGCCTCTTATCACAGGGATTGAGAATTCTGATACTCCATCGAGTCATGTGACATCCACAGCTTCATAGCTCCAGAAGAACAATGGGGACTGTGCTGTGCTGAAGAGGATGCAGTGTAATTCTTATAGGAAAAAATCTTTAAATTCAGATAGACATTGAAGATATCTCAAATACCATAATACGTGACCTCAAAGTATGCTACAGAGCCACAGTAACAAAACGGCATGGTATTAGCCTTAAACCAGAGGTGGAATAGATATAAATCCACACAGTTACAGCCACCTAATCTTTGACAAAGGTATCAAAATATACATTTGAGGAAACAAAAACAATCCTGTTCAACAATCAGTGCTTGGAAAATTAGATTTGAATATGTAAAAGAATGAAACTAGATCCTTATTTTTTACCCTACACAAAAATCAATTCAAAACAGACCAAAATCCTTAATACAAAATCAACAACTCTAAACCTACTGGAGGAAAGGTAGGCAAGACAATTCTAGAAACAGATGTTTCTGAAAAAGACTCTAATTAGCACTGGAAACAACTCCAAGATTTAACAGACAGTATTTCATAAAAGCAAAATACTTTTGTACAACAAAGGTAAAAAAATAATTAGCAGTGTGAAGAGGTAGACTGTAGAATGGAACAAAGCCTTTGTCAACTATACATCTTCCAGGAGATTAATATATAGAATCTCTAAAGAATTAGATAGAACAAATGCCAAAAATAACCATTCAACCAATAAATGGATCAATGAGCTGAGTGGACAGTTTTCAAAAGAAGAAATGCAAATGGTCAATAAATAGGTAGATCTCTAGTTATCAGAAAAATACAAATTAAAGTTGTATTGGGGTTCTATCTCACCTCAGGCAGAATAGCTATCACCCAGAAGGGGGAAAAAAAGACAAGGATGTCAGCACCTTTGAATGCTGACAAGGATGTGGACAAAGAGAGGCACTTAGAACCCCGCTGGTGGAAACCAGAGTGAGGATTCCTCAAAAAACTAAGAATAGAGCTAGTATATGATTCATTATAGCACTCCAAGGTAGGTACTGGGAGGTTTCTAAGTCAGCACACCACAGAGATATGTGCACACACATATTTACTGTGGAACGGTCACAACAGTGATGACTACAGGGGCCCCTCAATACAGGAATGCATGAATAAAATGTGGTACATATACACAATGGGTTTTAGTTAGCTGTAAAGAAGAATGAAATTATAATATTTGTAAAAAATATGAATGGACTGATAATCTTTATGTTAAGTGACACAACAACACTCAGCAAGAAAAATAATGCATGTTTTCTTCCATAGGTTGAGGCCAGCTTGAGTTACAAAGGAAGAACATGTATTAACCAGGAAACATAAAAGCATGTAAAGGGTGGAAGAAATATTGAAAAGACAAGAGTGGTTTAAAAGAACTTATCATCAAAATATGTTTTTATAATAATATTGGTAAGTATAAAGCAAAAATTTCTGATATAGCCAAATATTATAAGCAAGCAATCCAACTACACATCTCTCGAAAGATAATATAACTACAGGGAGAAAAAAGGAATCACAACACAATTAGTGAATAAGTTACAAAGTAACAGTAGAAAAAGTTTGCAGTCATTTACTTTAAATATAAATGGATCAAATTATTCAATGAAAGTCACACAGTGACTAAATGGATAAAGCCCAAACCTCTACTATACACTGCTTATTTACTTTGACTGGGTGTGGTGGCATATGTCTTTAAACCTCATACCTCTGGACGTAGAGACAGGAGGATCTCTGTGAGTTCAAGTCCAGCTTCAACTATATAATATATATATATATATATATATACACATATATATATATACACATATACGTATATATATATATACATATATATATACATATATATATATACGTATATATATATATATATAGTTTCAGGCCAGCCAGGTCTTCAAAGACCCATGTCAGTAGAATCTAAGTGATAGTAGGAACATCCATATTTACCTCAGATAAAGTAGATTTTAAAATCAAACCTAATAGAAAGAATTAAGGAATTTCACTATATCATAATAAAAAGAAATACTAGCTTTAAATGTGTGCACCATACCAAGGTATCTTCATATGTGAAATAAATATTAACAAACCTAATGGAAGAAATTTATTCTGGTACAGAAATAGTAGATGGCTTTAAAACTCCATTTTCAGCAATGGACAGATCATTCAGAGTGAAGAATAATAAAGAACACAAGGTAGAATTAAACTTCACCCTAGACCACACAGACCTAATAGATATCTACAGACCATTTCATCTAGCAGATGTTCTCCTGAACAGCACATGGACTATTTCCCATCAGATGGCAGGTCACAAAAATATATCAACTTTTTTAAAAAAGTTAAGCTGTGTTAAATATCTTTTCAGGTCACAATTCCAGTGACAATAAAAATTAATGATGAGGGAAAGCTTTGGAAACTATATAAATTGATGAGAACTAAGCAATGAGAAAGAAGCCGTGAAAGGAAGACATTTTTGTGTGTGTGCCCAAAAGATAAACAGAATGGGGCAGGGGGATTAGAAATCAGGGATGAAAAACAAGGCCTAGAAACACCGATGAACTTTAGAGATTTTCTGCCAGCCACATAACAAAGTTGATAACTGTCTTAGGGTTTCCATTGCTGTGAAGAGACACCATGACCAAGGCAACTCTTATAAAGAACAAGGTTTGACAGGGGCTGGCTTACACGTTCAGGGGTTCAGTCCATTACCATCAAGGCAGAAAGCATGGCAGTGTCCATGCAGGCATGGCTCCGAAGGAGCTGAGAGCTCTACATCTTGTTCTGAAGGCAAACAGGAGAAAACTACTGTCTTCCAGGCAACTAGGAGGAGGGTCTCAAAACCCAACCCCACAGTGACACACCCACTCCAACGAGGTCACACCCACTCCAACGAGGCCACACCTCCTTACAGCGCCACTCCCTGGGCCAAGCATGTTCAAACCACCACAGTAACCTAAAGGAAATGAGCAAAAGTTGGGACCAATACATCTTACTAACATTGAAGCAGGAAGAAACAGAAAACCTGAACAGACAGTACAAATAGTGAGTCAGGAACATAAATCTTCTCACACTCCTAAATCCTAATGCTTCCAAGATAGTCAACACCGTTATATCTTTGTTTGCTTAAAATGAAGGAATGTAACTCAACATAATTCTCTATATATTTTCAAATATCAGATACTGTGCACAGGGTCATAACGATAGCATCACCGACAACAGTGGCATTGTGGGTGACAATGTCCAACTTTATGGAGCATTTCCTCTTTTTTCATTATTTATTTATTTACTTTACATCCTGATCGAAGGCCCCCTCTCCTCCCAGTCCCACCCTCACGTGTCCCCTCCCCTAACCCCTTCCCTTCACCTCCAAGACGCTGGAGATGCCCCCTGGGTTCCAACCCACCTGAGCATTTTCTATACACATTTTCTGGAATCTCTGCCTGAGTGCTTCGCTTTCCTCACTCAGTTCTGTATTCATGGGGACGTGGAAGAGACAATTTCCTTTAGCTGTATCTACTCAGAGCTCTCCTGAGGTTTGTTTCCGTATTTTTAATCGTGTTTAGATTGCTATTTCCTCATTTATCAGTTTTGCTTCTTATGTTGAGACAGGTGGCTCCTTTTTTTTTTTTTTTTTTTTTTTTTTTTGGTTTTTTGAGACAGGGTTTCTCTGTGTAGCCCTGGCTGTCCTGGAACTCACTCTGTAGACCAAGCTGGCCTCGAACCCAGAAATCCACCTGCCTCTGCCTCCAAGTGCTGGGATTAATGGCGTGCGCCACCACTGCCCGGCCAGGTGGTTCCTTTTAAAGACCATTTCACTGTTGGATTTGGTTGCTACAAAGCAGCAGTGTGCAGCAAGTGAATATGGTTCAAGAGGGTTGTATCTGTCAGAGCGAAATGTACAGTGGACCGTGATAGCGCTAGAGAGATGCATGCAAATACCCCTGAAGCAACCAGTAAGAGAGACTATCAACCACATGGGTAAAAAAACTAAACTGTGTTATCACCTCTTCCTTATTCTCCAAAGGAAATGAGCACTTGGGTGTAGCCATCCTCCAACTGATTACACAGGGTCTGAGGACTGATGTGTTGTGTAAGATTTGTAAAGTAATAAATCATTTATTTGTGTGTGTGTGTGTCTGTGTGTGTTTGTGTGTGTGAGTCTCTGTGTGTGTGTGTGAACAAGGTTTCCTAGAGTCCAGGTTGGCCTTAAACTCTATATTTGAAACTGACTGTGAACCTCTGATCCTCCTGTCCCTACCTCCCAATTGTTAAGATTACAAGTATGAGTGACTATGTCCATCTCCTGACCTATTACTTTTGGCTCTCTGTGCATATTCAAATTAATTACTGAATAATAAATTGTATTCATTTCTTTTAAAAACCGTTCTAAGGTGGGAAGAGAGGTGGGGAGGAACTGGAAGGAGAGAGAGAGGGGAAACTGTATTCAGATCATATTGTATGAGAAGAGAATGTAGGTTGAATTAAAGGAGGGAAATCAATTTAAATTAAATCTTATTCACTGTGTAATCTATGGACTCCATGTAACCATTTTGTCTTTTCTTTCTAATAAAGAGCTCATTTATAATCAAACTGAAAAAGATCAGCCAGGAGGTGGTGGCACACACCTTTAATCTCAGCATTCAGGAGGCAGAGGCAGGTGGATCTCTGATGTCTAGGCCAGCCTGGTCTGCAGAGTGAGGAAAGGACACCAAGGCTACACAGAGAAACCCTGTCTCAACAAAACAAAACAAAACAAAACAAAACAAAACAAAACAAAACAAAACTAAACTAAACTAAACAAAACTAAACAAAACAAAACTAACTAACTAACTAAATAAATAAATAAAGATGTATAACAGAAATCAGTGGTTTTAAGAATTTAAATGTATAGTTAAACTGTCTGTCTTACACAATAGGAAATAGTTCTTTTATTTCTCCTCAGGGAAAGCAGAACTCCTGAAACAAAGGAGCAAAATCCTTTATGTATTTCTCATCAAGTTGCTGACATTTGAGTTACAATTTCAATTTCAGCCATTTAAACAGGCTTACTGGCTTGTATGGGGCACATCTTAAACAGTAGTGCTGACAGTTTGAAACAGGCTACGTCGACACTGCACTGAATAGTTTCAGAGGTTTATTCTCTCTAGCTGATTGTTTTGTTGAAGCAAGGCAAAAGTGCACAGATATGCTGGGCCCAGCATCAATATTGAAGCCAGTTCAATCAGAAGCTTGGCAATGTTCCTGTAATCATGCCATCCTGGGCTCCATGTCTGCATGTGAGGGAGGCATGCACATAGAATGCCTCTGGCCAAAGAGAGAGGTCACCCAGAGTGTGGTGCAAGAGCCTGTGTCCTTTACTCTCTCTGGGTCGATGGACTCATTGGGGTGGGGGTGGAGGTTCATCACGTTCGTGAGAAAATTGGTGGCGTCAGAATCCATTTAGTTCTGAGAGCCCATCCCTAGGAGAATAACTAGCAGACCAGCATTCTGAAAATGTACAAGTAATTGCATGAATAATTCTTCAGCCCAACAGGAGAAATACATATTCACACATTTACATTATGTGTGCACAAGTTAGGTGAGCCCAGCTGCAGGAGATGATTGCCAGCTGCTTTCTCAGCGCTCTCCTTTGTTTGGTGGTGACATACTCTCTTCAGTGTATGCCAGTGACATATGCTGTCTATGCCTCTCTGGAAGACCTTAGATTCATTCCCCCTCCCTCCCTCCTTCCCTCCCTTCTCACTTTCCCATCCTTTTAGTGTATGTTCACACATCTGGGCACACGTGGAGGCTACAGATAATAATGTGCAACTTTATTTTTTGAGACAGCATCTTTCACTGGTCTGGAAGTTGCCAGGAGGTAGGCTGATGGGCCAGTGAGTGCCAATGATCTGCCTACCTCTGCCTCCCCGGGAGTGGGGTTACAAGTATGTGCACCCATGACCACTTTCTTTGAAAGTGGATTCCGGGGATCAAGCTTGGATCTTCACGCTTGCCAGGCAAGTGCTTTAACAACGGGGTTTCCTTACCTTAGCTCACAATCTTAAAAACAGAAGAACTATTAGATCCTATCTTCTGTTAAGTGCGCCCTGATATTCTAGAGAACCACATGGTAGCGGCTCACACCTCTTCGTTTTAGGACCACACAAACAAATTCTGCCAATTAAATGTATGCAAGGAGCAATCACTGCTTTTGAAATCATTGCTGTGAGTTAAAACATTTATGAGTAGTTTGTTGTTACTCTTTCTGGCTCTGTTTTCAAGAGTGTATGTGGCCCAGGCTAACATCTCACCTGCTAGGTATCTGAGAGTGGCCTTGAACCCTTGTTCCTCCTCCTCTATTTCCCAAGTGCTGTGATTAGGGAGTGTACCACCACAGCTGGCTCTAAGTTATTATTTTGTAAATCCAGACTCTCCTAAGTCTGATAGAGGAGAGTATATTTTGGACTTACACTGACCAACATGGTAGCCATTAGCCACATGTAATTAGTAAGCACCAAAACGTGACTAATTTGAGATGCTTCTGAATTAATTTTTTTTTTTTTTTTTTTTTTTTTGAGACAGGGTTTCTCTGTGTAGCCCTCGATATCCTGGAACTCACTCTGCAGACCAGGCTGGCCTCGAACTCAGAAATCCACCTGCCTCTGCCTCCCAAGTGCTGGGATTAAAGGCATGAGCCACCACTGCCCAGCTCTGAATTAATTTTAAAAAGTAAAGGGCTTCATTCTTTTTTAAAATGATTACTTGATGATTTTGGTAGCTGTTTAGATGTGTTGAGTTAAACACTATGTAATTATACACACAAACTCAACTCATTCTTTCCATGTCAGTTTTAGACAAGCACGCGGCTCGTGCTCTGTTTCTGTTGTGGTGAATGGCTGTGGGATTACCCACTCTATGACAAGAAGATGATTTTTCAAATAAAAACACAAACAATTCCAGTAGCTATAGAAGTCTCGAGATCTTGCAAAGGAGTTCAAAGATATTCGAGTAAAGGAAGTGTGCTCATGAAAGGAGTGCTTCTCTCCATTTCCTTTTGGGCTAGAAGAGTTAGTCTACTACTCTCTATCTGCCGTCCTCCTGACTGGTACGTGGAAAGACAAGAGAGAGAACAGAAAAGGTTTATAGAGTCATGCTTTAGAATAAGCAACAAGGAGTGTTGAAATGTTCATTGGTGCTGTCACTCTGAGTGGCAAGGTACTACCCCCCTATTCAAGGTCTTTTCTATTTAGTTCTGAGATCTCATCCCTAGGAGAATAACTAGCAGACCAGCATTCTGTACAAGTAATTGCACAGCCAAAGAGGGGCTTGGATATTATCTCAGTCTATAGCATGCTTGTCTTGCAAGGCACAAGGACCCAAGGTCAAGCCTTTGAACCCATGTAAAGAAGCCAGTTGAGGTGGCATGTGCTTGAAATCACTGTGCTATAAAAGCAGCTATAGTAGGGTCTTCATGGCTCACTGGACAGATGGCTTAGCAGCTTCTTCTTCTTCTTCTTCTTCTTCTTCTTCTTCTTCTTCTTCTTCTTCTTCTTCTTCTTCTTCTTCTTCTTTCTTCTCCTCTTCCTCCTCCTCTTCCTCTTCTTCCTCCTCCTCTTCCTCATTTTCTTTCTCCTCCTCCTCCTCCTCCTCCTCCTCCTCCTCCTCCTCCTCTTCTTCCACCTTTTGTCAAACTCAACTTGCCCCAAGGCTAGTTTTCTGCAATGGTCCTATAATTCCAGTTACTGGGAAGGCTGAGGTAGGAAAATTCAAAGCTGGACTGGACTGCAGAGTGACTTAATACCAGCCTGGACACTTTAGTGAGACCCTGTCTCAAAATGGAAACTAAAAGGAAGCTTGTAATGTAGCTTAGTGGTAGAGAATTTGGCTAAGGTCTGAAGGCTTAGGCTTAGTCCCTAGTACCGAAGAAAGAAGGTTCTAAATGTAGCTTCTGTCCTTCTTGTTCTGCCTGCTAAACCTGATAGCCCATATTCTTTCTCCTCTCTTCTAAAGGCAAATCTATTCTCCCAGATTCTCAGCCACAAACTTTGAATCATCCTCCTATATCTTTGTTTGTTTGAGACAGGGTCTCTCTACTTAGCTCTGGCTGTCTTGGAACTTAACTATGTAGACCAGGCTGGCCTGAAACTCACAGAGATCCACCTGCCTCTGCTTCTGGAGTACTGAGATTAAAGACATGTGCCACAGTGCCTGCTTCACCCTTGTATCGTACTCTGTCCTCTCATATCGAAGTTATGGCAGCACAGTCCCTCTCATCTCCCCCACTGCTGTCTGTCCCATGGGTGATTACTGAGTTAGCCCAGGTGCTCCCCCTGCCTTTGGTCTATCCTCTCCTCTATCAATTGCATTGCCAGAGTAATTCTGGAAAAACAATTCAAAGGGTTACTCCTTTAAGACACAAGACGAGGCACTTCTGAGTAAAATGATAGCACATTTGGGATTTATTTTTAAAGACCAGGGCAAGAATCACTGGTGTTGAGGTGAAGGGAGATGAACTAAGATAATATCTTCTCCATTTTCATTCTTCCTTTTCATACTCCCTTTTTTTTCATTTTACTCCTCGTTTCTCTGTTCTCTCTTTTTTCTTTTAGTTTCTTCTCTTTTAGCCTTTGCTTTCTTTTTTTTTTTCCTGTTCTGATGTTATTTTATTTTTCTTCTTCCCTTTCTTTTCTTGAAGGTCAATCACTTTTCCAGCCTGGATTTAGCATATTCAAGGGTGAGTGGGAAGTAGACCAGTTGTCCCTTTTTCTAGCTCAGGACATCTGAGCTTCTTGATTGATAGATGTTGGTTTTGGCTTAAAAATATCCCCTTCCTACTCTGCCTCCTTCCTTGCTCCCACCTTTCCTCTGTCCATCTGCCTTCCTTTATTTCCTTCTTCCTTCTCTTTCCCAGTCTTTCTTTGAGACAAGATCTTACTCTATTCCGGCGAGCCTCAAACTCACAATGATTCTCTTGTCTTAGCCTTCAGTAAACCATAATGATATAAGTATGTGAAAATGTCATGAAGATGGTCATCGTTCAGGGCTGTTGTAGACATGAAGTCACAAGCAGCTATAACTGTGTGCACAAGATCTGCACAAGACCCAAGTCAGCCAAAATTCCAGCATGGATGGGGAGAAGCTCAAAAAGCCCCATCCCCATCAGAGGAGCTAATGGCAATTGAGAGTTTTTATAGTATGTCCTATTGTCCCTCAATCAAGAATATTGAGAGATATGAAAGGGACAGGGGTAATTAGATGGACAAAATAAAAACAAGCTGGCAGCAAGTAAAAAAAATGACATCTGGATGCTGGTCTTCAGGAATTAAAATGGCTGTCCTATATAGGTAGCATGCCTAGGGGAGGGAGGTTGCTTCCTTTAGGCATTCAACCTCCAAAATGTGGTCCAAGTTCCAGCTCCAGTGGATGGTCCTGCACCCATACACAAGGCGGCAGCACTAAGTAGACTCTCAGTAGGCTAAAAAAAAAAAAAGTAGAAAAAGTTGGGTGGAAGGAGTGGTGGGTAGTGTACAGGAGGAGCTGCAGGAGAGGAAGCAAGGGGTATATTTGATCAACACATATTATATGTACACATGAAATTATTTTTGTTTGTTTCTTTTTGAGACAGAGTATCTCTGTATACATTCCTGGCTTGCCCTGAAACATTCTCTATAGACCAGGCTAGCCTCAAACTCACAGAGATCTGCTGCCTCTGCTACCTGAGTGCTGGGATTAAAGACATGTACCACCACCACCAGGTTGAAATTCTTGAACAATGTTAGTTTGCTTGTTTCGGAAGAAAGTCAGGCTGGAGAGAGATGGCTCAGAGGTTAAGATCACTGGTTGCTCTTCCAGAGGACCCTGGTTCAATTCCCAGCACCCACATGTCAGCTCACAACTGTCTAAAATTCCAGGTCCAGAGGATCTGACACCTTCACACAGACATACATCAGTCTGTGCAGGTAAAACAACCATGCATATAAAAAGAATAAATCTTAAAAAAGAAAATTAAGGGAAAAAAGAAAGTCATTGTGTTATGAAAAAAGAAAAACAACTAAAAAAGGTGCTAAAATACAGGTAACCATCAAAACTGGATAGTTGTGTAGAGACTTATCACTTCATCATTAATATCTCATGTTTAAAATGTCCACAATGATTGTTTTCTAATGAGAGGGGGAGAGAGAGAGAGAAAGAGAGAAAGAGAGAGAGAGAGAGAGAGAGAGAGAGAGAGAGAGAGAGAGAGAGAAAAGAGAGAGAGAGAGGAAGAGGAGATGTGGATTTGGATGAGTGGGGAAGATTTGGGAGCAATTGGGGGAGGAAGACAATAACCGCTATATATCATGCAAAAAAGTCCATTTTCAACAACAACAAAAAATCCACAATGAAAAGATTAAAAAAAAAAAAAAAAAAAGTAAGCCAGTCTTCCACTCACACTCTTCAGATGAAAGGGCGAAGTTCTTTCTCCTCTCTGTCCATTGAATGTATTTCCTGAGCACGTGCTCTAAGGAAACTGCCAAAGCAGCCCTTGTGGCCTACCCTTGCAGACCTTCTGTCTTTAAGTCTTTTTTTTTTTTTTTTTTTTTTTTTTGATACTTTAAGTCTTTGCTAAAGCTCCCACTCTCTCCATCTCTGTTTTCCTCCATCTCTGTTAGTTTTAATTGAGATGAACTTCACACATCCGAGCGTTATCCTTAAATATATGTGTAGAGCACTCAATGTCATGGACATACTACCCCTAGCAAGTCCTGAAACATTTTACCACCCCAAAGAAAAGAACCACAATTTCCTTAAGAAGTCCTCCTTCAGTGACACTCACCCCAGATCGGAGGCTCCGGGTTCTCCATGCCCTTTCCTGCTATTTATTTTTGGCTATAGACTCATTTCTATTTTATTATTTCTTACAGCCTGGTACCAAAATCTAGGTAGCTTAGAGTTCTGGAGACTGGATGCATGAGATCAAGATAATAGGTTGGTTCTTTTGTGCAGACTGGGAGGGACAATCTGCTCATCCTTCTCTTCTAGCTCCTGACACTTGGATGGAGACTGAGCCTCATGCACGCTTGGCAGTGCTCCCCCTGGGCCACAGCCACAGTTCTGTTAGTTATTGGTAGTGCTCCTTAACAGTGTATCGCCCTGACTTTAGACCTCCTCGTCACATGCAGCCCTCCTGGGTCCATGCTCCCCTGATCCACAGAGGCTAAGTTATATTGGATTACAGGGCAGTCACACTTCATTGTGATCTGACCATCCCCTGAGTGTATCTGCAGTGAAATTACTTCCAGATAAAGTCACTGTCTTGGGTACTGGGGGTTCAGATTTCAGAAAATGAATTTTCGGGAAGGGCATAGTTCATATACAGTTCAGTGTATGTCTTAGTCAGGGTTTCTATTCCTGCACAAACATCATGACCAAGAAGCAAGTTGGGGAGGAAAGGGTTTATTCAGCTTACTCTTCCAGGTTGCTGTTCATCACAAAAGGAAGTCAGGATTGGAACTCAAGCAGGTCAGGAAGCAGGAGCTGATGCAGAGGCCGTGGAGGGATGTTAGTTACTGACTTGCTTCCTGTGGCTTGCTCAGCTTGCTTTCTTATAGAACCCAAGACTACCAGCCTAGGGATGGTACCACCCACAATGGGCCCTTCCACCCTTGATCACTAATTGAGAAATGCCTTACAGCTGGATCTCATGGAGGAATTTCCTCAAAGGAGGCTCCTTTCTCTGTGATAACTCCAGCTTGTGTCAAGTTGACACACAAAATCAGCCAGTACAGAGTACCCCATAGTTTGTCATGTTTATTATTTATTTCTCTTCAGTTGCTTACCAGTTACCACAGAGACAGGGATGGTCTATCCTCCTCACCTAGTTGTACAATGGCTGAACAACCAACGACCAGAAGATAAGCTCCTGGAAGAAATCGATGTCTGTTGGGGATCCTTCTGAATCATTGCCATCTAGAACAGAACCTCGCACCCAGCAAGAGCTTAGTATGTATCTCTTAGATGGACCGTTGACATTTGGAGTCAGATGGGCCACACTCTGTGATGAGCAGCGTCTGCTATAACCAGTTACACAGACAAAGCAAGACAGTTTTACTTATAAAAGTCAAGATGTAAGATCTAAAAGAAGTGTCTGAGCACATTTGCTTGTGGTGGCTAGTTATGATCTTAAGGGCGTACCATACCAGAAGAACTAGAATTGTTACCGTAACTCTTCCCTCAAGCTTCCAGAGATAAGATCTTCTACATTTCTACACATGATCCATTACCTTGCTCTGTGGCACATTTACATGTTACATATCAATCAGCCAAACTCTCTTGTTTTTTTAATGTTACAAAACAGGTAGAATAACTTCGTTCGTGGGAAAGATACTGTATGCTAGAATACAAAGCCTTCAGTTGACACACAAGGACGTCCTTAGAATGAGAAAGATGGGGAGAAGGAGAAGGGGAGGAAAAATATATTGCCAGGTGAAAAGTTTCATATGATAACGTGGAAACAGACCAGAGTTCAAAAACTATTAAAATGCTTTAACAAGGCATGCTGATGGGCCAGCAGACAGCAGGTGGCGCTCTTCCATCTTGGAGTGGCCATCTCCCACGGAAATAAATGAAAGATGTAATCAGTAATCAGTGTCCTTAGCATTGTAATTGGGACAAATGATACAAACTTCAGGATTCTTTCGTAGTGTGTTCTTATGGAGGTTTAGGAAAAGCAAAGAATGGGAGAGATAAAGGTAGAAATGGATTGCAGCTTATTGTTAAGCGTGAGTGTCTGCTTAACTGGTTGGTGCTTACTTCACATCCCACGAAGGGCTGGTGCTTACCCTATATTCAGTGCAGTTCTACATGCTCAGTGGATGGATTTCCATGAACAAAATTTACAGAGATTCCTACTGTAACAGGGGAAGAGAGACAGCTAAAGCATAAATTTAGAAAACTATGCACTAGGGACTGTTGAGATGGCTTAGCAGGTTAAGAGAGTATGTGGCTTTTTCAGAGGACCTTGGATTTGGTTCCCAGCACCCACGTGGGGCAGCAGACAACTGCTGCAGCTCCAGGTCTAGGAATCCAGTGTGCTCTCCTGGCATCTATGGGCGCAGCACTCAGTGTGTACAAACTCCCTCCCTCTGTCTCTGTCTCTCTGTCTCTCTGTCTCTCTCCCTTTCTTTTTCTCTCTTACACACACACACACACACACACACACACACACTTTAAAAAGTTAAAATCCTTAAAAAGAGAGAGAGAAAAAATAATACAATATTGAAAAACAGTGCCACCATGAAAAATATAATATAGACTGAAATAACAGGTCTCAAGAGTGCTGGGTAGTAAGGAAAGTTTGATTTTATTTTTTCACTCATTGAGAAGATGACATTTTGGCAAACTAAAGAAAGGGTACAAGTGAATTAAGAAGGTAACTCTCTGGAGGCTATTCATGTGAAGGGAGCTGCTTGTTTCTTGACCTCCGTGTGGGAGCATGCCTGCCTCGTTTGAGGGGTTCAGCAGGAGCTCTGGTGTGGCTGAAGAGAGAAGCCAGGAGAGTGGTAGGTGAGCTCAGAAAGGTGAAGTGGGAAGATGGGAAGGCCTCCAGGCCACTGTGGCAAACTGAGTCCCACTATCAGATCTAAATAAAGGAATAAGGCCATCTACTTTGGGTTTCTAAAAATGGCAAGGTCCTGTGGTGAGATTAGTAGACTTGCCAGGACCAGGAACAGAAGGAGGGAGACTAGTTAGAGTTGTTAACAGCAAGCCAGTCAAAAGCTGCCAGTGTCTTAAGCCAGTAGTCAATGTGAGTAACAAAAGAAGCACCGTGCAAGTGCTGGTGTCTAGACAATTATTTTGACATTAGAGCTGGCCTTTTCTTTGTTCTGAAATACTGGATTTTATATGTGAGAATAAGAAATAAGCAAAAAAAATAGACTTTAGAAATTCCCCCTAAACTAACTGGGATGAGCAAAGCACTGGGCAGGAGTGAGTTTTGAAGTTTAAATTGACAGCTGAAAGTTGACCATGTTGATTTTTGAAGCATCTCCCATTGAACTGAGACGAACAGATTTGGAGAAATGAGGGTCAGAAAGGGACAGGTTTGGGTCCTTGTACTGGACATACTGGTTCTGAGATGTGTGGGAGCTGTCAAGTTGGCAGGAAAGTGCTTCCGAAGAAGTCTGAGTACAAAATGGAGTAGGACTCCATCAGGACAGGAGAGATTAGCATACAGGAAATGTTCTAGAAAGCTGGTGCGGCCTGGGCCAGGCAAAAGGGCCTGGGCTGAACTGTTAGGCAAAGGACAGTTATTCACAGAGTAGAACGACCAGGGCTTGGCATTTGGTTAGATCTCTGCGTGAGAGAAAGAGAAAAAAATGCCGGGGATCAGGGACTGGGGAGATGGCTCAATGGGTAAGAACGCTCGTTGCTCTTACAGAGAGCCTCGCTTTGATGGTTTGATTTGCAGCACCCACAGGGTGGTTCACAGCCATCCCTAACTCCACTTCCACAGGATCTGATGCCCTCTTTTGAGCTCCTTGGACACCAAGCACTCACACGGTGCACATACATACATGCAGGCAACACACACTCAACAAATCTGATAGAAATGTAAAAAGCTCCCAGAACTGGAGGAGAAGGCATCTTTCTAGTGTACCAATCTCCTTTCTTGGAGTATTATTAGTCTGAAGGTTGGATCATGTTCTAGTTTTGATTTTTAGGTGTAGAAGTTAGGTCTGGTAGGTAGACCTTTCAGCTTCATGCTCCCAGAAATGAGACTCAGACTTAACATATATTTACATATACCTTGGCCTTATAGCTAGGCTCTTCTCTGAATAGATATGACTTAAAATACTCCATTTATTTTAACCTACATTCTGCCACGTGGCTGGTGACCTGTGCTCAGGTACCATGAGTTCATCTCTTCACATCTTCCTGGGCAGATCTCCCATGCCTGGCTCTTTCCCAGAATCCTTTCTGCCTCCCAGATGTTCCACATTCTAGTTCCCACCTAAGCCATGGGCCATAGGCTTTAATGGACAGGTAATGCATCCATACAACGCACAAGATATTCTCTCTACATTGAGGAGCCTCCGTAATGGCTGTATTGTGTTGTGAATTTCTGAAAAATACAATCTCACTTGAGTCATGGGTATTTTTACTATCATAACCAAGAAATTCACACCGCTTTTTAAAATGAAGTAATATACTCCTTTTGGAAATGAATATCCTAGGGAATGCTCCCTCCCCAGGTTCTCGCTGAACCTCCTGCAGGCCGGGGCAACTGACTGCTCCTCCAGTGGTCTCGAGCTCAATTCCCAGCAACTACATGGTGGCTCACAACCATCTGTAAGGAGATATGATGCCCTCTTCTGGTGTGTCTGAAGATAGCGGCAGTGTACTCCTATACATAAAATAAATTAATCAAAAAATATAGAGAGACATTCTATAACTTTTGTGACTCTCGAGAACCCTGACTAATACACATTGTTTTGTGGATTTTTTAAATTTAAGTAGTTAATAAGTTACATGAGATATTTTTTCCCTTTTTTTTTTCTTTTTCTTTTTAGATACTTTATTTACATTTCCAATGTTTCCCCCTTTCTAAGTCTCCTCTTTGGAAACCCCCTATCCCCTCCCCCTTCCCCACCTCTATGTGGGTATTCCACCTCCCACCCACCTGCCCACCCACTCCCATATTCCCACCTTGACATTCCCCTTTACTGGGGCCTCTAACACCCTCAGGCCCAAGGGCCTTTCCTCCCCCTGATGGCCAACAAGGCCCTCCTCTGCCACATATGTGGTCCGAACCATGGGTCCTTCAATGTGTATTCTTTGGTTGGTGGTCTAGCCTCCAGGAGGACGGGGGGGGGTCAGGCCAGTTGACACTGTTGCTCCCTCCATGGGGCTGCAGACTTCCTCAACTCCTTCAGTCCCTTCTCCAACTCCTCCATCTGGGACCTCACTCTCAGTCCAGCAGTTACTGTAAAGTGAAACTTGGGTATTCCAAACTTTTGGGCTAATATCCACTTATCAGTGAGTACATACCCTG
>CM052704.1:100029673-100052592 GCA_028551405.1 Uromys caudimaculatus | reverse complement strand
TAGCTGAGTAGTACTCCATTGTGTAAATGTACCACATTTTCTGTATCCATTCCTCTGCTGAGGGACATCTGGGTTGTTTCCAGCTTCTGGCTATTATAAATATGGCTGCTATGAACATAGTGGAGCATGTGTCTTTATTACATGTTGGAGCATCTTCTGGGTATATGCCCAGGAGAGGTATAGCTGGGTCCTCAGGTAGAAGAATGAGAATTGATCCATTCCTATTTCCCTGTACAAAGCTCAAATCCAAGCGGATCAAGGACCTCCACATAAAATTAGATACACTGAATCTAAGAGAAGAGAAAGTGGGGAAAAGTCTCGAACACCTGGGTACAGGGGAAAAGTTCCTAAACAGAACTCCAGTGGGTTATGCTCTAAGATCAAGAATCGACAAATGGGACCTCATGAAATTGCAGAGCTTCTGTAAGGCAAAGGACACTGTCAATAGGACAAAACGGCAACCAACAGTTTGGGAAAAGATCTTTATCCATCCTATGTCCAATAGAGGGCTAATATCCAATATATACAAAGAACTCAAGAAGTTAGACTCCCGAAAACCAAATAACCATATCAAAAAATGGGGAACAGAGCTAAACAGAGAATTCTCAACTGAGGAAACTCACAGGGCTGAGAAACACCTAAAGAAATGTTCAACATCCTTAGTCATCAGGGAAATGCAAATCAAAACCAGTCTGAGATTCCACCTCACGCCAGTCAGAATGGCTAAGATCAAAAACTCAGGTGACAGCAGATGCTGGCGAGGATGTGGAGAAAGAGGAACATTCCCATTGTTGGTGAGATTGCAAGCTGGTACAACTACTCTGGAAATCAGTTTGGCGGACCCTCAGAAAAATACATGAGATATTTAATACTGGATTGTAATATGGGTAGTGTGTTTATGCCTTTACTCTACTTGTAGACTGATGCAAGAGTGTTTCTGAGCATATTCAAGGCAGGCTAGCCTAAGCTAAAACGTTCATTTGGTGGCATTACAAAAGTTTTGCCTTTTGTCAGGTTTATTGGAAGGAATTCACTGCAAATGCAGGGGCATCTGTAATCCAGTGGGTAGAGGAGAAAGGTCCAGGGAGACAGTAGTAGAGGCATCCCTTCCCCTCCCCCACCCCAAGTCCTCACCCCAACACCGTAACAAGGCTTCCACAAGAGGAAAGCCAGTAACTTCTCCTCTATTCCTCTCTCCCCTCCCTCTCCCCTCCCTCTCCCCTCCCCCTTTCCTTCCCTTCTCTCCCACACACATACACAGCATCTCTCTTTGGAACCCAGGAAGCCTTGAACTCTGTCTTTCTGTTCCAGCCTCCTGAGTGCTAGGATTACAGGCACCCAGAGGGAGGCCTTTCTTGAACTGAGAAATTACCACTGAGGTGCATGCACACAGCACACTGTCCTTGTCAGACTTCGTAGACTAGCATGCTCTTCTAGTTTCATGAGCGTACCTGTTTCATCAGGTGTATAGGCCTTTAGTAGAGTCTTTTCTTTCTTTTTAATCTCAAAACTTTTTAAAAAAAATTAAGGTGACAGATTCACAGAAAATCACAAATATGGTATAGTTGGTGTCTTAGTTAGGGTTTTACTGCTGTGGACAGACACCATGACCAAGGCAACTCTTATAAGGACAACATTTAATTGGGCTGGCTTACAGGTTCAGAGGTTCAGTCCATTATCATCAAGGCAGGAACATGACAGCAGCACGCAGGCAGGCATGGTGCAGGAGGAGCTGAGAGTTCTATCTCTTCATCTGAAGGCTGCTAGGAGAAGACTGGCCTCCAGGCAGCTAGGATGAGGGTAAAGCCCACGCCCACAGTGACACACCTACTCCAACAAGGTCATACCTACTCCAACAGGGCCACACCTTCTAATAGTGCCACTCCCTGGGCTGAGCATATACAAACCATCACAGTTGGTCTCATACACCTTTGACTCAGTATCTCTCAAAGGAGAGAATCTAATTGTATGAAATCATAGTACAATATCAAAATCAGGGATTTGGAGCTGGAGAGATGGCTCAGTGGTTAAGCACACTTGTTACTTTTGCATGGGATATTTAACTTCAGGAGATCTGGCGCCCTCTTCTGGCCCCTGGGGTCACCGCACACACACACTACACATACATATATGTAGGAAAATACATACTCGGGCACATAAAATATAAAATAAAATAAAATAACATTGAAGGTATGGTCCAGATAAAGGTATGCACCAGATCCACTGCCCATCTTTCCGGCTTCATCATTTAGAAAGTGGTGTATAAATACAGCACAGCATCTTTGAAGGCCGGTTTTCACACGGCTTGGCCCTGTGCCCATTCAAGCCTCCTTGTCATGGTTGGCCTGTATTCCACAGCAGGAATCTGCACACATTCCTCTGTTGGGAGGCTGCTGCGTGTGTGTGTGTGTGTGTGTGTGTGTGTGTGTGTGTGTGTGTGTGTGTGTGTGTGTGACAGGTAAAGCTGCTGCGGACAGTTACATGCAGGTTTTTATGCGGGCACACATTTTTATTTCCCTGGACAACTGTGGAGGAATGAGCTTGCTAAGCTGTGTAGTAAGTGTGCATTTAGCTTTCTAAGAATCCACGTGAGCTTTGAGAGTAGCTGTCCCATTCAATGAGAAACAATCATTTGCAAAAGGGTGGACTCTACCGAAGATGGCCTTTTAAGTTGGGAGGGGTTGTAATGCCACTCTACTTACTGGCTCTTTTCCCCTCAGGCATTTGGCTGCCAAATCAGCCCTTTTCCTGTTTTTTTCCCCCAGTCCAACTGGGCTTATTCCTAACACATGGTTTAAAAAAAAAAAAAGATCAATTACTATGAAAAGCAACATTCTTAGTTTTATGTTCATGAGGCAGAAATTCTAAAACAAACAAAGGAACCCCAAATCAATGAACAAAAAATTTAAAACACCCAACAACAACCTGGTACCATCTGTACACAGATAACTAAGGTAGGGGGTGGGGTTTAGGGGTGGGGGATGGGGGTTGGGAGGGTGAGGGTGGGAAGATGGGATAGGGAGGGTTGAGAGGGGGAGGAAGATGGGGTGGGGGAGGGGGAGGGCAGGGCTCCTAGTCTCACTGATCTCCATCTTCCTACATGGAGCTGAACTTAGTTGTTTTGATTGTTCTATTTGACCAGATTTGTTTAAACACCGTCCTGAGGAGTGTCTCCATCTGGTTTGCTTTAACACTGCTCTCCGCCCTAACTCCCGCCAATGTGTATCACTGGGAATGGGTTTCTGCTCCTGTTTACTTCATCAGACAAACTTCTGCACAAACGGCCCCTCTCACTTCACCCCAAATTTCCTGTTATCACTGGCTTGCTTTACTTATTTATATTTATTTATTTTTATCGACCAATCTATCATTGATCTATCTCTAATCTATGTATCTATGTATCTATGTATCTATGTGTCTATCTATCTATATATTTGGTTGTCCAAACCTGAGGGTCTCTATTTGTGTTGTTAGTGGTTTCACCTTTCTACAATGTTAGCTACCTCAGTCCAGGGCTTCTGTGGTTGATGGCTATCTCAAGGGGCCTGAGATGGCATAAATCCTAGACATTCAATAGACAGCGGATGGATGAATAAATCAACAGATTTTATGGTGCCTTCCTGAGTGAACTCGTGCTCACCCTTTGCCCTCTATAATTTATTGTTTACTCAAAAACATAAAGTTGTCATCCAAAAATCACGTATCAAATCAGCTTCCTTGTCATAAAGCCTTCAAAGAGTCCCTTTGATGAAGCCTAGACTCATTTTGAACAGTAAATGAATGAGACTTTTTTTTTCAGATGGCTTGTTGGCATCACGTATCTTCCTTTTTCTCCTCCAGCTCACAGCCAACGTCAGAAACTGACTCATTTTTGCTGGCCATGCCAACAATTCCATGTTAAGTAAGAAGTTAACATAATTGGAGCCATTACTATTGTGTCAGCCTGAGCTCCCACTCCAGATCTCAACAGACCAGACCATACGCCAGGAACTCGTCTCTGCTTCAGTAAAACTGTAACCCCAGGGCCTGAGGCAGTGAACCAGTGGTGAAGACCTCTGGCTGCCCTGCCAGAGGACTCCTGCTGGATTCTCAGCACCCACACAGTGGCTCACAACCAGCTGTAACGCTACTTCCAGAGGCTCCGATGCCCTCTTCTGGCTTCCTCAAGTACTGCACACAGGCGGTGCACATTTAGTCCATGCAGGCAAGCATTCATATACATAAAATAAAATAAAGATATTTGTCATTAATTAATTAATTTTTTCCTGGTCAAATATATTTTTAAAAAGTAACCCAAAGTAAAATGATGTGATGTTGGGCAGCATTTTCTACTGTTCTATTTTCTCCTTACAAAGTCCACCGCCTCCATCGGAGAGACCATTTGCTTTGCTTGTTGATGAGGTGATTTGCGTCGTCTCTGCTGCTGTTGCAGCTGATTTCTTCACTGATATTAGAACCCAGGGTTCTGGGCTTCTAGCCTTGACTATGGACCAACAGCTCTTCAGGAACCTGCGAGGTTTTTGGAGCCAGACTGGTACTACTGAGGCATTCAGCTTCAAGGGCTGACCTGGGTCACTATTGTGATCCTCTGGGGAACTCTGATTAATAGAAATCTTGGTACCTTTGATTGTTTTGTGGAAAATTTGGAGCTATGGGCTGGAAAAACACAGAGTGCTCAGAGCATATGGAACTGTTTCAGGAATCTTCAAGATAATGCTGTGTGCATGGCTGACAGTGGAGGCCTGGCTTGTGGGATTTCATAGTAAAATTTGAAAGCCAGTTGAAGACTATCATAATTATTCCACGTGATATTTTGCATTCAAAATCTGTGGTTTCTGGACAACGGGGGCAGTTGTGTTGTTACGGAATCTCACTCATATGCTCACTGTCTCTCAGCTTCTTTCAGAACAAATGTCACACACAAGTATAGAGCAACACTAACACAACTCTTCCCAAGATTTATTTTCTGTTACAAATCTCAAAGTCAAGGGAGGCAGTGTTCCTCAGGCCATCAAATGCCTAGATCATACGTCTGGTTTTCCTTAAAGAATTGAAGACAGAGATGAGAGAGACGGTTCGAAGTTAAGAGCACTTGCTGCTCTTGCAGGGACCTATCCTCAGGTCCCAGCACCTGGGTGGCACTTCATAGCAGTCTTTAACTCCAGTTTCAGGGTGGTCTGTAGCCCTCTTCAATGCCTCTGTAGGCATTGCAAGCAGGTAATGCATAGACATATGCAGAAAAATAACCATACATACATATAAAATAAAATAAATATAAATTTTAAAAAAGAAGTAGAGTTAATCATGAAAATGAGTATCTTATAGTGTAACAGCTGGGCAAGTCAAGAGAACTTGTCACAAATTATTTGAATTAAAGTCCTTTTTTTTTTTTTTTTTTTTTTTTGCAAGAGTTTCATTTTCTCTGGAATGTTACAAGATGCTTGGCTCCTCTCGTACCTGTGGAAGTCACTGATAGCCACACTTATACTGAATGGTTTTTTTAAAGTCCCTATATCCAAATGCACAGAAAATAAGATTGCCTTTTATTCTGGAGAGTTATTACTCGGAGTCAGATAAGTTCGAACATTTGAGTTTGGGTCGGATGTGCTCTGTCTGGGCTGGAAGTTGAGTATACAAGGAAAGTTGTCCAAAAAGAAGCCGTACTCTAATTAGAGATAGTGATAGAGCTGAGGTTGACTGAGAGGCAGAGGTACGGTGTGGCTGGTAAGGTAGCAATGAGGTGCAGAAGAGAACAGACATCAGTCAATGCCAGAAGCTAAAGAGACAGTTCCATGGAAGGAAAGCTGGAAGGTGAGGACGGAAACTGAGCCTCTGCAGAGAGAGGAGAGGCCGGAGAGACTCACAGTAATAGGAGAAGTTGAAGGGGCTGATCAAGCATCATTGTAGAGAAATGCAAGCTCGCGAAAGGACAAGGAACATGGAATGTGGCATTGAGGTGGCGGTTGATGGTTCTTCACGAGAGGAAGGGAGGCATGACTGTGTTTCTAAGATCTGTTCCCAGTAATGTCATGGCAATAATGAGTAGAAAAGGTTGCATGGCTGGGATTAACAACAGAGTGGAGACGGCTGTGCGTGATGGTGTATGCCTTTATTCTCAACGCTCTAGAGCTAAAGGCAGGCAGACCTCTGAGTTGGCAGCCAGCTGAGGCTACATAGTGAGACCCTGTCTCAAAAGGACACAAATAAAACCAGAAATCAAACAAAAACTTAAAAAGCATAAACAAATGAGAGTTAAAAAAAAAAAAAAAAAAAAAAAACTGAGAAATCTTAGTGTATTTTAGGGCGAGGGGGGCCTTCAGAAAGGGAAGAGATGACGACCTAAGACAAAATAAGTTCAGGACCCTGTCTCAGAAAAAAAAAAAAAAAAAAAAAAAAGATAAGATCGGGAATCCAAATGACAGATAAGACAAGAAGAGATGCCCAGGCCATTTTTGATGACAAACTGAGGGGTTTGTTTCAGAAAGAGCTTCCCTTTTGTGAGTGGAAATAGTAAGTAGTGAAGGTTTTCTGAAGAATCGGGGAGGTCAGCTCAGCAGCGATTAGTGACTTAAATCCTATTTAATTTTCCTTGGTGGTGGGTAGAAGGAATCCCAAGTCTTCATTTATTGCACAATTGGCTGAGACCTCAGAGCTGTCAGTTGTCAGAGCCGCCTGCTGCTGCAGCGGACAGAGCTGGAGGTAAATGGGTGAGTGGAGTGGTGAGTGCGTTCTCTTCGTCTCCCCCTCTTCCCTCCCCACATGGTTTCTTTCTTTCCCTGTTTTGTTGAGGTACAGTTAATGTCCCGTGAAATCCCCTACTGTGTGTTCGGATAGGTTATGTTTCTTCAGTCCGAGAGCTGGACCACGACGTCACTAATGGCTCTAGGTCCTTCTCATTACTGCGGGAAGCTGCTTCCCGCCCATTTCCCACCAATCCCACCTTCCTCCTCATCCCCAACCACAGGACAGCTTTCTCCCAGGACACATCGACTTTTCTATAGCTTTCTACAAATGGTTCTCAAACATGGTGCTCTTCTGCCCCGTTTCCTACCCTGCTCTGTTGTTGTCTGGGTCTCTATGTTGTTGTGTGTATCAGCAGCTAAATTGTATTCGGTCATGAGGCCCTGTGTTTGTTTCTCTTTCTACACCAGTGATGTGTAAATGCTCATTTCACAGGAACTGTGATTCTGTTTGTATTAACTATTTGTCTTTCACTTAGCTGCAAGGATACAATTGACCATGTCAGGGAAGTTACAGTGATGAGCAAGATTCGGCTGGTCACATCCTGTCTGTAGTCGGGATGCAGGAGAGATGGTGCTCAGCACATTGTCTCTTCCTCCTCCCCCTCCTCCTCCTCCTCCCCCTCCTCCTCCTCCTCTCCCTCCCCCCCCTCCTCCTCCTCCTCCTCCTCCTCCAACTCTTCCTCCTCCTTCTCTTTCTTTTCTTTTTGGCTTTTTGAGACAGGGTTTCTCTGTGTAGCTCTGGCTGTTCTGGAACTCGCTCTGTAGACCAGGCTGGCCTCAAACTCAGAGATCAGCCTGCCTCTGCCTCCCAAGTGCTGGGATTAAAGGCGTGCGCCACCACTGCCCGGCTATTTTCTTCTTTTTATCTAGTCTGAGAGCCCAGTTAATGGAATGGTGCCACATATGTTTAGGGTGTGGTTTTTCCACCCCAGCTAACCAAACTAAAAAAATCCTTCTCAAACATACCCAAAGATTTGTTTCCACCGTGACTCTGAATCCCATAAAGTTGACAAAATTAACTATTACACTTTTCAAGATAAACTAATGGATTGATAACTTTGAAATGTCTGCATGACTTTGGCTTCAGAAGACCTACAATCACCTTACTATACAAAAGCTGAGATGTTCTCATACATGGTATCGGCCGCAGATCAGAAACCTTTGTGCAAAACCCAGGCTGTTCCTGAATAAGTCTGCTATTGAAGCACTCTCTGTTTTTGTAGGAGTCGGAATCATAATGAGTTGCTCTGACAAACCTAACCTTTCCTCTCAGAAAGGAGGATTAGCTGGTGTCAGCTGAAAGAAAGAAACTACTTAAGACAGAAGTGATGATTCAGACTCCTGTCTTCCCCTGTATGCAGATTTTTATACTATCTCCAATACTTCTCCACAGCTGTGAGTAAAAAGAACATAATCCCCACCACAAGCAATGAAAAAAGCCTAGGTTGGAGCTAAAATCTGGTAGAGCTGAATTCAGGTCCAGGAGCCCCAGTGCACATTTCACTTAAGCTCTCTTGTCCCGTTGTCATTGTGCCTAGCACCCCCCATCTCACATCCCTGCTGTCTTAGTCAGGGTTTCTATTCCTGCACAAACATCGTGACCAAGAAGCAAGTTGGGGAGGAAAGGGTTTATTCAGCTTACACTTCCAATTGCTGTTCATCACGAAAGAAGTCAGGACTGGAACTCAAGCAGGTCAAGGAGCAGGAGCTGATGCAGAGGCCATGGAAGAATGCTGCTTACTGGCTTGCTCAGCCTGCTTTCTTATAGAACCCAAGACTATCAGCCCACAGATGGCACCACCCACAAGGGGCCCTCCACCCTTGATCACTAATTGAGAAAAGGCCTTACAGCTGGATCTGGCTTTTTCGCAACTGAAGCTCCTTTCTCTGTGATAACTCCAGCTTGTGTCAAGTTGACACACAAAACCGGCCAGTCCACCTGCGCTGCCCACTAGGTGAGGTGATACGCAAGCAAACTGTCACAGTTTCACTCAAAGAGAATGGCATGTCTGGGAATCTAGAAGAGACCGCCTATATAATTTGTAGTTTCCTGAGCAAAACTAAATCATGGGACACTATATTTAAAAATGATAAAGAACTTTGAACTGGGTGTCTTAGTTAGGGTTTTTCTGCTATGAACAGACACCATGATCAAGGCAACTCTTATAAGGACAACATTTAACTGGGACTGGCTTACAGCTTCAGAGATTCAATCCATTATCAGCAAGGTGAGAGCATGGCAGCATCCAGACAGACATGATGCAGGAGGAGCTGAGAGTTCTACATCTTCATCTGAAGGCTGCTAAGAGAATACTGGCTTCCGGGCAGATAGGATGAGGGAATTAAAGCCCACAACCACAGTGACACACGTACTCCAACAAGGCCACACCTACTCCAACAAGGCCACACCTACTCCAACAAGGCCACACCCACTCCAACAAGCCACACCTCCTAATAGTGCCACTCCCTGAGCCGAACGTATACAAGCCATCACACTGGGTATGTGTTTTAGTGATTCAGTGATTGATACACATGTGCAAATCCCTGGGTTGGCATACATTTATTGAGAGAAACGTTAAACATTCCAAGATGCTGATATCAGAGCCTTGAATCAAGTTCTGGGCCCTGACAGGCTGCATAGACTCTAAGCTTATACAACAGACTGGGTAAAGACTGACATTCCTACCAGTAAGAAAGCATCAGGTATCCTGGATGGAGATGTGGGGCTGAGTGGGTAGGTGACAGTCACAATGATTAGAAGCCTGGCCACTAAGACTTTATGCTCTGTGCTAATGTTTCCAGTTTTTCCCCAAAGACAGAGAAAGCCACCAAATAATTGTAATGGAAAGATTGCAATCATATTTGCATTTTGGAAAAACCAGTCAGACACAAGAAATTCAAAGATGGATTTTTTTAGGAGTTATATTCAAAGAGGATTCAACTGTGAAGAAATATCAAGACTCCAAGTTAGAAAAGACTTGAGCCTTTGGTGGCAGGATTGAAAGACAAAATAACAGTCAGAATGGGAAATTAAACTCCTTGTCTCTGGGTGTCCTGGGGCCACTGTACCTGTCTCTTAAGAGGTTTCTAGCATTTTCTCTGAGATAACTTGAAAAAAACCTTCATATTTATTGTTCTTTTCTTCTTAGGGTATATGTGTGTTTTCATGTGTGAGAACACATGTACGTGTGGGTGCATGGAATGTGTGCACAGCTAAGATGGTTAATACTAATGTTTGGGTGTCTTCTTCTATTTCTTGCCACTTAATGGATGAGGCGGTCTGTTGCTGAACATGGGTCACCTATTCCTCTTCGATACCAGCTTGCCTCAGAGAACCCCTGTCTCTGCTTCCAAATGCTGGAATTCCAGGCAGCTGCAGCATCTACCTGGTTTTTCATGTGGATGCTGGGGATTCGAACTCTGGACCTCACATTTACATGGCAAGTGTTTTATCCCCTGAGTCACGCTCTACACACCAGTCCATAAGAGAACTTTCCCATGAGTTCTTTTCTTTTCTCCTCTTCTCCTTCCTCTTCCTCATTCTCCTCTTCTTGAAATGACAAACCTCGTGCTTCAGCCCATCCAATGCTGGGGTGACAGGCATGTGCAGCCATGCCTGGCTTGCTTTAGTAACTCCTATCTTATAATTTAAGAGCCAGCATTATTTGTTACTCTGCAATTGATTCCTGCCCGATGAGCTCTTCCCCCGGTAGGGATGAAGGCCTTGGCGCTTCTCACCAGAGAATGCATAATCTGTCAGTCAAGCCAACTGCGCTGGCTCAGCAGCTCCGTAGTCTCACACTGGTGTTTATTGATTTACAGGAGAAAATCCATCATGTGGTATTGACTGTAATTAGAAACACCAGGAAGGAAAAAAATAAACCTTTTCATACGGCATCGGATTCAGAAACATTGAATTTTCTGACGAAAAGTTGTTTCTAGGGAAGGGAGAATCCTGTACGATCTCTGCTCTCTGATTCTCATGGCTCAGTGCTTTTCTCTCTCAGTTGGTAGCCATGACGTTAGGTTTACTTTTCCAGGTAAAGCGGTCTGGGAGTCGTTTTTCCCTTTGTGGTTAGGCTAGCCTGCCATTATATCACACTGGAAAACTCAAAGGATGTAGCTTCATCAGTGTTAGCCAGCTGCTAAGCTTACACACACAGACAGGGCACAGCCTGCTTATTGTGTGGGAACTATCATCTAGTTGTAAGGGTTACTTGTGACCTTTACAAACTAAAAACAAACGATTGCTTTAAGATCACCTGTTTTCTCCACAGAGCTAAAGAAAGACTGTCATGAAAGTCATGTGAGATGGAGACAATCTGGGGTGACCTGGATCCTAACATGTGCCACGCAGACTGTGTCTAGTACTAACTCAAGTGCTGTCAGGACTCTCTTGAGAAGCAAAACCAAGACAATGTGTCTCTGTGTCACACATATAGTCTCATGTCTGCATAGGTGTTTAATAGAGGAGATTCAACATAGGAAATTAGCTTAGCATACATTAAAGACCTGAAAACAAAAACACAGAGAAATGATGTAAACAGGTAAGTTCCACACACACACATACATATGTGTGCGTAAGAAAAAGAAATCTATAAAGAATTAGATTCTGGCAATTATGAAGATGTCAAGTCTAAATTCTGTGAACCCGACAGGATGGGGCCCCAGGGAAGTTTCAATATGAAGATTGTCTGCTGAGAGTTCCTTCTTGCCCTGGGGAGGGTCACTCTGTTCTGTAAGAACTATCTGTAGATTGGAAGAAGCCTGCCTGTTTACTTTACTCAGCATCTACCAACTTAAATGCTAATTTCATCTGAGAAATAATCTCTCTTGGGGACATCCAGAATAATGTTTAATGAAAGATCTGGGCATGTCAACCCATTAACAGGCACATTTTCTATATAAAGCAGTGACAGAAAACACTGTGTGGCATTGATAATGACAGACACTGTTTCACTCACCTTAAATACGTTAATAATTTCCTCTCGTCCTAACTTTTTCTGTGTGTGCATGCGTGTGAGCATGGCATGTGTAGTATGTGACATGTGTGTATGGGGGTGCATACTCATATATTACCTACATGTGCATGTGTATAGGTTAGAGACGAACATCATGCGTCTTTTGGGCCATCATTCCCCACTGAGTCTGGAACCAGGATGGGGACCAGCAAGGTCTAGCAGTTCTACTGGCTCTGCACAACCCCCAGCACTTGCAATTCGGACGTGCAGGGCCATGCCGAGCTTTTTTATGCAGGCATCCTTACCAACAGAGCCATCTCTCTAGCCCTCACTTTATTCTCTCTCTGTGTTGTGAGTCTGTGCTGTATCCATGAGTGTTGCATACCCATGACTGTGCTGGGGAATGTGCCTATGATCCTGAACAGGTAGAGGTCAGAATATGGCAGAATGGCAAATATCTTCCATGATTTCCAGCCTTATTGCCTTGGAGTACTGTCTGTCACTGAACTGGAAGCTCACAATTTCAGTGAGGCTGTCTGGCCAATGAGCTCTGGGGAGTCACCTGTCTCCACCCTCCCGTGCTGTACATCAGTCATGCCTGCCTAGGGTTACGGGCACGTGTAGCCATGCCTTCATGTGAGTGCTGGAGGTTAGAATCCTCTTGCTTGCACAGTGAGCACTTTAACCCTCCAGAGCCGTCTTCCCAGCACCGACTTTATCTTTCTAAAATCTAAACTAGATCAGAACGACATTCCCCTCCAAAGCATCCAATGGCGTTCTTTCACACTTTGAACAGATGTTTAAGCACGTGTCACGATCTGTGTGCTTTGGAGTAAGTTTATGAACAGACCAGGCCCATAATATATGTAACTAACACACTGCCCACTACACTACGAAAGCACTAATAACCTGCAGTCATACACACACATGTTTCATGCCACAAAGCTAAGAGAAAGCTGACCTCAGTAACCAGAATTAGGGAGACAATACCAAGTCCAAGATTTGCTCTTAAGGAGCCACCAGATTCCCAGTGAAGAAGATGTGTGGGGCTGGAGAGATGGCTCAGTAGTTCGGGGGCATTTACTGTTTGTGTAGAGCAATCAGGTTCGGTTCCCTTCACTCACACGACAGCTCTGGAAAGTCTCTAACTCCAGTTCCAAGGACGCCATCACCTTCCTCTGTCCTGTGAGGGCACAAGACATGCATGTATATACGTACATGGACTCAGGCAAAACAATGATACTCATGAAATAAAAGGAAGCAAATCTTTCTTGTTTTGTTTTGCTTTTGTTTTTTGGGGGTTTGTTTTGTTTGTTTGGCTGGTTTTTGGTTTGTTCGTTTATCTGTTTGTTTGACAGAATCTCTCTATTTAGCCCTGGCTGTCCTGGAACTCACTATGTAGACCAGGCTGCCCTCAAACTCACAGAGATCACCTTCCCTGCTTCCCAAGTGTTAGGTTAAATGTATGTACACCTCCACACCTGACCTAAAAGTAAACAAATCTAAAACCAAACAAAAAGTATAAAAATCCCTAACAAACAAAAACAACAATAAAAGCTGAAGGCCATTGTGGCACTTTCAAATTCTAACGGATTTGCCCATGAATAAACAGAGCGCAGAGAAAGAACTGCAAGAGCCTGGGATAGTCCTCTACTTAGCTAGTGCTATGCTGGAGAGACTCGGTGCTCATCAGACAGGGCCTCTCCACGGTCAATAACTGAGCTGTGTTCCTTTCCCATCTTTAACTCTGTAAGAGAGGGCGCAATAAAGCCAGCACTGACCACTCCATGGGTAGAAAGAAAGGTTTATTGGGGATCAAATTGCCAAGCCCATCTCTTGGTGGAGGCTGGGTTCAGGGAGAAGCTAAAGGGCAAGAAAACCAGTGGGTTTGCATGACGTCAACAGGGTGGGGTCTTTGAGCTGATACAAGCTGTTCAGATTGACCAGAAAACCTTGCCTGAAGCAGTTTACCTTTGGGGGCTGATTAAGTGAGTTTTCTGGTAAACCGAGACTTCCCTTTAGGTTTCTGTTTACCTGGCCAGAATCCTAATTAAGATGCTGTTATCAGGATTGTCGGTTTGCAAAGCTCCCTCCCCTACCTTGGACCTAAAAAGAAATCCTTCCTTGGCTTTGTCTTTAGAATTAAACACTAAGGAAATGGTCATTGTTCTTACATAGTCCTTGTTAAAATACACATTACTGCAGAAGGGATGAACATATTTTTATTTTCCACAAGGAAAATGCCGACAAGGTCCTAGGAAGAACCATTTACCATGATTTCGGAGCTAGTCTTTAAGGAATTGTCATGCCTCCTTGTTCTGCAGAGGTAGCGCTCTGTGCTTTCCTGAGAACACTTAATACCGTTTACACTTGTTGTCTAGTCCAGCAGCCATTTACATTCCAGCTCTAAAAACCACATCTAGTTCTCCTTTCTCTAGTATATGGTACAGTTTCTAGAACATGTTGGTTGTTTTCTATATATTGAGCAACAGTGGATGGAAAATATTTGTGTGTGTGTGTGTCAAGGTGATTGTCCTATTTGTTTCCACATGGTGGAAACATTCCATGCTGTAGGGAAGCCCAAAGGTAAACAGCTCAAAACATATTCAGGAAGTCCCTGAAACAGACAGGGTTCCATATGCCCCTCCCTGCCAAAGAAAGCAGCAAAAGCAGAGAGTTCCTCTTCAGACAAGACAAGCTGCAAAAAAGGCTTAGATGAAACCAGCGGCCTGGAAGAGGTTTAGAGCAAAAGAAGCACCTGGAAAGGATGCTCTTCAATCTGTTGAGCTGTCTGCAGGCTGTGCAGTGTGCTTCAGGTTCTCAGATTCTGGTGAGCTGTCACCCATGCTGGGATAGGCTTTAGTGATGCAGCTGTCTTCGAGTCATTTCTGCTCCTGTAATTAAGCCTTTACCCATATTCCTGTAAGTCATTCCAATAAAACTCATACTTTTGTTGCCTGTCTGTGGAATCTGTTCCCCTGGCTGGGCTGCCTTGTCTGACCTCAGTGGGAGAGGATTTGCCTAGCCTTGCAGAGACTTGATGTGCCACAGTGGAGAAATACACAGTGTGTGTGTGTGTGTGTCTGTATCCTCAGAGAGAGGGGATTAAGGGATGGGGGGGGGGGACTGTGTGAGGAGGGGACTGGGAGGGGTCAGGATAAATAAATAGATAGGTAAATAAATCAATAAATACATAGAGGAAAAAAAAAACCCAAAACTCATGCTTCACCAAGTTGAACTTTGGTGGTTGTGGTAGCTTGAATGTGCTTGGCCCAGGAGGTGTGGCCTTGTTGGAGTAGGTGTGGCCTTGTTAGAGGAAGTGCCTCACTGTGGGGGTGGGCTTCGAAGCTCTGTCCAGTGTGGAAGAGTCCGTTTCTCCTGACTGCAGTCAGATCAGGATTTAGAACTCTCAACTCCTTCTCCAGCCCCATGCTTCTCGCCCTGATGATAATGGACTGAACCTCTGAGCCTGTAAGCCAGCCCCAATCAAATATTGTCCTTATAAGAGTTGCCTTGGTCATCATGTCTCCTCACAGCCATGGAAACCCTAACTGAGACAATAGTATCAGCACTTTTATCTGTCGTGGGCACCCTGTACGGGGGAGTAGATGTGTGTTTCCTCCCACAGCAGTCATTTTATTTTAATTTATCTGTTGAATACACTTGCATTAATTATAAAATCTGCTTTTTTACTTACTGGGGGAAAACCATAAAGAGTTGACCCCAATCTTTGTTGCCTACTAACCAAAAGTATGAAATTGAGAGTCCTTTATCTATCCATTCCAACCATCAATAAATTTAGGTACTTTCGTATGTATCATAACTATCAGGTGCTATAATCAATATTTGAATTCAGGGTTCAGAGTTCTGGCCCTTGTCTGCTTACTTTAACTGTGAGGCTAAGTACCAAAGGTACTTGCCATTGAAGCCTCTGGATGGGGAACATTTAAAAGAAACACAAATTCCTCTTGCTATTTTTGCCTAAGGTTGGTCCTGTTTCTCCAGATGAAAAAAGAGGAGGTTAAACTGCCTGGTCACCTAGGGAACATCTGGTCGGCCGATGCTGAGGCAGATGCTATGCAAAAAACATGTGATTCCGATTCAAAAGTGCAAGCCTTCTATCCCACAGCCTTTATTTTTGGCACCATATTTCCACGGAACTTTAAAGACTTTCCCAAGGTTGTTTTTGAGAAGAAAAAAATGGTGTCTCAGGACCCAACCCTGTATTGAACCTGTGTTTAATACTCTCAGAGTGATGCTGTGACCTTAATTGCGAATGTTCTTCCATTTTATTCTAGACTTCACAAAATTCCACCCAGGATGTTTAAGTAGCTGATAGTTTCTGCCCTCTGAAGCCTACCTTTCAGTCATGATGAGGAGAATGCCTTAAGAAAAGACTATCCCTGGAGTCAGGTGACACTGAGATGTCCTAGGCTGCATCAGGACAACTGACAGGCCAGATGGAAGTCTCTGCTCACTCAAGCTCCCACAGATTTAGTTCGGCTTCCAAAGCACCATTTACCTGCTTATCTGTGTTGAATTACTTCCTGGTTTGGACTCCGCCAATACAAACTACCCCAGTCTCCTGCTGGGAGCTCAGGCTATCTTCCAACATTTCAGCTACTTTTGTTGGCAGGTCATGTTTAGATAAGCCCTTTAAAAAGGAGTCATCTAAATGTTTAAGTGCTTCGATAACCCCGACATCAATCTTATGTATCTTTAATATTAGTTTACTGCCAGACAAATAAAAAGAGGTCAGTGCTGTTGAAAGTCACACTTAAAGCTAAGCGAAATCTCCTCGTTTGCATGTTCTTCATGGACCTGTTTCTACCTTCTCCTTAGTTACTGGAAAAGCTTCCCTGTTAGCTTGCCACCAGAGACATTTGGCAATGTGTGGAAGAGTTTATGCTTCCCCATTCATGGGAGTTGGACTGAGTGAAAGACACCCTCCCCCCAACCACACTCAAACACATGCTTTCTCAGAGAGATCTTTTATTAAACAAGAAAAGTTAAAGTGGCTACTTTCAGCAAATGACCTTGCAGATGTAATTTTTAAGAAGAGAAAAAAAAAGGAGGCCTCTGTTAGAATGGGCTAGGTCGAGGTGGTATATTTTGATTGGGCATGTTAATTAGGTGAGCCAAAGGGGGCTTTTGATGGCTGGAGTTCAATACTTTGATAGTTAGACCTTGGTGAGTCAGCCTCAGGAGGAGGATGTAGCAAATAAAGGAATAGACCTTGCTGGCTAACTCTAGCAATGTAATCTAGTGGGCTTTTCTTTTTCTTTTTCTTTTTTTTTAGCAAGGCAGAGGGATTAGGGGGAAAAAGCAAGGCCTGCCAGAGCCATGCTCCTTAGGCCTGGGCTGGCCAGAATACCTTCAGTAGGTACTGGAGGAATCCACTAGGCAGAAGCCAGGGATGCGGTAAACATGCTATAATTCCCAAGGCACAATAGAAATGGTCCTTCCATGAATGCTAACCGTATGTAGAGTCTGAGGGGCTGACTCAGTGGTAGAGCTCTTTCCTAATGTGTGGGAGGCTCTGATGGTGAGGACAGGAGATGGAAACTGGTTCGGTGGGGCAGGAACCCCAAGGCAATAGCTCTGAGGATGTCCTTGCTGGAGGTCAGGAATGCCAGAAGAGAATTCTGTTTCCTGATTCCTTGTTATCTCCTGTTTGCCTACAAGCTGTAGATGAGGATGTGACAAGGTTAGAGAAGTCTTTTGTGTGTCTCTCAGTTGGATCAACTAGACTGACTGGCTCTGTACCGTACCTCACCCCAGTTTCTGCCAAAGTTCTTTAAAGAGTTCCCAGACTAGCATCTCAATATTCTCCACTGTCATTGCTTCTCAACCTAACAAATTGCTTTTCCTAGAGCATCTTATTAAAGAAGAACAATAAAAATTTTTGAGATAGTTCATTTAATCTTGACCATGCTTGTCTTGGTCCAAATGGGGGTCTGTGTAATTATACTTAATACTGTGATGCCATAAATATCATTTAGCCAACAAATGCCAGCCAAAAGCCAGCTAACACGGATGTAGCATTCATGTGTGACAGGCTACCCCCCACAGTGTTTCACCTCCCATGCTAATGTGGTGCTGAAAAACAAATGAATACAGAGTTTCTTGAATCTGGCCAAGAAATTAATGACATTTGGTGTTTACTCAGGTCTCAGTCTTTACATGAGACAAATCACCTAGAAACTTGACCTTGATGCTTTCATCTTCTTGACTGGAGTCATTCTTTTTTTCCCCCATTTATAAAATGTATTTTTCTGTTTTTCTTTTCTGTTTTTCTTTTCTTTTATTGGTTATTTTATTTATTTACATTGCAAATGAAATCCCCTTTTCTGGTTTCCCCTCTAGAAACCCCCTATCCTATCCCCCCTCCCTCTGCTTCTATGAGGGAGCTCCCCCACCCACCCACTCCTGCCTCCCCGCCCTGGCATTCCCCTACACTGGGGCATCGGACTCTCCAGAATTCTTAAGGACATCCCTCAAAGCTTCCTGTAACAGGAGGTTCAAGCCACAAGCATGGCCAAGGAAAATAAGGATAGGAGGGGTCTCCATACCCTTTCGAGACTTCCTGTTTATAGTTATTAAATCCATTTGTTTATTGACATTGAAGTAAACCCATTATTTATAAACAGGGAAAGGAAAACAGAAGCACTTAACAGAAATGGCGAAGATTGATCGACTACCACCCACTTGGTCTTAGGCTTTCCTCTGTGTCCTTTATATGCAGCGTGGTCTACTTCTGCTCTCTGACCAAGGTGTTGCTTTCTCCCCACTGTGTGAGAACGTAACTGAAGTCATTGAGAAGTTAATAAATGTGCTTCAGGTCTCACAGAGCAGAGTTGGGATCCAGATCCTGGCTTGATTCCAAAGTCCGTGCTCTTCCCACTGCAACCCCACAATGTTCCCTTCTAGTAAAGGAAGAAAACAAAATTCTCAACAGTGTCTGCAGGGGCTTTGCTCATTTCCCTTTGATCGGTTCTATCATCCAGCAGTGGGCAGATGCACTTAGTCCCTGACCTGTCTCCAGTCTGCAGCTGGTGGACCTCTCCAGCTCTGTCCCCAGTCTCCATCCCCATCTCCACTCTCCAGCTCCATTTGTCTCATTCTCCGTGGTCTCTACTCTCTGGCTCAGCCCTCCAGCTTGTGGGAAAACCAAGCTGAAAGGGAGCCGCCCACCCCAGAGCGGGGCCAAGATCCTTCTATTTAAGTGGCACTTCCCAATCCTCAGCAAAATGGAGGGTCAGGTATTTTCTTGTGCCTTTTAGAAAACGACAGCTTGATCGGGTACATTTTTAAAGGGCAAGTGGATTTTAAGGAGCAGAAAGAGCATTAGAATCTCCACCTTGTCACCTGTTAACACGTTTCACATTTTGTTCTTTGTGGTCCAGCTGCCCTTCCGAGCCTCCCTTCTGCGCTGACAGCTCGCTTGCCTGTGAATAGCTCTGTGGCTCCTTTCCCAGAAAACGTCAGATTGTCATTTTGACGTACATGGTTAAGGAAATGACCTTTCCCCGATTAGCTCATTCATTTAACATTGTCAGGATGATGTTTAGCCAACTGCTCCCTATCCCTCTTCAGGGCACTGTATAGCGAGGTCCAAATGTGTATAAAGTACTTGGCTCGCTTTGAAACACCCTATCTATCATAAAGTTTTCTGGATTCCTCAACTTGGACAGTCCTGACTAACCCTTCTCTCCTTCACCTAAACCATGCCTCTTGCACTGAGGAAGCTGTGCAGCTAGCATAGCTGTGGCCCTGGGAATGAAAGCTCTTTGAAGATGGGTTACTGGCAGAGCGGTGATTCAAACTACCTCATCGCACACCAAAGTGGATCCCAGGGAGATTGGCGTGTTGCAATCAAGCATTCTTGACCAAAATATAGGTGAACAGTCGCTGGTCTTCTGTGTGAAGGAAGACTTTGTATGTTAAGAAGAAAAAGGAAGAAAGAAAGAAAGGAAGGAAGGAAGGAAGGAAGGAAGGAAGGAAGGAAGGAAGGAAGGAAGGAAAAAAGAAAGCCAAAATATTCTTAAAGGAATAATATAGCAATTGGCTTGAGAAGCAAGCAAAAATTGTCTTCACCAAAATTTGTAGATAAAATTAGAACTCAACAACAGAGAAGAGGCTAAGGAAATAAAAGTGAACCTCAAAGACAGTTGTTCTCAATTTGTGGGTCTCAACCCCCTTGGGGGTTGAACAACCCTCTCCTGAGTCACATATCAGATATCTTGCATAACAGATATTTATTTGCATTATGATTCATAACAGTAGCAAAATTACAGTTATGAAGAAGCAACAAAAATAGTTTCATGGTCAGTGGCCACCACAACATGGGGTATTGAAAGGTGGAAGCATTCGGAAGGCTGAAAACCACCGCTCTAGACAGTTCTAGGGCTCTGGGGATGCTGGCGGTTGGTACTGTTTCCTGATTTGAGTCTGGTTACATGCTCTGTAACACTACTCAGTGAACCATACACATTTTATATTTGCATATGTAGATACATGTATGTACACATAGTTAATAAAAACTCATGGCCGGGGGCTGAAATGATGCTTACTGAAAGATGCTGTGTTGAACGCATAAAGTCCTGGGTTAAAAACCCAGCACCCAGAGAACAAAGCGAGTCAAAGGCCAATAGGTAAGAATATGTCTTCAGTGTGACAGACAAATGTGAACTTGTCCTAACTAACAGTTCAAAGACAATTGACCAGGTAAAGCAAGCACAGTAACAATATTTTCTTTCTCTCACCATTTTCCTCTCTCTCTCTCTCTCTCTCTCTCTCTCTCTCTCTCTCTCTCTCTCTCAACATGACAAAATAAAATATAATAAGATAAAGCAAAAACCATCATATCAAAATTGGACAAGGCAACCAAACAAGAGGAAAAGAGTCCCAAGAGCAGGCCCAAGAGTCTGAGACCCCACTCATTCTCACACTCAGGAGACCCATAAAAATGCTAACCTAAAGACGTAATAAATACACAGCAGACCCAGTGCAGACCCCTGCGGGCCCTGCACTTGCTGCTTCAGTCCCTGTGAGCTCATATGTGCCTTGCTTAGTTGACTCAGAGTGCTGTGTTCTCCTGGTGTCCTCCATCCGCTCTGGATCTCATGCTCTTTCCACCTCTTCTGCAGGGTTCCCTGAGCTATGAGGGCAGGGATTTGATGGAGACAGCCAATTTAAACTCTCTCTTGTTGTAATGTCTGGCTATGGGTCTCTGCATCTGTTTCCATCTGCTGCCCAGGGAAGCTTCTCTGATTGTTAGGAGTAATTTTATTGACACACACACACATACATACATGTGCATACACACATATGTACGTAGACATTTTAGACCAGCAGTGTTTGGTTTTGCCCTAGGCCTCTGATTTATCTAGTCTGGTTCTTGGTCACCCAAGCAGTGTCAAGTACTGAATTATGTATTCCGGCTTGTGGAGTGGACCTTAGGTCAAATCAGCATTGGTTGGCTCCTCTCGTAAGTTCTTTGCCACAACTGCCTTAGCACAGTAGTTCTTAACCTTCCTAATTCTGTAACCCTTTAATACAGCTGTGGTGACCCCAGCAACCATAAAATTATTTTTATTTCTGCTTCATAACTGTAATTTTCCTACTGTTACGACTCACAATGTAAATTATCTGTGTTTTCCTATGGTCTATAAGTGATCCCAAAGGGTTTGTGGCCCATAGGTTGAGAATCACTGTCCTGTCATATCTTGCAGGCAGGACAGATTATAGGTCAAAGATTTTGTAGCTGGGTTGGTGCTTACATTTCTCTTTTGGTAGCTTGCAAAGTACCTTCCCACAACAAAATACTGGAGTGTAGGCATGATGACTCCATATAAACACGAGCTAATCGTCTCCATGCTCAGTGAATTATGTAGGTGTTGTCTTTGGCAACAGGGTCCCACTATCTCCAGAGAGCAATCCTTTGTCTTAGCAACAGCCTGGGTTGTTTTGGGGATTACTATCAGACCCACTTGACCAACAACTCAGTTGAATACAGCCCAGCCCCAGGACTGGAATGCTCATTTGGAAACAAGAGATGGCCAGTTGGGACTCAGTATCCCCATTTATCAGGGGAACCTTATTAGGATGACCTTCATAAGGGATTTCCATTTGCACCAGGTTTGCATATGACCCTTCAAATGCCCCTCAGTCCCTATCTCCGTCTCAGAATGCTCTCCCTCCACCCTCTATCTCCCATCACCCTCCCCACCCAACCCTCCCTCTCCTGTTCCTTCCCCCCACTCCCAGTCCATCTGTAAAATTCTGTTTCCCCTCCCAGGGAGAGCCACATGTCTGCCCTAGATCCTTTCTCTATACCTAACCTCTCTGGGTCTATGGATCGTAGCTGGGTTGCCATATTCTTAACAGCTAATATCCATATATAAGCAAATGCATAGCATATTTGTCTTTCTGGGTCTGGATTACCTCACTCACTCAGGATGGTTTTTTTTCTAGTTCCATCTATTTGCCTGCAAAGTTTTTTTTCTTTTTTCCTTTTTTTTTGATACTTTATTTACATTTCCAATGTTTCCCCCGTTCTACGTCTCCTCTTTGGAAACCCCCGATCCCCTCCCCATCCCCCATCTCTATGAGGGAATTCCACCTCCCACCCACCCACCTGCCCACTCCCATATTCCCACCTTGACATTCCCCCTTTACTGGGGCTTCTCCTCCCCCGATGGCCAGCAAGGCCCTCCTCTGGCACATATGTGGTCCGAACCATGGGTCCCACCATGCGTATTCTTTGGTTGGTGGTCTAGCCTCCAGGATGATGGGGGGGGGGTCGGGTCAGGCCCATTGATGCTGTTGCTCCATCCTTGGGGCTGCAAACTCCCTCGGCTCCTCCAGACCTTTCTCCAACTCCTCCATCTGGGACCTCACTCTCAGTCCAGCGGTTACTGTTAAGCGAAACTTGGGCATTCTGAACTTTTGGGCTAATATCCACTTATCAGTGAGTACATACCATGTTCCTTCTTTTGTGACTGAGTTACCTCGCTCAGGATGATATTTTCAAGTTCCATCCATTTGCCTGCAAATTTCATTAAGTCATTGTTTTTAATAGTTGAGTAGTACTCCATTGTGTAGATGTACCACATTTTCTGTATCCATTCCACTGATGAGGGACATCTGGGTTGTTTCCAGCTTCTGGCTATTATAAATATGGCTGCTATGAACATAGTGGAGCATGTGTCTT
>CM052704.1:99985311-100029173 GCA_028551405.1 Uromys caudimaculatus | reverse complement strand
TATAGCAGCCTGTGTTGGCAGTTGTGTTCTCTTAGGGTCTGTATGAGTTCTGCCCAGGATCTTCTAGCGTTTATAGTCTCTGGTGAGAAGTCTGGTGTAATTCTGATAGGTCTGCCTTTATATGTTACTTGACCTTTTTCCCTTACTGCTTTTAATATTCTTTCCTTGTTTTGTGTATTTGGTGTTTTCACTATAATGTGACGGGACAAATTTCTTTTCTGGTCCAATCTATTTGGGGTTCTGTAAGTTTCTTGTATATTTATGTTCATCTCTTTCTTTAAGTTAGGGAAGTTTTCTTCTATGATTTTGTTGAAGATATTTACTGGTCCTTTAAGTTGGGAATCTTCACTCTCTTCTATACCTATTATCCTTAGGTTCTGTCTTCTCATTGTGTCCTGGATTTCATGGATGTTTTGAGTTAGGAGCTTTTTGCATCTTGTATGTTCTTTTAGTGTTGTGTCAATGTTGTCAATGGTATCTTCCGCTCCTGAGATTCTCTCTCCTATCTCTTGCATTCTGTTGGTTATGCTTACATCCATGACTCCTGATCTCTTTCCTAGGTTTTCTAAGTCCAGGGTTGTCTCTTTTTGTGATTTTTTTTATTGTTTCTATTTCTATTTTTAGCTCCTGGATAGTTTTGTTCATTTCCTTTGTTTGTTTGATTGTGTTTTCCTGTAATTCTTTAATGGATTTCTGTGTTTCCTCTTCAAGGGCTTCTAGTTCTTTACCTCTGTTCTCTTGTGTTTCTTTAAGGGTGTTAATTTCTTTCTTAAAGTCTGTCAGAGACCAAAAGGCCTTGGATTAATTGGGCCTTGACATATTCTGCTAGTTAAAGAGTCCCAGGCTTGACTTATTTTGCAAGTCATAGAGCAAGCGGGCATTCCTTTGATTCCTTCCTGCCAGAGACCCGATTGCCTTGTTTTGAATCTAGGGCCTTGCTCTTAATCAGATAGTCAGGGTGTCCTAGGCTTGGCTTAATTAGCATGTCAAGGTGTTCCGGCTCCATAGCAGGCATTCCTTTGATTCCTTCCCATTTTCACTGCCTCCAGCAAGGGATTAGACATCCTGTTTTGAACCGGCCTACAGCTCCAGGACAACAATGACTCATAATTATGTGTGACATCTAGTTACCTTATGGAATCCCCCTTCCTCTGCCATTTCCCCCCCTAAAGTGTTTAAATATACGTAGCAATAAAGATTGTTTGGGGGCTTGCTCGGAATACCGTCTTGCCCTCACGCATGTTTTGTCTCCTGCCTCTTTCCATCACCAACAGTTTCTCTCCACAGCACCAGAGTGTCCTGCAGGCAGGACGCTCCGGACCCAGTCGCTAGCCTTTCCTGGAAGGGCCCTCCAGGACTTGGTGGGATAGCGAGCTCTTTGCAAAAGTCTTCTATCATTACCATGAGAAATGATTTTAAATCTGAGTCTTGCTTTTCTGGCATATTGGGGAATCCAGGGCTTGCTGGGTGGGAGAGCTGGGTTCTGATGATGCCAAGTAGCCTTGGTTTCTGTTCCTTAGGTTCTTGCCCTTGCCTTTTGCCATTTTGTTAACTCTGATGTTAGCTGATCTTACTCTGTCTAGCTATGGCTTGTCCCTCCTGCAGGCCTCTGTATCAATACTCCTTGAAGACCAGCTCTCTCTGAGAGGTGTTTGGGTTTGGAGAGGTGTAGCACCGGGTCAGATCTGGGGTGCAGACAGAAACCAGAAGGATCTTGTTCCCAGCTGTCTCTTGGTTCCTATGTCCTAATGGCTCTGCAAGGGTTCCTCTTGATCCAGTGAGTTTGAACGGAAGTGGTGGTTTTGCCTATGCTTGAAGGTGTGTCAACACTCCTGGGATACCCGCTCTCTCCTGGAGCCCTGTGGCCCAGGCTGAGGTCTCCAGGTCCCGGTGAGCAGTGGTGTTTGTCTTATCCCCACTCACAGCTTTTCCACCCTCCTGGGAGGGTGACTTTCTCCTAGCACTGCTTGTCTATGTAACCCTGGTTGCCCAGGCACAAGCTACTGGGAGGGTACCTTTCTCCTGGAGCTAATTGGCTGTGGAGCCCTGTGGCCCAAGCTGGGGTCCCCAGCCACAGATGGAGCTTCTTTATTGATCCTATTTCCATTTTCAGGTCAAAGCTTTATTTGCTTCCTTCCACTAATTGTGATTTCTATGAGGGATTTTTATTCATTTCCTCTTTAAAGACCTCTATCATCTTCATACAGGTGGTTTTAGGGTCTTTTGCTTTTGCTTCAGCTTTGTTGGGATATTCAGGATCTGCTGTGGTGGGATAGCTGGCCTCTGGTGGAGACATACTGTCCTGGCTGTGATTATGTTTTACAGTGACATCTAGACATCTGGGTATGGGATGATTATAGGCCTAGGTGCTGATTTCTGGACTTGTCTTAGCTGGGTGAATGTTTTGTTCCTTAGTTTCTGTTTCCTCTCTGGATTGTGTCGCCACTTTTCCTGGCCTGTACACCTAGTGTGTTCAAAGGGAGTGCTTGCTGATGCTGGATCCTGGGATCCTGGAATGCGTTGGGGAAAGAAAGTTTGGAGGAGAAGGTCTTTGGGATCAGTTGAGGATGGGATCAGAGAGGAAAGGAAAATCACAGCAGCTTTTCTGCTCTAGAGCTGGGGATGAGACTGGCAGATTAGAACTGTTGACTTGCCTTCAATCTGCTCCTTGTGCTGGGAAGAGCAGTCCTTGGGTTAGCAGGGGGTTGGGGGGACCCTGCTGGGATGAGGGGATAGAACAAAACAATGAGTTGGGTGATGGAGATTAGAAGGTTGAAGACCAAGAGCTGTAAGTATCCCCAGGAAATGGGAGCTGGGGGTTTGGGGGTGGCAAGGAAGGCTGCCATAGGTGTTCTGCTACAGAGCTGGAGATGAGACTAGAGGATTAGATCTGGGGGAACAGAGGGAGAGAAGCTCTACAGGCTGCCTGTCTTAGTTAGGGGTTTACTGCTGTGAACAGACACCATGACCAAGGCAACTCTTATAAGGACAACATTTCATTGGGGCTGGCTTATAGGGTCAGAGGTTCAGTCCGTTGGGAACATGGCAGCGTCCAGGCAGGCATGGTGCAGGTGTAGCTGAGAGTACTACATCTTCATCTGAAGGCTGCTAGCAGAATACTCACTTCCCACAGTGACACACCTACTCCAGCAAGGCCACACCTCCTAATAGTGCCACTCCCTAGGCTGAGAATATACAAACCATCACACCACCTAATTGGTTTGTATTTCTGGATTTCTCTCAGAGGGGTTTGCTTCAAATTTTAGTCCAATGAAATGAATGAAACATTGTAAAGGACTACTCTGTCTTCACACACTCCATAGTATTAACAACTTGACTTAGCTTTGACAATCTTATAGGTTAAAACAGCTTTCTGTTTAAGTGTGAATTTCTGTAATTTTGTGTAAAGATTGAGAATTCACAAAAAAATTAACCTTACATTAAAACAAACAAACAAACAAAAACATAAAAAAGATGTCCATACCGGGTGGGTAGGTAGGAGGTAGTATTATTGAACCTAAAAGAGAAAGTAGCTTTAAGGGCACAGCAATGGAGTGAAGGTCATGATGAGAGACAGAAGGGGGAAAGGGGCTGAGGGCAGAATCAGAGAGCCCCAGCCACGGACTCTTTGAAGCCAGGATAGAACTTCTTGTTTCTTCTCAGAGACCTCCCAACCCACCTAATTTCCTAAGGAACAACTTTCCAAGGTCACAGGGGTCTCCTCACAGCTTGGCCTCAACTCAAGAGAGAGGAATAATCATTCTCCTCCTTTCTGGTCCCTCAGCAGCTGTGAGATGAGATTTCTGGCCCTTTACAGATATTGCCTCATGGAGGATGGGGGGCAGTGAGGGGGAGAATGGGGTTGAGACTGACTCGACTCTCACTTAGCACTGAGCTGCCTTCCTTTGAGTTTTCCAGGGCCTCTCAAAGTAGTTTTCCCTAGCTAAGAAACAAAGCTGGTAAGCACCCCACCCCCATCCCCACAGTTCTATGGCCCTTCGCCTGAGCACTGCACACCTCGGTCTCTGGAGTGACTCACGACCCTTCTGATGTACTTGGCCCTGACAAAGCTCCAGTACCCTCGACTAGACTCTTGGTCATGGTTCTTCCATGGTTCTCAATGGAAGTCCCTCAGTGGGCCTCTCATCTGCCTCCTACTATTCAAGGTGCCCTGGAACCTTCTGGATACTGTTCCTTTAGTCCTGCGAAGGATTCTGTTATCTCTTCTCTTAATCATCAGGAGAGAGGAGGAGAAAGCTGAAGAGAATTGACCCAAATCAAGCACAGATCCTCTGCAGGGATGCATGCCAGCTTCATGTCTCCAAACCGTGGGAAGGGGTTATTGTTGCCTCCTTTTTCGATACAAGAATGAAAGGTCAGAGGTTTGTTCAAGAATTGTCCCTACTGTCTCTTCAGAAAGGATGAAACTACAGCTGCATGGGACTTCAAAGGCTTCTCCTCCATTTATTCTGCAAAAAGCTTCATCTTCCATAAGCTGCATCATTTCCTAAGCCTTAGTGAGAAGCCTGGTTTGCTTTTGTTTCTGAAACTGTATCAGATTGTAAAACTGGACTTTGTAACACTAATTAAAAACATTTTCATGAGAACCGGATTATACAAAAAGAGCTGTTTTTCCACTTTAAACTTACTGCAGCTACTGTCAACTAACAAAGTAATATTTCCCCACAAATTACACAGCCATTGTACAGCAGCCTATGCCCCAACCATACCTAAAGCATGTAGATTTTACACTTAAGTACTTCACAGTGGTTTTGTTGGTTCATATTCTTATAATTTCTTGAATTTGTTTGATGCTATTTTCTCTAAGTCATTTTTAAAGTTTTACAACAGTAATACAATAGGGAAAATGGTACTTTATAACAGATTCATTTTGTACTGTCTCTAAGTATGAAGCATACAAAGAATTTTTGATGTAAAAGTCATTTATAGATCCTTTTGTGTATATCTACTCAAATTCTTGTAGAATTTTCTAGAGGCTCATTGGCCTACTATCACTGATTCACAGAAATTCTTTATACAATAAAGAAATGAACCCTGTATTGTAATTTGAATGTGAAATATATTCCTCCTGTTTTCATTTAGAAATTAAGCATAACAGAGGGATGTGACTTGAGGCGGTTAATCTTGGCTGTCAGTTTGATTGGCTCTGTAATCAACTAAGAGATAAACTACTTGGCATATATCTTAGGGTTTCCATTGCTGTGAAGAGACACCATGACCAAAGCAACTCTTATAAAGGAAAACATTTAAATGGGCTGGCTTACAGGTTCAGAGGTTTAGCCCACTATTATCATGGCAGGAAGCATGGCAATGTCCAAGCAGGTATGGTACTGCAGGAGCTGAGAGTTCCACATCTTGATTGTAAAGCAGCCAGTAGAAGACTGTTTCTAGGCAGCTAGGAGTCTCTTCTGCACTAGGCAGAGCCTGAGCATAGGACCTCAAAGCCCACCTACACAGTGACACACTTCCTCCAACGAGGCCACACCTCCTAATAGTGCCATTTCCCATGGGCCAAGCTTATTCAAACCACCACAGCATACCTGTAAAGGAATTTTTTAAAAATCAAGTTATTTTAAGTTGGAAGATCCATTCTAAATGTGGGCAAAACCATGCAGTATTATCCCAGACAAAAGAAGGATCGGGGTGGGGGGCAAACTTTACTTTTTGATTGCTTTCCTTCACTCTTGCTGGCTCATTCATCTACTTTGTGGCTGGCACACCTTAATGCTCTTTCTGTATGGATGGCAAAATGCTACTTTATGGATACAACACATGGTTTTGGGATCTGATTTCACTTAGTTCTGACCTTCAGATGAGCAAGACTCCTAACATTTCTGAACTTCAATGTCCTACACTCTAAAATAGGAACAAGAATCTGGCTACCAGCCTTATAATGGTTCCTTTGTAAAATAACGAGCTTAATCAGCTGTGTTGAAGCCTGATGTTATTAACTGAAGCTGAGGGACTATCAACAGGAGCCTTTGTTCGCCTTTCTGGATAATTACACTCCGCTCTCGAAAGCAGAAGCAAACCTAACTTAGAACAACCTTGGAGCTACAGCCTTGACCTTTGTTCAATTTGGTGTCTTTTCCCTATCAGTCAGAGTGGCCTCATCAGCTGAGTCGAGGGCAGATGTTATTAACCTATGCTCACTTGTCATTGAGAAAGTCAGCTTAGCTGTCAATTCCCCTGCAGATCACAGGCTTTCTGCTTCAGTTCAGTTACGTACACCTTCCCTGCCTACAACCCAGATGACAATTTAAAAAACTGTTATTGATTTTGTGTGGATTTCACATCATGCACCCCAACCCCACTCATCTCTGCTTCCCTTTATATCTGCCTTTGCAAACCTACCCCCCCAAGAAAAGAAAAAATCAAAACAACAACAAAAACATCTTGCAGAGGCTGTAGTGTGTCCCACCGCACACCCTTTTGTCCACACAGCTTTATTTACAAATGTTCATTGCAGTTCGTCATTGGTCTAGTTCAAGACCTCTGGCTTCTGCTACATTGTCAATACTAGATCCTCACTGGGACTCCTCTCTGATATCCTGGTTTTGCCCTGTGTCATGGAGATCCTGCAGCTTTGAATAGGCAGGACTGGTCCTTTCCCATGCCCCAGCAGTTCACAGATAGGGTCGATGTTGGGATGGGCCAACTCAAAACCTGGATCTAGGCCTGGGTGGAAGCTGAGTTGGTCAGTACACCAGCTCTCCTGCACTCATGCCACCAGGGGGAGCTCTCGAGCACTGCCCTGGCTAGCTCACCCAGAGATGCAGCTGGCAAGGGGCAAAGCCAGCTCTCCTGCTCTCCTGAATGCTGCAGCTGGGGATGGGAAGGGAGGGGCCAGCTCCGCATAGCCCTTGGACATCAATATGTTCCCAGGAGGCACCCCAGACCAGGGATGTCCACATGGACTTTGGTGGTAATATGTGCCACGGATATAAACCCAGACTCTACTGCTGTATAGCCACAGACCCAGACATGGCCCTTGAGGCAGCATGGGCAGCACTCCGCCATGGGCCGACTGCTCACAATAGGCTATTTCTTCTCGCCCTCTCATCTCCAGTTCTGTCTCTCTCCATAGTTCTCAGACTCTCCTACTTCTGTCTGTTCACCACATACTTGCACATCCCAGTGCTCCCACTGTTGGTAGGCCATGGGGCTGGGGTAAGATGGGCCTTCAGGGTGTCCCCTGCCTGCCTGCACCTCATATTGGCAGATGAACCCCCAGATGGCTCTTTGAGTCCTGAATTGGTTTTGATTTCCTTACTTCATTCATCTTTTTGTCTTCTCTTTCTCATCACTGATTCTTCTTAGGCAGACGTGGGTCTGCATTCCACCCCGCTATAGGGCACAGCCACTCGGGAGGTGAAAAGCAATAGAGAGTTTGACTGTTTATCCCGCCACGGGCCTGGAGGGTGCTGGGCTTCCGGGAAGGGCGGAGTCACTGCTCTCGGATGGGAAAGCCCAGTATGAGATGTGAGAATGCTGAAGCTGGTTTGGGGGTTCCCGGGTCTGTTGAGGAAGAGCTGAGAACTGAGTTAGGACCCACAGGCTGGAGACTAGCGTTCAGCCCAGGGCAAGGTGGGGGTTGGAGGGGAGCCCTGGTTTACCTCAGCAGTGATGATTGTCCTTAACCTTGGCAGAGGCTGTCTGGGAGCTCAGATGGGCCTTCTGCAGTAGTCATGCTGTGGGTCTGTAGACAAAGGCTTTCCCCATGTTCCTCATGATGGATCGTGATGAAAGTGACAGTCCACGTTTAGCCATATTGTTTATTGGCTGTTCATGGTAGAGATGGATGCATACGTACCCAGTCTTTCAGGGTTGACCTAAGATTAAATACCTTTTGTAGGGAGGAATGTCTGGAAAGGAAAGCTTATTGGCTAAGCCCTGAGGACCTCTAGGTACCTCATTGGCATGGAGAACTGTGGAAACAAACTGGTGTGGTGGAGAGAGTGAAGCTCTGAGTGTTCACCGAGTGCTCGTGGCTCCTGAGTGAGGAAGTGGCTGTGCGCTCTTCTACAGTCCTCTGGGCCGGTCAGGCTGTGTGAGAAGCCTCTGCGGAGACACTGCCTGTGGGTGGGGGGAGGGGCCATTCCAGGAAACGCCCTCCAGCTCTGGAGTTCCCAGGATCTGGACATCGAAGACCCGCTGGATGCTGAGGAGAGCTGGGAACAGACAGGCCCCGCAGAGCGCAGTTGGCGTTCCACAGCGGGACCCCAGGTTGGGCGGCTTGGGTGCCAGCTAGCTGCTTTGGCTTGGGTGAATGGGTACCTCGCTTCCCACAGTGGATCAAGATGAATAGAGACAGTCCATAGTTCTAAGGAAGGCGTTTATTGTCATTGTGGAGAGTGACATGGATGAGATTGTACCCCGAGACCTCCGGGAGGGGCAAGGTAGAAATAGTAACTGGGAAGGGGTGTGGCTAAGTCTCTAGGTGTCTCATTAACAAGGGGATGGCTTGGGGCTGCGTGGCCACACCTCTACCTGTGACGGGACTTGGGGGGGGCGTGACCCTTTTTTACATGACCAAATGTCACAGACCTATGGAGAGATGTAGCCACATGTTAGAAGCTGTATTCTAGGAGCATGGGCAAATGGCTGCCATCCCTTATAGACTGAAGATAGCCTATTGGGCCTGCAGCGTTCAAACCTTAGCTCTACCAGAAAACAGACTTCCAATCACGGCCCGACAGAGAACTCTGTTCTGGGCCTATATGACCACAGGTCACATTTCTTTATGTAGGGAACATGGCATGTGTTCCAGGTCAGGAGTCTGGCAGGGAGTGGGGAATCACCTAAGCCTTAAGCATGTGCCTACTGAATCTCCCAGGTCTCAACACGCTCTACCCATCAAGCTTCCTGGCATCATTTTACTGTCCCACAAATAGATCTTTGAATTCTGCTTAGCATCAATCATTTAAGTTTCTTTGGATTTGGTAGTTAATGTGCAGTTATATTTTAGAGTTATTGTGTTCTCTTGCTTTCATGGTTCTTATATTTTTGTGCTAGTTTGGGCATCTATTGGTTTGGATGTTTCTCTGATTTTATTTGGGAATGTTCTTGAGAAATCTGCTCCACTCAGGGAGACATAAACAAATTGCTATAACAGCACCAGCAACTTGGAGAGAACACAATGGAAATATACTTAATAAAACAAGATATGGAAATTGTATAAAGCTAGCTGAACAGAAATTATAAAAAGGAGTAGGGTATGTCACAGAGTTAAAAGATATTTATGGTTAATATGAAATAGTTGAATAAAATAAAGGAAGTGGTGGGTTTAGTACCCATGCTGAATAGTTTTTGTGTCAACTTGACAAAAGCTAAAGTTGTCTGAGAGGAGGACGCTTCCATAGGATAAGACTATAAGCAAGCCTGAAGGCATTGTCTTCATTAGTGATTGATAAGGAAGAGCCAGCCCATTGTGGGTAGGGACACCCTTGGGCAGGAGGTCCTGGGAAGCAAGGTGAGCAAGTCATGTTGAATAAGCCAGTGAGCAGCACGCTTAGGCCTGTGCATCAGCTCCTGCCTCCAGGTTCCTGTCCTGTTTGAGTTCCTGTCCTGACTTCCTTCCATGATGGACTACAACGTGGAAGTGTAAGCCAAATAAACCCTTTCCTTCCCAAGTTGTTTTGGTCATGGTGTTTCATCACAGCAATAGAAACCCTAACTAAGACAGCACTTATTGCTGCCAATAAAACAAACAGAACCAAAAATGATGGCTGGGGGTATAGTCAGTGGTGGAGTGCTCACTTTGCATGTGCAAGAGATAAGGTTTAGTCCCCAGTAACACATACACATAAACTAACTGGAAAGGAAAGGAAAAAATAAAGGTGACATAACATTATATGTAAGAACTACACAAAGATCTGCTGATGTTTGTTTGTTTATTTTTAGGATAAGTTATCTACAGTAGGATTTCTATACTGAAGGAAACAAGATAAAACGTCGCTATGTTTCATGATGCCTCCAGACATCTGATATGATCACAGTATGATAACTTTTGATGTCACTAAAAATCACTGATGATATAATTGATAGAAATTATATCTCACTTTAATTAGCATGTCTTTAATGACTTATTAACCATTTATATGCTGTCATGAATTGCATAACCGTCCATGTCTCTAGGTTATTTGCTTGTTTTAGAAGCAGGCGTGATTAAACACTGTGCGGGATGAATGACTATACAACTAATTAGTGGTAAGACAATTATTAAATTTGTGTCACTTAGCTCCTACTACAGAACCCCCTTCCCCTTCTTGCTAGAGCTGGCCTGAGGAGACAAAAGAGTTCTGTTAGAATTGTTATAAACCATTAACATATCCATTTGTGTTGCTTTGGTTTGCGATGACAAAGAAAGACTGTTGCTTACCAGAGGTTTATAATACTACTCATTACAGACACACAGCTACAAATTCTTGGATAAGTGTTGGTGAGTTCTCCGATTTCTGTGGTCTTAGGTTTTATAGTTTTGAATTACAACTCTGGTTTACAGTTGTCTAACCAACATTGGGATCAACTTACAGTAAACTGAGGCATTACTGGAAAACTATTGTTGCCTGTGAGAAGAGGTGATGGGGGGGCGTGTGGGTAGATCTTCTCTGCTTGTAAGCTTTAAGATTTCTTCTTTATTTCTCATTACAATTCCTTCCTGTAGCAGATTTGTCCTACCACACAATGGCTAGCAGCTTCTAAACTCAGTCTCTCCGGTTGCTTCTATTAGAGAGAGACTGATCCATAATCTCTGGCTTTTGGAAGGAATGTAAACCATTTCACACTAAGGGGGTGAAGGCCTGTTGAAAGGGGTGATAAGCCTGAATTATCAATGAAATTTCATTCTTTTAATCAACTAAAGTTGCATTATGTCATACATGTAGGTGTTTTGAATTTCCAAATACTTAGCATACATAAAAAGTAAACCCTTTTAGAAACTGGCGATGTTAGAAAGATCCTATCTGAAGGTATTGTCTGCCTGTTTGCAGTGCACTTTAGATGAAACCATTCTGGGACACTCATTGTCAAGAAATAATCATTTCATGTTAGTAGTCATTATTTTACAGTCCACAGAAACTTACATTTGAACTCTGATTAGACTCAGCTGTAAGTACCAGAAGGGACTCAAACAACAGTAGTTTAGACAAGATAAAACTCTAATTCTCTCTAATGTCAAAGTCCAGCTTCTGTTATTAGTGCCTAGAATACCCCCATAAAGTTCCTCTCTGATTTATCATTACCTAGCTAAACTTTGATTACTTCAGAGTAAATGTTTAGTGACTTTTAAAGTTGTGACTTCAAAGAACAATGTCCAAGTGCCACAGCAATTAAGATGGCATGGCTAAAGGTGAGGAGAGATTGGAGATCTCTGTTTCGAGCATCAACAGAATTGATATGAACAGTTTGACAGTTGCCAGCCAGTCAGGAAGGGGTCCCTAGAAAGAGAAGCAGAGTGCTCAGTGTTACTCGAAGATACCACTGAGAAAGCAGGAGCAAGAAATGCCAAGGATAGCAACACTGAGCCACATCCTGGAGCCTTTAACAGTTTACTGTCCAGCAAGGCTCCCTGGGTTTGGACTTGATGTCTTAGTTCCCTCTCCTGGCTGGCTTTTTACTTTGGTCTGCTTGTGGCCCTGGATAGATCACTAGAAACATTCTGTCAGGGGACCTGACATCTCTCCTCTTCCCCTTTCGATAGAGAAATGGATAAGGAGAGCTGGGCCAGCTGTGGGGACGCTGGATCTTTCCTGGGACCCTCAGACTTGAGCGCTTTAGAGAGAAGAATCGAGGCCCTGCTTAGGTCAGGTGGTTATCCTGATTGATTGCTTTATTTGACCTCCTCCGATGTCACCAGCTCCAAGAGAACCTTTCTGAGGAACCGAAACTGTAAATCCACACAGGAATTGAAGTCTACATCAGGTACTGTGTTAAAGAGTAAGATAAAGTTTGCTGTAGCTTTCCATGCGTATCTCACAGGCTTACACGACACAGTGGCATATCCAGAGAGGGAAAGTGAGTTAAATACATATTAATGACTTCCTAAAGATTTTTTTTATTGCTGCTATATTTGGTTTTTGAAACAGATTCTTGCTGTATAGCCCAGTCTGGGCTTGAACTCACTATTAGTCTAGGTTGACCTTAAACTTACAGTTTACCTGCTCTATGCTTATGTGCATGAGCTGCCACACAGTCTGAGAACTCTTATTCTGTTTATGTGCATCCGTGTGTGTGTGTGTGTGTATGTGTGTGTGTGTGTGTATGTATATATATGTGTATTGGTGTAGTATATATATGTGTACAAGGGTGCTTATCTGTGTTGAGGCTGGATCAACATTAGGAATCTTCCCTTTCTCTCTCTCTCTCTCTCTCTCTCTCTCTCTCTCTCTCTCTATCTCTCTCCCCCCCCTACTTTATTATTATTTTTTAAAAGATAGGCTCTCTCACTGAGTCTGAAGTTTGTTGATTCAGCTGGACGGACTACCCAGCAAGCTCCTGGGCCCGACAGTCTCCACTTCCCAGGACTGGGGTTCTAGGTAAAGCTACTATTGCTGGATTTTACATAGGTACAAGCTACTATTGCTGGATTTTACATGGCCTCTGGGGATCTGAACTCAGGTCCTCATGCTTGCTTAGCCAGCATTGAGCCATCTTCTCAGATCACGAATTTTTATTCTTGAAAGACAAGCTTGGAGAAATTTCAGCTTGTATCCCTCTGAAGACATTTCTTGGGTTCTCTTTCCCAGGCCTTCAGAGTTTCTGACAGTAGTTTCCATGCTCTGGAAACCCATTGTGACAGGGGTGACAGAACATCTGCCCAGGCTCTATGCTAAAACCACGCACTTTACTAGATTTCAGTTTCCACAGTTATATGCTCTTCAATATTCCTGAGTGGTCATCATCTGCTCTTGCCCCCACATCCTGCTGCTGACATCCGTCCTTGTCCTGATAACTCCACTTATCACATGTGAGTTCCCCCTCTGTCTCTTCTACTCCCCATGCTTTCTCTTGGGCAGGACGCCCTGTATGTTGTCTGTTGGTTTTATGGCTCTTGGTCCACAGACATCACATAACCTCCCATGTGAATTTATCTTTATTGCATTGGGGCAGCAGCAGAGCAATCCAATGCCACTGGTTTACAGGAAACACTCAGTGAAGTGGCTGGTGAAGGAACATCTGCTTGATAGCTGTGTAATACTGGATTATGTTTCTACGGCCACATAACAAATCATCTCAAATAATGACTTTAACCTACAGTCATCGCTCTGGACCCATGACAGATCTGCTTTGACGCCCACAAATAACAACGTCTGTGACTGTTCAAGTCCGTTCTGAAAAGTGGAAAAGTATTTATGCCTAGCCTACACACATCCCACTATGTACGGCAAATGATCTCTTGACTACTTATATCGCTGAACGCTAGACTGGCTAGATTTCTCAAGGAATCTAAGATCAAAATCAAGATATCGCTTGGGCTGGGCTCTTTTATGTGGAGGTTTTGGGAAAGAATCCATTTACAGGCTTATTGAGGTTGTTGGCAGGACTTCTTTGCAGTTGTGCTGCTGTGTTCCCATTGGTAGCATTTCCTGTAGGCTCCGCCCAACAGTTACCTAGCAACAGCCAGGTAAGCCCCCCTCTCTCTGTCTGTCTCTTTTCCTCTCTCCTCTTTCTCCTTGTCTCCTCTTTCTCTCTGTCTCTTTCTCCTTTCTCCTCTCTCTGTGCTCTCTGTCTGTCTCTGTTTCTGTCTCTTTATCTCCTACATGTCCCTGGCCAGCCTCTTCCCTTCTTCCTCTCTTCTTCTCTCTCTCTGTCCTTTTGTATCCCCTTCTCTCCCTCAACCTCCTCCTCCAGGTCTTAAATAAACTTCCTTTTATATTAAGCCTGTTGCATGGATTGATTATTCAGGGGAACACCTTGGCAGGGCCCACCAAGGTACCCCTTCATGCTGCCATTTTATAAAACAATATCCATGACTTTGGCTGGTGTGTGTGCCAGTTTGTGTCAACTTGACACAAGCTAGAGTTATCTAAAAGATATCTTTTTAGAGTTATCAATTGAGAAAATGTCTCTGTAAGATCTGGCTATAGAACATTTTTTAAAGATCCAGCCCATTGTGCATGGTGCCATCCCTGGGCTGGTGGTCCTGGGTTCTATAGGACAGCAAGCTGAGCAAGCCATGAGGAGCAAGCCAGTAAGCAGCACCCTCCATGCCCTCTGCATCAGCTCCTGCTTCCAAGTTCTTGACCTGCTTGAGTTCTTGTCCTGACTTCTTTCAGTTGTGGACTATGATATGGAAGTATAACCCAAATAAACCCTTTTCTCCCCATACTTTTGATCATGGTGTTTCACAATAGTGATATGGCATAATAGCATAATAGAAAACAAACAAAAAGCAAAAACAGGGGCTGGAGAGATGGCTTAGTGGTTAAGAGCACTGACTGCTCTTCCAGAGGTCCTGAGTTCAATTCCCAGCAACCACATGGTGGCTCACAACCATCTGTAATGGGATCTGATGGCTCTTTCTGGTGTCTGAAGACAGCGACAGTATACTCTCATACATAAAATATATGAATGTTTTTTTAAAAAAAGCAAAACCACAACTAGGTCAGTGGGGTTACCCAGGGACTTCTAGAAGTTATTCCCACTTCCTCTGGAACCAGCAGCCTTTTCCGAAGCGGGTGGACTCCTGTGGGATACAACCCAAGCTAAAGTGGAGAAAGACTGAGTGTAAGTTGAGGAGCACTTTCTGAAAGAGAATCATTGCAACAGGACCAACGATCTCCTTTTATATTCGCTGGTTTCCACTTTTCCTGCAGGTGGTACCCCTTACTTTCCAACTTTATGCATTCAGCTACCCTTTCTTAAGATCTTTTCTGTCTCTCTTATTTCTAGTTCTGTGACCTACAAACACACATATGTAAACCCACATCTACACAGACATACACACAGAGACACATAAGATTATAAATCAAGGTTCTGCATAGGAGAGAAAACATTTGTGTGTGTTGCTTGTTTTTGTTTTGTTTTGAGATGAGTTTCACTATGTAGTGTAAGATATGAAAGTGTAAGCCAAATAAACGCTTTCCTCCTCAACTTGCTTTTGGTCATGGTGTTTCATCCCAGCTATAGTAATCCTAACTAAGACAATGGGCTAGATAATCTATATTAGTTATCTTTGTTATTGTTGTTGCCATGACCAAATACCCTGCAAAAGCAACTTGTGAAAGGAAGAGTTTATTTTGGCTACACTTTGGGTTACAGTCCCTCACTGGTGGCAGGGTTGCGGAGTGTCTAGTTTCATTGTATCCACTGTCAAGAACAGGAACAGGATTGTGGAGTGTCTAGTTACATTGTATCCACTCTCAGGAACAGGAACAGGATTGTGGAGTGTCTAGTTACATTGTATCCACTGTCAGGAACAGGAACATTAGTCCAGGGCCCCAGCCCATGGCCAGGTGCTTCCTAAATTCTGTGTAGATCTTCTCGACTTAGGGAAACCTTTCTGGAAATACCCACATAGTGATACCCAGATGTGCTCTCTGTGGTTATTTTAAGCCCAAATCAAGCTGGCAATGGAGATGAAACAGTATGGCATTCTTTTAATATCTTTTTCTTGTCTTATTGCTCGAGTGAAGACTTTGGGCATTAAGCACTAAGACTGGCTTTGAACTTGGGGACCTGATTTAGCCACCCACATTCTGAGATTATAGCTGTGTGGCACCATATCCAGAGGTCATACTCATATTAATTGGAGTGTCAATATCTTTAAACTACAACGATAACCTTAGTTACATTCACTGATTCTTTTGTTTCCAAATAAAAGAACATAATCACGATACTGTCCAGGAACAAAGCATATAGAGTCACCTATGGTTTCCTTTCCTCTCCCTTCTGTCCTTCCTTCCTTCCTTCCTTCCTTCCTTCCTTCCTTCCTTCCTTCCTTCCTTCATCCCTCCATTTCTCCCTCCCTCCTTTCCTTTTTCCTTTTTTTCCTTTCCTTTCCCTTTCCTTTCCTTTCCTTTTCCTTTCCTTTTTCCTTTCCTTTCCTTTCCTTTCCTTTCCTTTCCTTTCCTTTCCTTTCCTTTCCTTTCCTTTCCTTTCCTTTCCTTTCCTTTCCTTTCCTTTCCTTTCCTTTCCTTTCCTTCCTTCCTTTCTTTCTTTCTTTCTTTCTTTTTGTTTTTCAAGACAGCATTTTTCTTTGTAGCTTGTCCTGAAACTCACTCTGTAGACCAGGCTGGCCTTGATCTCAGAGATCTGCCTGCCTCTGCCTCCTGAGTGCTGGGATTAAAGGCCTGCACTGCTGCCGCCACCTCAGCCACTCCCCAGCTATCATTGCCATTTCTTATAGGATTTGTCTATGAAGAGCTTCAGACTATGGTCACGATACTTATTACGACAACAAGTAGGAGGGAGAAACCTAGAGAACTATGTGGTTTTAATCATTAAGGATCAGGGAGACCTAGGGAATACTCATCCTTTTAAAGAAATGGTGGTAAATGTTGAAACTGTTGCTTTATTTTAAATTTTATTCAGTCAGTACTAATCTGAAAATATTATAGCTAGAAATAATGATGCAATTTTATCTCATTAAACATGTATATTTCCAATATTGAGTAAGTGAGAATTTATGCATTCATAGCTGTCACTGCCATCATTTTAAGTCTTTTATTGTTGTAGTTGAGTCAATGTGGGTACTATTAAATCTATATTATAATAGGCCATCATTTGAGCTGAGCACCTTAGCCAGGTCTCAATAGACCAGACTGAAAACTGGAATAGAGTCACTAGGCCTCTGTCCCCTAGGGCCAAGCCAGATCCAATCTGTTATTTGAACTTCAAGACATGGGGCTTAGATGGAAAACAGTTCCAAGCAAAGCAGTTTCAATTGGCTCAAAAATGAAGGTCTCTAAGTTTAATCTTTGTAGAAAACAAAGAAACCTGAAGTAATCTGGTGTTCAGTCAGCTATATTTCTATTGTTCTGTCTCTCTGTCCCTCCCTTAAAAGGAAATGACCTAGAAATTGCTATTCATCTTTTGGTTTTTGTTTCTGATTTCTTAAATCCCTTCTTTGTTTATATAACCTTTTAAAATGTTCTTTTTTTCTGCTCAGCCCATTAGAATACATAATTTTTCTTATGGGATGAAGTTTCTCCTGATTATGGAATTGGAAATGAAGCCAATTTAAAGATCTTTTAACCAGATTGTAATTTTGTCCCTTGACAATATTAACTACATTTTCAAGAACTTGAGCAAAGTTTGTGTCCCAAACAGGCTTTTTCAGATAAGAAAAAAATACACACTTTTGTGGACTTCAGGATTCATGCTCTGACCTTGTAACTTTATCATGGCTCAGATAAACGAAGCAGTTACCTTATAAAGCTCCTATGCTAATGCATTTATTTTAAAGAGAATTATGTGGGAAATCTATGATGGCTTGAATAGGAAAGCCCCTCTGCTGGCTCATGTGTTGAACACTTGGTCTCTGACTGATGGTGGGACCATTTTGAGATGTTCTGGAAACGTTAGGAGGTGGGGACTTCTTGGTGAGCCTTTGAAGTTTATACGTTTCTTGGTCTATTCTTCACTGTTTCCTGTCCACCAAGAGGTGGACAATAGGTACACAGGGTACTGCAATCATGGATGGAGCCCTGCAGAATAAAATTGCTCTTGGGCATTTTGGTCCCAACAATGCTAAAGTGACTAACAAAGAGAATTGGAGTTAGAGATGTGGGCTCGTTGCTATCTATGGCTTATGCCCTGGGTTTTACCTATGTGGCACTAGATTTTGGCAATCGTTTAGGATGGCTTGAACGTACAGCTTCGTAGAAACAGAAGATTCATAGAACTTCATGGGGATTCAGATGGAGTTCAGAATGTAACAGAGAAGATTTAAATTAGAGAGAAAATAAAAATCATAGAAAGGAACCTCTGAGACACAGCATGTCCTTTGCTGTATCAAGTAGACAAACCCCATCTATCCTGTCTCTTCTTCCCTTGTCTAGTCTGCACTAACCATTTGCCTTTACAACACATTACTTTAAATCATAGGGAACAACATTTATGAAACTTCCTCCTTCCTCTGCCTGTCAACATCTTTTTTTTTTTTTTTTTTTAAACCTGCAAAACCAGTGTACCAACAGGTACTGGGGGGAGTGGGAGTGTGTCTGTCCTGAAACTGATTTTCAAAGGAATAGATAGAGACAATCTTCAGCAAAGAAAGCTTTCAAAGATAGGACTGTACTGGAGGACAATTACTTCTCTTGATGCCAGCATCTTTTACCCATCACCCCATAGAAACTCCTGGATCTTTCCCTTGCAAAAAACCCTTTTCTCTGGGATAATCTCTATCCCATTTTTCTAGGTCCAGACTTCACTAAAACTAGCCCCCCCCATCATCAACTTCCATCCCTTGGTTAGTCCAGCCTTCATATCATGTGGCATTAACAGCCCCCATTCAAAATAAGTGAGGCTGTGTTAGCACACACCTTTAATCCCAGCACTCAAGATGGCAGGTGAATTGCTGTGAGTTCAAGGTCAGCCTAGTCTACATAGTGAATTCCAGAACAGCCAGAGCTACATAGAGACCCCATCTCAAAATAATAATAATAATAATAATAATAATAATAATAATAATAATAATAGCAATAGTCAGAACTGCTCCCTGCACTGGGAAACAAGGCCTCTTTATCCCATGTCACTGACTATGAGATGATAGCAAGAACTCCTGGGGATGAAGCCAGGGGAGTTGTGAGTAAAAACTGAGAAGGAAAATAAGTTCCTCATGCTGCAAGCTATTATCACTGCTCAGGAGCCTGTCCTCTGAGCTCACCAGTAACTAGAAACCAAATGAGGAAAGAGCGGACAGGCGCTGCATGGGGTCCAAGATGCCTTCTGAAGTGGGATCCCTTCTCAAGCTCCATTCTCAGCCTCCTTACACACACAGGGAAGCAGCCTCTCTGCTGGGATTAACAAACAAGGGTTCTTTACAACTGTGGGAGAGCATAGAAGTTTTGCTCTGCAGGGGTCTCCTCCTACCTGCATTTACAGACGTCCAAGGGAGGAAGAGTCCGTTAGCTCACGAAGCTTCCAAACCCTGAAGAAACATTCACGGTCTAATCTAAGAATACTGCCTATTGAAAAGATGTGCCAGCAATAACAAAAGTAAGGTCTATGAAAGGATGTTGGTCGCAATAACAATGTTGGTAATGCTACAAGATGCCATTTCTTACAGGATTGTCTGGATAAAGCCCAGAACTGTAACTTCGCAATGGAGAACGGGGTTTGAAATCAGACAAGCTGACAGCAGAGTGATTTTAAGTCCAGTACAAGTCATGTAACCATTTGTAAACCCCTGCTTCCCCATCAGAGGGTCAGAGGTACGAATGCACACAAAACTCAAGGGAAAGCTAAGGAGACCCATGTCAGTTTGTGCTAGCTCCGGCCAGCTCCAGCCCGTAGCCTTCTCAGCTCTGAACTCTCAAATTCCTTCAGACACAGAACATCAGGAGAGCATGCCTTCAAAATAAAACCTTTTTTCTTTGTGTGTTCGAGAGTGAACATAAGACTTTTTGGTTCAGTGTTCAATGCGTTTTTGGCACCCTTAGATTATGCGTATATTAAGGAAAATATTTACTTTTCCTGGATTAGAGGGTTTCTTGTTTTTGCTTTTTGTATGAATAGCAAATTCTCTTGGCTGCAGGCAAGCTGACTCAGTAAAAAGAATGTTAAATCAAATCAAGGAGAAAACCAAATTTGTTCAGTGACTTTTTCACGACTAGCCTGTGGGAGCAGGGTGACGACATGCGTGTTTGGGGTTGTCTCACCCTAACCTGAGATCTTTAATGCTTGGTTTTCCTATTCATCAATTTAGTGACTAATCGGTTATACTTGATCAGCAATAGAGGACTCTCTGGTTTGACTATGGAATGTCCTCCAAGCTCATGTATTTGAAACCTCCTTCTACCTTGGCTGGTGATGTTCTGGGAAGACAGAAAATATCAATGTTAGGACAATCACTTGAAAAGAATTCTGAACACTATTAGTGTTGTAAAAATGCTGGAATGGGTCCGATATGTGCTGCGGTGGGGACAGTCCCACGTTCCAAAACCACACCAAGCCAAACAGTTCCATGTGAGGGGTTTATTGGGGGGGGGGACAAGGAAGCTGCGAGGAGAGAGAAGGGAAAAAGAGAGGGGGAAAAAGAGAAAAGAGAGATAGGGGTCCTCCGTATATATACGGAAAGTGACAGGGCATGACTTAGCCACAGGTAAATAAAGGTGGGTGGTTGGCCAAGTGGAATTCTGGGAATATGGTGGCTGTTGCCTTGGCAACAGGTGGGCGGGTCGCGCTGTCGCCTGGGTGACATCACCTGGGTGTAACGTCACTGGTTTGGTGGTCCTGATGCCAACAATTAGAGTACACGATAACTTTGATAGAGATATGTTGTTGTGCAAAGAATTGTCTGGCTAGCAAGCAATCTGTGGAGAAGGCGAGTTAGAGGAGAGAAGAGAGGAGATCCCAAGAGTAGACTCGCTTGCCTTGGCATTGAGGAAGTTTTTGAGAAACTTCCGGTAGGACCATGTAAACCTTAGAGCACCCGATACGCGTAAGCCCAACCTTTGTAAAACAACGTGCTGACAAAAGAAAAACGGAAATCTTGAGGGAAAAGAATGTCAAGAAAACTCTATAAACAAAATGTCAGTTATATCAGAAAATCAAGGAGTGCAGTGTGAGACTATACGCTATAAAATGTCACCCTTACCTTGTGTTGTGGCGTCTTCCAGAGGGCTATCTACTTTTCCAGCGGGGTGGATCAGTTACAATCTATCAGTGAGAGAGCTGGATCAGTTAGAATCTATCAGTGAGAGAGTTAGCAAGGAAGAGAGACAATATAGAGTTCAGGAATGAAAAGGGAATACTGGATGGTTGCCAAAACAGACAAGAAAGAAGGGAGGAGAGGCACAAGATCGACAGAGACAGAGAAGGGAGCGGTGTTTGAGGGGTGACTGAGGCGAGGTTGTGGGACACCTGTGTAACCTAATGGACTTAAATTTTGAAATGTTAGGCCAAAATAGTTAACTACTCCTTTAAAAACGTTTTAATTGTGTATCTGAGTGTCCGTGCGTGCCCGCCTGTGCATGCACTCACATTCAGAGGTCAAAAGAGGGCCGTAGACGCCCTGGAGCTGGAGTTATTGGCAATTGTGAGCTGCCTAACTTGGGTGCTGGGAACTAAACCACAGTCCTCCAGGAGAGCAGACCACACTATTGACTGCTGAGCCATTCTCCAGTCCCAGTAGTATCTCCCTTTGAATGTTTACTTATTTGGAAAATGATTTAGAAGTAAACTGTTAGAACTGGTTGTGGTGGCATACACATTTTCAAACAGTACTTGAGAGGCTAAGACAGGAGAATCTCTAGTTCAATTATAGCCTGACATTTCACAAAAAGAAAAAAGAAAAAGAAGAATAGGGGAAGAGAAGGAGGAGGAGGAGGAGGAGGAGGAGGAGGAGGAGGAGGAGGAGGAGGAGGAGGAGGAGGAGGAGGAGGAGGAGGAGGAGGAGGAGGAGGAAGGAAAGAAGACAAAAACCTTCCGGGGTAAAAACAACAACAATAACAACAACTTATTTCCAGTGAAAGTAGATTTGAACTCCATGAACATACTAAACTGTTTATGATAAAAAGCATGTGGTCATCTCATTAATCTGGACGCACAGCCTTTATTCCCATTTTTTTTTCCCTCTGAGCTAGCTCTAACAAGGCCCGTGCCTTTGCTCCTCCGATGTAGGCCCACAATGACCTCCCAGTCTTCTGCACCAAGTCTTTAGGAGAAGGAGGATTAACAGACTAATTAGATTGGTCACTAAGAAAATACCAGGCAGCGTCCACACCCAGGCCCAAAACGCTGACGCCACAGGAACGGAGTGTGTGGGCCTGTCCAGCTGCCCGAGACTGCCTACCTCAGGGTTTTTTGTTCACGCTGAAAATTAGTTTTGTTTTGCTGTGCTTCATATTTTGGCATACTATACAAAAGGGTGACACATTTGTAGCATGAGGACCACACTGAGCCCTGAGACCTACAGCAGGGGTTGTGGATGTAGCCCAACTGCTGGGCTTGTGGGAGCATGGCCAATCAACAGGCTAGCCTTTTCTGTTTGGGGCAGTTGAAACTTTGAGACCAGGTTCAAAAGAAGGCCCCCCCCCCCCAAAAAAAAACCCCACATACCTTAGTAGTTGGTAGGAAATCTGGTATTTTCTGACCAGCTCCTGGGACTACCCTAGAGCACACTTTAAATTTAAATGTAATTAAAGATTAAAGCTTCCCCACCCTCACCCTCTGCCCCAAGATAGAATCACACTCTGTAGCCCAGACTGGCTTCCGACTCACAGTGATCCTCCTGCCTCAGCCTCAGTGCTGGATCACAGGTATGTAGCCATCATGTCCATCAAGGCTGTGACTTTTGATTGACATCTAAGATTGTTTTCACGACACCTTGCTTTCTCTAGCCTCAGCGGTTCGTGCTTCCATTAACTGTATCAGTCTTCCTTTGAGCCGGCCATGGTGGGGAGACCTCAGCTGCAGGGTAAATTCCAGAGCCGGCTTGAGCTTCACAGTAGGACTCCATCTCAAAATCTCTTCCTCTGAAATCCTGAGAGACAACCAGAGGGTAGTGACATTTGCTGCAGCTGAAGATCAGACTTACAACCTTTCCCTGCATGTCTATGCACAGCACTGACATGGGACAGTTTCCCCCTGAGACCTCGAAAGTTGCTCTCAGTCTAGTTGAGCAAATCTAATAAGCAAGTATCCTCGTATTTCTAATATTCTCACTGTGTGCCCTGTCAGTGTGGAAGTGGTTCTACTTTGTAGATTGTCTAATTAAAAACAAAAAGCCAGTTTACATATAGACGTGCTACAGTCCACACACCTTGTTTAAACTGAAATCACTGCCGGCCATATAAAGTTGATGTGTTGCAACTGTGGCCCAAGCCACGCCCATTCTGCTCACTAGCCTGTGATGGCTTTGACTCTGCATCCCCAGATTTCTTACCTCTGTGGTAGTTTTTCTGACTAAAACGCTCATTTCCAAAGACTCCCACTCTCACCTATGTAAATCCCACCCTTTATATTCAAATACCAATACAACTTCTGTTTTCCCGGGGAAGTTTATTCATCTGCTGTCAATCATCTGCCTGCTCGGTTGCCTTTCCTCTCACTACTCCAGATGCATTCCCCAAATCAACCCTAGATGTCTCTGTACTGGCTGCATTTTGTTTGGTTTTGAGGCAGGGCCTTGCAGGCCTGGAACTAGCAATGCAGACCAAAGCTAACTTGAAGTCACACAGAGAGAGCCACTGCCTCTGCTTCATAAGTGCTGGGATGGTGGAGACCCCTAAAAGTCATGGAAAAGAAAACTGCCACACTGACTGAGCAATGTCCTTGTATATACATGCTTTCCCACATCTCCTGCAAGCCCCACCCCCACTCCCGCTTTCATAGCAAGCCTTCTCAGAGACCTTGAAGGAAGGACAGAGAGAGCACTGTGTCCTTTAGACTGTGCCCAAATGCTCACATGAGACCTTACTATATCCCTGGTCACCCTTCCTCCACCTCCAGGCCATCTTTAAAATCCCACCTCAAGGTTTTAAAATAACACATAAAATTATAAGTTACCACATGTGGGAGACAAGCAGATGTCATATAAAAAGGTCTGCTTTCCTGCAGTCTTGATTCGGTTTCTTTATAAGCGACAGTCTATCCTAGCCTCTGCATATACATTGAAGCTGTTTCCTCAGACGCCCCAGTATACCTTGCCCCACTGTACAGTTTAGAATCTCAGAGTTATTAAAGGCGTGCAGCACTGTCTTAGTTTCTTGCACCCAATACCTGACAAAGCAACCTCGGGGAGGGAAGATTTTGTTTTGCCTCGTGGTTCAGAGGGAACATCAGAGGCAGGAAGGAAGGCACAGTGGTGGGACTGGCTTCTGTCCATGGTGGCCAGATATGAAGCAGGAGAACTCTTCCTGGCAGCCAACAGGAAGGAGGAAGCTGGGGCTGGAAGTGGATCAGGCTATTACCTCAATGTTCTGGTTCTAACGGCATTTCTGTCAGCCATTTCTCTTGGTCCTTGAAGTGCAGCTGTCAACAACAGTGACACCAGCTAAAGTCCATGTTGAAATGCATGAGCACTTGGGGTATATTTTGCATTCAGACCATAGCAGTGTCTATTACATTTTTAATTATGAATATGCAGTTCATCATATTTCCTGGTCCACATGGACCAGGAGGGCAGGCTCAGTGCTGAATTTATCTTTGAATATTACATATGCTGTGAATGTCCTAAAGTTTTAGACAGTCAGTGAGCGTGAATGGCGCTTGGTGGCATTATGTGAATTGCACTTGGTGGCATCACGTCTCTCCTCCTGACCCACTCTGTGCCACTCTCTACTTGTTCTGTGCACCAGGAAGCTCACTAGTCAGATCTGGCCCATAGGAAGGAGGGCGGACAGAGGTGAATTTAGGATATTTAACGTCCATCTTTTTCCCACAGAGTCTTCAGAAGTCCCTCCTTTCTTTTGTCACAGGCCACTGCTCTGTTAAGGTAGCACTTCCCCATTACCCTAGCTCTAGCAGCCATGTTCATTCCTCCAACATTAAGAGTAGAGATGGAAGGAGCTGCCCATCCTGTGTGGGGAAACCCTCAGAGCTTGGAGCAAAATGGAGGACTCCCTTTACTAGCAGGACTTCCCCTTATCTGGGGATCCTGACTCCCCACACCCTCTACCTTGGGAAGGTTGAGTAGTCCCTTGGCAGACCTAAAAAAACTCCGCCCCCTTCCAAGAACCAGCCCGCCAAGGACCTGGGATTACTTGAACTTCTTCATACAAATGAGGCAATCACAGAACTTTAAATATAGCCAATGGGTTTTTTTTTTACCATTTACCCTGAAAACTTCTCACTCTCCAAGGTTCATGTATACCCCTGGTTCACTCCAAATAAAGTGTATGTGTTCAAAACCACTCCCCAAATTTAAAACTGTGTGCACAAGCTAAGATTGTCTCAGAGAGCTGTTTCATTTAAGATCCTTGGAGAAGCAAGCCCGCCTCGGGCAGTCACTCTGGGCAGTCACCCTCAGCTGCAACTGGATCCTGCAGAACCCCACCCACTCCAGACTCCACTTTATCCTTCTAGCCCAGTTTACAGCAGCATCTGGACACCCTGAAGGGCAGGAAGCAGAGGTTGTGGAACCGCAGCTGGAACCCAAAACTATACACAGCTCTTGGTGCTTTTTCTACCTCAGCTCATAGTTGTAGTATAGGTAGAAATGGAGGTTTCATACAAGGGTGTTGAAGGAAATTGAAATGGAATTCTGTAGAACAGAAATAGAGTGATTTCTGTTTTGTTTTATTTAACTTAGTTCAAATTCCCCAGAGCAGTCATTACGTTTGTCCTAAGCTTGGTCCCTGAAACCATCATTAAAATGGCCCCTGCTTTTGGTTAGAAGTACATTAAGAGTTCTTGGAAAGAATAAAATTTTGCTTCTATTTTAAACATTGTTCTGTAATTCAGAATCTCTTTGTGCCTGTCTGTCAGCCTGGACTTGCCTATAATTGGAATGAATGCATTTCAGAAATAGTGAGCATTTAACATGCATTATGTGCCAGGCCCTCATCTGATCATTTTACTGAATGTTAATATCCACAGCAAGTCTACAAGGCAAGCACAACCTTACGGCCAATTTCCAATGGCAAGCCAAGGTCCTGGGAGTTTATCTAACTCACCTGAACCCATACAGCCAATACTTAACAAATGCAGGATGCGAAGTCAGGTAGTACATCTTGAGATAGCTTGGGGAGCATGTGAATTAAAGCCTCCGAGGAACATACGATGAACTCAAAACAAAAAAGCAAACAATTCAGACCTCTGTTGTGCCCTGGCTGGTTTTCATGTCAACTTGACATAAGCTAGAGTCATCTGAGAAGAGGGGACTTCAGTTGAGAAAATGCCTCCATCGGAGGCTGTAAGGTCAAACAAAAGCTCCTGTCTCTTAGAATGCAAGAGATATTTTCATAGCATTGCATTACCACATAGATTTAACGCACAGATGCATTTCTGTCAAAGTGGGTTTCACAGATACTGTGCTGGTTTTGGTTTGTGGTTTCTTCCATCAATGGAGGTCATGTTTCATGTTCAAATGTCTCTGATGGCTCTGCAGGTACACAAGTGAAACTGTGGTGTCTGCTGGGTGCCCACAGTTGATTTCTTCATAAATTGTTTTCTGCTTAGTCATTCTTCATAGAACCTGCCCCTGTTTGGCTCTGCCCTTTCCTCATGGGCTATTTGCAATTTAGTGGAAGATATTACACCTTGGAGGTGGAGACATAGCTCAGATGGTACAGTGCTTGCTGAGCATACAATAAAAGTTCAATCTCCATTACAGCACAAATTGTACATAGTAGGGCATGCTTGTGACATCAGAACCTAGATTTAAAATGATACATATGTATCTATTTATTTATGTCTTTGTGGGTTATAAAAATAGGTAAGGAGGGGAGAAGAGGTTTTAAGGAAGTTAGGGAGAAGAGCAGATAATGGAGCATGTGCTATATGAAAGCAGAGAAGAGATTATCTGGGATAGGAAGGAATCAGCCAGAGGTAGGCAGGGCCATGAGGGAGGCCATGGGGGAGGGGAATGAATGAGAACAAACTATAGTGGCATGTATACATGAAGTTGCTGTGGTGGTTTGAATGAGAATGGCTCCAATGGGCTCCTGTATTTGAAAGCTTAGTCATCAGGGAGTAGAACTGTTTGAAAGGATTAGAAGGATTAGGAGGTGTGGCCTTTTTGGAGGAAGTGTGTCACTGGGGGTGGGCTTTGAGGTTTCAAAATCCCATGCGAGACCCAGTGCCCCACCCCCTGCCTGTCTGAGGATCAGGATGTAGAACTCTCAGCTACTTCTCTAGAGCCATGTCTCCCTGCATGTCCTCATGCTTCCCTCCATGAAGCTAATGAACTATAAGCCTCTGAAACTGTAAGCAAGCCCCTAATTAAATGCTTTCTTTTACAAGAGTTGACTTGGTCATGGTGTCTCTTTACAGCAATAGAACATTAAGACAGATGCTGTGATGACAGCCATTACAGTTTGCTAACTTAACAATTAATTTCAAAAATGCTGACTCAAAAACAGACACAAAAATTTAACACTGATGCCACATGTGCTATCTGCCCCCTCTCTTCCTATCTCTCCACATCTCTTTCTTCACTCATCTATATCACACACAGATATCAGGAGTATTCCCCTTTTCAGCCATCCAAAAATTAGCTTCAGAAATCAGTATATGTCACATGAAGGACAGACTATCCCACATAAGAAAATCACTGGCTCACAGACAATATCCAGCAGGCAGCTCTTACCAAATTTCCACAAATGCTCCATTGCATCTTTTCTTTCTAGATCAGTTTCAATCCTGTTTCCAGCCTCTGTCACTATGATACATTTGGTTGTTAACCCTGTATGGATTACCTCAAATTTGATCTGTGTTTTTACTTCCTCTGTTCATAACATAAACCCTGAAGACCTTTCAGAACATCCCATAGTATAGACCTGCGTGTTACCTGTGGTTAGGCTCAAATCAGACATTTTGCCAAGAGCACATGAGTGGCATTTTTACCATTTATTGCAGAGTTTCCAAGACAATCTGGGCCATCCCACTCGGCAAGCTCTGCCTGCCTAATGTGGCGGCCTCTGCTGTAAAAGCATATTATGTTTCTGTAATTACTCACTTCTCTGGGGGGCAGATACTTTAACATCACAGGGACATTCTGCAAGCATTGAGCTTTTCACGTGGTTGTCTGTGCATCTCTTCTTAATGAGCTGAACCAACTTTCCTGTTCAGGGGAGGGATGTTAAAACTGGGATGCCCTCATCCTTTTAACCCTCTACATGTATTAGCAGTAAAGTTTGCTTTGCTCAACATTGAAGAAAAGAATAGAGTGAAAGAAACACATGTACCACCTTAATGCTCTTGGAACATGGATCCGAGATTAAGCTGACCTCTCCACTTTCAAGGTAGATTGTGGTATCCAAAGCCTCAGGAGTTTGTCACTTAAGACGATCACTTTCACACATTGACTTGAGATTCACCACCCTAGAGGAGCCCTTCTTTGTTGACTCCAAGCAAAGACATTTTTAATTGTGTCCAGGCTGTAACCCGTACAAAATGACACATTAATGCACATAATTATGTACCGTGTTTCCTTCCTGAGAGCCCTAGAAGAATAGGAATCTGCCCTTACTGGTCTTCACAAGTTTTCTGGTGAGTTTTTATTGTCAACTTGATACTACCAGGGGCCACCTGGAAGAGGGAACCTCTACTGAAGATTGCACTGATTAGATTGACCTGTGGACATGTCTGTGAGGCATTTTGCTGATGGTGAATTGATGCAGGAGGGCCCCACCCACTGTGGGCAGTGCCATTCCCTAGGCAGGTGGACCTGGGCTGTATAGGAAAGCTAGTGGCGCATAGACGGGGAACCAAATGAGTAAGCAGTATTCCTCCGAGGGTTCTGCTTCCTGTTTGTATTTTAACCCTGATTTCCTTCAATAAAGGACTGTGACCTGGAAAACTCAAATGAACCATTTCCTTCCAACCATGGCACAGCAGCAGAGAAACAAACTAGAGCAATGACCACATAACCTAGAATAATGCTTCGTGGGAACCGAGTCACTATGGGGTTCACACACATAATGTACACCATCTAGGAAAATTCCTGAGAGATAAGTAGAGCACATGCCATTTACTGGCTTCATACAACTCAGAGAGGGTGGGTGGCTTGCTCCCATCTGGTTTCATGTTTGGTGACAGTAGAGACTCCTACAATTACTACCAAAGAAATTACAGTGAATCTTGCCTAGCAGCCGGAGGCTTCTATAAATATGAAGATGTCTCAAATGCCTGTTTCTGACCTAAAATGTCTGGCTCATTTTCAGAAAATCTTACTTTCTTTTGTATTCACTCTATGTTTTTTCTTGACTTTTAAAAGTCATAGTGTATGGATCTCATTTTGCAAAGGGGAAACGGAGTCACAGAAAGAGGGAACATAACATGCCCATCACACTTCTAGATACCAAAAGGGCTAGGACTTAACCAGAGTGTCCAGCGTGAGGACTTCAGTGGTTCTCAGTGGCGTCTGATCATTGCTCATTGCTTTAGTGCAGAGCAAGCGCTGGAGTGTGACAAAGAAGAACCAGGCAGATAGCCAGAGAGGCTCCTCATTCTCCTGGAAAAATGTCCATCCTAGAAAAAGATTCAAGTAACCTTCCAGGTAATAAATTGTCACTGGCTTCTTCACCCAGCTGCCTGACTGCAGCCAGAGCCTTTGGCTGCTGCCTTGCTACTTTTAATGGCTCCTTCTTTATTGACTTCATCACTCTCTTTGTCTTCCCTTTAGCAAAGGAAAGAAATCAGCCTTGTGTCAAGAATACCAGCCAATACTGGTTGAGCACTAAGCACGTGCCTGGAAGTTTCCGAGTGTTCCTAAACAAGCAATCACATTTCATTCCCAACTTCACCCATAAAATACATGTTGCTCAGAGCAGGCCTCACACATTCCCATTTGGTTTGCTACCCACCATCTATGTAAAATTTCTGATACTTACCTGAGCTGTGTAACGTCCTTAGGAAAAGGTGCAGAGCGTTAGCTACCTAGTAGATGACAACTCACAGGGACCTTCCAGGAAGCTCAAAACCATGAGTGCACAGCTATGTGGGGTTTGTGTGCCTCACAATGAAAACTACCTTTAGTGGCATTTGATTTATTCTGCAATAAGCTTTATAGGTACATAGTATCATTTAAAATTCTATTAATTAAATATCTACTGTGGTGGTTTGAATGAGAATGGTCCCCATGCTCATATATTTTGGACCACCAGTTGGTGCCAACTATTTGGGAATGAATAGGAGGAGTGGCCTTGTTGGAGGAGGTGTGTCAATGAGGGTGGGCTTTGATGTTTCTAAAGCACATGCCTTTCTCAGTTAACTCTCTCTACCGTGTGCTCGTGGATCTAGATGTAAAGCTCTCAGCTACTGCACCAGCACCATGCCTGCCTGCCTGTTGCTGTGTTCCCTGCCACGATGGTCATGAACTCTGTCTGGATCTGTGAGTCTCAAGTTAAATGCTTTCTTTTGTAAGTTGCTTTGGTCATGATGTTTTGTCCTAGCAACAGGAAAGTAACTAAGGTGTGGTGAAAGGGAGTCAGGTAATCAGAAAGGTAAAATTCCATGTACTTCCAATTACAAGCGACTGGGGAAAAAACTATGGGGACAGTAGAAAGATTGGTGGTTTCCAAGAGTTCAAGGGAAGGGCAGGAGGGGCCAATGTGGAACACGGAATTTTTAGAATGATAGGTAATACTGTAGTGTTTTGTGCGTGTCACAGTATACTCGTTCAAACAGAGCTCTTACCAGAGACAAACCTTGATGTAAACTTTGGACTTCAGTTAATGGTGTGCCAATCCCAGCTCATCATTTATAATAAGTGTACCATACAATTCTGTGTGATGGTAGGGAGGGAAGGTAAAATGTACGCATACAGACAGTCTTTGTTCTTTCCTAGTGTGCTGATGACTGAACCCAGGGCCATTTAATGCGTACTAGGCAAGCGCTTACCACCTGGATACATCCCTGACTCTTTTAATTATTTTTATTTGAAGACAGAGCCTTCAATAAGCCGAGCTAGCCTCAAACTCATTATACAACCGAGGAAGGCCTTGAACTTATGATCCTCCTGTCTCCATCTTGTGAGTAGCTGGGAATCTAGACATTCACTGCCACATCCAGCATCACCAACATTTGGATGACCATAAAGCTGCTAGAAAATAAAAGCCACTGAATTAAATTTGTCGGTTCTGATGTATAGCTATGTATACATACCTATATAAAAACAGTAAAAATGCACAGCAATGGAAAAGACAGTGTTTCATGGAGTTGCTGTCATGTATGGGGAAATGTCCTTACAAGTCATCTTATGGGACTTCTCAGGGACCTTCTCTTCATCAGAACCGGCAATGGTTGGCAGCATATCCAACAGTACAGCCAAGAGTGCCAGCACTCAGAAATGCATCCCAAGGTGCAGTCATCAAAATCCAGAACTGCCAAGGCAGGAGTTACAGAGATGGGATCCTGGCTGGGGGGAGGGGGTGGTGACCTCTGGTCTACAGAGACGGGAGAAGCGTGTGCTCAGCCGGTGAGTCCTGACGGCCACTTGAAAGCCTGGACCCTTAGCACATCTCACAGAACTTCTCAAAGCCAAGTTGAACAATGAATGTCATGAACTGAAAATTGGAAATAAAGTGTCAACTGAGAAGACCATACCACACACACACACACACACACACTCACATATACACACTCTAACATACACGTTTACATACATACTCTCACACACACATACATAGCCACTCTTAAAAAACACTCATTCTCACACAAATTCACATACACACAATTTTCATTTCTAGAGGATTTTTTATACCATTTTAATGCAACCCTAGCAAAATCTGAGTCTACAATTATAAAGGGCCAAACTATATTACATCCTGTTAATAACTTATCCTTGAGTGTACATGTGATTCTAAAATGGACATGCTTTTCTCCAGCTCTGTGGTAAGCTTGCTAAGTTTAGTTTAGGCCTGTGTGGATGGGCATATTTGTGCTCAAGTGCAAAAACACATACATGAACACACACACAAACACATATGCATATGTGTACACACACATTTACAAGCATGCCACACAGGAATACATACATGAACACACAGGCACACGAACACATGAACACATACATGAACACACACACAGATGAACACACATACACATGCATTCACTGGGTGAACCTTTAGGTTTGCTGTTTGTGCATTTGTTTGAAAGAGTTCTTCAGGTGCCAACAAACCTTTAAAAACAGCAGTCTTCCCATAGAACCTGCAGTTTACGAAATACAGATGTGTCTCAGCTCCCCAGGAAAAGCTTGTCACGTACAGTGACATGTAACCCAGCACTCAGGAAGCAAAGGCAGGAGAATCTCTGTGACTTTGGGGAGACCCTGCTCTGTGTACTGAGACCCTTTCTTGATTTAAAAAAGAGTCAGAAATAAATAAAAGGAGCTAATCTACCATGCAGAGCTGTTGCAATGACACAAATTATATTTAAGCAAAGCAATATACGTGTAAAACTCCTTATAAAAAGGTCATGTTAATTGTTACTATCCAAATTTCAATCTACTTTCATTCATTGGTAGCTGGTAGTCCCCACATCTGCTCTCCCACCCTGCTTTGCTGTGCTTGGTGGGCCTGTGGGTTTGTGTATGTGCCTGTGGCTCTGCTCAGGAGGCCCCACTCTTTGCCTGTGCTGCTGCTGCTGGGTTCAAGGACCACTATAGGCCTGCCGACCAGTGGGCCTCCAGAACTCTCAGACTGTATCCCAGTTAGATGGAATCACTAATGCTGGGTGGGTCCAGCATTTCATGCTCTGGCAAGATCTGCTACTGCCTGCCGGCAAGAGTGCTTAAAAAAAAAAAAAAAAAAAAAAAAGGCTGCTTTGCCTGGGCAATTTGGCCCAAAGGCTCTGGCCAAAGTCTGGTGGGCAAGCCGAGTAAAGGTCACACATTTTCAGGCTCACACTTTCTGATCTTGTTCAGGCTCCGGACCTCAGAGTCTTCCCATTAAAAGGGAACTTGGGTGTGAAGGCATAAGAATCTTAAGTTCAAGTCTAGCCTAAGCTACTTTTGAGTGCTGCCCTGGTTGCATAGTCTCAAGCAAAACAAACAAACAAAAACCCCCAAACCAAATAAACAAAGGAGCTATCTCATCTTCTTGATTTGGAGACTGCACTCCCACTTTTCTGGGTAAACTCGGATAAACTTGAAAAGTCCAGTTGTTGGGCAGGAGGTTAGCTCTGGGAAGGACTAACAAACAGGGTCTCCAAATCAGGACATCAAGAACAAAATATGATGGTGGTTTTTCCAGCTGGGTCAGCTCAGGACCTCGAAACAGGATGTAGAGATAAGGGTGGCAGTTGATTGGGTGGTCAGGATCCGAAGATGGTGGTGATGTTTGAGTCCAGCTGGGCCTACTCAGATCCCCCAAACAGCAGTTGAAAAATAACAGATGGCGGTGGTCAGCTAGCTGGGTCAACGTAAACTGGCTTCAAGGCCTCCCGGCCAGGGAGCACATGCAGAGGGCTGTCACCCTTTCCCCTAGTAAACTTTTGAACCCCTGTTCATCAGCTTTCATGTTATGCATCTGCTTATAGAAGACTGAATTCTGGGTAAAATGGGATTCTAAAAACAGCGCGCCTCATTCCTGGAAGTGCCTACTCTAGGAGAGCTCAAGAACGATGACAGTGTGGAGAGAGGAAGCACAGAGTCTGTGCCTGCTGAGATGGGCTCTTCTGGGAGCTCTAGCATTTCTCTCAAGTGTGTGTGTCTGTATGTGTATCTGTGTGTGTGTGTGTGTGTGTGTGTGTGTGTGTCTGTGTCTGTGTCTGTGTCTGTGTCTGTAAGTGTATCTGTGTGTATGTGTCTGTGTGTGTGTCTGTATGTATATCTGTGTGTATGTGTGTGTCTCTGTGTGTGTGTGTGTGTGTCTGTGTCTGTGTGTGTGTCTGTGTCTGTATGTGTGTCTGTGTGTATGTGTCTGTATGTGTGTCTGACTCTATCTGTGTGTGTGAGTGTTTGTGTATGTGTCTGTGTCTATGTGTCTGTATGTGTATCTGTGTCTGTATGTATGTCTGTGTGTATGTGTCTGTGTGTGTGTCTGTGTATATGTGTCTCTGTGTGTCTCTATGTCTGTGTGTCTGTGTGTCTGTGTGTATGTGTCTCTGTGTCTGTATGTGTGTCTGTGTATGTGTCTGTGTGTCTGTATGTGTATCTGTGGGAGTGTCTGTGTGTGTGTGTTTGTATGTCTGTGTGTCTGTGTGTCAGTGTCTGCTTGTGTCTCTCTGTGTGAGTCTGCATATGTAAATGTCAGTATTCAACTTAGTGTCTTCCTCAATCAATCACTACCTTATTTTTTAATAGAGTTGCTCCCTGAAACTGGCGCTGGTCAACTAGCTCAACTAGCCGACAACCAAGCTTCAGAGAACCGATCATTTGTCTCATCTCACACTGGGTTACCAGTGCCCACCATGCCTGGCTTTCTCCACAGTTGCTAGGAATCTCCACTCAAATCCTCAGGCGCAGGCAACAGACATGTACTGAACCTTCTCCCCAGCCCCTTAGAGTTTATTCGTGCCTCTACTTGTTCTAGTTAAACTCTGGACTGCTTGCTCTGACCCTGAGTCTCATCTGAGTTCTCTTTAGTAGACCCAAGGTGGAGACCAGAGGAACCTGGACACTTCCTGGTGGCACTATTCAGTTCTGTGACACCTAAGCAGGAATCCTCATGGCAGCACCGTGTTCAGAGCTGGCAGTGTCAGCCACTGTTCAGCCTTCCATTGGATTCCTGTGTGCCTATGGTATTTTTCCCATCACAAAAATAGCAGGAAAAAAAATGTTTTCCCATTAATCGTCAGAGTGTTTTCATGAACAGAAGAAAGAGTAAGTTTTGTGGGAAATGTGAAGGCTCTTATTTTGATACATTGAAAATGGGTTTTGGCCAGGCATGGTGACACACACCTTTGATGCCAGAACTTAGGGAGCAGAGGCAGGCAGATCTCTGTGAGTTCAAGGCCATCTTGGTCTACCTAGTGAGTTGTAGGCCAACCACAGCCACAGAAAAAATACGTTTTTGGTAATGATATTTGGAATAAATTATTTTGGGGGAACCCACTTGTTGAGTCCATTTTCTGCTTCCATGGGATTCTTGACGTTCGTTTGCCTGACGATTAAATGTAATCTCTTTTCTCACCTTGTGTTAGCACAGTAAAAGAACAAGGGCTAGTGAGCACAGCTATGCTGCCAGGAGGTTTTCTCTTGTTGGTTGTATTTCCAGTCAACATTAATGTTTGGTTGGTTGGGGTTTTTTTTTGTTTTTTTGTTTTGGTTTTTCAGACAGGGTTTCTCTGTATAGCCCTGGCTGTCCTGAAACTCACTCTGTAGACCAGGCTGTCCTTGAACTCAGAAATCTGCCTGCCTCTGCCTCCCGAGTGCTGGGATTAAAGGTGTGTGCCACCACTGCCTGGCTAGGGCTGAATTTTAATAAGTGGCCTGAAAGGATCAATGCCTTCATTAAAGTTAACTTTTATTGACAGTCATTCATTTGTCTAAGTAGCTTTTGGCCATTTTGAGAACTCTGAGAACTCTCTGGTTTGAGAACTCAAACCACAGAGAAGTCGGCACTGAAATCTAAAATATTATAATGATGATTTTGTAAAACTGACCTGCATGTGTGGAAAGACTAATGGTGGATATGTAATTTCTTGAGGATTTTATTTTTGACTGCATTTTTATAAACGTCCATCTCTCAGGTGCTTTATGTCTTTCAAAATATAGTCTCCAAATATACTTGTAAACTCAGTTTATAAGCAAAATAATTTTAAAAAGGCATTTTGTTTAAAATTATAGTTGATAAAGAATAAGAACACACTAATTCTCAAACAGTGGGATATCTTTGAAATTATGATGTCATTGGTTCTTATGCTTTTGGGGGTTATTTCACCAGGAATCAAGTCTTTAAGCACAAAGGAAATCAAGAATGATGTTTTATTGTTTGCTTTGTTCTGCAGACAGGGTTTCTCACCACATAGCCCACAACAACTTTAAACCTATAGTTTTCCTACCTCAATTTCCCAAGTATTGGGATTATAGAACTCAGTGCGTGGGAGTGTACACACACACACACACACACACACACACACACACACACACACTCACACACACTTTTTTTTCTCTGTGTAGCCCTGGTTGTCTTGGAACTCGCTCCATAGACCAGACTGGACTCGAACTCAGATATCTGCCTGCCTCTGCCTCCTAAGTGCTGGAACCAATGGCGTGCGCCAAGATCCCCCAGCGCAATGTGTATTTGTCCACATTGGGTTCATTTATTTTGTGTGTTCACAAATAGTGGTCCGTGGACAACCTGTGGGAGCTGGCTCTCTCCCCACTACGTGAGCCCCTAGAATAGAACTTGGGTTCTTAGTGCCTTAGGGGTGGAAGTGGGCATTCTCTGTAGCCATCTTGCTGGCCCATTTTTTTTTTCATTCCTAATATTTGATGTTTTTGTTTGAGGACAATAGGACTATTCCTTCACAAATGTAAATCGCCCCATGTAAATCATCATTAGGAAGTATGGGAATGTTTCGTTGATTTATAAAATGGCAAGAAACCATTTGTGCTGTAACGAGGCAGAAGAGATGTTAGGACTTTAGGTCAGAAGGAAACTTATCGGGGAATGACAAGCTATTGGAATTCTGCCTGGGAGTCTCATGTGTAAGCGCTTCTCTTCAAAGTTGAGAAGCACCTCCTACCCTCTTCATCTTGTTTCCTTCATGTGCACTTTAGGGGGAAATAATTCTACATTAAACCTCATTACGCCACATATGACTTCATGTTTAGTTACAAGCATCTTGGTGAACTGGCTCTCAGTCATAGCATTCAAGTGTACTCAAAGAATAATCCAAATATAGTCTCATTGCTTAGAATCTGAAAGTAAGTTCTTTTAACTCCCCCTCAAGTTAGATCTTGTGAAAATAGTATTTATCCCTGTCACATCTTTATACTTCTCCACAGGAAATGTTTTACATCCTGATTGGTTTTGCTTTTTATTTTATTTTATTTTTTTTAGAAAGGACTTCCCAAGTGAACTCTGTAGAAGAATCAGATGAATGTATACAATAGTATCACCACACACTAAATCTGTGTGTCAACTCTGACCAACTAGAGTACGTGAGTGACAGGCAAAAAATATGCAATTGCAATCTGGGCATAGTAGTGTACGCCTTTAATCCCAGCAGAGGCAGAGAGCAGGTGAGTCTGTGAGTTTGTGGCCAGCCTGGTCTATAGACATAGCAAGTTTCATTTAGGCTAGCCAGGGCTACATGGTGAGATTCTGTCCAAAAAAAAAAAAAAAAAAAAAAGCAATCTCAGAAAAAGGAGGTGGTAGAGTTGAGCAATATTTACATATTCATTTTGAAAACTGCAAAGCAAAATATCAAGAAGTTTCAATGGGATTTGAAGTGGAAGTTTGAGTTGGCAATAGTTTCCAAAGAAACTACTTCAGGACTATTCCTATTTTATTTTCATTCTTGCCTTTAGGAACCTCTGAGCAGAAAAAGAGTCAAGAAGCCTGTCTTTAACCTCCCTCTACTGTGGCAAACAGTCACTCTCTCTTGGGAGCAATCAAGTTTCACTGTCATGCCTACTTCAAGAGGAAGAGAGGACCCCACTAAGGCTCCTTCCTTGATATGTCCAGAATTGTCCAGAATCTTCCAGAATGTTTGTCATGGAAGACTATCTGTGTTTGTTTTGGTTTTGCAGCTGGAGCCAGAACTTGCCCTTCCCTGAGAGGGATAGACTCCACCATTCCATGACTGTCCTCCAAGAAACTGGCCGCACAGGACTGCCTCTGCCTGCTGTTACAGCTGAGCCCCGCACCATGTGAAGAAACTACCTTTACCACAGCTGGCACTGGCCACTGCAGACTCCAGACTGGTGCTTCAAGGGTTCAGAACAGAAAGTTATCACCACAGACGAGAATGTCAGAAATAAAGTAGACTGAGTGTCCATTGACTCAAACAGCACTGTCTCCACTCAGACTGACCCATCCCCACTGCCATAAATGACTAATTTGGGAAGGATTCTAATTTCTTTCTGCCAGATTCACAGTTCTCTTGGCTACACATTCAGAGTCTGAGTAAGAGTTAGTCCATCCTCTCTCTCTCTCTCTCTCTCTCTCTCTCTCTCTCTCTCTCTCTCTCTCTCCCTCTCTGTCTCTCCTGGGAAAAGAGCCTTGTATTATCCAGGGTTCTCTAGAGGAACAGAACCAATGTTACCAAGGAGATTTGTTAGTCTGGCTTCCATGACTTCCATGACACAGGCCGGGTAAGCCAACAATGGCCATCCACATGCTGAAGAGGCTGAGAACTCTGGCGTTGCTCACTCCATGATGCCTCAGAAGTTGCAGTCCGTCATTGAATACCTGGAGGATTCCTGGGGAGCTGTGAGTCTTCAGTGCCTAGGGAAGACTGAAGGGCTGGGTTCCAATGTCAGCCAAAAGATGGAAGCAGAGGCAGCAGCAGAACAGATGCACTTAGCATCAGGCAGGGGAGGCAATAGGCAAAGGTAGCACTCCTTTGTGAAGCGATACCATGACCAAAGCAACTTATAGAAGAAAGAGTTTATCAGAAGCTTAGAGTTTCAGAGTGTGAGTCCATGGCCACTGCAGAGAACATGGCAGCAAGCAGGCAGTTACAGTGCTAGAGCAGCAACTTTTTAGATTGGTCCTTACCTGAGTGTGATTTTAGTTGTCTTATATTAATTGGATTATATCAAAACTGCTCTAGAGCACTACAATCCTTGTGTTCTTATGGAAGGCAAATCTATATTTTCCTGTAGGTATTTCATGCAGGTAGAAGCTGCTAAGATGAATTAGCAAAATCAGCCATCACTCATTGCTATGGAAATTATGCTCAGAGGTCTCCTCTTTACCTCAGTTCTAGGCTTGACTCTACTGAATAGCCTTGACCATCCATGATTGCTGAATGCTGATTCAAGGTTCAGCTTGGGCGTGGGAAGGGTGTGATAGGAATTTGGCTAGATAAGAGATGAGCAAAATGAAGTCAAGACTGCTGATAACACCACCACTTTATATCTGTAAATCAAAGGTCACAAAGATTAGGTAGGTGATTGACTCCAACTTCTTTGAACTGGTGGGAATCACTCCAATAATCCCTTGAATGCTTGAGACTGTAAGGGGAGCCCAGGCCAGGGAAGCCTGAAGGACAAAGCAGTGAAGGTTAGAGACAAAGAAACACTGTGAGAACTGGAGGGGGAGATTCCTGAAGCTTCCTGATGTTGTGAGAGCCAAGGAGGCGATGTGCATCTCTCAGAGTTAATTGTCCTTTATGTGTGTATTATATACCTGGCATAGTCCCAGATGACAGGGATGAAAAGCAAAGTACTTGCTTGATTGAGCTGACATTCTAGCTCTGCGGAAAGACAGCAGGCTTGAAGGAATGTGCTTGAGGAGAAGAGAAGGCTCTGGAAAATGCAGGCTCTTTCAATGGAGAGCGCTAGAGGTGGGGAAGGTCAGGGATCAAGTGAAGGGTGTCACAAGGTCTTCTCTAAGCAAGTGACATCTGAGATTGAGAATGACAATAAGGTGTTCACAAATACACCTTGGGAAGAAGGGCTGCGATGTGTTTTAAACAAACTTAAGGAGCACAGAGGTGGGGCTCTCCAGTATTCAGTAAACAAAAAGGAAGCTGAAGAGAATGGAGCATGGGAGGGGAAGAGAAGAAACCTGGGCAGGGCTTTCAGGCTACAGAGGGGTTCAGCTTGTTACAACTGCCCTGGAAAGCAAACCACTGAGAATTTATAGAAAATGCCACCATTTCCACTAAGAAACCATCCTCTGTGATTGACACTTTTATGTCACCATGGCTTCTGTGTATATTAATAAAAACTGAGGTCAGATTAATAAAAGTAGAACAGTGGCTTTACCTACGCATGATTCTGAGCATGAGATATCTTTAATAAAAGCTTGATAAGGTCTGTTCTTATCTGATGTCTGTCTTTCATGGAGAAAAGCAGTCTTTGAGAAAAGGGGTCATGTGCAAGACAGGCAGCTGGCTCTGAGAGGTGGGTCAAGGGGGAAAATGGGACAGAAAGCTCAGTCTGAACAAAAGATCAGCAATAAAAAAAGTTTATGGAAAGTAATAAAGATGAGGAAGTTTAGGTTAAAATAAAAACAAAATGAAACTTCCCATAATAAACTGGAAATGGGAAGTGAAGGAAAAAGACACATATTTTGTTTGGAAACAGCATAAACTTCCCTTCTGAGTATATTTAATGGACCAAGATTTGGAGGAGTGTTATCATCACATCACAGGAAAGGAACAACTATTACTGCTAGTTTTCAGACCCTGGGACAAGGGAGTGAGGTGCATATTTTACATATCAAAGTATACATGACATCCAGGTTCTCCCAGCATCCCTCAGTCTCTGCCCCCTCAGCATACCCTGTCCCCAACCTGGAACTTTCCAGGCATGGGCTGGGCTACCCTTCCCCCAGAGGCTCTACCCTATATAATTCAGACATTTTGGTCTCTGAGGTCTTTCACTCTCTCCTCCATCCCCTCTCTCCTTCTATCTTTCTTCATGCATGCTCTTTCTTTTGCTCTCTTCCTCCTCTCTCCTCTCTCCTTTCCCTTAGTGACTCTCCTGGCCTTCCTTGGGGCCAGTGAACTTGCCCTCCAGAGAGCAGTTTCCCAATAAATATGCATACACACACACACACACACACACACACACACACACACACACACACACACAAATCTGGTTTTAATTGGCTCATTTCACTGGCCTAGAAATAACTTATCACACATTTACATTTTTCCAGAAGAATTTTAAAATGATGTGTATAGTCTTCTTGTGCAATACTGAGAGACATTTTCAGCAACAAGTGATGCAGCATGCCTGTGATCCCAGCATTTGGGCAGTGGAGGCCAAAGTATCAGGAGTTCTAGACAGCCAGCTACTTAGAGTGTTTGGGGCCAGGCTGGGCTACATGAGACCCTGTCTCAAAACAAACAAAAAAAGATATATTTTTTATGAAAATACTCTAAACCAAACCAAAACATAAGCAATGTAAAGCTTCAAAAGATGTTTCATAGTCATGTAAATAGCTACAATTAGTATTTTAATTACGTCTTCCTGTCTTTGTTTTCTAGGCAGGCACCCACCCCCACACACATACATACTAACACACACACACACACACACACACACACACACACACACACACATTCACAAATATATATATCTTTTGAGACAGTCTCACTGGTCTCTGATGAATATGAGATGTATATTTTGGAGGAGTAATTTCATATGCTAAGGCAGAGCTCTGGCTGGTCTTGAACTCCCAGAGATCAAACTGCCTCTGCCTTCTGAGTGCTGGGATTAAGGCTCTTACCATCATGTGTATTTATATTTCAATAGTATTTTTATTATTGTGTGTGTGTGTGTGTGTGTGTGCGTGTGTGTGTGTGTGTGTGTGTGTGTGTGTACAGTGGGAGTGTGTGGGACTGCTTGTGGAGGGCAGAGGGCAGCTTCGTGAAGTTGGTTCTTTAGAGGACAGTTCCTGGAAAGAAGCTGCCTACACAGGCTGATGCCCTGATAGCTCCAAGCACCATGAAGAGCTTGGTATGTTGGTCGCTGATCCAATAGCCTAGATGCTGTTTCTTTTGGGTCCTCATTAACCCCATAAAAAGCCATCCCTTGTCCACCTCTGCATCAGACCTGGCATCCTGGTAAACAGATAAAAACCTTTGCAAAGTGTTAACTTAACAAAACTCTATTCTTTACCGATGGAAAGACTAAGAAGGCTATCAGATAGAATCTGGATCCTATTGCTGAGATTCATCCGCCCGCTCAAGCCATCCACTTAAGGTTTTCGTCAATTATTTTAAAATGGCCTTGATTCACACCTTTATTTGTTCTGTTACTATAAAACCTCTATGAAGCTGCTTCTACACTGGGGGGCCTAAATACACACTCCTAGACCATGGTCACTCAAATTTGACTACAGAATAAATGTTCTCTTATTCCCTTTGAGGTGAGAGTCGAGTTCCTTTGTGTGAAGCATTCTTTCCACCTTCATGTATGATCTGGGGACCAAACTCAGGTCCCCAGGTTTGCCCAGCTCCCCTACCTGCTGAGCCCTCTTGCCAGCCTCCTTCAGATGTATATTTTGGAGGACCAATTTCATATGTGATACCATTTTAATTTTTTGCAATTTATTGCTATACAGATTGTCTATTAAGTTACTGACATTTTCTCCTTTTTCTACAATAATTCTGTACTTGGTAAAGGTAAATATAGTATCATGCTGAAATTGGTTGATGTAGAGAAAAGCTGACTAACTGCTGTTGTATGGACTAAATATGGCAGAGTTCAAGTTTTGGGCATGGTAGAATTAGATTTTGAAGTTTATAATACATTTTTTTTCAAATTAAGGTTTTTTTTCTTGATGCCATTGTATCTACCCCTCCCACTTGTAGAAAGTCTTCTGTGAGCTGATATAGATGATAAAGGTTAGGAAACACAGCAAGTGCTAGATCTCAGGTATTATGTGGGAAGATGTGTGTTACAGGTCAAGAAAATAGAAAACAATTTTTGAAAGACCTGACCCCCTTATGAGGAAAGTTAGACCCCTAGCACACTTGGAAATAGGACTATAAAACCTCTATGAAGCTGCTTCTACACTGGGGGGCCTAAATACACACTCCTAGACCATGGTCACTCAAATTTGACTACAGAATAAACGTTCTCTTATTCCTTTTGAGAAATAGGATTGAAATTGCATGCTTGGCCAAACTCCACCTGGCTGCATTCTTTCCCCTAAGAAATGGTTGACCTTGGCCTGGCCCCAGGGCCAGAGGCACAATGTTCCAGGAACTAGCTAACCACAAAAATGTTTGTGCAACTGCCTTGTGACTAACTTAGAACATTCTGTACTTCCCCATAATGCAAATTCTTTCTGTTCTTGTGGTTTTTTTCCTTTAAATACCCCTGACTTCAGCTGTTCAGGGTCGAACTCCTCTGCCCCTGTGTGGGTTATGAGCTCGACCCCAGTGCACTGGTTCTCCAAATAAACCTCGTGTGATTGCAGCAAGGATGGTCTTTCGTGAGTTCTTGGGGGGGTCGCATCATCCTGAGACTTGAGTGAGGGTCTCCCCAGCTCGGGGGTCTTTCATTTGGGGGCTCGTCCCGGGATTTGCGACCACCCTCGACTCTGAAAACCTATTTGGAGGTGAGATTCTGTTTGTGTTCTTGTTCGTCTGTGCCGGTTGAAGTCTGAATCTGTATTTTCGGTTTGCGAGCAGTCTGGTTTGCAGTTGCTCGAGTCTCTGTAAGGGGACGACGATCTCCCAGTCTCGGGTAGAGGCTGGGGGCATGATCGGCTGACAGGCTAGGGGATCACCGACTGTCGCCCTGGGAGATGTCCCAGGAGGTCTGGAGGGACCCCAGGGACACCTGGGAGATTCCCGTCGGGGTGCCGGAGAGGACAGGGTCCTCCCGGCCATCTGTTTTTCTGATGTTTTTGTCTGTCTGTGCCAGCTGATTGGTTGTATGCACTGGCCGCCAGTGGCAGGGGCGAGCTGGGGTGAACTGTTGTCTTCTGTTCTGTTTTGTGTTCTGTGCTCTTAAGACTGAAACTGACTGACGACGGGTTTTTTTCTTTGTTTGTTTGTTTGTTTTGGACATCGGACAGATTCATCCAGTTAAACACGGAAAAAGTTAGGGGGGAAAAAAAAGGTGGGGACCGGTTGTTGCTCAGCAGGAGGAGGAGTCATGGGGGCTCAAGCATGACTCTGTGGTCCCCTGCTGTGAACAGAGACAAGATGATTGCCCTGAGGCAAAATGCCAGACAGTAAAAGCTGCCTGCTTCCTACAAGCAGGTAATCATAAGACAGAATTTTAAAGATTGGCATAATAAAGTCCTGCAAGACATCTCATATGATTTGAACATGGGCTCCATGGGAATTTTGGGTTAATATGCTGGCATGACAAATTAGAAAATGCCTAGAAATAGGTCCATATAGTATATGTGTAGTTTACTTCATTTGTTTTAAATTGTTTTAATTATCAAAATGGGTATGATTCTAAGTTTTGTGATTCTTTTATTATT
>CM052704.1:99879372-99984811 GCA_028551405.1 Uromys caudimaculatus | reverse complement strand
TCCAAAATAGGGGCCCAGATATATTTCCTGCCCAATGGGCCACAATAAGCTGGCCCAAACAGAGAGACCTCTCTGACTGACTCTTACCAAAAGTCGAGGCTACCTGGTTTACAGACGGGAGCAGTTTTCTCCATGAAGGTCAGAGACAAGCAGATGCTGCTGTGGTGGACAGCACAATCGTCATCTGGGCGGAACCTCTACCCCCTGACACGTCAACAAAGGAAGTGGAGTTAACTGCCCCCACCAAGGACTTAGAACTTGGAGCCTGCAAGAAAATCAACATCTATACGGATAACAGGTATGCCTTTGCCACATCCCACTACCACAGAGCTATATGCTAAGAGAGAGGACTGCTCACACCAGAGGAAACAAACAAATCCTGGATCTCTTAGATGTCCCAATGAAGCCAGTAACCGTGAGTATTATTCATGCCCAGGACATCAGGAAGAAAGCAAGTAAGCAAAAGACTTACTAGGCCAAATTCACAGATGGACTCATTTATGTGATAAAAAGCTTGTCCATGTCCAAACAGTTAAGGGATCTAGAGTATATAAGACTCAGGTTCTGGGCCAGAAAGATAGTAGGACAGTGTAAGATATGCTGACAAGTGAGTGCTTATGCAGCCAAGAATAAACAGGGCAAAAGACCTAGGGGGAACAGCTTAGAGTATATTGAGAGGTCAATTTTACAGAAGTTAAGCCAGGAAAATGTGGTTACAAATACCTTCAGGTATTCATAGCTACTTTCTCTAGATGGGCTGAAACATTTCCCACCAAGCAGGAAGCAGCTGCTATGGTTTCCAAGAAGAAATTTCCCTGAGATTTAGAGTGCCCAAGGCAAGTGGATAAGATAATGGTTCTGCATTTGTCAGGTAAGCCAGGGGGTGGCAAAAGTATTGGGGACAGATTGGAAACTTCATTGTGAGTACTGTCCCCAAAGCTCAGGGCAGGTAGAGAGACCTTAACTAAATTGACCTTGGAGGCTGGCTCGGACTGGGTGGTGCCCCTCCCCTTGGCCCTGTTCCAAGTTCGGAACACCCCCTTCCATTTTAACCTGACCCCTTTTGAGATCCTGTGTGGTACCCCAACTCCCTTGGTGTACACTGAGCTCTCCCAAGAGGTATCCCACAGTATGAGATTTGACCCAAACTGTCTGCCTTAAATGCTCCAGGGGTGCCAGAGACCCCTTACCACTTCCAGACTGGTGACAGGATCTATGTAAAGAGACACTGGACACAGTCGCTGGAACCCAGATAAAAGAGACCCTTCCTGGCACTGCTAGTTACTCCCACAGTCCTCAAGGTAGACGGTATTGAGGCCTGGGTGTACACTTCTCGTGTGAAACCTGCAGATGCCCTGCTCCTCAGAGACCCCCACTAGATGGTACAGAAGATGGACAATCTGCTCATGTTCAGATTTTCTTGACCTTTATCATGACTGTTTGTAGTACCTTTAGACAGCACTCACTGTCTCCCTTCTGTTGTGACTGGGGTGGCTGGGGCAGTCATCAAGACCTCAGCTTTGGTCTTACAAAGGAAAAACCATCAGTCATCTTAAGGAATCACTGACTTCATTATCAGAAGTAATACTATACAATTGGAGGAGATTAGACTTAACTTTTCCTCCAGCAAGGAGGGCTATGTGCTGCCTTAGCTGAAGAAGCTTTTGTATATTCTGGGGTTGTTAAAGATTCAAATGCCAAGGTGAGAGCAAGTAGGGTTAGCCAAGTGTAAGAAAGAGAGAGGAAACAGAGTCAGGGCTGGTTCAAGTCTTGGTTTAACATCTTAGTTAACAGCTCTCATATTTACCCTGTTAAGACCTTAATTGTTCTTCTATTGTTGACTTTTGGCCCCTATATATTTGAACCACTTGCCAGGATATAACAAATGGCGGATATGCAGTACTGGATTAACCCCTTGTGTCTCTACTTCTGTTTTCAACCAGTCTACTGATTTTTGTATTATGGTCCAGCTTGTTGCTCGAGTCTATTATCATCCTGAAGAAGTGGTCATTGATGAATATGGTTTCTGACCCACCTGATTCAAAAGAGAACCTATATCTTTGACCCTAGCAGTCATGCTTGGGCTAGGGGTAGCGGCCGGAGTACGAACAGGGACCGCAGCCCTGGTCAATGGACCACTGCAGTTAGAGAGAGGATTGAGCAAGCTTCAGACCACCATGAACGAGGACCTTCAAGCTTTAGAAAAGTCTGTCAGTAGCCTGGAAGAATCCTTAACCTCCCTATCAGAAGTAACTCTACAAAACAGAAGAGGGTTAGATTTGCTATTCCTAAAAGAAGGAGGATTATGTGCAGTCTTAAAAGAAGAATGTTGCTTTTATGTTGATCACTCAGGGGCCATTAGGAACTCCATGAGCAAGCTTAGAGAAAGGTTAGAAAGACGAAAGAGAGAATGGGAGGCTGGACAGGGGTGGTTCGAAGCACGGTTCAGCAAGTCGCCTTGAGTGACGACTCTGTTTTCTGCCTTAGCAGGACCCCTGCTGATTTTATTCCTTTTGCTCACTATTGGACCCTGTTTAGTTAATAGATTAATAGCTTTTGTCAGGGAACGAGTAAGGGCTGTACAGATTCTAATGTTAAGACAGCAATACCGGGCTTTGGGGGACCACGACAAACAGGTCTATGACGATACAGAAATATAGTTCTAAGATTAGAACTAGGCACTAGAAGAAGTGGGGAATGAAAGACCTGACCCCCTTATGAGGAAAGTTAGACCCCTAGCACACTTGGAGTCAGAAACAGAAATAGGACTGAAATTGCATGCTTGGCCAAACCTCACCTGGCTGCATTCTTTCCCCTAAGAAATGGTTGACCTTGGCCTGGCCCCAGGGCCAGAGGCACAATGTTCCAGGAACTAGCTAACCACAAAAATGTTTGTGCAACTGCCTTGTGACTAACTTAGAACATTCTGTACTTCCCCATAATGCAAATTCTTTCCGTTCTTGTGGGTTTTTTTCCTTTAAATACCCCTGACTTCAGCTGTTCAGGGTCGAACTCCTCTGCCTCTGTGTGGGTTATGAGCTCGACCCCAGTGCACTGGTTCCCCAAATAAACCTCGTGTGATTGCAATAAGGACGGTCTTTCGTGAGTTCTTGGGGGGTCGCGCCATCCCGAGACTTGAGTGAGGGTCTCCCCACTTCGGGGATCTTTCATTTTAAGTAGAGATGAGTATAAAACTGTGCACAAGTTCAGCAGCACTCTAGAACAAAGAGAAACCAGCTCCGTGAAGGAAAGGCTAGTGTCTCCGTTAAACACATCTGTGATCCAGATGCTACCTATCTGAAACACCGAATACCAGCTGGCTTGAGATGAACTCCAGAGCTCTAGGGCTAGGCTGCTCATTAAATTAGCCACGGGCACCAGGGGAGGCTTTTATTTTGATCATATTTACTTCTTCCCACACCTGCTAAGCCCCTTCATCTTCCCAGTCAGCTCCCTTTCTACTTTCTTGATGTGCGTGCGTGTGTGGGTGCACACACGAGATGACCCAGTGAATCTCATTATGTTATTTACAGAAGCATGGACACTTTACCCATGGCTATACCACTGAAGAAAATGTCTGTCTCTACCCCTACATCATTTAAAGTTAACTGCATATAAAACCTCAGGGATGGTGGGGCCTGTGGCAGTAGTAATTAAACTGCTCTTAGCTCCCCGGTGCGTGCGCGCTTCTCACTACCGCCTCAACGTTGTGGATTCTTGAATGAAACACACACACACACACACACACACACACACACACACACACACACACACACACAGCCTTATTTTTAATATGCCCTAAGCTCAAAGGTTGGGCCACTCCCAAACTTTCACGTTGCTAACACCGCCCCTCCAAAACTCCTGACTCAGAGTTACTGTTACTGTGTCCTGCAGTGCCCCTGACTGATCCTCCTGCTCCCCTGGTATGGCCTTCAAGAGTACAGCAGCCATGCCATGCCATTGATCAGTGGCTCTCACCACTTCTTGTCTTTCTCCAGCTCTTACACGCTCCACTTTGTCTTCTGTAACTTCTGGACCTTTGAGGAGGTGACAGAGATAGCCCATTTATAGCAAGACATTCAACAGTTAAAGATTCTCTGTACATTGACCACTTATGAGCCTCTGTGGTCACTGCTGATCACTGCAGAAGAACACTTGCCTAACTAAGTCCGCAGCAGCACACTTCTGTGGGCATAGGTATAGTTATTTATAAGGTAGCGTGAAGGTACACCATGTGCAACTAGCAGGACAACAGCAATTACGTCCCTCATAGGACTTATGACCTCCCTAGCCACAGACTTTCGAGTGGATTTATAGTACCAGACGTAAACTCTCCCCTGTAAAGCAGGCATCAAATCAGGAAGCAGTTGGTTATTCCCAGGACAGGTCTGCCGCTATTGTAGGTGTGTTGTACCCAGGGGGAACAGCAGGGTAAGATTGTTGATGACAACTGACCCCTGGCAGCCTTCATGGCATCACCTGACACAGGGCACTAGCCACCAGGGAGGATCTTCCAGCCCACTTCATTTCTCCATTCTGTGACCAAGATGCATGGTATCTTCAGCAAGAGGGTCTTACCATTTAGGCCTGGTGGGTAGTTAGCAGCAGTGCCAATTTTCTTGCACTGTTTTGAGAGACCTCAGGAGCTTCCCTGGCCAATGGCTTGTAGTGAGACCACCCACTCCTGGTGCTGGGGTTTTTGTTTAATCACCTGTGGCTTCTCAGAGCAACTTTGTCAGCCTACACAGCTGAGCATTGAGCACTTGAAATGTGTAGTCTAAACTGAGATCACACTAGATTTTGACAGTATGCAAAGTAAAATCTAGTTTATATATAGTAAACACAAGCTTTTATTTTATGATTTTGATTTATAAAATGATCATATTTAGACTTAGTGTCTTAAATAAACTAGCATTAAATTTACTTTCACCTGTTTTCATTTTAAAAAAAATGTAGCTTCTAGATGGTTCAAAGTTATACATATGGATCAGGGCTTATTTCAACTATTGATATTGCTCTAGATTTTGAAAATACAAATAAGAAAATGGTAAACTACAGCTACTCAATCACTTAAATAAAGTGACAAGAACAAGAGAAGCCGCACTGTCCTTAAGTGTCTGCTCTGTGACATAGCAGTCTGGAGGGAGAGTTTTGGTTGGTGACACAGGTGGCTTTTATTGGCCAGATCTGCAAGAGAAAACCCTCTGCTCATTGTTCTCCACTGACCACAATGGAGTCAAGAGGTTTTACAGCAAAGAAGGTAAGAACTGCTTCACCGCAGAAGGGAGAAAGAAAAGAAAAATTCATACTACGGAGTATCAAAAACTCAAAAACCACACTGGGCTTCAAAGGTAATTTAGCCTTTGGTTATCACGTTCAACTGTCTCTATGTAATGAAATTAACTGTAAACAAATGAATTAAGTGGCACTGCTGCTCTTTCAGAATACACACTACAGAGTTTCAGATGCTAAAGAGCCCAAAATAATTAATTTTATTATTGATGATACACACTCCATATGCAAAATGTCTCAGAAGCAATTGAGGAATTTGGCAATTCTAGAAGAGAGAGACAGAGAAAGAGAGAGAGAGAGAGAGAGAGAGAGAGAGAGAGAGAGAGAGAGAGAGAACCAAACTACAGGATTCTTTCAAACCTCAAACTCAGAGTCAGCACCCTGGAATGGCATAGAGGCAGGAACAGCTCTGAGCTCCCATCTCAAACTACAAGCAGCAAGCAGAGAGAGCAAAGTCGGAATGGAGCAAGATTTTGAAACCTCGAAGCCCACCCTGACTGATATGCTTCCTCCAGCAAGGCCACACCCCCTAAACTTCTAGAAACAGTACCATCAACTGGAGATCAAGTATTCAAATGCCCATGGGGGACAGTCCCATCAGACCACTGTAGTGTGTGCACACGGGTAGCACACACTCATGTACATGCACCATTCGTACAGCGCACACCCAGAGGAAACATTTGTTTATACATCAGCGCATGCCACTTTTAGAATTGTTTCTTCTTTGACTTAGAGTCATCGTGTCACTAATATGCTGGACAGCACTGCACTACGTTGATTACAGTGCTACCTCTCTGACCACTCCAAGTAGAGAGGAACACCCCCATTGCAGAGCCAACAGAAATATAACATCCAACCCGGACTAGCATGTGCTGGGGGAGGGCTCTCCCATTATAGTGCAAGACTTGATATAAGATGAATTCATCTTGTTGTTGTTGTTTAGCACAGATTTATTTATTACTTTTTTTTTTACTTATTCACTTTACATTCCGCTAACTGCCCCGCTCCTAGCCACCCTTTCCCACAATCCTTCCCTCACCCCCTCCTCTTCTGGGAGTGGGTGGGGACCCTCTGGGTATTCCCACACCTGGGCACATCAAGTCTTTGCAGGGCTAGGCACATCCTCTCCTACTGAGGCCAGACAAGGCAGCTCACCCATACATATCTCACATACAGGCAGCAGTTTTGGGATAACCCCTGCTCCAGTTGTTCGGGACCCACATGAAGACCAAGCTGCATGTCTGCTACATGTGTGCAGGGAGGCCTAGGTCCACCCCATGCACGTTCTTTAGTTGGTGGTTCAGTCTCTGAGAGCCGTGTTAGTTGACTCTGTTGGTCTTTCTGTGGAGTTCCTATCCCCTTAGGGGCTGCAATCCTTCCCCCCTACTCTTCTATAAGAGTTCCCAAGCTCCATCCACTGTTAGGCTGTGGGTGTCTGCAGATGCATTCATCTTATATGTTACGTCTTACAATGCATTTTTCTTTAGAAACAGTATTATAAATGTGATTTGGGGCTTGGACTATCTACAAAGGCTTACTTAGGACATGCTGTAGCAAGAGCACAGAATCATTCATTAAAAGGTCTTCAGTGGACCATAAAGAGTACCAAATTCCTGCTTTTAGATTCAGAGGTGGCATAGTATGGTACGTGGCAACTGGGATCCATAACATCCACCAATAGTGTTTCTGGATGTACTGAAAAAGGCAAATCAATGACACCTGGCACCAGTGTCTACCAGGATGGATGCTTGATCTTTTAACATCAGTCTGCTCTCCTTCCACCTGAATGAAATTATCTTTGCTCACATTTGTTTTTATAGATTTCTAGCATGTAAATAAAATGATCTTTTAGAGATTAACATTGGCAGTTTCTGTACCTGAGTTATCTTTAAACAAGGGGTGAAGCTCAGGGCAGGTTGCTGTTTATAAATACCTTTCAAGCCAGCTCCAGAATGTTAATGCATATGTTCAGTTTGTGCATCCTTGATAGGAAATAAGCATGCATGATAAGCGTGCTTCAGAACAGTACTTCTACAGTGTAGAGCCTTGCCTTGGGGATTGTCTTAGTTAAGGTTGGAATTTCGAAAAGAGGAAAACATTTAATTGGGGCTAGCTTACAGGTTGAGAGGTTTAGTCCATTGTTACCGTGGCAAGAAGCATGGTAGCATACAGGAAGACATGTTCTAGAGAAGGAGCTGAGAGCTCTACATTTCGATCAGCAGGCAGCATGAAGAAAGACACTGGGCCTGCCTGGCTTGGACATGGGAAACTCAAAGCCCACTCCTAGTGATACATTTCCTCCAATAAGACCACACCTACCCCAATAAGGACACACCTTCTAATAGTGCCACTCCCTGATGACTCAGCATTCAAGTCTATGAGCCTATAGGAGCCATTTTTAACCAGACCAGCCTAGGGATGATCTTTGACTGTTGTACACATTTTTACAGCAGCAACATTCTTCTCTTTATAGCCTGCCATTGCATCAGACCAACAAAATAAGACCTACAATGAGGAGAGACCAGTGTGGAGCCGAGATGGTCACCAAAGACTCAGCTCTACTGTAGGGAGAGTTGCTGGTGTCTCTGTGCCTCGGCCTCCTTTCTGTACACAACAATCATGGAATTGGTTATGACCAAGGATGTGAGTGTCCGTAAAGGCTGTGGATTCCAAGTCAAGGCGACAAAATAAAACCCAGTGTGAGTTCATAACACTTTCTTCTATGGTCATATCTTGAAGAACATAATGCCCTGAGACAGAAGCAACCTGGACCCCCACATCAGTACTTGGAAGAGTTTGGTCAAATAGCATTCCCTGACTAAGTACATCTACTTCGAGTGGGGTTTGGATGAGAAGTCAGTTCTTAATGCTCTCTATCCTATCTGTGTTAGTACTGCTTAGTTGGGCCATTAGCCTACTGTTATTAATGGGCAATGTAACTGACTAGATTGAGGTTGGTTTGAAGAGAAATGAACAGTACCAAGTTCACAAATACTAGAGTGTGGAGCATGATCTGTCATTGTGGTACATCTTGATCAACGCAGATTTGCATGAGAAGACAGCTATGTGTATTAATCAGGGTTTTTGAGAAGAAGAGAACTTATAGGATAAAATCTATCTTTCTATCTATATATCATCTATCATTTATCTAGTATACATAAACGATATACATATATACATGGAATATGATATATATGCACATATATTCATAGATGTGTACACATAAATATAAATACAAATATAAATAAAATAAATATAAGTATAAATATAAATATTTATTAGAATGGCTTAGAGACTATGATCCAGATAGCTGGATCTACCAATGGAAGGTTCAAGAATCCAGTAGTTGTTTAGTCCATGAGGCCGGATATTTCAGCTGGTCATCAGTATATGCCAGAATCCCAAAGAAGAAGTAGACTCTAATGTTAATAAAGGAATGAACTTGATAGTGAGAGTGAGGACAAGCAGGCAGAGGGAAAGCTTCCTTCTTCCATGTCCTTTATACAGCCTGCCACCAAAAAGTGTGGCTCAGATTAAAGGTGGACCTTTCTACTTCAAAAGATCCAGATTAAAAGTGGGTCTTTCTACTTCAAATGATTTAGTTAAGAAAAAAAAAATCCTTCACAGGTGTACCCAGCTGCTCATGTTTTAGTTAACTCCAGATGTAGTCTAGTTGACCACCAAAAAATAGCCATCACACTGTGTTCTGAGAAACTTAGAGACCAAAAGGAAGTCAAGCTAGGATGGAGTGAGCATGAGTAGCATCAGGAAGCAGTGCATGATGGGTGCAGTTCACTGTACAAAAAGGCCAAGGTGGCTGGAGTGGGGGACCGATGTGGAGTGACAATCTGAGGGAGAAGTGGAGAGATAGTTAAGGTCCCAGGGAGGCTGGGTGTGGAAGGTATCATGAGTAACAGGAAGCATACATACAGATCCATCTTTCTTCTCCTCCAGGCAAGTCACATCCAGGCTGTGTGTGCACTGGTGGGAATGCATGGCACCAGTCTTCATCGCACCTCAACAGACAATCCCCCTCCCTCTTTGCCAATGAGCTTTCTGACTCTGAGGCAGCACTTCTGAAGATGTTCCGAGCATGAGCTGCTGAGGTTATTGAAGCTGGCCATTCCTGTAACAATTTCCCCTTTCCAGCTGAAGCTACAGAAGGGATAGATAGGTCTACCTAGCCCAGGACTTGTCAGGAGATGTCTGCTGGGAACTTCTGGAAATGTTTCTGTTCACTGATTAAAGGAAAGACATGCTTAAGAAAATCATGTCTTTCCTGTCTTCCCAGGTTCTTTTCTTTGAACTTGACTGTGATACCTGGAGCTAGTGCTATCAGCTGGAAGCCTGTGGTGTTTTGAATAAGAATAGTCCCCACAGGCTCACGCATTTGAACGCCTAGTCACTGGGAAGCAGAACAGTTTGGAAGGATTAAGAAGTGTGGCCTTTGTTGGAGTAGGTGTGGTTTTGCTGGAGTAAGGGTGTCATTGTGGCTTTGAGGTTTTAAAGCCCATACTGTACCCAAGCTCATTTTCTCTGCCTTCTTGCTGCAGGTCAAGATGTAGCTCTCAGCTACTTCTCCAGCACCGTTTGTGCTGCCATGTTTCTTGCCATGACAATAATGGACTAACGGCCTGAAACTGTAAACAAGCCCCAACTAAATGCTTTCCTTTATAAAAGTTGTTTTGGTCATGGTGTCTCCTCACAGCAATAGAACAGTGACTAAGATGAGGCCCTACAAGCAGATAGGATAGGGAGATGGGCAGATAGCATATTTGATGACATGTCATAGTTACAAAAAGTACATTGAGACTTCCATCCACTTTCATAATCCTGACAAAAGGGGATAATTGGACATCTTTATAGATTCAGCCACAACTATATAATATTTTTTGCTATGTGTATTAAAAGCACTCCTGACTTGTGAACTCTGCAATACATTTCTTTTTCAAAAGTCAGCAAAAATTTTCATTCATTCCAATGCGTGGTTCGCTGTACCTGATGATGTCACACACAGAAATGGATCTCCATGCTGAGCAAAGAGAATTTAAGCAGTCAAGTCAAGACCCTGCCATACATACATATAAATATCTTGGGCACAGATACAAAAGAGACAGATGAACCCAAAATGGATTATCTAAAGCCCTCTTAAATGCAATGTGTAAAGAAGAGCCTTAAAGGACAATTTCTAAAATGCAGAAGTCAAGTAATTCATAGCTCAGCCATCAGTGACAAGACTCAGAAGCAAACGACAAGCATTCAGAAGATAGAAGGAAATTATGTTATATACAAGTGTGATGGCTTGAATAGAAATGCCCCCTGTAGACGCTTTGAATGTTTGGCCCATAGGGAGTGACACTATTACCACTATTACTTGTTGGAGGAAGTGTGTCATTGTGGGGGTGAGCTGTGAGGTCTCTTATGCTCAAACTATGCCCAATGTGATGCACAGTCTCCTTCTGCCTTCAGATCAAATTATAGAATGACTAAGCCAGTTCAGTCAGTCAACAGGATCTCCAGTGCAGGAATAAGGATTAAAAAGAAAAAAAGACAATTAAACAACATTGTAGCATGACCCCAGCCAGTTCTGAGGCTGAGGTAAGTTTATTTTTTTCCAACCTGCTTTTATACCATTTTAATTACATGCAAATAATAAGGTTAAGCAGTACAATAAACACAAATAGTCAAGGAACAAGCAAGGCAATAAACAAAGTCCTGTGATCTCTGTTTCTAAGGGCTTATCAGGATGACCAAGATATCTGAGCCTACTTCCCTGTCCTAGCCCAAAGTCATATTCATGCCTGAAGCCTACTTCTTTTGTTCTAGTCTAAAATCAGATTCCTGCCTGAACTTACTTCCTTGTCATGGGCCAATGTCAGATTTCTGCCAAGCAGCCCCCAAAGCTCTCCACAATAGAACTCTCAGCTCCTCCTCCATCACCTATGTCTACTGCATGCTGCCATGTTTCCTACCACGGTAAAAATGGACTAAACCTCTGAAACGGTAAGCCAGTGAAAGACCCCCGAAGTGGGGAGACCCTCACTCAAGTCTTGGGACGGCGTGACCCCCCCCAAGAACTCACGAAAGACTGTTCTTGCTGCAAATGCAAGAGGTTTATTCAGGGACCCAGTGCACTGGGGCCGAGCTCATAACCCACGCAGGGGCAGAGGAGTTCGACCCTGAGCAGTAAAAGTCAGGAGTATTTAAAGGAAAAAACCACAAAGCAAGGAGTGGGGAATGGAAAGAATTTGCATTATGGGGAAGTACAGAATGTTCTAAGTTAGTCACAAGGCAGTTGCACAAACATTTTTGTGGTTAGCTAGTTCCTGGAACATTGTGCCTCTGGCCCTGGGGCTAGGTCAAGGTCAACCGTTTCTTAGGGCAAAGAATGCAGCCAGGTGGGGTTTGGCCAAGCATGCAATTTCAGTCCTATTTCTGTTTCTGGCTCCAAGTGTGCTAGGTGTCTAATTTTTCTATAAGGGGGTCAGGTCTTTCACCAGCCTGTAATTAAATGTTTTCCTTTGTAAGAGTTGCCTGGGTCATTGTGCCTTTTCATAGCAATAGAAAGCCTAACTAAGACAACAAGGCACAATGATATTCTCCCTGAAATTATGACATTATTGACTTTTTTAAAAAAGGACTTAGGATTAAACTTTTAAAATCAGAAGTAAATATTAAAACTTCCACTATGCACCATTTTAGTGAAGGATTCATGTTAAATCAGAATAAACCTTGCTGTTTATACAGAGACATAAGTATCATCAGCATGATGAAAGTCATTATGGCGGTAGTATCTGAGTGTTCTTTACAACCTGTGACATGATTCTGAAGTGTACCTTCAGAAAATCTGAAGGGAATAAAGAAGAGGCATGCTTCTCCATCAATAAAACAAGGTCCATCCTGACCGTATTTTCAACTTTAGAGTCCCCAGTCAGTGGAACTGTTTTGGAAGAATTAGGAAGTATGACCTTGTTAGAAGACGTGTGTCCTTGAGAGTAGGCTTTCAAGCTTCAAAGGACTCATGCTATTCCCAGTACATACACATATACTTGCAAAATTATTATTAATATTCTGTATATATTAATTCATGCTTGGAATTAATATGACACCAGTTATTCCTAAACTGGCTAGTTATTCCCCAGATAATCACACAGATCCCTTTTAATATTTTAAAGCTTAGGCCTTAGGTTGGACAGACTCTCAACTAGTTCATCTAAGTTAACCCAACCACCTAGCCTGGTCCAGTCACATAGCAGCTATACCTTCCTGACCCATAGCCATGTCTATCTCTTTTCATGTCTACTGGTGAAAGGGCCTTCCTCTTTCTTCTTCCCAGAGTTTCTTTCTCTCTCCCAGGAAATCCCACCTTCATCCTCCTGCCAATCAAAGAATGCCTTAGGTAGGTGATGATGAACAGAGGCACAACTTCACTTCACATAATGTACCCCAACATATTCTCTCTTTCTCTCTCTCCCTCTCCTCCTGCCCCACCCCGTTCGCTCTGCCTTGTAATTATGGATCAAGATGTGAGCTTTCAGCTCTTCCATTGTTCCACCATCATGGACTCTAGCCCTCCAAGTTATAAGCTAAAGTAAAGACTGTATTTTATAAGTGATCTTGATCATGGCATTTTATAACAGCAATAAAAAACTAATTAAAAACCTGATAGAGCAAATTCCCAATAATGTAGTAGCTTAAAATAGCCAAAATTTAGGTCCAGAGGGTTGTCTCTGTGGTCAAGAGACAACTTTCAGAAGACCCAGGCTCAATTCCCAGCTCCCATATGCCACCTCACAAAGCTGTTTAATCTTCAGCTCCAAGAGATTCAACTCACTCTTCTGGCTTGCATGAGCACCTGTGTGAACACAGTAAGTACCCATATATACATGTATATACATTCATACACATAATTAAAAATAAATCTTAAAAAAAACCCAGAAACATAAATTTATCCTATGTTTGAGGAAGAGCAGAGGTCCAAAGTGAATACCACTAGTGCTAAATCAGTAAGCCAGCGTGGTTACACTTCCCTTGGAAGCCACGGAGCCACAGAGGAGACTCCATTCCCAGGTCCGTCTAGATTCTATGGCTGCTAGTGTCATCGTGATGCTATGGCTGTATCACTCCCATCTCTACGACATGCATCTTCCAACCCTTCTCTGTTGTATTCACTCTACCACTATCTGTGTACAAAATACCTGTGTCCTTCTTGGAAGGAAATGTGAAGTTGTATTTAGTACCCATGCCCTTAATTCAGGATCAACTCCCATCTCAACATTCTTAGGCAAATCCTATGCATTCAACACTATTTTCAAAGCTTGTAAAGTTACGTTAACAAATCCCAGGGCTTAGGGTAGGAGTTGTTAAAACAAAAGCGTTTTGAAAAATGTTTTACTTGGGTTTCCACACCTGTGACGGGAATACCCAAGAGTATTATTTATATGGATTTGTATATTTGTTTTGGGTCACTTTCAGAGGGTTCTATCCATCGTACCTCATCCTATACACTTGAGCAGAATATTCTGGTGTCAGGAACAAGGAGAGAAAGAGGTTGTTGGCTTCCTGGCTGATAGGAAGCAGAGGAGAGACACAGCCAGGGGCCTTACAGAAACTTCAAAGGCACTCCCAGAGAAGCCCCACCTCCTCAAGTTTCCCCAGCTGGGGAGAAGGCAGTCACGTGAGCCCCTGGGAGTCATTCCATTTTTAAACCACACAAATGAACTGAAAACAGAGGGGAGGCCAAAAAGAGGCCTCCATGGGGAAAGGATGTCCCCATTACCCAACTGGGTGACTTTGATCATCTTAATGCAGTTCAAGTCTTTACATCCAAGGTAAACAAAAGCTGAAGACAACTTCGCTTGGTAAAACTAATGCGATAATAAAAGAACTCAAACCAAATAAGTATTGATGAACAGCAAATGGACACGTCCAGGGTCTTCGCCAAGAAGGGCTCACGAAGAATACCTGCCTTGGAGATTGAATCCAAAACCATCATGGCTGCTGCGGTCTGTCTGGCTTCTCTACAGAACGACAGAGAATTTAGTCCTGCCTATTATCTTTACAGAACGGAGAGAGGGAATGTCCTTGCCAAGAATTCTGACATTACAAAGGCTGAGAGGAAACGGAAGCGGGAGAAATATTTCCAGAAATTTAAAAACTCCAGAGTGCAAGAGCCATTTAGTGCACCAAGAAAATTAAGATAACTCTGCAGTTCTTGGAACAATAGAAATCCAGGCTATATTATCTTTGTTTTTGTTTTTCCCTTGCTGCTCTTCACCCCAGCTGTGATCTTCCAGTGTATTCTTATTCATTAGATAGCTCAATATAAAAGCTGTTGGAAATATATGAATCGTGAATCCTTTGGTTTTATTTTGTTTGGGTTTTCTGAATATTTTCAGAGCCTCTATCTGCTGAGAAGAACACGGAGTTTTACACCCATAGTTTAGAGGCATTCACTTTCATAATCTACTCTCAGAGTGTTAAGCATTTACTCTGAATATTCTGGGGGTGGTGTGATTGTTGTTTTTGTAACAAGCTCTTACATTCTGTTTCCACCAGCTAGAAGTCGTCACTATGTAGCCCAGGCAGGCTTAAAGTCAGTCAGTCCTCCTACCTCAGTCTCCTGAGTGCTGTGACTACAGTTGCATATCTCTAGTCTAACCTTGTTTGCTTTCATATATTGGGCTTCTTTATTTTTTATTTATTTATTTTTTTAGGGGTGGGGCAGAATCTCATGGAGTAGCCCAGGTTAGTCTCAGACTTTGGAATCCTCCCGTCTTGGTGCAAGGGTTTCAGGTGCATATCTTGCCACATCTACTTCTTCTTAACCTTTTTTTTTTTTTTTTTTTTGAGACAGGGTTTCTCTGTGTATCCCTGGCTGTCCTGGAACTCACTCTGTAGACCAGGCTGGCCTTGAACTCAGAAATTCGCCTGCCTCTGCCTCCCGAGTGCTGGGATTAAAGGCGTGCGCCACCACTGCCTGACTTCTACTTCTTCTTTGAAGTTTATTTTAGTCATTGTTGTGGGGGTGGGGATGATGAGGTCAGAGGTCGGCTTTATAAAGTGGACTTCTCTCTTTTCATCTTTAACTGGGTTCTGGGAATGGAACTGAGGTAATTTTTTCTCAAGAACCCATGAGCCATCTCTTGAGTCCTTCTTTATTTTAATATCTTTATATTTGAAGACCTTTCTTTTTCCTTTTCTTTTTCTTTTTCTTTTTCTTTTACCAGTTTGTTTATTTTTGTGTGAACAAGGGATGGGTCTGGGGGACACGCCATAGAGCTTGTGGGGGGCAGAGTGCAACGGGCAGGAACTGGTTCTCTCATTCCACTGTATGAGTCTCAGTGACTGAGGGTCATCAAGCTTGGGGGTAGGTACCTGTAGGATCTGAATGACTTCTCTGTCCTGTAATGTCTTTATTTTAATGAATCCTAGATTACTTCGACTAATACAGTTCATTGAAATGTACAGGTTTATTGGGGCAACAAGTCTTTGTACAGTGGTTGAAGGAATGAATGGATAAATGAACGGTCAATAGCCCAAATAGGGTAGTGCAGTGGTCGGAGTAGGAGGCTGTGGGCTGAGACGTGGCAGCTACGGGTGTGGATATGGTGGTATTATGACTGACTGTTGAGGAAGACAGGAAAAGGCAGACATTGTGCAAATATAGTGTACTCATACATGAAATTAATTCATTTTAAATTAATTTCAAAAGTTGCAGAGTGGAGCGGGAGGGGAGGGCAGTGTGACCACAGAGTCTCTGTGAACACTGCCCTGTGGATGAAGAACTCACTGGCACATCAAATGCAGACATAGCTTCCTAACTCTAACCCAGAAGTCAAAAGTTCACCATGAGGATTACAAAATCTACACATCCTTGATAACAGTGACACTCTTAGCAATTTGGTAGGAAACTGTTTCCTAAAATAACAGAGCTTAGTGAAGAGATTCTGTTTTGTCTGAGTGAAGCCGGCTTGCGTTTTTCTGTCTTCCCTTTCTTGAGCCTTTCATGAGTTAGGCTGAGATTTCTGATAGGTGTCAAGGGCTGGCTGCATAGCTGCTCTGGTGTTCATGGTTGGCAGGAATTCTTGGTGTGGTCCTAGTGTCAGATGAGGTGGTGGTACCCACACAAGAAAAGATCCCATAAGCCTCTGTGAAATATGAAATTCCTGGCCTTAAAAAAAAAAAAAAAAGCATTAGTCTGAAGCTCCAAGTGAAAAGAGAAGGGCGCACGAAGTGTCCAGTGTCATGTGAGAGTCTGGCCTTAGATGATTACCTTGAGTAGCAATTATCCAGAAACTTTTCTCTTGCTCAAGACCAGATAAGAGCCCCAGCTCCGGGGCAGTCTTCCCAGTCTTCCTTGGAATTTGAACTGACTCTTTTTTTATCTTATCCTTATCTCAGCACTTCCGGCATATTACATCTATAAACTCTTCCCCGGGTGAATTCACGGTGTTCTCTTTCTCTTTTAAATTTATTGATTTATTAAGCAATTCGTAAGCAGTTGTTGTGAACTGGAGAACAGATCCTAGACTTTGTACTCAAAACAGAAGACGATCTCTATTGTTAAAAAATACTAGCGGTATTGGTCCAGGACCCACTGTGAGTGGCTGTTTACTTAGTCCACTGGCCAGGGTCTAGTGAACGGGAACCAGTCACTGCGGCCCTTTCGTATTACCTACATTGTTCATTGAAAGGTTTTTTATTATGAATGATTTTTTTGTTTTGTTTTTCGAGACAGGGTTTCTCTTTATAGCCCTGGCTGTCCTGGAACTCACTCTGTAGACCAGGCTGGCCTCGAACTCAGAAATCTGCCTGCCTCTGCCTCCCAAGTGCTGGGATTAAAGTGTGCGCCACCACTGCCCGGCATGAGTGATTTAATCTAGGTGGGTGATGATTCCTTAGTCTCCTTGTGGGAAGAGATCCTCCAACCAGTAGATGCCTTGATCCTCCCTGTGAATAGGATAAGGATTGAGAAGGGTTTTCATAGTTGAAAGCCTCTTGCTGCAGACTCTGCATTCCTCTGTCAGTGGAATAGGACCACGCATTGCTGCGATGGGAATTCCATAAGTGTGGTCTTATGGAAGCTACCCTGCCATGTTGAGCCTTGGTGTGTGTAGTGCACACGCTTGCTCTGCTGGAGAGCTTTGTTTTACCTCTGTCAACTAGGCAATCTTAATATCCTGACTAAATGAAGACATTTGGGCTAGAACTGGATCTTAGGTATGAAATTTTACACACCACACACACACACACACACACACACACTCACACCATGTATTTAAGTGTTTCATTTCTTGTAGGAAAACAAATATATTGATGCAATGAATTCCTTTTGGCATTTCAGGACGATGGCCATTCTTAGTCCCCTACAGTGAACTCCCCCCATGAGGTCTATGGTGTCTGACAGGCCGGAGCACAGATGCAGCCCTCCTGTGACTATGCATCCAGGCAGGGTAGAGGTTACAGAAATACTTATGTCAGCTGGCCTGAAATTTAAAAAAAAAAAAAATTCTTGTTTGACATCATAATACACATATTCTTTCAACTAGTTTTCCCCTTCATTTTTTAATATGTATAAGAAAATTTGATTTAGATTTTGCCTTTTGATTATGGAGACATCAAACAAAATGTTTGCTTATCAAACATTTAGTGGAATCTCACATGATCTTTACAGTAAAATGGAGGAGGGGGAACTCAAGAACTAAAATGAAGAAAAGAGATTTACTAAAGGAAAAACAAAATGAGAAAGATCTTGAAAAGTTTAGGATGTTTCAGAATATGAAATTAATAGCTGCAAATGAACCTATAATTGAGAAGATATAACTCTTCCCATTTTTGCCTCAGCTCTCTTTCATGAGAAGAATTTCACAAATGGTAGAGATCAACAGGCTATGTCAACATTAAAGGGTTTCTTTTCTTTCTAGTGTTTGTTTAGTTTGAAATGTAGAACGGTTTAAAGTAGCATTTCTCAGAATGTGTCCCATGGAAGAACACAAGTTCTTTGAAAATATATCTTGCCAGGGACTGGAGACATGGCTCAGCAGTTAGAAGCACTGGCTGCTTTTCCAGAGGACCCTTCAATTCTCGGCACCCACATGGCAGTCACAACTGTCTGTAACTCCAGTCTCAGGGGATCTGACACCCTCTTCTGCCTCTTTGGGCATCATGTATACACGTGGTGCACAGACATGCGTGCAAGCAAAGCACTCATACACATAAAAATAAATTAGAATAAAAACTCACCAAAAACCTAGAAGATCAAGATGGGTAAAGGGAATGAACTGACAGATCAGATAAATTGGGAAGTTATTCTGTAGTGTGTTCTCTCTTGGAAGCTCACCATGTTAGGATTTGAAGACTCTGGAAAGAAAAATAAGAGGACAATAGAGAAGAATTGTGTGTGTGTGTGTGTGTGTGTGTGTGTGTGTGTGTGTGTGTGTGTGTGTGTGTGTGTGTTATGTGTGTATATGTGCATGAGTATAGAGGCCAGAGCATGGGCAAACTTGGCTGCCATTCCTCGGACAGACAGCCATCTTGTTTTTGATACAGGGTCTCTCTCTGGTCTTAACTCACCAAATGGGCTAGGCTGAGGAGCCAGTGAGCTTCAAGGATCTGCTTACACCTCTCCAACACTGGGATTCCAAGTTTTGTACCACTGCACTTGGATTTGTTTGTTTGCTATGGGAAAAATTTGAATGGCAGTTTCTATAAAGTACCTTATATAGTGTACCAGGTACTATATATAATTCTCAAAACCTCCATAGTTATGTTTGCATGGCCATTGTCAGAGATGGCTTGTGTTTGCAGCTTAGCTACTCCTAAGTAAAGAAGCTGCAACCCTCTGCACATACCTTTACTTCCTGCCAGTCGTTGCTAATGGCTCTGGGTAGGGCCAGCCTTTACACCTGTTATCTGCTCCAAGCCTGACATACTATTTCAAAGTTTCCAGAGCATACTCTCGCTTTGGGACAGACTCTCAGACAATCAGAGTACCTCCCTTAACTTTCCGTCATTTCAAGACTTCCATCCTTCACTCTCTTTCCCCTTTTGCAGCTTTTCTGACCTGGCCTTTGTGTTTCCCCTTCTGTCTTCCATCCACCTGCTTTGGACTACCTGGTCCTGTAACTATGTCACTGAGTGGCTAAGTGATCCTTAAATTTAGAAATCCGTCTAAGTATCCAGCTCTAAGATATGATTTCCACAGAGGGCAGAATTGGAATGTTTGCATAATTTGAAGGAAAAGAGGAGGAGAGAAAAAGAAACCACACACTTCTTTGGCAAGCGACCTAATAAAATAGTGAAATTTAAGAAGCCCTTTGGCTGAGAGAGCCGGACTCGCACACAGCAGGAAGAAGCCCTAGATCTGATGGCAAAGGTTATGTTTTCCATCATAAGTGCACCTCTTAGCCAAATGCTTTCTCCCTCGAGGCTGACAGAGGTTTGGCAAAATTTCCACCTCTCCCAACCCCCAACCCCTGTCCGTGTTGGCCGATAGACTCAAGCCCTGTTTTATATTTAACTCGCTCCAGTTCAGGAGGGGCAGGCCTGGGGAGACGCTGTTTATACAGAGCTTGGCCAACATTCTCATCCGTCCTCCTCCTTCCAGTGAGCTTCGCTTCTGAGTCTTCATCTCACTCCTTGGTTTCCGCATTCATCCTGGAGTGGCCGGTGGGGAAGTGCCAGACTGGGAAGAGACACCTGACCAACACCAGAGGGAGAGGTGTGGGAAAGCAGAGCCAGGCTGCCAAACCAGGGGACGCCTTCCAATAGAAAAGGGAAGTCAGCTGATGATAGTTAGTTAAATTTAACATCCTTTCCTGTGTAACATCTGACTTCGGGGGAGAAAAATGAACTTTGCAGAAGAAGAGCACTCTAAGAAATACTGCATTAAAGGCAAACACGTGGCCATCATCTGTGCGGTGGTGGTGGCAGTTGGATTAATAGTTGGACTTTCTGTGGGCTTGACCAGGTCGTGTGAGCAAGACACAACCCCCGCTCCTTCCCACTCTCCTTCCCCCTCTCCTTCCCACTCTCCTCCCGACACCAGCACTGTCCTGCCTCCCCAGGACCAGAATGTCTGCCCTGACAGGGAAGATGAAAGTGGAGAATGGAGAAACTTCAGGCTGCCGGACTTCATCAGACCAGTTCACTACGACTTGGAGGTGAAGACCCTGATGGAAGAAGACAGGTACACGGGCACAGTGACCATCTCTGTCAACTTGAGCAAACCCACCCGTGATCTATGGCTGCACATCAGGGAGACCAAGATCACCAAGCTGCCAGAGCTTAGGAGGCCCTCTGGGGAGCAGGTACCAATTCGACAGTGCTTCGAGTACAAGAAGCAGGAGTATGTGGTGATCCAGGCTGAAGAAGACCTTGCCGCCACCAGTGGAGACAGTGTCTATCGGCTGACCATGGAGTTTGAAGGCTGGTTGAACGGCTCCCTTGTGGGTTTTTACAGAACCACTTACACGGAGAACGGGCAAATCAAGTATGTGGGATGGGGTGCTGTGTGCGGGGAGACGAGGTGTGATGTGGTGCTGTCCTGTGTGCTGTGCTGTAGTGTGTGCGGTGCTGTGCGGTGCTGTGTTGTGTTGTTTTGTGCTGTGTGCGGTGCAGTGCGGTTCTTCCTCTGAACCCAGCCTCTGCAATGTTTATTTGCCTTTCCTCTTTGCTTTCCATCTCTTGTATTTTGATCCCTATTTACCCTTGGTTTCAATTCTGCTTGTTCATCTGAGAAGGAAAATGTCTTGCCTTATTGTAATTTGAAAATTTATCACCGAGCTCGAAGTCGTAAATAGAATGCCTGTGTAGAGAAAACAGTAAGTCTTTTTGATAACGACACCAGTATAAATCACAACACACTGCATTCGACCCTACACATCCACACAAAGTACCTCAGAGTTTTATGAATATAAGTATTTGGTAAATTTTGCCACTGGTGTTTTGGGGCTATATCACAGTGATTTTAGAAAGAATGACGATTTCATTTGCAATGAGAATTACATTAAGTATCAATTGTTATCTTGTGCAATTTACTGGTGAAGAGTCTTAATGAAAATTACAAAAGATCTGACTGGTCCTTAGGTATTCATCTAAGAAGAAAAGCCTGGCTGTGTATTCTGTTTTTCTATGATCAGAACTACCTAGGCTTTCAGGGAATGCTTGAAACCCATATCAGCGATGGCATACGGATAAGTGGTGGAACTGTTAGCTATCACTAAGCAGGCAATAGTAATGCTAAGCCTTTACAACATAAAAGGCAGTCACAAATGTTTTTCTTCCCTGCAGTGTCTCAAGCAGAAGTGTTTAAAATATACATTATATATAATAAATTACCTTCCTATTGGGTATTCAATGAGCCAGTGGCTTTTATCAGACCTTGGTAAAAGGTGTAAACTCCTTTCTTGAATTCACAAAACATTGCCCTGTGAGTGGTGACCAGGGACCCAGGCTACACTACACTTGAGTTGTCACTGGACTTGAACATTTGCCTACACAGATTCTGCAGAGTTAAATGGCTGAAAAAAGCTGCATGTCACCTTTCAAATGAGCTGGGGTCAATCCTCTGTGAGACCCTTTCCTCTGTTGTCTGAAGCATCCTTCAGAACAAAGGAAATCTTTTGGTCAGATTTCTTCCTACTGTTTATCAGAGAGTAAGGAATCAGCCTCACATTACTGTGTGGTGCACGAACACACTGAGTAGAAAGGGTAGCCAAAGAAGACATGGATCACGTAGATCCACCTTGCTAGCGATGAAACTCATTGATTCCTCCCCCCTCCCCCAAGTTTTAAAAATGACAACATAGCAAGATGTAGAAACAGTTTCACAGCTTAGAGATATTGCCCATTAATGGGTTAATCTGTGCATACTTTCCTAGGCAATCAAAACTGAAGCTTGGTTACATTTATATACCTATATCTATCTATATGGATTTAAAATTTTAATATATCATAAGCCTTTTCTTTTGTCTTAAACATTTACAAGAACCTGATATTAAAAATTGTGCACTATCTCATCTCATAAATTCTCTCCGATCCTGTTGTCGAACTTCTGTGCTGATTCTAGTATTCTATGATTATTAACACATCAGAAAAGGGTATCATTGTAAATCCACCTTCGTGCGCACATCTGCTTATTTCCCTGCGTTGGTTATTATCCTAAAAGTTGAATTACCAGGTCAAAGGGTACCAGTATAACAAGTGACTTTTAACTTTATTTATATGTGAATAATACATAGTCATTGCAGGGAACCTAAAAACAAACCAGGGAAAGGTTAAAAAAGCAAACGTCCACCAATGACTTGCCTTGTTCGTTAACATTCTTCCACTGAATGACATGCTGGCCACATGCCTCAGCAGGGCATAGTGTAACACGCTTGGCTTTTCCATTAGATGTGGGCATGAAGCTTCGCCTACACAATGTAAGGAACAACTGTATAGATGATCACTTATGGCTTTCTCCAATTTGACTTTTCTGGTGTCTTTCATAGCCCTGGTAGTGTTTAAGCTGAATCTTTGATATTATGGTGAGGTTCACACAGAGGCAAACGAGAAGGTTAAAAAGCCAGGAAATTGTGGGAAGAGGAAAGCAAGCTTGTTGGTAAGGTTTCTGTAAAGAGGCAAACTAGAGATAACTGTGGGAAGACACTGGGAGAAAGGAGGTCTCATGGGATAAAAGGGCAAATTCCTATGACTCAAGGGTCATGGGTGGTGAAAGACAGAGCTCTCTGTCCAAGTATAGAAGAGATACTGCAATGAACAGGGGGGAGGGGAGGGCAAGCCAGGTGACATCACTAGGGGGACAGAAGGACACATGGGGAAGGATGGATGGAGGAAAAATAACTCAGGTCTGGTGGTTGGCTGATGGTGGCTAAGGTTATGGGTTCAAGACGCCCCAGGTCTAGCATCTGTGTGCTGGCTATAACATCCACTGATACTGGAAGCAGGACAAGGAGTGGGTGGGGAAGAAAAGTTCAGTTTTAGGCTTGTCGATGCCTGTTAGACATAATGGGTAGGTATTTGGCTAAGTATGTCTGAAGCAAAATGCCAGAGTTTATGATAAGATTTGGTAGTGAACAGTGTATCTACAGGAAAATATATAATTATCACACATGTATATACCCGGTCGGGAAGTTTTGACCTTGAAATTTTAGCTATAGTCAGATGTTTCTCCAAACATCAAATGTTATTCGTGTGCATGAGACCTGTGAGGAGGTTTGGTGCAAGGCTGGCGAGTTTGCTTTATTTTGGAAGCAAGAAAAATTGACTTGGTCTCTTCTGCATAAAAAGTAATGTGATTTGGACTTAAATAATGACCTGGTCCATTCAGTCCACCATACAACTCTCCTGGGATGTCAGTGACCACCCTGCCTCAACTGAGCAGGTCTTGTGCATGGTTCAGGAGCCCTCTAAAGACTGTAGACACGGGTTGGTTAGTTACTCCCCCTACATTAGCCTTTCTGCTTAAGGGTTTAAGCCAAGTTTTATTGTTTGTCTTGCTGGCTCACATTATTAAGTTGCTGAACACAGCCTGGGAGTTATTACTGGGGAGCACGGTGCCAGGGGTTTTGTTTTTCTAAAGTTGATACAGAGTGACCAGGGCTGTGAATTATAGCATCCCCTGCCTCAGTTTTCTCCACAGCACCTTGCTTGAGGAAGACAGACAGAGGTTCTCCCTGATGAGTTAATAAGCTCTGAGGAGTGTGATTTTTAAAGTGCTATATCAAGTGAGTGACTTATTAACATGGCCCAGGGAGGCCCCTTCCAGAAGTGGTTTGCTCAGCATATCTGCCTGGTGTAATTAATTATTCAGAATATTGCAGAGTAACTTCCCAGTGTCCCCTGCGGCTCTTGGGCTGTTCTCATTCATTTGCAGTCCAGCTCAGATTTCAAAAAGGACTTTTAATTGTGAAGTAAAGATTGTCATTTTATATGGTTTGTTTTCAAAGTTGCTTAGCATTTAGGAAAGTCAGGTGACAACTGAAAGAGTTGGTTGTATATCAACAGAGTATTTTGAGCTCCTTAGTAGACCATAGGAGAAACAAGTTACTTTTTGAGACAGAGTTTCACTATGTAGCTCTGGCTGTTCCGGAAATCACTGCATAGACCAGGCTGGCCTCAAACTCACAGAAATCTGTCTGCCTCTGCCTCCCAAGGGCTGGGATTAAAGATATACCACCACCTAGCACATGTTATCATTTTAAAATATGGTTGTATTACCTGTAGGACTTACATACAACATATGCTTTCTTCCCAATGCATAGCCCAGACAAATAAATGGATTTTAAATACCTTAGATTACAGAAAGCACCATGTCAGAAAGTCTGGGCCTGGTGTGATAGTACACGTGTCAAATTCAAAGATTTGAGGGAAAAGACCTCTGACCCAAATCATCATGGCCAAATTAATTAATAAAAGCTTTTTTGACTCATGTGCATGAGCTATCTCCCCCTAAAGGTGGGGTTCAAGAGATCAGCAGTAGACATGAAGAAGACAAGGTTTTTATAGCTCAGGGATAACTGTTGGGACTCAGACCTGGGACAAGCAGCTGAGGTGCCTATTTAAATTACCAAGGCAGACCCTGACCTCTGGGTTCTCCCAGCATTCTCTGCCTGCTGCACTGAACTTTTCATCCTGGGGACTGGACTTTCTTTCATCCAGCAGCTCCTCACTATATAATCCAGACATTTTGGTTCTCAAGCTCCCACTCCCCTCCCTTTCCCCTCCCCCTCTCCTTCCCCTCTTGCTCCCCTTCCCCTTCCACTCCCCCTCCCCCTCTTTCTCCCATCCCCCTTCCCCTCCTTCTCCCCTCCCCTTCTCCCTCTCCTCCCCTTCCCCCTTCTCCCTCCCCTCCCGCTTCTCCTCCTTCTCCCCTCCCCTCTCCCTCCCCTCCCCCTTCCTACCTTCTCCCTCCCCTCCCCCTTCCCCTCCTTCTCCCCTGCCCTTCTCCCTCCCCTCCTCTTCCCCTTCCCCTCCCCTTCTTCCTCTCCCTCCTCTGTCTCTCTTCTCTCTCTGTGCCTGTTTCTCTTCCCCTCTCTGCTCTGTCTCTTTCTGTATGGTGACTTCACTGATCCCCTTCTGTGTGGTTGGTGAACTTGCCTGAGAACTAATCCCAATAAACCTGCATTTCTACTTTCATTTGGTATCAATGGGGAGTTTCCAAATGGGGGATTTGGCAGGCAAAATAGTTCCAGGAGCAGGACATAAGCATAATAAGTTAGTTATAACAACCTCCTGAAACACAGATATGGATGCAAGATGGTCTTAACAAGAGATAGTCATAGGTGGATATAATATAACATAACGGGCTAACATCATAGGTGGTTATAATAACCTTTTGAAATGAAGGCTTGGTACCTGTATCATGAAACAGAAACCCTTGCAGTTAAGCTTATAGGTAGGGCATAGCCCAATCCTTGAGAAACAGTTTTAATCATAAACAAGAAAGAACCTAGTTTGTCTTTACTATAAGATGGCTTTTAAGGCTAAAATGGATGTAGGCAGGCTCATCATCTGCTTATAGTCCTAGTCCTGGGGTGGCTGAGGCTGGAGGATGAGGAGTTCAAGACCTGCCTGGATCACACAGCATGACCCTTCTTCAGAAAGGCAAAGGTTGCAGAGTTTATCTTCTAGATTTGTAGGGTGTGTCTTGAGTAGTTACTTCATTTGATGATCCCTAAGGTGTGACAGGCAAGGCTTACTCTGGTGACCAGGTTCTACACTCCCTGAAGAAACCAAATTTGGTTTTGTGACTTGCTGAAGGTCACATGTGGGAAGACAAAAGATTAGAATCTCAGAATTTTTCCTCTTAGAAGAATTTTTCCTTTAAAGTCCCAGGGCTCTTCATTTAGACAAGGAAAAAAACAAACCAATGAAAAACAGCCCCCACACCAATAAACATTTTGCCTGCCTGCACCCTGGTGATTAACGTCCTTCCCTTCCCTACATAACCAGGTCACTATAATTGTGTTAGACTCCTATGACTCCTGAGAAGACCACCAAAGCGAGGCAGACCCACTGCAGCTCTCCAGGGCTCCCTGTCCACAGCAAAACCACAAACTCTTTGTTTTAGGAGAACAATTGGTCTGAGTCCCTTTAAAGCAGAGAATAAAAAAGGAGGATTAAATATTCTTCTCTCACCCGGGTTCTCAGGAGTTTATTCTCAGCAGAGAGTGGACTTTTGAAAACCTATGAGAAGGTCTTGCCTGGAAGGGTGGCTCCACTTCCTAACTATTCAGGGGTTTTGTCTGAGCGCCAGATCCCTCCCAATCTCTGTCTCTGTCTCTGTCTCTGTCTCTCATTAAAAAATAATGTATGTTTATAAATGCTCTGTCTTCACACACACCAGAAGAGGGAATTGGATCCCATTGGTTTTGGAGCCACCATGGGGTGCTGGGAATTGAACTCAGGACCTCTGGAAGAGCAGTCAGTGTTCTTAACCGCTGAGCCAACTCTCCAGCTCCACCTCACTCGCTCCGGCCTCCCTCGCTGTAGCTGTCTTCGACACCCCAGAAGAGGGGGTCAGATCTCATTATGGATGGTTGTGAGCCATCAAGTGGTTGCTGGGATTTGAACTCACAACCTTCGGAAGAGCAGTTGGAGCTCTTAACCGCTGAGCCATTTCTCCAGGCCCCTCTCTCATTATTTTGTTGGCTTATTTCTAAGGTGGATTAAACTGAAACATGACTGTTCCTTTTCTTTTGCCTCTGGGGGGGCGGGGTAATCAGATATCAAAACAAATTTTTAAAAAAGGCAGCTGAGCAAGAATGGGTGGTCCCTTTCAGTATCCTGTCATAATGACTTCCTACTCTAGGAAAAATGTGAGGGATTCTTCAGAGTCTGATGTATCTACAATCCACTATAATCTACAAAATATTTAAAATTAAGATTTTTTTTTTTCAGAACTCGATTGTGTATGTCTTCTCGGCAGAGGCAGAGGCAGGTGGATCTCTGTGAGTTTAAGAACAACCTGGTCTACACAGTGAGTTTCTGGGTAGCCAGGGCTACACAATGAGACCCTGTCTCAAAAAGCAAAGCAAAACAAAACAAAACACAATGAAATTGTGGTTTACTGAACTGTTAACATCACACTAATCAATAATTATTCTGTTGTAGAATTCTTGGCTAAGGTTTTTCTAGGTAACTTGATTTAAAAAAAAAAATTCAACCTTGCAGAAACATTACAAGAATGGTATTTAGAACTTCTAAAAATAATTTACCCAGATTCACCTTTTATTTACCTTTTGCCCTCACTTGCTTCTCTTCTCTCTCTTTAACTAATTTATTTAGATCTTAATATCAGGGTATATTTAGGTGCAAGGCATTCTCTAACTGTTTAAAAAAAAAATTAAAGAATTTAGCATCAAAATAATTATGCAACCCAGGGCTCATACCCAGATTTCTTCAGTTAACTCAGTAGCGGCCTGGCAGTTTTCTTCCTCTTCTCAGTATCTGTCCATTTGGAAGTCTGTCCAGGGCTACCACTTCCTTTAAGCCCCAGAGGTCCCTGGCCTTGTTTCATTTTTCTCCATGTCAGTGGTTCTGAAAAGGCTGGGCCAGTTATTTTAAGAATGCCCCTCAGTTTCCATTTGTGTGGCTCTTTTATGATCTTTTAAAACATCAGGTGATGTTTTCCGTCAGGAGTGTGAGGGAAGAGAGGCTGTGCAGTGCTCAGGAAGGGATGTTACCAGGAGACCCAGTCCATGTCTGTACTGCTGTAAGCCAGTTATTGTTGGTGGTATTACTTTTTGTTTGTTTCTCTGTGTGGCCTTAGCTGTCTTGGAACTCCAAGATATGGAGAGCAGGCTGGCCTACACACTCACAGATCTACCTGTCTCTGCCACTCCACCCCACACCCCCCAGTGCTGGATTAAAGGTATGCACCACCATTGGCTTGGTGATGTTATTTTTTTAAACCTTGTGCTACAGGTAATTTCCCATGCATTTTGCTGGAGAATATTTGAAACATGCAAATATGTCTTTACCCAATTCTTTTGACATCTATGGAAGATTTTCTTAATCTGGTGTTCCTTCTAAAATTCTCGGTCTCTGAGAGCTTGGGATGTGTCTCTTTGGTTGAATGCGAGTGTAGCAAGAACAGAGCCCTGTTGTGAATCTCTAGCTTTGCAAAATAAAATGTCAATCATTTATTTGAAGAATTTAAATAGAACTTAAAATCGAAGAAGAGTTCCTGGGCTATCCTAATTTGCTTCTCTGCTGTAATAAAACACTAACCAGAACCAATTTGAGGAAGAATGTTTGGCTTTTACTTCCAAGTCACAGACCAGCAATGAGGGAAGTCAAGGCAGAACTCAAGGCAGAAATCTGAAGCAGAAACTGAAATAGAGACTATGGAAGAATGCTACTTAGTGACTTAATCTCCTTGGCTTGCTCAGTCTGCATTCTGATAGAACCAGGGACCACCTGCTGAGGGGCAATATCACCCACAATGGGTGGGCCCTCCCACAGCAACCATTAATCAAGAAAATGCCTCTCAGACACACATACAAGCTAGTGTGATAGAGGTAATTTCTCAATTGAGGTTCCCAGATGTTAGTTTGTTAAGTTGTCAAAAACTAACCAGAACGATGGTTTAGTTTACCCGAAAGCCCAAGCATGAAGACCTGAGTTTGATTCCTAGAACTCACACGGTGGGAGAAGAGAGCTGACTCCTGCAAGCTGGCCTCTGCTCTCCACACTCTGTCATAGTGTGATTCCCCTGCCCATTCTACATGCTACAAATAAAACACACAAAAAAGGAAGAAGAAGAGGAGGAGGAGAAGAAGAGGAGGAGGAGGAGGAAGAAGAAGAAGAAGAAGAGAAGAAGAAGAAAAAGAAAAGGATTCATGGTTTTGTAGTTTATTCAATGGGTTGTAATCCCATCATTGATTTTAATGTTCCAGCTCCCATAGGTTTGGCAAGTGCTAATCCTGTCTAGCAAACACTTGTGTCTCCTGACTTGTTCCCATGATTCTTTGAAGGCTTCTTATTTTCTTGGCATGACAAGATGATCTGGGTCATTAAGGACTTTGGGTTTTTTTTGTTTTTGTTTTCGTTTTTTTTTTTGTTTTTTGTTTTTTTGCCTTATTTTTTGAGAGGGTTTCTCTTTGTAGCAGGCTTGGCTGTCCTGGAACTCACTCTGTAGACCAGGCTGGCCTTGAACTCAGAGATCTGCCTGCCTCTGCACCCAAGTTCTGGAATTAAAGGCATGTACCACCACCCACTTGGCTATCCAACCCTAGAAGCAGCACCTTCTCTGAGGAGCCCTGGCTCCTGTGAGTAGAGAATGGCATTTGGTACTTGTCATCTGGGGTCAGAATGATGTCTGCAATGTGTACTTGTAGGAGCACTATGTGTGTGTCTGTGTGTGGGAGGATGGGACTTAATAGTAACTTTAGAACAAATCAAAAGGGCTAAAAATTGTTGTTTGGTGGTGGTGGTGGCCTCTCTCTCTCTCTGTCTCTCTGTCTCTCTGTCTCTCTCTCTGTCTCTCTCTGTCTCTGTCTCTCTCTCTCTCTGTATGTCTGTATGTCTGTGTGTCTGTGTGTCTGTGTGTCTGTTTTTGTTTTGGAGTTTGTTGTTGTTGAGACAGGGTCTGGTTCTGTGTACCCAGGCTGGCTTGAGACTAAAAGTAATCTTCCTTGTTCAGCCTCCCAAGTGTTGGAATTACAGGGGTGAAACACCCCTTCTGGCTCTTCAGCTTAATATTCTTTGTGATCTAGCTTCTCTAGTTCATAAGAAACTATGTTATTCTTGCACAAATTATTGGTGATATCAATCAATGTTTTTATTTTCTGTTCTATTCTATGAGCAAATATAAATCATATTCTCTTACTATAATATGCACACACACACACACACACACACACACACACACACACACATATATATATATATACACAATATTTTCACTTTTAGCAGTTTAGTGACTATAAGCACATGCCTAGTAACAGTCATAAGACATGCTGCTGTGTCTTCAAAAGTAAGCTTTTGAATTTAGGGACTGTGGTGGAGATTGTACCCAGGGCCTTGCACACATCAAGTGGGTGATCTACTACTGAGCTATGCCCTCAGCCCTCCAAATGGGGCTTCAGAACAGGTTAATATGTACTTCACCAGGGTGATGGCTCAGCATGAATTTTGCCTGAAAAGGAACAGGAGTTCTGTCCTTGATGTCGCATAAGCAAGGAGGAATGTTCGTGGGGAAAGGGGAGGATTTGAGAAGACACTCCTCTGCTCCTGATAGAACACACCTGCTCACAGCTCCAAAACAGTCAGAAACAGGCAGCTGGCTCTGCGTGTGTTTGCCCCCTTGCTGCTCAGAGGTTTTAGGTAGAGTACCCGCAGAATTCTAAAATCCGTGGACAGACATTCTATAGTTTCTTAGACAGAGCTCATGGAAATGTTAATAGTTATAATAACGTAGCCCATATTGTCTATAGGCATAGAAACATGGGGACTGTCAGCAGGGCTGAGTGCATTGTGTCTCTGTTTATTCCTAAGGAGCATAGCGGCCACTGACCATGAGCCAACCGATGCCCGGAAGTCCTTTCCTTGCTTCGATGAACCCAACAAGAAGGCCACTTATAATATCTCCATCATTCACCCAAAAGAATACTCAGCACTTTCAAATATGCCAGTAGAGGTAAGCATTTTTACAATTTTGTTTCTGCACGAACTCGGTTTGCAGTACTACTTGAACTGCTTGATTTACCAGAAAAGGGAGCCCTGAATTCTGAAACTAAATGTGCTATAACTATCAATTTAAAAGATTAAGAATGCATCTCAGCAACTTTTTCCTTTGACTCTAGGAAATTGTCAACATCACAGTTCAGCAATAAACTCACCTTGAAATTTTTAAGGAAGAAAGAATACGATACACAGAGATCGGCTGGGGGCTCTGCCTAACCACACAAACCACTAGTCATGAAAAAGAAAAAAAAAATCAATGATACACTTCAAGTTTCCTGGGCCAGACTTACTATTTAGACTTTTCAGTTCAAAACGAGCCCTCTTTTTAAAATAGATAAAGCTGTGTGAAAAAAAAAATCATTACTCCAATTTTTGGTTCTTCAATTCAGGGAGCACCATGCCTATAGATTTTCCTGCAGAAAGAACCATCAAACATTGAATTAATAATAGGCTGCAATAACCCTGCCTGGGTACTTTTTAATACAGAACTCTTTCCTGTGTTTCCTTTTCATAATGGGTGGCATTGTTAACTAAAGACCATTACCTTGAAGTTATGGTTTACTGTACACGTCACACATGTGGTGCGTGAAAGAGTGAGTCAGGCTCACTCCTCAGTATAATTGATCTCTGCCTGGAAATTATACCCCTCATCTTCCTGACTCACTATCTGGAATATCTCTGAAGCCTATACTCCTAATAATAAACGGATCCTTGAAAAAGTACAAACCAAACAGAGAGCAAATGTATCAAGATTAAAATGTAAAATGTCCCCAGCCCCAGAACGAATCCATTTTTCAGAGAGTTTTCTTTGGGAAATTCAGTTTGGATTGGAGAAGACAGAGTCAAGGGTAAAATTTTCAGTTTGACTCAAGAATTGAAACATATGATGAGGACACAGGTGTCATCAGAGTACCACGGAGTAGATGAGGGGATAGGACAGTGGGGAATAAAAAAGGCAAACTGACCCCAAGACCTATTCATCTTTAAAGACTATATATCTTTAATTCTGGCTGGGAGAAGGATGATTCCCTGGGTGGTTAGAAGAACAAACTATTAATGGCAGACTTTACTGTGAGGTGACGTTTCTCTCAGGAGCACGCACATACCCACAAATGGTAAGAATATCCCCATGTAGAGAGTGGTTATATGCAGACATGCAAATGTTTAAGTTACAGTAGCAAGAATTTGGCCACAGGCTGGTAGTTGATTGACAGGAGGATGGCAGAACTGGTGTGGATGAAGAAACCCAGACAGGTTAGTAGTTGGATCGAACAATGGAATCCCTTCTGACAACGGTAACCAGGCCCTGGACTTCAGTGTCCATACCTTGGCTCTTCAAGGTAGGTAACTAGAGTTGGGGAAGAAAAGCTGAAACTGGTTATTTACACAATTGTTACTCTCCTTACACATGGCGAACCCAGCTCCTGCCTGTTTAATTCTTCCTTCTGCAAGATTCAGCCTATTTTTCATTAAGGGATCAAATTTTTTTTTTTAAGATTTATTTTTATTTATATGAGTACACTGCAGCTGTCTTCAGACACACCAGAAGGGGGCATCAGATCCCATTACAGATGGTTGTGAGTCACCATATGGTTGCTGGGAATTGAACTCAGGACCTCTGGAAGAGCAGCCAGTGCTCTTAACCACTGTGCCATCTCTTCAGCCCAAGGGATCAAATCTTAAAAGATGGTCCGCACTGTGGATTTAATTTTTTCAGAAAGATAAACTCCTGTCCAGTTGATATGCCAGTTAAACGTGCTTTTCCCTGAGAAATCTGATCCAAGGTGTAATTCAGTCATTTCCAGGGTATTGACAAAACAAAGTGGCTTTTTCTACAGGCTCTTCAGCATTACCACCTTGTATCTGAGGTCCGAACTTCAAAACTGAAGTTCTGAGTAGGGAGTGGGGCTTAGGGCATTCATTTGATTGTCTTATTCATGGTTGATCTCGTGATAAATAAAAGATGATCTTCTCTTTTCCCTAGAAAGAAGAAATGGTGGATGACAACTGGAAAAAAACCACTTTTATGAAGTCCGTCCCGATGAGCACTTACCTGGTGTGCTTCGCTGTCCATCAGTTCACCTCTGTACAGAGAACGTCCAAGAGTGGCAAACCAGTGAGTCTTACTAGATTTCAAACACTCACCACCAGTGTGCTGGCGGTTAGCTTTCTGGCTTTTAAAAAGAATTGCTTATTAGTTTTCCGTACAATATCAAGAAACCTAATTAGTCACCAGGTTCTAGGAACGCTGTGATACACTGAACAATGTAGAAAAGTCCAAGCTGCAGGACCCAGGTGATCAATAAACAAAAGTGACAGCTACGCCTATGCACAGCCTTGAATTATTGTAAAGGGAGACTTCACTAGAAATCCAAAGCCAGCTCTAATATAGACCAGTACAGGTATGTCAGACTACGACCCTACCCAACTTCAGTACAAGGCTCGGCCCCTGTGTTAGAAGGAGCTCCGCAGGAGAGCTAGGGCGGAGAGGGGACTATCCTGAATAATCAGGAGCTGAACAGTCCATGGTTGTCACTTATATATGTCATTAAAATCAGGCAGCAACTTCCTGAGATCCTGATGCAAAACAAAGCAAAACCCTCCAAAAATATGCATTTCAAATGATATAACTTTTAAATCAACAAACTGGCACAGAACACTAAAAAAAAAGTTGACGACATATCAGAAGTAGTTTTGAAAGTATGAGAATATATGTTTTTTAAATGACAGCTTTAATAACTTCCTTTACATTTTTTGGCATCTATTTATTTAGTATGGGGGTGAGGGAGTATGTACTACACATGGTGTGCAGGTCAGAGCACACCTAGTGGGAGTTTACTCTCTTGTACCACACAAGATCTGGGGATGAAACCCGGGTCATTAGAGTGGCACCATGCTCCCTTACCTGGTGATTTATCTGGCTGTCCCAATGGCTTCTTTTTGGAAAACCAAAAACATTTTTACCTACAATTTTTTTCTTTTGGTTTGGGGACTAGAGAGGTGGCTCAAGGGTTAAGAGCACTGGCTGCTTTTCCAGAGGGTCTGGGTTAGATTATCAGTGCCCACATGGTGACTCACAACCATCTGTAACTCCAGTTCTAGGAAATATGATGCCCTTCTCTGGTCACCTCAGGCTCCAGGCATGCGCATGAGTCACAGTCACTTATGCAGGCAGAACACCCATATACATAAAATAATAAAAAATAATTTTTAAAAAAAAATTAGTTTGTTTTGGAAGCCCCCACTTTGCTGTTCTTTGGATTCTTGTTTTGATTAGAAAGTAAATCAAGTCACCTCATATATATATATATATATACACACACACACACACACATATATGTGTATGTATATATACACATACATATATGTATATATATACGTATATATGTATATATATATGTGTGTGTGTGTATTATATATAACCATATGACACTTTTCATAGTACGTATTATAAGGAAGAAGTCACTACCCCATTTTACGGATGAGAAATTCGAAGCCAACAGAGTTAAAATGTTTTGCTCAAGAGCCATCTGGGGAGCGGCAGGGACTCATGTTCTGTATTCTTTCCAAAGCATCAGGCTCTGCTAAGTTTTCTGGGAAACACAGCGTTCTGAAAATTGCATTACCTTATCATCAGTTATTGCACGGGGGGAGCCAGATGCTTCTTCCCATGAAACTTGCCCTGGAAAAAGCTGCCTTCCTTTAGGTTGTCAATGGGGTTGATACTGAGACAAGCAAAAACTGGGTTTTCAGTATAGAAGTTATCGTGAGTGGGGGAACATACAATGACCTTTCGTTTGGGGCTCAGGAGGATTGAGCCAGCTCAACTGTCTCTTGAGCCACCTGTGTTGCTTTCATATGACTGTTAGTGTGGTCAAGGGCACCACCTGTTCCCAAAGATAATACAGTGTATTAGGGGGCGTGGCATCAGTAGAGGAAACCGCTTTTCTAGACTGTACTTCTCATAGGCAGTGGTGTGCCTCTGGCTTGATATAGAGTTGAGTCCGTTAGTGCGCTTCATGGTTTTCTTCCAGTGTCATAGCAAATGTGCAGTATTTATTGAGTGCTTTCCTTAGAAGACCACTGTCGCGTACAGGTGTTTCTCCCATTACGTTTTTACAATATGATTGCATTCTGTGTACTTTTGTTTTCTGTTTTGAGTAGAACATCAAGACAAGGCAGAAAGGCTGTGCAATTCCTCTATGCTCATATAGGTTTATGAGTCAGAATGCAGTCAAGCGCTCAGTGGAGGACATTCCACTCTTAGTGACTTTCTAATAGCATCTGTGAGCTTGAGTTTCCTGACGGCTCCCTTGCTGAGTCTCCCAAGCAGCTCTGCTGCCTGGGTGAGTCATTATGGCTTCTATCATCATTTGGCTAGATTCTAAGGATGGATTTTATGTAAAGGAATAGAGCAACATAGTGGAAAAAAACCGTTTTGCAAAAGATCCCAACAGTGCTAAATACTTCTTAAATGGCTCTCCCTTGAAAGCTGATCGCAAAATGCTCTGTCTTAAATCCCAGCGCCTCTCATCCTTCAGAAGGGGAGCGAGGATGTCCTGTGACGATTATTCCTTTCTGGTCTGTTTCATAAGAGACTAACAGAACTCAACTGCTTTCTAAAATTCCCAGGATGCTCTAGTCAGAACTTAGCGAGGCGGGGACTCTGGAACTGACTCTAGGGGGCGCCTTGCCCTCTGCCTCTTCTGCTACAAAGTGGGAGAGTCTCCCCTAAAAGTTGAACAGAAATCACCTGAGGACCCGAAGCACCTAATGTGCATGCTAATGCTTCACGGAACTTCCTTTTGCCCCCTCTAGCTTCTTCATATGCTCACTCTGAATCGAAGGCTAATATTGGCACCCCAGAAGAAAATGTGCCCAGTGTGACACTTCAGAGAGAAGCACAAACAAAGCCTTCTTAGACCTACAGAAATGTGACAGAGAGGAAACCCACCAAGTCTTACAACTCTTTTTAAAAAATGAATTATAAATAGTTGTAAAAATTGCCTCGGAACTTTTGGTGTAAAGGTCAGTCAGTACCGCCTCATGAATGATGCCCTGGTCTGTTGGTTTCTGGCCTGCATTTCTCTAACTTCCTTGCTACTCTCTCTAGTGGCTCTCAGACAGAGGTGAATGACGGTCCCCATGACCATGTCACTCCCATTGACAGTCTCCCACATATTGGATTTCCTGTATCACGTTGATGGATTCTCCCCCATATGGGCTTTCCTGGATCATAGCCACAGATATTTCTCATTGGGAATTTCTCTAAAGTATTTCTACCTAAATTATTTCTTAAAGAGAAAGAGAGAAACAGTTCTCCATCTAAAATCCTCTATCGTCCCTCCTGTACTATTAGTTTCTATTACAAATTTTTATTCGTTTAACCATGACTCTCACACATTCTTCAAGGTTTCAAAATAATTTAAAATTTTAATTAAAATATAGTTTCATCATTTCCCCCTTTCCCTCTTCCCTCTGGCCCGTACTGTGTCATCCCCCTTCCATCCATTTTGTAACCTCCCTTACTCCTGCACAAACTCAAGGCTAATAATTTTAGGGTGGGGGGTTCAAGACACAGTTTCTTTATGTAACAGTCCTGGCTGTCCTGAAACTCACTTTGCAGACCAGGCTGGCCTCAAACTCACACACATCCACCTGCCTCGATCTCATGAGTGCTGACTTAAAGGTGTGAGCCACCATGCCCAGTGTTAATAATTCTTTTAAAAATTCTTTTTCATACAATATATGTTGATTATGTTTTCCCTCTCCCCCAACCTCTCCAATGTCTTCTCCACCTCCTTACTCAACTTTATTCTGCTTGTCTGTCTGTCTGTCTGCCTATCTGCCTGTCTGTCTATTAGCTATCTATTCTTCTTCCCTCTCTCTGTCTTTCAAAATCAAAACATAGAAATGAAAGTCAAAACAAACTAGCCAAAGACCAAACAGAAAAATATAACAAAGCCAAACCAAAAATGGAAACAAAAATTCCATTAAAAACCCATGGGATTCTTTTTGTGTTGGCCAACTACTCCTTGGCCTGGGGCCTACGCTGGAGTACAGTAGATATACCCAGTTACAGTCCGTTAGAGAAAACTGGTCTTCTTTTTGCCAGTGGGTATCAATTGCAGATAGCTTCTTGGTTAGGGTGAGACCCTGTATACTTGGCAAGCTGATGACTCCAACTTCACCCACTGATTCTTATCGTAAGTTCCATAGATTCTCATCAGCTGAAGCCCTCCTTCCTTATGGGTCTCCTGTTTTGTATTTTATCCACCCATTGCTGCATGCTGGGAGCCATTTTAGATAAATGTTATAGGTCTTTGGGGATGGTTTTACATTAGAAATCACATGTTTGGATTTGTATGAAGGCAATTTTTTTTTCAAATACTAATGCATTGATACTTTTTTTATGGGACCTGGGGCAGTACCTGATAAACAATGCGTGTAGATATAGGTGTGTGTGTGTGTGTGTGTGTGTGTGTGTGTGTGTGTGTGTGTGTGTGTGTGTAACAGGAAAAAGAAAAGATATGAAAATCCACCTATCAGTCCAGGTCTGATGACATTGCCAAATTAGTTAATTTAGACAAATAAAATTCATTTGATTTCCAGGGCTCTTAGAATTTCTAATAGTGAATAAGAGTTTGTGAAAACAGTATCCATGTAAGAGTTTCAGTAAAATGATCATCAGTTACATAAAATATGGTATTCTATTCATAGTTGTTCAAAATCCATAGACCTGATATGTAGCACGAGGCGCTCCCTGCAGAGACGGCTAACATCACCTGCAGTGAGACTTGTAAGTAAATGTTGGGGAGGTTTGTACAAAGTTTGTGGTTTGGATACAAATAGGAGCTAGGGGGAAAGACTGCTATAAAGACTCGTTAGGAAGTTCTTAGTTGATCTTTTAGGTAGTTCTTAGTTGGTCCGTCAAGATAGTCAAGTCTACTCAGCTATTAAAAGCAATGACTTAATGAAATTTGCAGGAAAATGGATGGAACTTGAAAATATCATCCTGAGTGAGGTAACTCAGTCACAAAAGAAAGAACATGGTATGTACTCACTGTTAAGTGGATATTAGCCCAAAAGTCCGGAATACCCAAGTTTCACTTTACAGTAACCGCTGGACTGAGAGTGAGGTCCCAGATGGAAGAGTTGGAGAAGGGACTGAAGGAGCTGAGGGAGTTTGCAGCCCCATGGAGGGAGCAACAGTGTCAACTGGCCTGACTGCCCCCCCCCCCCCGGTCCTCCGGGAGGCTGGACCACCAACCAAAGAACACACATCTAGGGACCCATGGTTCAGACCACATAAGTGGCAGAGGAGGGCCTTGTTGGCCATCAGGGAGAGAGGAGAGGCCCTTGGGTCTGAGGGTGTTAGAGGCCCCAGTAAAGGAGAATGTCAAGGTGGGAAGATGAGAGTGGGTGGGCGGGTGGGTGGGAGGTGGAATACCCTCATAGAGGCGAGGAGGGGGAGGGGATAGGGGGTTTCCAAAGAGGAGACCTAGAAAGGGGGAAACATTGGAAATGTAAATAAAATATTAAAAAACAAAAAAGATAGTCAAGTCAAACAAAGAGACACAGGAAGTGAGTGACAGCAACTAGATATCAGCCCTCCTGGGCTTCTGTCTCGGTCCTCAAACTGCTAGAGACACTGGAATGAAAGTCATCGGATTAAAATTTCTAAATGTCCATTTTATGGGGCTGGAGAGCTGGCACAGCAGTTAAGAGCACTTGTTGCTCTTGATGAGGACCCAGGTTCGAGTCTCAGCACCCACATGGCTGCTCACCATCACCTATATCTAAGGAATCTTTCTGACACTCCCTCTGGCCTGCTCAAGTACACACATGATACACACACATGCATGCAGTCAAAACACTCATAAGCATAAAATACACTAAATGAACCTTTACAAACCTCAGCCTGCTTTATAATAAATAGGGTCCAGCATGATAAGAGAGAAGCTACGGAAATCATGACAGAGCAGATGTGTCATGGTCTCAAAAGAAGAATCCATTTACAGGGGAGTTTATAAAGCTGTGCAGTAGACCCAGGTTTGAGGTAGGACAGGTCCTCTGTAGTAGTGGTATCCATCAGAAATTTGATTTCTTCAGAGCAGATATCCTACTTTAGAAAACTAGTACATAACAGTCAGGCTTTTGAATCCTCACATTTACAGATAAAGTTTATAAACCTCATATTTAACCATTAATCAATTCATTGAATGCCGAAGGCTGATATGTCTTGAAGATGAGGAAGAAAGGCATTGTTTCTGAGCAGCTAGTCACGAAGTTAAGAATGATCATCTCAGTAAAGCCAGTGTGCGAACTAGAAAGAAGATAATCCTTAGTGGAAGTGATGTCCATTCAGCGGGGAGTTCTTCTGGACTAAGTGCTGAGGTCCAGCAGAAACCGGCGAAAAGTTAACCTCTGCTAAGCCCCGAGGGGGGAGAGGGATACAGGAATGGGGCATGATGACGCCACCGTCAGGGAGCTGGAAATGGGCAGCAGGGCAGCAGTGAGGGCATCTGCCGCGGGGGCCGTCTTTCTAAATCCTTCAGTCCAGACATCACAGGTGTTCTGCAGTTGAAAGATGTTACCTCCATTACACGGAGAGTTCGGATGGCAGACAGTGCTGCGTGTTGGTAGAATCTTCCATGTCAAAATATGTTCCTGACATAGAGCAGATAGGATACTCTGATGACTATGCTTTGTCTAATTGCAAAAATCTTCAAAACTCTTTGGATTTTTATAATTGTAGATAAGGGACTGTGGAACCAGTTCAAGGATGCGATTCTATGATTCCTTAGCTCATTGATCAAATCTGTGTCTGGAAAATCTGACCTATGGGGGTTGCCTAGAAAGGTCCTAGGTAATGGGTAATCTGCAGCTGACCGGGTGCATGCTTCTGTGTGGGGATGGGGTTGGGGCATTCCCTCAGAAGCCAGTGAGGAAGGAATGGACGTTGATGGCAGTCTTTTCTCTTGCTGTCATCAACAGAAACGTGGAGAAAGAAAAAAGGTAACTGATACCATTTCAAAAGCGTGCTTAGACGAAGTCTGTGTGAGTTGGGGACACAGCTCAATGGTAGTATAATTGAGTGCATAAGCCCTGGATTCAGTAAAAGGTACCCACCTTCTGTGGGTGCTAGGAAAGCAGTAGCAGAAAGAGCACTAAGTCTTTCTCCTCTCCACGGCTTCACCTGAAGCAGAGGGTTTACTATCATCTGACTTTCTTTTCTCTCAACTTGGCTTCCCACTCCAGACAGACAGCACAAAGCACGGGGCTGTAGACAGCAGGTCAGTGTCAAGAGGGACGGTTCTCCCTGAAATGTCTGATGGAGAATAGGTGTGGCAAAATCTTAGCGAGGCCGGGCAGTGGTGGCGCACGCCTTTAATCCCAGCACTTGGGAGGCAGAGGCAGGTGGATTTCTGAGTTCGAGGCCAGCCTGGTCTACAGAGTGAGTTCCAGGACAGCCAGGGCTACACAGAGAAACCCTGTCTCGAAAAAAAACAAAAAAAAAAAAAAAGAAAAGAAAAAGAAAAAAAAATCTTAGCAAGTCCATCACACTAACTCATCGACGACACGTGAAAGGTTCTGAGCCTTTCTACTGACAGCAAGGCAGTGCCATGCCGCCATGCCGGCTTTGATTTTTCACGACAGGTTGCCAGTGGCTGCCAGCTGGGTCCTTAGGTTCAGTTACCACTTGGAGAAGGTCTGTCATTGCTCAACAAGAGGATAGGAGAGGGTAGTAGAAATAGATCATTTCTTCTCTGGCAAGTAAAGACTAAAAAGCTCAATGAATGTTGAGAGGGTCACTGACTGAGGCAGGAGTTCATTTCTATTTATGCAAAAGAGGTGAGAATATTAGCTAAGTTGGGGAGCAGTCAGACAGCACTGGTCACCTAAGGAACAGTCTTTCACTATTTGCCCTTTATATTCTAGAAGCTCTCCAGAGCACTCTTCTAAGAAACAGGGCAGGGGGTGTGTGCTCAAATGAACACCATTGTAGTACTGCAATGGGAACAGGAAATGAGTAGGTGCCATCTCTCTCTCTCTCTCTCTCTCTCTCTCTCTCTCTCTCTCTCTCTCTCTCTCTCTCCCTCACCCCTGCCCCCCCGGGCATTTTTCTGATCCTGAATCATCTGGTCTAGTTGGGTCGGCAGTCTTGAGCTTACTAAAATGACCGAATTGCACCATTGCTGGAGGGTCTTGGATCAGGTCTTGGGGAACTGTCCATAGCTCTCTTGGCTTTCTCACAAATGTAGCAGACTGTAGTCTGAAGCCCTTTTCCCTCTTCCACACACTGAAAATCTCTAAACAGCCAGAAGGTTCCTCAGCATAGATCCTAGCATCCAGGGACAGTATCTATTCATCTGCTTAGAAGGGTTCTTAATAATATTGCTAATAAAGTCATGTATGATTAGAGTTGGGACAAAAATCTGCACTCAGTTTGGTTTGTAAATTAGGTCATAGGGACATAAAATAATATGCCGGCACTTCAGAGGATAGATAGTTCTTACTCACTCCCTCTTGGGAAAACTTTGAGTCATCATATTTTAGGCTCTGGAAGTGAAATGGAAACATGGCTGGGCCATTTAGAGAAGCAGAATGGACTACCACAAAGAGGAAACATGTAGTCAAAAGCATCTTCAATGAGAAGAATGAACTGAGTTTATTTCCTCACAAGGAACTGTGTACACAAGACAAACCAGTGGGTAGAAGAAAAGATAAATAGACACATAGAGTTGCAGATACCAAAAAGACAATGCAATGTTTTGAGGGTTTTTTTCCAGGTTTTAAAAAATGATTTAGTTATTTTTATTTTATGTGTGTTGATACTTTGCCTACGTGTGTCTGTGTGAAGGTGTCAGATCTCCCGGGACTGGAGTCACAGATAGTGGTGAGCTGTCCTGTGGGTGCTGGGAATTTAACCCAGGACCTCTGGAAAGGCAGTCAGTGGTCTTAACTGCTGAGCCATCTCTCCAGCCCCAGGCAATACAGACTTTTAAAAGTGGTAATGCCTTTTAATGTCTGACATGCTACCAGGCTTTGGTAGCAAACGTATCCAACAGTTTACATGTCAATATTCATGCTTTAAGCTGTTTCTATTCACTAATGTCACACAGTTACATCTTAATGACCGTTTTTACCAAGTCTTACAGCCATGAAGTGATTTGTGCAAGGTACAGAAAGCAGGCTGGGGATTCAAACTAGATACTCTCATGCCGAAGGCCTCCGGCGTTCAGTTATCTCAGGCTTCACAGTTTGTGGGTATGTGTTTTATCGGATGAAGACTTACCTTTCTGAATGTCTGTGTTTTGTTACTAGCTCACTGTTTACGTTCAGCCCAACCAAAAGCAAACAGCAGAGTATGCGGCAAACATAACCAAAGCTGTATTTGATTACTTTGAAGAGTACTTTGCAATGGAGTATTCTCTTCCTAAACTGGGTGAGAAAACACTTTTAATTCCTCATTTCAAGTTGCTTTGGGTTTTTTTCTTTTGTTTGTTTTGTTTTGTTTTGTCTTTTTTAAAAAAACCCAAGTTAAACTATTATGTCTAATTATATTACTATTAATTACTGATTATCTCTGAGTCTTTTTAGTATGTGCATGCACTTTGTGTCTGCTCAAAGATCCATGCTGGAGTCTTTCAAAAATAATAGTCACCCCCTACTCTTATATGATGAAGATCTAATCTTTGATTTGGAAAGTGACTCCTGCAGAGCTTGCTCACAGTGGGGCCAAAACAGCCACCTACATCATTTGATTTAAAAATCAGGACTCCTCCAGTAGTTTTCCTGCATGGCCCTCCTAAGGATGTTGGAAAACAGTAAGGGTCAGTGATGGTGTAAGAGGCCCGTGTGCTTCCAACCAGGCCCTTGTTATGCAAGACTTTCCAGTCCTGGGAATGAAATACTGAAGCTCCTTCCAGGGTTTTCTTTTCTTCAATGTGGAGAGAAATACTTTTTTTTTTTTTTTTGTAAAATGCAAGGAAAGCCATATTCCAAATGTATGGGCATGCTGTCTCCACCAACAGCACAAACGACAAGCCTGGGTGACTGGGTTGAACAAAGTTGTAACTGTAAGACCCTTGGAGATACTTGTAAGGAAGGTGTTAAGAGAGCCAACCAACTGCCTGGGCTGTGGTGGCGCACGCCTTTAATCCCAGAATTTGGGAGGCAGAGGCAGGTGGATCTGAGTTCAAGGCCAGCCTAGTCTACAGAGGGAGATCCAGGACATCCAGGGCTACACAGAGAATCCTTGTCTTGGAGAAAGGGGGGGGGGGGGGAGAGGGAGAGAGAGAGAAACACACAGAGAGACAGAGAAAGACAGACAAACAAGAATCCGCTTCTCTATCTAGTACCTACCACCTTAATAAATCCCATGGAAGGCAGAGGTGTGGTGGCTCTGCCTACGTACAGCCCCACACCACATGTTCGCTTCAGTGGCCCTTCGCATTACTTATCAATTATGAGAGGAGACAGAAAGACAGATAGCTTTTTTCCAGAGTCAGAAGGAAAATGCTGGATGTTTCAGGAGCCCGAACGCAGAGCTCATTGCCTTTGTCTCGCTCTGTGTGATGTGGTGACCCCCAGATGCAGAAGGCACACCAGTTTCTCCCTTCCTCCCCTTCTTCTCCCCCCCCATCCACTTTTCCGTGCATCTCCAGCACTTTCAGAATTAGCTGTATGATAGAGCCTCTGGAAACGGTGTCCTCACTGACATCAAAAGTAATTGAATTGACATTAATTAATTGCAATGTCTGTATTCACTAGAGAAGAGGTTGCTCTCATTTGCTCAAGGATTTGTGCAAATCATACTTTCCAACATTGTGAAAACTGTTGGCTATGGGGGTAATACTTCCCCAAGCTTCAGGGATATTCGTATGCCATAATGGCTGACCCCTAGAATGAGAATAACATGACAAGAACATCATTACTATTGCCTTGATTTTTAATGAAGATACATTTTTTTTATTCTTTCATATAAATCTTTAAGAAATTTTATTCTAACCAGAAAGGCCCCTTTCTTACATGTTAGGGTGAAATTTCACTTATTTAAAATTTTGTGCCTCGTTTTAAATTACAGTAGTAATAAAAATTCCATTCAGGTTATAGTTCATTAGCTGGGGAAGCTGTATTCCCCACTAATCAACATTTTTCCTGTTGGCAGATTTAATGTGGAAGTGCTCAGCACTGCCTCCCCTTGTTGGATGTTGTATCTAAAATCCAGAAAAAATAAAGACAGAAATTCCTATGACCTGGATAAAAAAAATGGAGAGAGAAATTTGTCAATTCCATGTCTCTCTAACTTATTTAAAATATAAAAGAAGATGGCAAAGAGAAGGGATAGGAAAAGAGGAAGGGATATTGGATTGGCTGAAAAGCAGACTGTCCTTAGACTGTACATCACTGGGGTTTCTTAGTCTGTGTCCTTGACATGCAAGCTGTCGCTACGAACTCACAAGCTCTGTCTTCTCAGTTCTCATCTAAAGACTTCATTCTTTTTTTTTTCTAGCACAGATGCTGTTTGTAACCAAAGTCATAAATTAGGGATGAGGAAAAGTAATAAAAATGAAGTACTGTACAGAGAAGAAAAGACATAAAACCATACAGGCTTTGACTAAAAGAGCAGTCATGTAATCCTTAAGAAAGAAAGGGAGGGCTAGGGAGGGATGACACATTGACGTCTGGAGGCTACAGGAGCTTCTCCGTGGGAATGTTGAGTGTTTGCACAAATGATTCCTGCTTCTCACTCGGAAACATTATTTTTAGCCTTAAAAAAGTCAAGCGAAGAACTTAATTTGGTAAGAAACACTGGAAACAAGTGGAAAGAATGTGTTTCTCACCGGACTGTCTTTTTCCACAGATAAAATTGCTATTCCAGATTTTGGCACCGGCGCCATGGAAAACTGGGGACTTGTCACTTACCGAGAAACAAACCTGCTTTACGATCCCCAGCTATCGGCCTCATCCAATCAGCAGAGGGTGGCCAGCGTGGTTGCGCACGAACTCGTGCACCAGGTAGAGAGAGGGCCCTGAAGCAAATCTATTTGTTTTTAAAAACTGGCCTCTTTCCACAGCAGTAATACCAACTCCAAACATCCCATATGAAAACCAGTCTAAAGGTTAACTAATATATTTAACTGTACAGAAACCTTCCAGTGGTTTTCAACCTGTGGGTCGTCGCCTGGTGGGTGTCAAATGACTTTTTCGTAGGGGTCGCCTAGGACCATCAGAAAAACAAAGACATGTATATTATGATTCATAGCCGTAGCAAAATTAGAGTTACAAAGTAGCAACAAAAATAATTTTAAGGTTGAGGCTCACCACAACGTGTGGAATTGCATTGAAAGGTCACGGTATCAGGAACGCTGAGAACCACTGTTTTAGACAGTTTTGCGTTTAATAAACACACAAGAGACCTTCCTATAACATTATATATTCTTTAAAATATGGGAATAAACTGGAGAAATTAACATTCCTCAAATCAAGATAAAGTGAGAAGTACATGGGAGGTACAATGTTGACCGCTTCTGTATCAATTACAAATCAAAGCTCTGAAATTTCCTGCGCAACTCTCTACCACAAGAATAAACATCTAACTACTTCCTCGTTGCTTTTCATTTCAGTGGTTTGGAAATATTGTAACCATGGACTGGTGGGACGACTTGTGGCTAAATGAAGGATTTGCTTCGTTCTTCGAGTTCTTGGGAGTAAACCACGCAGAAGAAGACTGGCAGATGGTGAGTCCTAACACTCTCTGAATCTGTTTTCTTCGTGGAAACCCGACTGAAGCCTTTGACAATGGTCTAGGATCAGGGTCAAATACAGTGGCGGTCTTGGATGTCTGTTGTGAGGGTAGACTGGAGCCAGTGACTTCCTTTGAGCTGTTCTTTTCCAAGAGACCTTACCTGGTCACCGAGGAAGCAGGGAGCCATAGACAAACACCTGTACGGATGGGAGAGTCAGGGGAGAAAGTGTAGGAAACGCCCACCTTGCATTTCCAGGAAGTAGGGGTCAGCTCTTCCAAAGTCTTTCTTTATGAGCAGGCTGCTGGAAGGTGGTAAAGCAGTGAAAGCTTATTCGGATACATCCTAAATACATCACCTCTCAGATGCACAGCAGGAAGCGTGGCTGTGAGCAAGGTGCACGATCTTCTCTGGGTCAGATCTTTCTTTAATGTCCAATGGGTGCATTGTTCTGTATCAAGTAAGCTTCCAAGCCCAGACTGTGGGCATAGTGAACATTCTCACAGTGCGTCAAGGGACCTGGAATAAAAATTTCCAGGAATGCTACAGAATTTTTTTTTTTTTTGGAAAATTAAGCCTTTTCTGTTTGTATTTAGATTATGTAAGTATTCGTCTCTGCCTGAATATATGCATGTATGTATACTCCATAGATTTGTATACCTATCTCTATATAGATGTAGATTGCCGTGAAGTATGTAGAATACTGCCCTCTAGTGGACTAACTGTTTTTGACACTGAGTAACTTACCTTGTCTGCATCCCTTTAAAAAGAGATGAACATAAGAATTACCTCGTTCGGTTGTTGTAAAGGCAAACAATAAAGCATACTCAAAGGGCTTAGTCTCCCACGTGAATCTGATAAAGAAATAACAAAACTGCTCAATTTGGAGTTATTTTTATCTTTCTCTGACTTCTAAAAGTATTTTTAAATGACCTCTAAACTTCAGTGTCTCCTAAGTGTCGCAGAAAGGCTATGAAAAGGCGAGTTTAAAACTATAGAACATCAGCCAAAAGAAGTTTAACTTCCCTGGGGCTCAAAAGTCTAAACTGTTTTTCTTTTTCATCTTTAGAAAGTTTTTTTTCTATCTCCTGCCTCTTCCCCGCATCTACCCGCTGACTCCACTTTCCTTCACAATTTTATGTCCTTATAAAAACAGCAAACAAACAAACAAACAAACAAACAAACAAACAAACAAACAAATAAAAACCACTCAGGTGTAGGACCAGCTACTGGAAGTGGGTAGTCTTTCCAGGGCCACATTCCTGAAGAAAACGGACCCTTCCTCTGAATAACCACCACCAATTGCCAATAGCTCCTCCCCTGGGGGTGGGGCAGTTCCTTGGCTAGGGGTGGGGCATCATAACCTCTCCCCCATCCAAGTTGGGAGTTTGGTTGGCTTGATCTTATACATGAAGTCACAGCTGCTGATGTAGGTTAGAAATTTTTAAAGAGCAATTGTAAATCAATCTCTCTCACACACACACACACACATACACACACACACACACACCCCACTTCTTGAATGCACAAAGATCTGCCTACCTCTGCCTCCAGAGCGCTGAGATTAAAGGCGTGTGCCACCAAGCCTGGCTCTTGAGAAGCCTACCTTTACATGAAATATTTCCCTAACCTTTGAAAGGTGAGGAAACTACTCTGCAGAGTTGAATATTTAAACATTTAATTTACACCAGGGTTCTTCCACCTTAGAATTATTAACATCTGGGGCAATGTTTCACGGGCTGCCCTATACATTGTAGCACATTAGTCAGTTCCTGTCACACTAGCTACTGTTACCACCCCTGTCCCAGTTGTGACAAAGGCTAGGAATAAAGCTAAAAATAAATAAGTAAAAATCTCCAGGTGCCAATTATCATTACAGTAAACAATGATGACTTCATAATTTTTTTAAACTAAATTACACAACTGGAAAATTATTTTGTCTTTCATTTTTTCTATTGCAGTACTTTGGTGACCTCCCTATATCCAACTCTAATATTAAATTGTAACATTTGAGTGTTCATTAAGATTCTAATTTTGCTGTTTCAAAACATTGGTTAAGCCCAGCTTGGTTGTAAACACCAGTGAACCCTGCACTTGGGAGACTGAGGCAACAGAGTCAAGAGTTCAAGGCTAGCCTGAGATACTTAGTGAGGCCCTGACTTGGAAAACCAAGGACTGTGGATGTAACTCAGTGATAGTCTTTTGCAAGCATGGGCAAAGTCCTAGGCTCAATTCTCAGGACCAGGGGGAAAATTAGTGTATTCTCGAAGAATTCATTACTCACTTTGGGAACTCCCAGTAGGATGTAATCACATAATAAAGTTGTCATTTGCCCCTCCCTTCTTCCCATTTATTCATTTTGCATTTAGCTAAGAGCAGATGATCAAATCATTTGTTTAAAACATTTATTTAGTCCTCACAGAGTTCCCAGCTTATGGTCTGTGTGAAAAGGAGTCGGATAAGTAAGTTAGAAAGAAAGTCCCATGAAGACTGCTGTAACTTACTTCATCAGTGACAGCTTTTTGTTTGAAGGAGATAATAACACCTCCCAATGATATGAGAGTCAGGCTACATTCAGGTTCTCTGATGCCAAGAACACGGTCCTTTCTTCTCACCTAAACCTTTTGACATGCAAACCAAACCAACCTACCTACCAAACAAACAAAAATTCAAGTCCAACCGTCTTGGCTGCAGCCGTCATTCAACCACAAGACCTTGTCTATTAGGAAGGGTAACCACAGTAACGGGTAATATAAGTTAATATAACAAGCCCCCCTTTGGGAAATATTTTTAAGTTAGTAGAAGAAATAAAGTGTAGTTTTTTTAAAAAAAAAATTAGTACTAGTTTAACAGGGTTAATTTTCAGAATCTTCTTCCATATGAATCAAAATAACAATGACAGACAATTGGTTGAGTTCCCCTAGGTACCAGGTACTCTGTATCAAGTGCTGCACATGGACTGGAGTTTGAGTCCAAAGAGGAGGGACTCTCACTGCTAGTGTTGGAGGAAACTGGTTTAAGTCATGGGTCAAGAAAACAAAAAGGCTGTGCTCTCAGCCAAGGAAGGCCAACCATACTGTGGGAATCACAGCCATGCTATTTGACTGAGAAAACCAATGGCCAAATCACAATTGATCACTGGAACTAAAGAATGAGCGAGTGTTTTCTTTCATTAATTAGAAACCGCTCACATTCCAAGGACAAGTAACCGGAAACAACATTCTTGGCCAATTGACTCTCTACCTCAGTCAATGTTCATGATGACACCGAGAGGTGACATCATTCCCATTACACAGACAAGAGAACTTGAGACATTTGGTCCCGTTTAAAGTGCAGAGCAGTAAGAGTTACAGAAAGAGGGCTGGAATCGGTGTAGAGAAGTTGATCGCCCAGGATTCCTTTGAAGACCTAGAGACCTCATTACACAGTTGAATCATTGCCATTTCTCTTCCGTTAGTCAGCTTTGAATACACAGCATGTTGTAAAACAGAAAGCTGTCTGGGGGAGGTGCTAGCTTTCTCTGCTTTCTCCCTTGCAGCTCAGTCAGGTGCTGCTTGAAGATGTATTACCTGTGCAAGAGGACGACTCCCTGATGTCTTCCCATCCAGTAGTCGTCACCGTGTCCACGCCCGCTGAAATAACGTCTGTGTTTGATGGAATATCATACAGCAAGGTAGGAGAAACACTGCATTGGTTTTGAGCATCTTTTTCTTGACTGACTTTTAGTCCATGTCAAAATTTTGTTTTCCTATCTTGGTTCCTCACAAATCAGCCATTGTATTAAGTTACTGAAAAGTTACTGTTACAGTGGATGAACCCTGACATGGTTGTCTTTATAATTATTAAAATAATATTAATCAAATCAGTGTAAATGAGACAGTTACCACGTGATGTTGAGGCCATAATTTTCAGCATTTCCCCCTCATGCCTGTGGCATCTTTTCAGCCTTCTTTTAAATGATTGATTATCTGTCTTAGGAATTCACAAAGGAAAGCTCAGACTCAATTCGCTAAGTCCTGGATACGCCAGGGGCTTAAAGTAGTGTCAGAAATAAATATGTTGCTAAGCCTTATTCTTACTGTGTCCAAATGCAATTTAAAATACTTGGGAAATTGAAGTAAAAACTACTAAGTGGGAAGGCAATATTTTCATGTATATTAGTTGAAAACTGATATAAAAATCTTACAAGTAGCGTGTCTTAGTATTAACCTACACGGAAGAAGCTGGGAATCAGGGCATGCCTCAAACTCTTGAGATCTGTAAAACAAAATGAAACAAAATTACTTTTGATATAAAATGGTTTTGTGCCTACGTTACATATCTATCCATACTAAACTATTTTGGGAGATATTTTCTATTTCCTTCTGTTAAATATACTTATTGTTACTTATGTGGAGGTATACTTAATAATCTGCCAGAATTCCACCTTGAAAATTAGCGCTTCAGCCAAGAAGGTGCGGTGAGGACCATTTTTCTTTTCTTTCATTAACAGAGCGCCACCTGCGGGTTGACTTGGGGAAATGCAATAACCATTTAGACCTCAAGTCAATGGCAATTTGGGCATTTTCTCTTTACAACTTACTTAGGTATTTAGAAACACATACATGGAAGGGGTTCTTTCTCTGGGTGTCTCTCTGTCTCTCTGTCTCTGTCTCTGTCTCTGTCTCTGTCTCTCTCTCTCTCTCTCTCTCTCTCTCTCTCTGTGTGTGTGTGTTACAGCATAACAACTATGTAATTCATCAGAATAATCTTCAGGAAACACTGGAATACCATCACGAGATGTTGCGGCAGTGCTCAGTGATACTGTTCCTTGCCATCTCATTAATTTAATTGGTTGATTTTTCCATCCTAGGGAGCTTCTATTCTGAGAATGCTTCAAGACTGGATAACACCAGAGAAATTCCAAGAAGGGTGTCAGGTAGGATTGATTTGGGCAGCAGCAAAAGTATACTATACTGATATGCGGTTGACAATTGAGGCTGGCTGATTACGGACAATTGCCTTTTTACTTTCCTTGAACATGGGCAAATAAGCAAGAGATAAAAGTGTGATAAAAGGTAAAAGGTGACTTTACACCAAGTTAAGGCTCTACATTGCATCTGTAATGATCATTTACCAGAAATGTCACAGGGAAATTCAAGTGGATTACTTAATGATGCTGGATACTCTTTACATGTGTGGACACTCTTTACATGGCTGGGGGTGCAATGAAAAGATAGACTAGACCAGGTGGCTTAAACAAAAGAAATTTATTTTCCCACAACACTGGTAAAGTCCAGGGTTGAGGTGCTGCATTTCAGTTGCTGGTGAGGGTCCTTTTTGTCCTGTGGACAGCCCCCTCTGTCCTCATGTGGCACAGGGCACAAGTATTCCTATATCTTTTTGTAAGAGCATGAGTTTCACCGTGAGGTCACTTCCTCATTACCTCATGCCAACCAGAATGCCTTCCTGGGGCTCTGAAGCCATCACCGATGAATTTAGAGACATAGTTCACTACACAACAGCATGACAGAGACATTTAAATCTGTCTCTACTGGTGTTCCCACACAGAAAATAGAAGGCCTTTTCCTTATTATTGATTTGAAAAATCTTTAATATAAACAATTATATTCTTATAAAGTCAGTGAATACGGATATCTTGGTCCCTTTTCCATAAGAATTCATTTTCTGATGTTCTGCACACACCCTATGTTAACATGTCACTCCACTGAACATTCCAGTTCATGTTTGTTCTTCTAGAATGCCCTATGCTATCATCTCAGAATTGGTGTCTTCTGCTCTTTATTGAAGTTACTATAATGTGTCCTTATAACTGCCCCATCTTCTGGTTGGTCCCATTCCAACCTAGAAATAGAATCACATCCCAGCTGTTTCTTTCCCCTTTCCAGCTCCCATTGTGATAGCCCAGGGATTTGACAGCCCATATAGCACAAAAGACAAAACTTTTACACAGATTATCAGTTCTTTGTCATGCTGTTTTCCAGGACCATGGCACTACAGAACAATCCTCCCCCGCCCCCATAGCTCTCCTGTTGTCATGTCTTCATAGGTAGCATTTACTTAATGCTTTGATATCTTAAAAGGTAGTGGTCCCTTTTTGGACAAATAGTAAAATGCCTAGGTGCCTATAAAAACAAGAGAAGAGTAGAATTTAGGAAATATTTAGGGTACTTACAAAGATATTTTGCTCATTAATAAACTATCCTGTGGGGATATGTGGTGCAGGAGCTATGAGCATGCATAACTTCCCATGAGTTTCAAACTCAATTCTCACCATGTCTCTATTGTGAGCATCTTCATGGAGACCCTGTCTCCTATGTCCTCATATGTGCTTCAGCACCTATGGAATTTTTCATATATTAGATCATCTAGAAGATGTTTGTTGAGTGAGCATCTATAATGTGTAGTGTTGAACATATAAATAAATAATAATAATAAAAAGCCTGGGCATGGTGGGGCACACCTTTAATTCCAGTATTTGGGAGGCAGAGGCAGGCCTATCTGTGAGTTCAAGGCCAGCCTGATTTACATATTAATTTCAGGTCAACTAGGGCTACATAGTGAGACCCTATCTCAAAATAAATAAAAAAATATTAAAAAGAAAGAGAAAAGAAAACTTTTTTAAAAAATTTATTATATCTACATTTGCATGGTTTTCATTTTAAATGGTCGCTAAGACATTCTCAGTATCTTAAGAACTGACTTTAAATGAAATGCTCCGTCATAATAACTTTTGTAGAGAACTATCAAAAAAGTTCTTAAAAATAAACAGCCGAGCTAACCATTCAATAAATGCTCAGACCATTCAATAAATTCTCAGTCCTCCTTAATCTAATGTGTTGTCATTAATTTAAAAAGTCTCACCTGAGACTAATATTTCTCAAGTTATAACGGTCTCTAGCCATGACTACAAATGGTCCTACAAATTTAACCTGGCTCAATGGCTAATAGGCAATATGTCTCATATAATTAAGTGTTATGGAGTGAATTTATTTATAGGAATTTACAGGAAAATGGGATTTTATAGGAAAAACCCACCAAAGCACTTTTTCTTTTTTTTTCAATTTTCAAACCTGAGCTGATATTTTCAGATATTCATGTAGCTCTCAGATCATCTGGGATATTCAACCTGTCACCCGACTCACCTTTGAACTGCTGTCAGCACACTATGGCTGTTGCCCCGAAGTCCCATGGTCTAGGAAACACTGGAGTTCAAGGACATTCCTTTACAAATTCTAGCTTTTCACCCAGACTGATTCTCCATTAGTGGCCATTGCAGAATTTGGGTAGACCAGTTGTCTCCTTTTCTGTGTTTATCTCACCAAGTACAAAACACAACAAAATGATGCTGTCATTCACTGAAAGACTCTTGGGCCACAATTGTGCATTGTAAAAGTGCAATAGGTAGTGAGCCATTAGTAACTGTATATCATTATGAGAAACGTATCCATCTCTCTTGTTCTATGATTAGTACTAACCTGGAAAAGATGAATGACTGAGCTAGGGCACTAACAGCACACAGTGTTCATTTTCCTTTGGTGCTCACCAGTACTAACAACAAAGGAGCTATGGCCTAGGTTGTCATGTGATTTAGACTTGAAAGCCGATGTGATGGTGATTTGGGGAAGAAGAGAAATTCTTAGTATAGACTATTAGGAAGCACTGACCTAGCAAAGATAAAAGTGGTACGTTTTAGTACTATTTATGTCAATTTCAATCTGGCCTCTAGTTAATGAGAAACAATAAACTGTAATGAAGAAGAGGAGGAGGAGGAGTTGGAGGAGGAGAAGAAGGAGGAGGGAGGAGGAAGAGACAGGAGGAGGAGGAGGAGGAGGAGGAGGAGGAGGAGGAGGAGGAGGAGGAGGAGGAAAAGCTAAACCAATACCCACACATTGATCCAGCATTCAGACTCTTGCTAACCAGTCTCAGACATACTTCTCTTCCTCCAAGGACACAGGTGTTTGACTAGGGCCATTTCTTTCATCTCAAAAACAGGAGCATTATATTAAGTGATATTTAAGGTCCTATCCAGTTCCAAGATGGCTTGCCTTCTCTTGTGAAAATCTTTTAAGTGCACAAAGAAACCATTTAGCAGGATAGATACAAGGTCAAGGCCAGCCTAGACTACACAGGGAAATTCTGTTTCAAAAATAAATAAGAAACAGTAATGAACACCCTCCTGAGCAAATGAACTCCTCTAAGATGCTTTTATGAAGGCACTACTCCCTAGAAGACAGCATTAACCTGTAGCTACAGTTAGAATTGCTATTATATACTAAGTGATACTAAGAGTCTGGAATGAAGACCAGAAACACCCTTCTGCCTTCCTTTGCCTGCCCTCTGGTGGTAGTGTTGAGAAGTGAATTAATCAAAAGAATTGACACGGGGGCAGGATTCCAAGACAGCCTCAGCCCTATTGGAGTTGTTCTGTGATTCTAAGTTTGTTTTATTTCTAAGTGCCTGAAACAAAGAAGAATCTAGAAGATAATGTGACCTAGATATAGTACCTCTGAACATTAAAGCAGCTAAGAGATTAAATGTTACATACATAGTTACCCACTGGGAACACTTGAAAACTTTGATTTCTAGGTAAGATTCCCACATATTAAATAGCACAGGTCTACACAGCCACAGGAGGGAGAGAGCAGGAACATTAGCAAGTTTCTAGAAGATCAACCCCCCCCCCCCAGCCATGGCCAGGTAAGAGATCAGAAAAGACTGAGTTCTCTGGGGGAATGTCCCAGGGCTTCAGAAATTCCCAAGCAGAGTTCTTGTGAGCAGAACTTCCCAAGGAGCAGTTCTATTTAAAAGGTTTATGTTTTAAAAGTATTTGAAGAGTAAAGATTTGCTCTCTGACATTAGTGATTTCCCCCATTCACTCATAACCATTTTTATCATTATTCACAAGACTATATGCGTGTTCATTTCCTTAGCACAGCAAATTCAACCCACCATCATTTAAGTTCAAGAAGTGTCTACCTTTAAGATGGCTGATAAATGGAAAGAATACTTAATAATATGAAAATCAAAGAGCACCGAATATCAGTGTCCAGAAATGATGTTTTACTGCAAGAAAGCCATGGCTGTTTCTTATATGATGTGTGTGTGTGTGTGTGTGTGTGTGTGTGTGTGTGTGTGTGTGTGTGTGTGTGTGTGTGTATGTGTGTGTATGTGTGCTCTCATGCCATGGTAAAGCATGAGCAGTTGTGGAAGGTCCGGGTGAGGCTTGGAGGTCCAAGGAAAGCCAAGGCTGATCTTTAAAGCACTCATCTTTTACAGCTTTACTTGAAAAAATTCCAGTTCAAGAATGCAAAAACTTCAGACTTTTGGGAATCACTGGAAGAGGTAAGGAAGGCAATATCCTCAAACATTTCTTCGTCCAACTTAAAAGTGATTTACATTTTAACATCACTAATTATTTTTAATTTCCCCTTATTTGTAAATTAATGGAGCTCCTTCGTCTCCCAACGGCAGGCAAGTAATCAACCAGTGAGAGAAGTAATGGACACCTGGACCAGCCAGATGGGCTATCCTGTGGTTACTGTGAGTGGAAGGCAGAACATCATCCAGAAACGCTTTCTGTTGGACTCCAAAGCTGATCCTTCCCAGCCACCATCAGAGCTTGGGTAATAATGACCCACTTAAAAGAATAGTAGAAATTATTCAACAGAAATATTGTTCATATGCTTGGTCCTGCTGTCATGGTATGATCGGCATATGACGGTATAAAGTTACAGCCTTTAGGTAACAGAGTTCAAGGCTAGCCAAGTGACAGACTGAGCATATGCCTACGTTTATCTTCTACGTAGACACCAAAGAATAAAAGAATGGAGGCAGTAAAAGAAATAAAGCTGGGATGATGTGGAACAGGAGTGGGTGGGACTGTAGGCAGTATGGAATGCTGGGAGAAAGGCTGAAGAAGAAATCGAGGTCCAAATGGAACAGGGAAAGATGCTGACAGATACTAACAGGGGCCTCCTGTGCCTAGACAGGCTCTACACTCAGTGTGCAGTGCACAATAAAGAGTACAGAGGAGCCGTGAGAAATGAAGCTGAAAATGGGTCGAATAATGAATCCGGTCCGTGCCGTTTGGACCTACCCCCCCACTTTGTTCCCATTCTTGCCCTCATTGTAGAGGACTCTCAGAAGTCTGGCAGTGACAGCAGGCAGAGAACCAGATGGCTTGTTTCCCGAAAAAATAGACTAAAACAGTACAGGATAGTCAAAGGCCTCCATAGTGGAGGCTCCAGAACAAAGACATCCTTGCAAGAAGAGTGGGCTGGGCCTCCCTTACGACCTACTCATGGGAGAAGTTTATTTCCCAAACCTATCTCCCTCCTCTATAGAAGAGACGGCATCCAAGCCCCCCAAGAATAATCAATTTGGTCTTGAGAAATGATTCAGCTGGTAATAGACTTGCCATGTAAGCTTGAGGGCCCGAGTTTGCATCCCTAGAACCCATGTGAGGCCAGATAGAGCAGCATGCATCGGCAACCCCAGTACCTCTATGACAAGAAGTATAGTGGCTTCAGGACCTTCCCCAGATGCCTCAGCTGGTCTGCATACACGAATATGCAATAAAGACAATAAAGAGACCTTGTCTCATATAAGGTAGATGGTAAGGACCAGCAACCCAGCTTATCCTCTTACGTCCACACAAGTGCCATGGCATGGGCACAGTCACACACAAACAGATGCACACACTGTACATGCAGAATCAAAACAACAAAGTAACCAACTCAACTCTCCTTCCTTAAACATGAATAGACAGCGGGGGATTAGAAGACACATGAAAAATCTCTAAGCATAAAAGCTTAAACCCCAGGTGGACAAATGAAAAAGTCCTGACTCTGTGGACATTATTTAGGAACCAAAAAGAAAAAAAGAAAGAAAAAGAAGAAAAATTATAGGAAATATTCAGAGATCTTAAAAAAGCTATTGTGCTGATTAGCCAAGACACGGTGCCTTAGAAAGGCAAACTGAGAACACGGAAGGAAGACTAAAATTTTTACTGAAGTAAATTTGGGAAAAATTCTCCAAAAATGTAAAACTGGCACAAGGAGAGGGTAAACATGAAGAAGGCTAACTTGAAAGCCTAGTGCTGAGTAGGAGGTGAACAGCTAGGCACAGTGGCCGTGTCTGTAAGCAGGTGTTAGGACCTGACCCAGTGTGGCACAGGCTGTCTCTCAGGGGTACTGTTTGTAGCTTCTCCTTGGGTCCCGTGGGTGCATCACATGGAAATGAACAAACCCTGTGAATTGACCTCTGAGAGCTGGTTATGAAGTGTGAACTAGCCCTCAGTGGCTAGTCTCATTTTACAGAACAACAGTGACACCAAGAAGGGTGGGGACACTCACCTAGAGATCCACTTGGGACCCTTAGAGAAGCCTCAGAATGATTTTAGTTTTTAAAATTATACCTTTTAAAGGGAAATAAAAGTAGAAGTAACATAGGGAACTAACCCATGCCTCTCACGGTTAAAGTAGAACACATTGGGCAATAAGTTAGTCAAGTTAAACAGACAGCGAAGCCAGAAGCTTTTGCCTGAGGGAGGGATGTGACAGCCTAGGGTTCTCAGCACCAGCTCTTCAAATTTTTTATTAATTATGAACTTATGTACAAATTGCCCAAGATAAATTCCCCTAATTGTTTAAGCAGCACTTCACTTTGAAATTTAATCAAATGATCTTGTATATAACACATAAACTTATACATGTAATCAAGTTCATCTAAACACTACTAATTAAAACTTTATTAAATTTATTTCTAAGCCAGACAGTGGTGGCACACACCTTTAATCCCAGAATTCAAGAAGTACAGGCAGACAGACAGATCTCAGAGTTTGAGGTTAGCCTGGTCTACAGATTGAATTCCAGGACAGCCAAGGCTATATAGAGAAATGTCTTGTCTCAAAAACTCAAAAACTAGTAATTTCAAAGTATGAAGATTTAACTAAGAAAAATATGTACCATCTACATTTTTATTTTTTGTATATTTTTATAAATCTAATTAAAGCACAAATATAGGGTCAGTGGCTTAGTAGGAGAGGGCACTTGCAGCCAAATCTGATGACTCCCATTCTTCTCTGGAAGCCACACGACGATAGGAGAGGACTGGCTCCAACTAGTTAGCCTCGGACATCACCTGTGTGCCCCCTCCAGACTGAGATAAGTAAATAAGTAAATAAGTGAAAAAAAGCATTAAACCCACATATAGAGTAGATCAAAAGACACTGCATCATGTTAAAACTAAAGCCCACAATTTTACCGAAGAGTCTCCCCCTAATATTAAACATGGCTACCGAATTAAGATGTTTGAAGAATTTTGACTGAAATCCAAGCCAATATGTTATTCTCTTTAATTGGGTAGCTTTTTAGAAAATGTCTATAATATAAGGCCAATAAAGTATGATAATCTCAGAATTTACCACAGTTAAGAGACTTAGTTTGATGGTTTGTATATGCTTGACCCAAGGAGTGGCAATATTAGGAGTTGTGGCCTTGTTGGAGTAGGTGTGGTCTTGTTGGAGTAGGTGTGTCACTGTGGGTGTGGGCTTTACCCTCATCCTAGCTGCCTGGCAGTCAGTCTTCTGCTAGCTGCCTTCAGATGAAGATGTAGAACTTGCAGCTCTGCTTGCACCATGCCTGTCTCGACACTGTCATTCTCCACCTTGATAATAATGGACTGAACCTCTGATCCTGTAAGCCAGGCCCAGTTAAATGTTGTCCTTATAAGAGTTGCCTTGGCCATGGTGTCTGTAAAACACCATGGGTGCAGTAAAACCCTAAGACACTTAGTCATCATCAAACTTTGTCCCAGTGCTGTAGACACTTATGCATAGTTACAGAGTTACTTTTCATACCAACCCACAACCCTCAACACCCCAACGAGGGGAAGCTAATCAGACTTTCAGGACATCAAGCCCTGGGACCAGCCCCAGGGTCACCGGATGCAACCCCTATTCTAAAGAAATCATTCTGGTCCAGCTGAGCCCTCCCAGTGTGAATACTGGGTAAAGTGGGGTGTCATGGCACATCACCTGTCCCTGGGCATTGCTCCAGTTCTACCCACACCCCACTTTTATAACTCTCCTTTATATGTTTAGCATTTAGTTTGAGTGGAGAGAATTTCACACCTGCCCACTTTCCAGGTACCTTGCGGTCTGCACTACTACTTAATTCTTACTGAAGAGACCCTTGCATCTCTTTTGTGATGACTTTGATGTTATTCAGTGTAGTTTCTATATCACCGTATGTCACATGTAAAGTATCGCAAGGTCAGTTATTTGGGAGAAGTTACTACAACATGAAGGAGGAAAATTACCGGGCATGAAAAAGGTATTTTGGGAAGCTTTGATAACTATAAACTGGTTTCTTTGCAGATACCATTTTGCCTCAGTAAAGCAGGTTGGCCAACTTGCATCCTACTAGACTATTTCAATGTTAGATTTCCAAGGCATTTCTCACATGGGCAACCAGCATCCAGTGGGAAGTTTCACAATAATTATTCTCTCCTGTCCTACTTGAGAACTGATTGACTGAGCCTCGTTTCATTGGGAGAGGGGCCTGGGGAGTGTACAGGAGACTCTGTTTCCACAGGAGTTAATATTTAAGGTGAGAAAAAGGAATGGCTATAGCATGTATGACGAGCTTCCAGTTTGAAAGCAGTCACGTGTATATACACTGCAACGCCAAGCGCTGTTTAAGTGCCTAGAACTAGTTGACATCCTTTGGCTCTTTGGATCTATTTTATGAAAAACAGATGTGGAAATCGAGGCAGAAAGGGATTACGCAACTCATTCAAGTTTCCCCAGAGAGGAAGTGATGGGACCTTCATTTGAATGTAGGCAGACTAGCTATAAGTCCCAGGCTGCATAGGAAGACTGGGAAAGTGGCGAGGGAGGGAAAGCCCAGAACAGGGATGCAAACCATGGTGGAGACTTGGCTAGTAGAGTGCGAATCCAAGGGACCTGAGAGAGAAAACTGACAGATGGCATTTGCAGTTTCCCAAGTTCCCTCCAGTGACAACATGTGTGCATTGGATGTTGGACGTAGGGCAACAACATCCTTTGTCTTGCAAAACAAGCTTCCACTAGGCAGGCTTCCCAGTAATTGTTTCTTCTTGTCATGTGTAGCCACTGATTTATTAAGCAAAGCCAGCCAGCTCTTGCTTTGTTTGAGCTAGAGAGATTGGCATAACGAACAAACCAAAACCAAAACCCAAACCTTCTTGGTTATAAATTCCCCTCTATGCAGACTCCTCCCCAAAAAATTACAGCCAAGTCAACCAAACATATCATTAGGAATAAAGTCCCTTTTTGTTAAAAGTTTTTAAACTTTATTCAGCAAGAGAGTATAGTTGTAACATTTATGCGTAATATTTTTCATACGTTTTTAACCAGATGCTATACACATTTTATTTTGATTTCTAGAGGCATGATTTTTAGGGATCATTTATTGTAAAGTAGATTTATTTGTCTTGGGTTTATAAAATACAATTATATAGTCACAGGAAAAGAAACAGAAAATAGGCTCTTTTTTCCTCATTGAGAACAATTTGTTACATACAAATCAATAGTAGCCAAACAAGCAAGAGACTTCCAAACCAAAGCGAGCCTTCCTTGTGTTTCTCTTTACTAAAATATTAGACTGCAGTAAATACTTTCAGGCACCCTATTATTTTGTATAATTAGCATACATGTCTAAGAGTATCTAAGCAGCAACTTCATCCATGGTGGGGAAGAGGAGACTGGTCCTTTTCTAGGTGAAGGCTCAGCTCCCCCTCTCCTGAGTTGTTCTTTTGTGGTAGGCGATGGTGCTCTCAGTTACACTGTGGACTGGGTGACCTCTTCTGAGTGTCTTTCTCTTTGCTTAATCCAAGATTAGAAGTGAGGAGCAGAATGTTTTATCATTCAGATGACCCTATGTGGGTCATATTGTGGCCTTCCTCACCACTTTAAATGAACCATTTCTCAGACCTGTCTGTGGGATTTCTTCCTATCAGGACCTTGGGCGCCCATTCCACATTAAGAGACAGAAGTCAGGGAGTAGGTGTGCCATCTTCCATGATTAAGTCAGTGTCTGTGGAGAAAATTAGAGTGGCCATATTTAGCATTGATAGAGCCTGTAAGACAATCAGAATGCTAATTACACCTTCAGGGATGATCCCTGATATCCTGAATTTAGATAACATGTAACAGCCTTCATTTATGTGACTTCCTCTCTTGGACATGTTATGTTCCCAAGTCTTTTCCTTTACTCAGCTGAGATTAGGTACAGTATCACAATGCTAAAATTAGAGGAGAGTGGTGCCACTGCCTTCTTTCATTTTGACTTACGACACTCTTAGATATCCCAGGATAGTATGTTTATATCTGTTTCCAGTAACACATTTCTGCCAGCCTTTAGTATGGTAGAGCCCCAGGAAGGAGACCACCCTATATGAAGACTGTGCTCACAGATCATGAAGCCCCCGGCTGTTCTGTGTTGGGTCAGGCTGACGCTAGGGAAGATGGGGAAGAGCAACTGGTCTTCCGGTTAGCACCGAACTAGCAGCACAGCAAGAGTATAGAACAGGATTCTTTACAATGCTATTTGTTCCTCTTCTGAGAAGCTGTAAAGCTCCCTAAAAGCAGATGGCAAGTAAAAGTGACTTCTTAGGAAGGCAGCAGGGTGCTGTATGAAGCAGGATTTGTAGAAACTAGCTGGCTGCCAACTGCCCAGAAGCTCTGTAGCCTGCTCAGATGTACTTGGCAGATTAGATAAGATAGGTTGTCACACCCATCCACCATTATGAAGGGCCACATTCAGAGGAATAAATTTCCTGGAACTTTGGGCTTTCAGGCTCCAGTGGCCTGAGGGTCAGGTTAGAAAGCATACCCAGTTAGGGAGGGGAGAGAACTGTAAAGAGGTGGCCTTGGGTAAGCCTGATGCACCCGTAGCATTCACTGAAGAGCCAGGGGAACCACTGGTCTCCTGAACCACATAGCCAGACATTCTACTGGAGACAGGAGGGTGGCAAGTTCAAGACTTGCCTGGGCGGCAGAATGAGTTCAAAGCCAACCTGGGAAGTCTAAAGGGGCTTTGTCTCAACATAAAAAGTTAAGTCATAGCTAAGTGTTAAAGGGTATCCTTGGCATGCAGAAGGCACTAGAATCAACCCTCCAATTCCACAAAACGGACACAAACAGTGGAACAAAACCAGAACCCTTTTCTCCTCTCCTGACATGACTGAAATACTAAGTAGCAAAGGAGAACACTCCGGCACCCTAGAAATAAGCTTAGCCGGTGATTTTCCCTTACAGCACTGATGTCATGGTTGCAATTACTAAGCAAATTTTAGAGACGAACATGTAATGCTTAGTGGGTAGGAAGGCAGAATTTCAATATAATTTGATAGAAAACATACATGCCAGAACCTACCTAGGCTTGAATGCAGAGGCTCTCTACATTATGATGCAAAAATGCTAAATTTATGCAAGTTGTGTTTTGCAAGATATTTATTTCAAAGCATTTTTATTGAATATTGAATATTGAATATTTATCTCCCTTATCTAATTTTTATGTAAATTTCTACATTTCGTGGATTTATAGGAACTGAGAACTATCTGGCATGACCTATCTTTGTCCCTGAAGTACATTTTACAAACTGTGTATGTTGTGTACTATGCACCGGGCAATCATTTATAAGGAAAAATGTGTTCATCTGTTGATTTTGATAGCAAAGATTCTCCTGAATGCTTCCTTCTTAAAATTTTTAGTTACACATGGAATATTCCAGTCAAATGGGCCGAAAACGACAACTCAAGGATCACAGTCTACAATAGGACAAACAAAGAAGGTAAATATTATTTAACACATTCATTTCTTCTGTGAATTGATGCATTTCAGTAAACAAATAGAAATACAGCGGAGCAGCAGTTAAGCCAAAACGTGTAAATTTCAGCTGAAAGTCATCTCTCAATTAACTTACCCACAAGTCTAAAACTTTGTCTATGATGAGAACTTCCCCACCTTGACATGATCTTTTTAGTGATTTATCATGGCAGACAGGAATAAATCGCCAGAGTCAAAGGGACTTTACTTACCTGTCAATCATTGGGAAATCAAGCCATAAGGTTTCGACCTTTCCCAGCTTCCTCCCTGCCCCCACCCTTCTGTTCTATTCTCCTTTCCTCCTCTTTCTTCTTCTGCTCTTTATATCAAAGAAGGAAGACATTGAAATTATTGAAATATTACATGAATGGTCCACTTTTTAAATGGTCTCTTTCAATTAGAAAAATCAGCTACTGGTATGTTTCTTGTTCTCTCTCCATTGATTTTTCTTTTCCTTATTTGAAAAAAATTTCAGGTTCTTTAAACACAAGGAGGTCTTATTACAAACCTCCAAATTGCTGGGGGGAAAAACAAGTAATTGATTTTAGCATCAATCCCAAGAGAATTGTGCCTTGTTTGTTTGTTTGTTTTGAGATATTTTATTTGTACACCCTGCTCTTCTAGCTAGACTTCAAGTCACTTGAGAGCAGAGATCATCTTAATACATCTTGTATCACAGGGACAAAGCTATGGGGAATCTTGCTTTTTATGCTTTGAGCATTGTAGTTGTTTTGTACTGCAAAACATTTCTTATCTAAGACAAAATGGATTTCTTCTTTCTGTTCCGTGAGAATGTGGTCTCAGAACAGCTTTCTCTGAGGTTTCTTAAAGCTTAAAGCATCTTACATTCCTTTATCTCTACCTGGTTATTTGTCCTCAAATTGCCCATCTCAAGTGGATTACCTGAGCTGGGGTTCTAGTTCAATTGGTACAATGCTTACCCAGCATGCACAAAACCCTGGCTTCAGTTGCTAGAACCATATATAACCAGACATGGTGGTGAGCAGCTATAATCCCGGAATTCAGGAGCTAGAAGCAAGAGGATCTCAAATTTAGGGTTATTGTCAGCTACCTAGTGAGTTCAAGATCAGCCTGCAGTCAAGGGCAGCTTGAACTACATGAAGCTCTGACTCAAAATACAAAACTTAAAATAAAGTGTATCATCCAATCTTTTTGGATAAGTTCATAGCTATATGACAGCATTCTTTGTCCTCCACATGCCCAGGCCTCAAGCAACTGCTGAACTTATGCCAATGAGGACTTAACTTATTCTGGAAATCAGTTTTGTGAATTGATATAATAGTGTTTTTCTACGGTCTCATTTCAATTAACATAGATTTTCCAGGGTTCATTCATGTTGTGGCAAGGATCATTCCTTTGTTCTCTTACATAATGGATACATATGTATATATGCATATATATATCATTCAATATTCATATGGATATGTCTTTCCTTCTTTATCTGTCCATCTTCGGATCTTTTTAATCCTATAGAATATTGTTAGAATCGTTCGTGTAGTAGTTTTTCTGCCTCAGGTGTTTTTCATCTTTGCTATTTCTTTTTTCCTTTTTTCCTTTTATTATAAATTCTCTTACATGTTTAGTTCTTATGTCAGTTCTCCCATCTTCGCTGTTATGAAAGTAAGACTCATCTCCGAGCTGTTCCTGACAGAAAACATATTCATAGCAAGCCACACCCCCTTCTTAGGAAACCACACCCCCTCCATAGAAAATCGCACCCCCTTCATCATTTATGCTAATGATTGTTATGACATTGTGGCCAACAACTCTGAATCCTTCCAGAAATCCCAGATTGATGCCTTTTTGTCTCAATATTTCACATGTGTATGTTGTTACTGAACTCTAAGCTGAATGTCTTTTGGTCTGTCTGCTGACCATTTTCCTACCCACAGGCCCATGTGCCAACAGAAAATGAAGAGGGCAGAAAGAGAAATAAGACAGTAAAAATGCCCCACGTCACTAATAAAAGGCAGGGCAAGAAGGTTGGGATTTGAGCACCTTCGGTTGAGCCATCACCACATATTTTCCCCGTTGGTCGCTGTGTTTAGCTGAGGGTCAGAAGACTGTCTCGGCAGCAGCTTGATTTGCTGTTTACCCATTTAAAAACATGAATAATTCATCTACTCTAACACAATTTTTTCCCAGTGTTTAAATGGAGTGAGGATTTCACATAAGAGAATGTTCTAGATAGTGGAAGCTCACTCATGAGCCTCAGAAAACAAATATCAAGAGTTCAGAACAAATATTCTTCTAGTGTTTATTATATATTTATTAGAAAGATTTTTTTGAATACTTAATCCTTAATTCATTAGTTCATTCTTTCAGGCAAGGTTTTGGTTTGCTTTATTTTGAGACAGAATCTCACATAAGGCAGCCTAGCCTCCCACTTGTTACACAGTCAAGGATGACCTTAAACTCCTAACTCTCCTGCTATACCTTAAGAGTGCTGGAATTGCAGGCATGAGCCTGTACTCCTACTTTATACCATGCTGGGGTAAGAATCTAAGATGTCATCCCTGCTCAGCAACCATCATTAGCTACATACTTAGCTCAAGAAGGTAATTCTAAAAGGGTTTATTCAGCTTACACTTCCACATTGCTGTTCACCACCAAAGGAAGTCAGGACTGGAACTCAAGCAGGTCAGGAAGCAGAAACTGGTGCAGAGGCAATGGAGGGATGTTTCTTACTGGCTTGCTTCCCTTGGCTTGCTCAGTTTGCTCTCTTATAGAACACAAGACTACAGCCCAGGGATGGCACCACCCACAATGGCCTCCCCACCCTTTACCACTAATTGAGAAAATGCCTTTCCGCTGGATCTCAGTGAGGCTCCATTCTCTGCGATAACTCCAGTTTGTGTCAAGTTGACACAAAACCAGCCAGTACAGGGGCAGTTTGGGAATGAATGCCAGAAGACTGAAGTGTAACCTTTCCTATCCTGCAGTCCGCTGTCTAGGGCAGGTCTTTGGACAGACAGGTTCTGCCATAAGAGGCTGTTGCCTTAACGCAGTTGGTAAAAGGCACCCCCTGGACAAGAATCAGTGCAGATGTAAGGGTCCAGGAAGGTTGCTATGGAAAAACACCTAGTTCAAGAGCTCAGAGGTTCACTAGAGTTTTAGAGTAATAGGATTGACCAAGTACAGAGGGGGTCTGTGCCTCAGTCAGGGAGCAGAGTGTGAACTTCCTGCTCCCTTCTACCTCTCAGACATGTCTAAAAGTATTTGCATTGCCATTGGTTCATCTGTACCTTTCTTCCTTAAAGAATATTCTTTTGAGGAAATGAGCACGTCTCTGGTTGTTGCTGCTGCTCTGTTTCTTCAGCAGACACCGAGTGATTGTTTATCATATGAAGGAGCAAATAAATGAATGAGTGGGGCTGGGTATTCAAGGAGCTACATGGAACAAACCTACCTTCATCTGAATCTTCTGACTCACCAGAAACAAAACAAATTAGACGTCTTTTCCTACTTCAAAGTGCCTGCTCCATTTTTAGGCTGTGCCACGAGTTCCTGTTTCCTGTCTGAGGACATCTTCAGCTCAGGGCACAGATGACGAATGTGTCCTGAGTACACTGGATGGGGGACCAGCTCATGTTACCTGTCTCACATCCCCGCTCCTGGGCACTCTAATGATTCATCGGTTAGAAATGCCCCAAGCAATAATAGGACTTCCGGGATCTTTTGTTTACACAAGTATTCCACGTGATATTTTAAGCAGTAGGAAAAAAAATACCATTTCTAAGAAAAGAAGTAAATTCACACAATGTTCACACTCTGTTAATGTGAGCTATTATTATCAAAATATATTTTCCTGTCTTTACTACTGTTATTTGTGGTCACTGGAATTTTCTTCTAGGCTAATTATTCCAAATACTTTTCTTATATAGCTGATGCTGGCAGCTTTGTCAATCTTGTGATTCCTAGTGTTAATGGTTGGTAAATTAACCATTGCTATTGAAACTTCATTTGCTTTCTTTTCTTTTTCAACTAAATTATAAGTTCCTTGAAGATTAAAATACTCGTAGTATCTTTCGTTCCTCATCTATTATCAATAAGCACTAGGCACATGGTAAGAATTTGGTAAGCCTGCGCTTGGTGGAGGGTTGTTTGCAGTCTGCTCTTCCTAGATCTTGTGTTCTGTTACAGTTATGGCACAGCTCTCTCTGTCTTTGATATCAGATGCTAATTTTGTTATGACGATTCACCTACATCTAGTAGGATGCCATCTATATGTTTTGATTTGTTGTGTTCTAATGTTTAGAAGGACTGAAGGTTGTCACAGGACAAAAGAGTTATCACTCTTGTCTAAACACAGTATTTCTGTAGACATTACTCCAGGACTGGGGTCTAGGAGAGGGACTAAAATATGATTTCCGGTGTAGAGTCAAAGAGTTGGCCTAAGACATTCCTACAGGAGTGGGCTTAAGACATCGTTTCGGGAGTGAGGGTTTGGAGATGGGTATAGACTCAGATGATGTTTTTTGTAACTTTCATGTCTGGACTTTATGAGTTTAAATGAGCAAAACCTGGTATTGTAGAAATAGGATTTACTGAAAATTTTCAAGTGAGTTTCAAATATTTATTACCAAACAAATGGTGACAACATATCTTTAAATGTGTCAAGAAGGGAAGATCTTTCTCAGTGTTTTCAAGCTGAGACTTGTGTAATACACAAACCTGAAATCAGTTATGCTGGTTTAAAATCTCAGTTTGTCAGTTCAGCATGGTCAATCAAGTCTTTGGGAGATGTATTCACCTAAACCAAACATACAAGAGATTAAATAAGAATGCTAAATGTTGTATGTATGAATCAGGTATACTGGCCTAATGAACCAGCATACCCATGTGTGCTAATTAGATATCTCTTCCCAGTGAGAATACACTGAGTAAGGATTAGAGGATAATAGGATAGAGCCATCCTTTTAAAGATGTCGTCAAATTATGATACTAACGCAATGCATTATCCAGGAGAGCCAATCATTGCACTAGTAAATGGTCAATCATGTCTTGATGCGATGAAAGTTTTTTGTTTGTTCAACAGCCAAAGGAAGTGTTTCTGACTTACCATGTCTTCCAGGTGACTGTCCAGCCAATACAACTTGGAAATTCTGGGTTTTGTTTATTTGTTTGCTTTTTACTTCTTGTAGTTCTAATACAACCTGAATGTCAGACTCTTTTCATGGGTATTTTTCAACTGATACATAGAGGAAGAAACCAGGGGGACGTGGACTAGCAGAGCATCAATTATTTCTGTCTGCATTTTACATCCGGTCCTCAGCTGTAGGATGCTACCTAGCAGCAAGGGAGAGTATGTATAATCTAGCTCTTACCTAGTGGAAAGGAACAGTGTGGCAGACAACTAACAGGTTTCTTCCATGTATACTATTTTCTGCAGAACCAGACCTATACAAAGATGAGAATTGCATGAGCTGGCTCAGGTGGGCATCTGCCTCCTGGGGCAGATGGGAAACACACCAGCAGATCTCCACTACACAGCTTTCCTTTGTGTGTGCTCTTCCAAATCAACATGGGAGAAAACCCTTCCTCTGATAGGCAGATTGCATTTCTCTAGGCTTTCCTGCATCATCTATTATGTATTAGAACTGTAGTTGAATGTAGGGTTATTGGGTCTTGTGTCGGCTCCACCCCAGGGGAGGTAGGATGCAGGAACTTGATCGTGCTTACCCCACACTATCGCAGGGTGGGTGTGGGGCTGTAGGAAGCCCCAGGACACTGCTCCAGGGATGAGGAAGCACAGTCTGAGGTGCGGGACCACTGGAGCTGGCTCAGGGGTCCCCAGGCCTGCAAGGAGGCTGAGGACATCTGGTTCTCAGGCTCTTGGACATCCAGGTGTCACTGGATGCCCTGGAAGAGCTGAGAATAGAATGGGGACCAATGGGCTAGATCTGGCCCGGGGCCTAGGAGATAAAGGGGAGCTCTGGCTGGTCTGGCAGGGAGAGTTCTTAGTTTGTTGTTGGTTGGCTTGCCTTGGTTATGGCTGTGGCTGGGAGCACAGAGAGGCCTTGTACAGGAGATTAGATGTGGCTCCATAGGTGAAGGCCTTCACCATGGCTCCCCATGACGGATCCCGATGAAAAGAGGCAGTCGATGGTTTTAAGGCATTTATTGTCATGGCAAAAAGTAGATGAGTAAAACCGAACCCTACTTCTCAGGGCGGGTCTGAGGCTAAATACCTTTTGCAGGGAGGGGTGTCTGGGAAGGAAAGTTTGGCTAAGCCTCTAGGCCTTTAGGTACCTCATTAAAATGGAGAGCTGTCTTGAGGCTACGTGACCACAGGTCACATCCTCTATCTGTGGAGCAGCTTGGGGCACTGCCCTTACATGACTGAAGGCCACAAATCTATGGTGGGCTGCAGCCAGTAACAGGAGCCTGGTGCCCAGGAATTAGGAGAAACATCTATCGTCTGTCCTCTTTAGGGTCACCTGAGTTCTAACCTTAGCTCAACCAGGAACCAGGTTGCCTTTCACGGTCCTACAGCTGAAGGCTGAGGGAGGAGGGTTATTCATTCAAGGTCAGCGCAGGCTAACCAGCAAGTGTTAGGCCAGCCTGGGCCTTGGAACATAATCTTGTCTCAAAAAACAAAGAACAAGCCAATGAAGCCAACTTCTCTTTGCAGGCAAATGCTCTGTGTCAGTCGCTGAGATCTGGGAGAAGTTCTGAAATTAGAACTCACACAATCACGACTCAATTCCTCGCTTCTCCCTTTCTCCTCTACCTTTCTTCTCTTCTCCCCTGTACCATTCTAGGATCTACTAAGTTGCCTAGGCTAGCCTTCAGTTTGTGGTTCATAATCCCTCGATGACAATCTCTTCAATAGCTGGGGTTGCGCAGGTAGCACAATTTTGTTGAAAACATTTTTTCATTGTGTGTGTATGTGCACAGTGTGGGCATGTTTGTGCACTGACACAGACACATTCAACCATGTATATGGCTATGAAGTTCAGAGGTCAGGCGCTCTCCACTTTATTTTTTGAGGTAAGATCTCTTACTGATCCTGGAGCTTACTGTTTTGGGAAGACTAGCTGGCCACAAGCCCTGGGGAATTCACTTTTTGCTTGCCCTCTTAGCACTAGGGTTACAGATATATGCCTACATTGGGGTTTTGAGGGTCCCAGGGTAAGTCTTCCATCTGTGTGGCCAGTCCTTTACTCACTGGACCATCTCACCAGCCCTGAGAGGGAAATTCTTAGAAAGAACCCCTACCCAGGGATAACTTGTTCAACATTTGTTGCCCAGAATGAGTAAAAATAGAACATAGCCATTTATAAGGTGGATGGTTCGAGTCCTTTGTGGCCATTGTGCATACATTTTCAAATATATAAAATAAAATTTCATAGTATACTTTCAAATGACTAAAGATTACTAATCTTAGAAAGAGTAGGTAGGGTGTCATTGTATGTTTTATGTTTGCTCATGCACACATGTCAAAGCTTCTCAATTGCATACAAAAAGAACATTTACAAATTTAAGCTTGATGGGTAATTTTTTATATTATTGTGTACACTTTTTAGGTTGCTTTTGTTTGAAACAGGGTCAATACTGTAGCATAGATTAGCCTTGAATTTGCAGCTATCCTCTTGTCTCAGCCTTGAGAGTGCTGGAATTACAGTACAGGCATGTACCACCCTGCCTGCAATTCTTTATATTTTATTTTCCAAGAATCCCATAAAGAACACATGCTGGTGTTATAATCATAAAATAAAATAAGATAAACGAATGTATACTCTCATACCTATAAGCAAACATTGGTTGTTCAGTTCTACTTTCTTTATTACATCTTGGAACTACTCTACAGTAGGCTGTTGTCAACTGTTCTCAAAGTAGCATGAACTTGGGAAGTCTTTAACTACTGACTTCCAGGGTCTCTGCTTCCTCATCTATAAAGTGAGAAAAATCACAGTAACGTTAGACAGGCTTAACTGGGTACATATAAAGCACAATAAATTACTGCAGTATTTAGATGGATTGCCAGGAACTTCTCAACGTTATTTATATTTGCTTGGTTATTTCTAGAACTGGCAGCCTATCCTGTTTCATAATAATGGAGATAGCTAGCATCTGTTGGTCACATAACACCAGACGAAGTGACCCTGTGTTATCTGCATTATCTTACTTAATCTTCACAACAGTCCCAGAAGGATTTTTATCCCGGTTTTCCTCCTGGTAAACTGGGACACAGGGAGGTCAAGTGATCTGGCCAGAGTTACACAGCTTGCCAGTCTCATAGAAAGGACTTTATCCCAGGTCTGTCAAACTCAGAAGTTTCTGTTCTGTCTTCAGTAACATATGGCTTTACCCTTAGCAAGACACTCTCCTCCCAATACAAACATTCAAAGAGTGAGGTTGCCAAAAGATTAGCTTCCTTTCAGCAACTTCCCCATGGCCAAATGACAAAGGAAGATTAATACTGCACCAGTGAGGTAAGGGTTTATATTTTGTCAAGTACCTGTTCTGAAGGTTCCTGAGAAAACTTATTGTCATGTTGAAGACTTGACTTCTCTATTATGAAAAACTACTGGGTCCTGGACATCTTCCAGACCTTTGCAAATGCTTCCAAAATTTAAATCACCTTTCCTCCCAAACTTGCCTCCTTCTGTTCTGCACTGGCAACACCATCACTCATTGCACTGTGTGAGCCTTCGCCCCTCCCCCAGGCAGGAGGCGGTCTATGCTGCCTTCACCCCTAACACGGCTCCACTCCGTTCCCATCGTGATCACATCCGTCCATGTTCAAACCCTTTCTTGTCCTAGATTATTATAGTTGGCTGCCAAGTTGGTCTTCTGGCTTTTAGAATCTAATCCAAAATCTCTCCCATGGCACTGTCAGAATTTCATTGTCTGGACAGCAGACTTAAGCATATTATTTCCTTGTTTGACCGTCTTCTCTGTGTTTTTGCCTCCCAGACGATGAATGCTTTAGCACGGCAGGCACCATTAACAGTAAAGCTCTGGGCTTCGTTTCCAGCCTCGCCTGCTATTTCCCACTACTATTCCCTACATGGTCCCTATATTAAACTCTTTGAAGTCTCTCACTTATTATAAGTCCCCACACTGTTATTTGAATGGTTTATTTTCCATTCAGGCAAAATATAGATTAATGGAAAAGTATAGACGTGATACTAACAAATACTTGTGATGTCAGAGCACAGTTTATTATTATTGGAAGATAATTAATTATATTTATGAACAGAAAACTTAGCATGTACACGTAACCCAGCTTAGTGGCGAGTTCTTTCGCCTTTGCCTTTTCCAGCTTGGCAAAGCGAGCCACAGACTTAGGACCCAGGACGTTGCCTCCCCAGTGGCGGCAGATCTCGTCATATCTGTCATTGTAATTGGTCCTAATGGCTTTCACCAGCTTAGCCAGAGCACCCTTGTCTTCCGAATTAACCTGTGTGAAGGCAACAGTGGTGCACGTCCTCCTGTGGACCAGGTGCCCCCAACCTGGCCTTTCCCTTGATGATGAAGAAGGGCACCCCCATCTTTCAACACAGGGCAGGCAGGAAAACCACCAGCTCAATGGGGTCTACATAATGGCCATCACCACCAGCTGAGCCTTCTTGTTCTCCACCAAGGTGGTGACTATCGACCCATGCTCGGAGGATTGGTGGTCTCTTAATTGGGACGTTCCCTTTGCCAGCAGCTTTCTTCTCAACATGGGCCAGTAGCCTTTGCTTCTTCTCCTGCTTTGTCTCTGGCCTGTCCTTGTGGGCAAGTTTCAGCAGCTGAGTATGTTTGCCTGTCCAGGGCCTGGGTGAGCTGGTTAATGACAGGAGGCACTTTGAGCCGCTTACAGAGGATGGCTCTTCCGCTGCAGCCTGATGTAGCAAGGCCATTTGACGAAGCATGAGATCTCTTTTGGGCTGGATGTCCTGCCCAATTCTGAAGTTCTTGGACCTTTTCTCAATCAAAAGATTGACTACTTTTTTGACCTCCTGTTTCTTTATGATGACGGGGTCTGGGACCATCTTCTTCTCCTTAGCCTTCTTTCCTTTGGGCATCTTGCTCATCTGGAGAAGAGAGAGAGCCACCGATATTATTTTTAAGGTGTATATTTGACCTACGATTTAAGCTTCTCTCCCTTTAGTACTGGGCTTCTAAAAGCCTGATCCTTGAACCCTGTATTGGATGGTACTCTGGGAAAAAAGTTAATTTGCTAACGCCACTGATGTAAAAACACCATTTCATTCAGCTGAAATAAGCTGTAGACGACCTTGCAAAGGCAAATCTAACTGAAAGCACAAGTAGGAAGTGGATGGCCAAGTAAGAACATTGCATTTGGGTTCTGAGTCAATTGTAGCATGTCTTTAACACCTCAAACTGTCATGACGCTCTCATTATTGTCCTGCTTGGCAATAGTTATTTCGACTAGCTCCAATATTAATATATTTTGTTTTGGGAATTAGACTCAGGGGCTTTCCCTCCTGCTAGGCAAGTGCTCTACCACGGGTCCACATCTCCAGACCTGTTTTAATTTTATTTTGAGACAAGCTCTCACTAGGTTGCCCAGACTGGCTCAGAACTCACTGTAGTCCAGGTAGGCCTATAAGCTGCCACAGCCTTCCAAGTACTGGATTATAAAGGTATACCAGCAGGTCCAGCTTCCGGGATGATCTTGAGAAGGTGTTCTTTAAGTGCTGGCATCTGAGCCCTTCTCCAGCCGTCCTAGTGAACAGCCTTCACTTTGTGAGGTAATCCATCACACTTGCATTGCTCCCAGGAGGCACGGATTTCTTTGTCCTTAGGCACCACTGGTTTTTCACTGCTGGACTGGCCAGTTTAGAGCTACTGCTCTCCTGTGGCACGCTGCTGCTAGGGAGGAGTGAAAGGCAGGATGCTTGTTGACATTGCTTATTTCTTGTTCATCTTGCTCACCCCAGTGACATTCTAAAATTAGGCAACTAAATAAGAATTAGGCTTAGGGGCTTTGGGTCCAAATCAAACGTGACTCCTTGAGCTAATATTGCTTTTCTTCCCTTTTTTCCTTTTGCCCTCTGGGTCTAATATCTCAGTGTTTACAGTGTATGCAAACATGTTTCTCATTAGTGTTTATTTACTGCCACAGGAATCACTTTGAATGCTACTCTTAGTGGAGATGTTTTTCTCAAAATAAACCCAGATCACGTTGGGTTTTATCGTGTCAATTATGAAGCAGCAACCTGGAATTGGATAGCTGAGACTCTCTCTTCAAATCACACGGTAAGGCACAGCGTGGTTATGAACTATTGTAATTTTGCTGCAAGAACAGCATTTTCACAATGCTAATTTTTTCCACAATGCTCTTTGCTTTGAGAATCATGGTGTTTGCATTTCTTCTTCATCTTCCAGGGCTTCTCCTCTGCTGACCGGTCAAGTTTTATCGATGATGCTTTTGCTTTGGCAAGGTGCGTTTTAAAATAAGATTAAGTCACTTAAAACACCCTGAGTTTTCCCATACATCTTTAAAATGGTTTACAATTCCGTTCGATCTTTTAATTGAAAATATCCAAACCTCTGTATTTTAAGCATTATGGTTAGTTTTTGCTCACCGCCTTTTTAAACTCATATGAGCCTTATAACAAATACTGATATTAGCTGTTCATAGAAACACAAGCTTCCCACTCCCCCCACCCCGTTAGAATGGGATATGAGTTACTCCATATCAGGATCTTTGACTTAATTAGTTATATTTGAAAGTGATCAGAGTGTACCTTGGACTGGTAAGATGACTCAAAGGATAAAGGTGGCCACTGCCAAGTCTGCCGACCTGAGTTCTAGCCCAGAACCCACATGACAGCAGAGATGTAATTCCGGTATATGTGTACAGTGGTAGGCCCATCCTCCTAAAAAAGCAAGTGAAATATAAATGACATGGTTTTAGATATACCTTCAGAATTTGACTTAACAAATGCACAACGTGTTTCAGCTTTGTGAGCCCACACTTACTACTAGATATTTTGAGCTAGAATTGTGAGTTCTTATTTAGGTTATTGGGACAAGAACAAGCCACAGTGTGCTAGCCTTGGCTAGCATTTGGACACTATTTTAGAGATTTGACTTTTTTTTATTCAGAACCTAAGAGTAACCTGAACTTAGAGAAAGATAAGCAATCTAGACTGGGGAGGAGAGGAACAGTGACCATGGCTTCGAGACTTTTGCAGGCCACCTGACCCTAATAATGATTTATTAAGTTTCTGATCCTCTGCAGAAGCTAGAGACACAGATGATTTGATTTCTGCTTTTTTTTTTTTTTCAGTAGCTTTGTTTAAACATGAGAGTAGATAGATGTTAATTCCTTCGGAAACATCTTTTGACTTCTGTCTGGGCATCATTCTTGCATGCTCTGTCTTCTCCAACAGTACTGTATTGTCATTGCTTATTAGTGTCTATACCGCCCAAGAAGCATTCTTATAAGAATGGGCATACAAACCCTATTCATGACAACATGTGACTGTTAAGAGTTGTGGTTCAGTAGCTCCCAGCCAATCAGATCGATGGCTGGTTGGATAGGATAGCAAGCAGAAACATTTCACATAGACTCCTTAGATAACTTACGGGAAGTCAAAAGGCGCCATCAGTTTTCAAAGGGTTAAACAACAGGCTTTTGAGCTTAACTAACATCCTGGTTCTGTAGAAACTGGAGTAAGTCTCCTAACCACTGTCCGGATCAATCTCCTTATAGAAAACTGGAGATGACTTCAGAAGAGTACTGTAAGGATCCATGAGAAAACAGGTGCACAGAGCCTAAAAGATGATTTTTCATACAAGTTCTTATCAAATTCTGTTACTTAATTGAAATACACGCCCCTTGGATTTTTAACTGCAGCGATGTATTTTCCAAAGCACTTCTGCAATGCTCCTTGAACCTTACAGGGGGAGGTAGAGATGTGTAATTTAGGGCTGAGCCTTCAATCTCCACTTATGCTCAGGACCATGAGCAGCCAGGTTTTCTTCATTCACCACTGTTCACCACACACAGAGAGAGACCTCTCTGGTTAAGACTGACAGTAGCATTTTCTTGGGTATCAACATTCAAAATGCATGCTTTAAAGACACACAGAGGTCAGAAGAGGGCATCGGTCCCCTAGAACTAGAATTTTACAAGCACCTGTGAGCCTCCTGAGAGGGGTGCTGAGAACTGTGGTCTTCTGTAATAACAGCCAGTACCCTAACTACTAAGCCATCTCTCCAGCTCCGAAGTGCAGTTTTTCTAATTACTTAGCAGAGGAATTCTCACACACACGAAACGCTAGGGTCACCATTCTGGTCCTTTCAATTGAAAGTCTGGTTTTCAATTAATTGTCTTATTTATTTTCTCTCTCAGAGCTCAACTTCTGGATTATAAGATAGCTCTGAACTTGACCAGGTATCTCAGATCAGAAGAGGATTTCTTACCATGGGAGAGAGTAATTTCAGCTGTAAGCTACATCATTAGCATGTTTGAAGATGACAGAGAGCTGTACCCCATGATAGAGGTGACGTTAATGTTATCAGTATACCACCAATGTAAATGTTCAGTCGATTAGGGTGGCTTCTAGGGGAGGGACCTCTTGGGGAATATCTATCCACCACATAAATTAAAGAGATGAGGACTTGACTAGTTAATGCAGATGGACTGACTGTCTGATCTCTTTCACTTTTAAGTGTTTAATATTTGTGTTTCAGTATGTCTCCAAAAGGTATCAATTTTAGTATCAAAATGACTATAAGACTATTTTATTTAAAATTTTAACACTTTAAATTAAAAATTAGAACCCATTTTAAAATGGATTTATCTGCTAAAATTAATTTATTTTTAACAAAATATAACAAAGTGTCTTAGTTAGGGTTTTACTGCTGTGAACAGATACCATGGCCAAGCCAAGTCTTATAAAGAACAACATTTAATTGAGGCTGGCTTACATGTTTAGAGGTTCAGTCCATTATCATCAAGACGAGAACATGGCAGCATCCAGGCAGGCATGGTGCAGGTGGAGCTGAGAGTTCTACATCTTCATCTGAAGGTTGCTAGTGGAAGACTGACTTCTAGGCAGCTAGGATGAGGGTCTTAAAGCCCACACTCACAGTGACACACCTACTCCAACAAGGCCACACCTACTTCAACAAGGCCACACCTACTCCAACAGGGCCATCCCTTCTATTAGTGCCACTCCCTGGGCCAAGCCTATACAAACGATCACACAAAGTTAAAAAGTTTAAAAAAAAAAAATATATATATATATATATATATATATATTCTTACTCTTACCTCCACATTTAGACTTTTTATTGGAAATTTTATTTATTTGCATTTTAATACATTGGGATTTTTGTTTTAATTTTTTCATGTCTATTTACATTTTCTTTGTCATTTCCATAGCTTGCTGACAAGATGCTTGCAATTTTAAACAAATTCTGGATCTGAGAATAGTTATTTTGTGTACTAAGTGAAAGACCTTGGAAAAATAATTTGATATTTGCGGTATTTGATTTGTGATATCAAAAATGATTTTGATATTTGATATATGTGAGCGTAAGTGTCACTGTGTAATAGGGATATTAGTACTTGCCTGCCTGTGGTGATAGTGAAGACCCCTAAATGGCCTTCGTAAGTCTAAATAGCTGTCATTTTTAAATCTTTCATTAATGGTTAAACAATCATCTTAGTTTCAGAAGTATATGAGGTGTTTTCCTAGTTATTGTGATAGTGAAAAAAATAAGTTAAAGAGGGTATTTTTTTAAAACTTGTTCTCTCCCCCTCGGTTCACTGTGATAAAAATACCCTGATAAAAGCAATTTAAAGGTGAAGGGTGAGCTTGGTTCACAATTCCAGGTTGCAGTCCATTGTGGGGAAGTCAGGGCAGCAGGGACTTGAAGCAGTTTGTCCTATTACACCACAGACAAGAACAGAGAACAAAGAATTAATGCATGCTTGTGACTGCTCTGCTTACTTTCTCCGTTCTTAACCTAGAATCCCCTTCCCAGAAAATGGTGCCACCCATGGTGGGCTGACTCTTTCCACGTCAAACAATGAAACCAAAACAAATCCCCACAGACTTGCCCAAAGGCTTACTCAATCTAGACAGCCCCCTCCCTGAGACTCCCTTCTCACCTGATTCTAGTTTGTGTCACATTGACCATCAAGACTAAGCATCATAGAGGACTCCCTCAATGTTCTACAAAACATTAAAGAAAGGTCTAGAGTGATTTCGATGTTTAGGACTGAAGGAAAACTCAGTGTTATAAAATGTGAACACTTTCTTTTTCTAAGCAGTAGCCCAAACTACTCAGGACTAGCAGGGGAAAGATTACAATAGGGGCTCTAGGTTGACAGAAGATGCAGAGAACTAGCAAGTTCTTACTCATGGTGTACTGTGCTTCTTTTGCAGACATACTTCCAAGGCCAAGTGAAGCGAATTGCAGATTCTCTGGGATGGCAGGATACTGGAAGCCACATCACAAAGTTATTTCTTACCTTTTAAAAACTAATATTCACTTAACCTTTGTGTATTTGTGTTTTAAGACATAGTGACCCTTTGCTGAGGCCATGGCTCTGTGCTTGTTTGTTTTTTAAGGTTACTCCGGGCCTCTATATTAGGATTCGCATGCAAGATGGGAGACCGGGAGGCCTTGGGCAATGCTTCGCAGTTATTTGATGCCTGGCTAAAAGGAAGTGAAAGGTGACTACTCGTGTTGTTTGCCTGTGGAGAAGATTTTAAACAGTGAGAGTAAACACATCAAATGCCTGAAACATTGTTTCTTCTTGCAGCATTCCTGTGAACCTCAGGCTGCTGGTGTACCGCTACGGGATGCAGAACTCGGGCAACCAGGCGGCGTGGAATTATACTCTAGAACAGTATCAGAAAACGTCTCTAGCACAAGAGAAAGAAAAATTGCTCTATGGATTAGCTTCAGTGAAGGATGTTACTCTCTTGGCAAGGTAAACTGCTGTTTGGATTAAATCCAACCAATGCTTTGTCCATACCAGGCAAGTCTTTAAGTATTACTATGCATACTTATGTATAATTTATTTTTTTTCTTTCTTTCTTTCTTTCTTTCTTTCTTTCTTTCTTTCTTTCTTTCTTTCTTTCTTTCTTTCTTTCTCTCTCTCTCTCTCTCTCTCTCTCTCTCTCTCTCTCTCTCTCTCTCTCTCTTTCTTTTCGTTTGTTATCTAGACAGTATCTCACTGGATGGCCCTGTAGATTAACATTAAAGCAATCCTCCAGCTTCTGCTTGCCACCAGGCCTGGCATGTTTTAATGTGCAATTTAGAATAAATTGGAGGTACTGGAGAGATGGCTCAGCAGTTAGGAACACTGGCTGTTCTTTCAGAGGACCCCAGTTTGACTCCCAGCAACCACGTGGTGACCTACAACTGCATAACCACCACGGGAGCTGATGGCTTCTTCTGGCTTCTATGAGCGCCAGGCTCTCAAGTGGTGCACAGATTCATACACATAAAATAATAATAAAAAAATTAAATGACTAAAGTAAAATTGGTTTAGATTAGGTAAAGAACATGACCACCTTGACATTTGTCAAAACATTATGCTAGATGGCATGATGCTAATTATATTGGTTAAAGAATTTAGCAACTACTTTACGTGTTTTAGCAAGAGTCTTATGGATGCGGTGTAGAAGAAAATTGCACAACAAAACAAAATGCCTTCAGGGACTACCATATCAGTACAGTTTCTAGAATGTTGGTGGCTTAGTGTGTCAAAATGTTCCCCTAAGACATTCCTTGTGAAAGACAAGTTGTACCCCCTTATCATATCTGCCATAGAAAGTGGTTTGAGTGGATAATGGTTTTTATAAACTAGTTGTGAATTTGAAGCAATGTAGTTTAGACCTTGAGTGATGGCCGTAACAAAGTGAGGTTCGGCAGCAAGTTTGGGGTGAAGTGGGGGGTTCCCTTGAATTCCTTGCTTATCTGAGTATATGATAAATGTACTGTATTTCACATAGAACCAGGTTTATTTGTATAACTGCAAAGGCCTAAAAAGGTAGCCACCTCTGCTTTCTATTTGATTGGGTCTAAAAGCCAGTACAATGAGGAGTCACTGATGTTGGCTGCTTTTGTCTGCAAGTCTGTGTTTAAATGACTTGTTAAACCCACACCCTAGTTTAAGTAGTCTATTAAAGTAAGTCTCGGAGAGTTTCCTCCTTTCTTATTTCCTTTTATACAAAGAAGACACACATCCTTCTGTAGTGATGGAGAGAGGGAGGCTCTGCTTCTTCCTGGTCTTCCTCAAGAAATTGATCTAAGCTGATCCTGGGCCAAGTCTATTGGGTTTGAACCAGCCACACTTTACCTGCTAGAATGCTGTCTGTCTTCTAGAGATGAATGCTGTGGTCACAGTCATGTCTTCTGCTCATGAAGTGCTAGTGATATACAACATTTTAGTTTGTGCCGAAGGCTTTTTAAGCGTCCCTGCACATCTGCTTTTTGAGACTGAAAATAAGCCTAGGGTTCCTCTACACTGCTGACAAGCCAAAGCAACACGTGTGTTCCTGAAACCAATTAATATGGTCCCCTCATCTTGCCTATGGCATCTTATTTTGCTCCCACTCCATATTCGGCATCGCACAGGTAGATACTGATCTACCGAACTTCCCTTGAAGAATGAAAGGACACTGGTATTTTCTAATGTCCTACACAGCACGTGAACTTACCCTAAAACTTGAGTTTTCTTCTGTCTCACAGTCAATTTCTCGGTCAAATGTCTTCCTTTTCTATTGCTGTGCCAGAACACCCAAGAAAACAACTTAAAGTGAGGAAAAATTAATTTCGACTCCGGCTTAGAGATTTGAGTTCATATTCCAATGCTCTTAGGCCTGACGGAAGGCAGAAACATCACAGTAGAAGAGTCAGAAGAAGGAAGGCTGCTCACCACATGGCAGCCAGGAAATGGGGAGAAACAGACAATATACAGCCCTCAAAGTGATCCACCTCTTTCAACTAAGCAGGACCCCTTCACAGACTACTGAGCTAAGCATTCATCACAATGGACAAATCCACTGATGAAGATGGCACCACCACAAAGTGTTTGCACAATAGAAGTGCAAACACTTCTATTACATTACCAGCTAAGGATCAGGCTTTCAACTACAGACCTCTGGGGTCATTTTATGTCTAGACTTCAGCATTAAGTATGCTTGACCTTGATATATTATAAAATGTCAGAAAAATCTATACATTTCTTTCCTTTTCGGTAAAGACTATTTCTCTAATCTACCTCACATCTCAAGTTGAACAGGGATCTTTTAGATGTAGTTATTAACTCTTATTTCCTCTAAAAAATAGGAATTGTCCAAGCCAACATGTAGGAAGCCATTGAACGAGACAAGAAGATTATAAAATTATATCTGATTATTAGCAGTAGATATTTTTGATGTTCCTTTTTTATAGTAAACAAAATATGTGGTGACTTCAGATATAAATAATTCTAATAGCAATACGGACTTAGAAGATCAACTGTAGTTAATACCACAGCATAACAATTGATAAACATCTACCTGTTTGTTCTTTAATATATCCTGGATTTATTTGTATTAAACTATAATTATATCTAGATAGCTTATATTAGCAAGTAAAGTTTAAGTTTTGTCTTGTAGAATAAGACCTAAGGTTTTTCTTTATACATACATATACATACATATAGATATATACACACACACACATATATATAAAATATATATATATATTATATATATTTTTTTGTTGTTGTTGTTTGTTTGTTTTTCGAGACAGGGTTTCTCTGTGTAGCCCTGGATGTCCTGGAACTCACTCTGTAGACCAGGCTGGGCTCGAACTCAGAAATCCACCTGCCTCTGCCTCCCAAGTGCTGGGATTAAAGGCGTGTGCCACCACTGCCCGGCACATATATATTTTTTTAACTCAGTGGAATAATAGACAAGTAAGTGCTTGTATTCAATAATTGGTCTTTTAACCAGAGCAATTGCTCAAATTTAGTTTTGTTTTGATATTTCTAAAATAATTTAACTTTTAAATTAGTTGAATTTTCAATAATTATTTTAATATTTAATATTAACTACATTTAAATTATTAGATTTAGATATTTGTATTTCAGTGCTCACCAAAGCACTGAAAGGTTATTCTTTTTCTAATTATTTATTTAATTTATATGAGTACACTGTAGCTGTCTTCAGACACACGATTGTGAGCTACCATGTAGTTGCTGGGAATTGAACTCAGGATCTCTAGAAGAGAGCCAGTACTCTTAACCGCTGAACCATCTCTCCAGCCCTGAGGTTACTCTTGAAAAACAGTTAAATGTACTAATTTTTAAGAACATCTTTCCCCAGTTGTCATATTTAACCCACTTTGTCAGCAGACCCTTCAAGAATTGAGTTGCTGGGATGAAAAGCCGTGGGAAATGTAGGCGACAGTTAATATTCAAAGTTCACTTTGAAGCCATTTTCTTCTTGCTTTCTCTTAGGTATCTGGAAATGCTCAAAGACCCCAATATCATTAAAACTCAGGATGTATTTACCGTCATCCGTTACATCTCCTACAACAGCTATGGGAAGAGCATGGCCTGGAACTGGATACAACTCAACTGGGACTATCTGGTCAGCAGGTGGGACAATCAGATAATGACCTCTTGTTCTTGTTCGGCACACCCTACAGGTGCCGTCTTTTTCTTCTTGTGTGCTTTCTCTGACCCCTGTACCACACCATATTGCTAAGGTAAAGGACCACAGCACTGTTCTTCTGGGTGTGTTCATTTAGGCACAATTCTTTTGTCTTAGAGTTTCTGTTTCCAGTTGATCCACAGGATTCTGGAGAGAGAACTAAATTGCACTATTTTTTGTTTAATTAAAATGAGTTAATATGGGGCTGGAGAGATGGCTCAGTGGATAAGGGCACTAGCTGCTCTTCCAGAAGACTTGGGTTTAATTCCTAGCACCCACATGGCAGCTCACAACTGTTTGTAACTCCAGTTTCAGGGAATATGACACCCTCACACAGACATGCATGAAGGCAAAACACTAGTGCACATAAATAATAATAATAATAATAATAATAATAATATGAATTAATATAATGCTTCCCACTATACTGTTGCATAGTGAAATGTCAGATAGTGTTTAGTTCTCAGCTACTATTTGTTGAAAAGTAGATGAGAATTCCTGCACTTGGGCTCCAGGAAGAGCACTATGTCTACAGAACTCACATGTGCAGAACTTTCATCTCCCTTGACCAAATAATAAGCTCTAAGTGTTCAAATGCTTCTTAAAAGAGAACTACATTTCTTAGGCAATAGTACTTTGGGAGGTGGGGTGGGTGGAGACTTGATGTATTCTCGTGTGTGGTGTGTGGCATGTGTGTGTGTGTGGTGTGTGTGTGGTGTGTATGTTTGGTATGTGTGGTGTATGTGTGTGTGGCGTGTGTGTGTGTGTGGTGTGTGTTTGGTGTGTGTGTGTGTGTGTGTGTGTGTGTATGTGTGTGTGTGTGTGTGTGTGTGTGGTGTGTGTTTGGTGTATATGTTTGGTGTATGTGTATGGTGCATGCATACACGTGGTTTGTTGGTGCTGGGGACTGGAAGATCCAGGGCTTTGTGTTCTCAAAGCAAAGAGCATACACTCTATGACTGACCTATATTCATGCCTCGTTATAGCGGCTTGACCATGAGAGCTGCTGATGACCTTGGAAGAGCAGAGCGAATGAGAGATGATTCCCCAAGGCTTCTCATTGCCTTAGCCCCAAGCAGGGGATGTGCTGCTGTGCTTGGCTCTGATCCTCTGAATGCAATACTCAATTTCTGCTAAAGAGACATTGATTTGGCAGACTATGAAATAGAATATAGACAAAATAGGTTTCCCAAATAAGCGTGTACACAGTGATGAAAGGCCATTCGGCTTGTGAGCCTCGTGTTAGAAAGTCTCTTTGTTTTCTGTCTTACTCTTTCCTGTCAACAGAGGTTTCTTACTGTCCTCTGAGATACATGGCCACAGGGGTGACTTTTATTCTTTTCACTAGTTCTGTTGTGTCTATGTCCTTTTCCCTCTGAGATTTACAATGTGTCTCTAGCTCTCAGCTAGTTTCCTTTATCTCTTCGGCCTGTTTATGACAGACTTTAGCTTTTCCTATTCTTGTGATTAGTGAGAGTACCTGCTCATTCATTTCTTAACATTGGTCTGAGGACGTATGTGTGTGTGTGTGTGTGTGTGTGTTCATGTCCATGGTTTATCCATTTGTAATTGCTTCAGAGAAAGACTTGGTTTAAATTGAGCAAATCTATTCACCAAGAACATGCCATCTGAGCATACGAATTCATCTTGGGTGAGGGGCACTTTCCATTGATCAAGATGGATACCTACTGTGTGTTCTCAGCTGAAAGACTCCAAGTCTATGTATGCTGCAAGAAATTTATATAAATAAAATACAATGTTTACTTTTAAATTATTGTGAAAAGATAAAAATATCTTATATTATATAACTTAACAATTAATAAGTAGAAAAAACTTTATAGAGACCATAAACATCTGGCTTTAAAGTAAACATGTTAGATCTTATAAACCAAACCTTTTTCCAAGGACAGTGAATTTATTGTCCATTGTCAGAGCTGGGCCTTCAAGCCTCGCCTAAGGCTTTTAATATTCTTCATCATTGGTTGCTCTAACATTCATGAGATATTATTGCAGATGGCCCCAACACAAAATCATGCACTAGCCACATGTCTGTTACACAAAAGGCATTATTACTTACTTTTGGTTTGAAGAAATAGAATTTCCCTATGTAACATTATAAAAGACAAGTTAAATAGAAATGAGCCAAAATTTATTCAAATAGTTCCAAACTCCTAAATGTTTTCCAAATTTTGGATTGAGTGTTGTTTCTGCCTGTGTTTCTGAACAATTTATTGTTAGCCTCAAATACATAATCTGTTTTTCTATTAAGCTTTATGACTGCTGTTTGCCAGAACACTGCTGTGCTCTCCAGTTTGAGTCTTAATCACAAAGCCCCAATCTATGTGGAAAATGGCTCTTCCCCCTTGTGTCTCCTAAACCCTCAGTTGAAACTCTGAGGATCACTGATCTCAGTAGGTCGGCAGTGGGGTGTGCTCAAATTTGATTTCAGTTTGGATGAAAAAAATTCAATGATTTTGACATAAGGCACATGACCTAAACATTTAAACATTATTTCAAGATAATTTAATAAGCACTTAATTATAAGTTTTGAATATATCAAAAATAATTTCTAGATGATTTAATATTAGGCTTGCAACTATTAAGTCACAGATGATCTCTTCTAAGTTTTTCAAGCCATTTAAGATATACTTGAATTCTTATTGTAGTTTTAGCTACTTTGATGAAGACACAGAATGTTTCTGCACTTGATGTTGGGCCCTTGAGATGAACATAATTTGCTGCAGTGTAGGTAGTATTTATACAAGTATTTGCAGTTTTTATTTGATGTATTTGTTATTAAGTTCCAAATACGTCTCTTAGTTTTTAGTGTCTAAGACTCAAACAATAATAATACAGAAATTAAAGGCCATTCAAATAACTATGACTTGCAATTAACAGCGTTCTTGGGACTCATAGATTCTAACTGCATCAGTAAACATATTTTGCATCTTAAAATTTTCCATCTTCCTCTTACAATACCAATGTGTACTCTTCAGAAGCTGCAGGCGGTAATAATGCTTAAGTAATCTATAAAATGGAATCGGTGAGAAATAATTTCTGCCATCAGATCAGTGTCTGTTCTTGATTCATTTCTCTATGAATGCTTATTAGATATACATGGAGTCACGTTAGCCACATATTTTTATGGTTTACTCTTTTCATATCCTACTGCTACTGAATGAAAGAATTTTAGAATTTCTGGTAAATGACACTTTATAGTAGCTGCCCATTTTCCCAGGAAGTTCTTGTACTTAGTGTTGTTTGTAAATGTCCTCATTAATATTTTATTTTATTTCTTCATTTTTAATTGAAAATTTTTAAAATTTTATATGTACGGGTGTTTTGCCTGCCTATACCTATGTGTACCATATGCATGTCTGGTGCCTGGAGAGGCCAGAAGATGTCAGATCTCTGAAACTGGAGTCACAGATGGTTGTGAGCCACCACGAAGGTGCTCAGAATTGCACCCTGGTCTTCTAGAAGAGCAACAAGTGTTCTTAACTGTTGAGCTATCTCTTTAACCCCTAATACCTCATTTTAAATTATAATTCTTCCCTCTAGTGAGTAATGTAGTGCACAAATTATGTGCTAGGCTTGATCTTTGGCATTGGGGCTGCAATGGGAAAGACAAACAGACCCGACTCTGTTTCTGCAGAATTTAAGACATTGGTGAGAGCAATATTATTATAGCAAGAGTTTCACAAATGCATGCATGCAACCTTAGTAATTACCCAGAAAAGAGACTCAGGGTACAGCAAAAGAATGCACAGGGGAAACTAAGCAACTTGAAAGAAGTTGGAGGCGAGGTCTCCCTGAGGAAGTGCCTGCTGAACTGCAGGAAGGGCAGGAAAGAGCTGGGTAAACAAAAACTGAAGGATCTTGGCTGAGGCTACCAGGAAAAAAGGGGATAAAGGTCAAAAGGGATAAAGCAGTGTTAAAATTTGATTTTCAGTCTAAAAGCAATGATAACTCAGTCACTAGAAGCTTGAAAGAAAGTGCAGTGACAGGTTTATTCTGAAAACGAATGCTTCAGTTGGCAATGGGGAAGCGTAGGCACTGGGAGACCAGAGTGGATTTCAGAAACACAATTAACTTCTTCAATGGGCCCAGCAAAAGACAGTGGTCAACTGGCAGTCAAAAACAGTGAGAACTGGACTATGGAGCAATAGTGAAGATGGAGGACTCGCAGGCGTGGAGAGGTATGGGAGGAGAAGAGCAAAGAGAGGTGGCAAGGGGAAGCTTGGGTTTGTAGCAGGGTTCGGCTTGCTAAATATAGTCTGTCTGTCTGTCCTCCTCCCTTCCTTCCTTTTGTTCTTTTTTATTTTCCAAGACAGTTTTTCTGTAGAGCCTTGGCTGTCCTAGAACTCACTGTGAAGACCAGCCTGCCTTGAACTCACAGAGATCTGCCTGCCTCTGCCTCCCCAGTGCTGGGATGAAAGGCGTGCACCACCATCCATCTTATAGTTTTCTTTTAAGGGTAAGAGGGAAGGTTTTTTTTTTTCAAGAAAGATATGGTCTCTTGCCTGATGCCACTTAAAATTTGAGTAAATTGAAGATCAAAAAAAGCCAACTAGATTTATTGATATAAAGGTCATTAGTAATTCTGGAAAGAACTATTTAGGGCATTATGTACATGGTGGTCAAAGGACAACTTTCCAGAGTCAGTTCTTTTTTTTTTCCACTATGGAAATGTAGGACAGAACTCGGGGGCATCAGGTTTCCATGGCCTGAGATTTTTTTATTCTCTGAGATGTCTTATATTTTCCTACTGTATTTGGTTTCCTTTGAAAACTACACACACACACACGCACACGCACACACACACACAAACACGCACAGGCACACACACACACACACACACACACACACACACACACACACCTTTCTCACCTAGTAAAAGATTTCATACTTGAAAGCTAATGTTCTGATTTACTCTCCTCCGTCTCTCCGCAGATTCACAATCAATGACAGATACCTTGGCAGGATCGTCACCATAGCTGAGCCCTTCAACACTGAGCTGCAGCTCTGGGAGGTAAGGAGGCAGATTCCTTTCCACTTGTCTAGGAAGGAGCAAACTTAAACCTTTCTCCAGTCAAATCCCAGATGCACGAAGGGAAAAAAAGGCACTTGTATCTAATTAATTATACACTGTTTTTTTCTTAACCTGGAAAAAATCATTCAGATGACAAAGAAGAAATGAAGTTTAAAAACTGAGAGCAAGTGTCTGGGAAGGTTGGGACTGGCTCACGGAAGTGTCTTCCCTATTCAGGTGGCCGTCTGTGACTCTGAGATAAGTTGGTTGAGACGTCAGTCCATTTGTAATTGAGAGTTTGGGGTGTTTGAAACTAATACCAAATCTGTGAAATCCCAGCAAAGGGAAAAAATGTCAATGTAGGACAAAGAGATGTCATGAAGTTTTCATCTGTGTATTAGATACTGAAATGTTTTGATTCTTGTATATGATAAGAAACAAAGATCATTCTTACTTTTGAAAATGGCAGTAATAAATACTCTGGTTGAGTTTTAGGGGTAATCTGGGGTGGGGGGGCAGGAGAGAGTATTGAACTATGTTTCAGAGAAATTTTCTTGTAAGTCTTTAGGAAATGAAAGTATATGAAACTCCCCAGATGCCTAGAGTAAAAAGCTAGAGAAAAACTATCACACCACAGGCCGCAATGTGTCTACAGAACACTTTGGTAAATGTGCAGACAACAGGGAAATCCACAGAAGTAAGCATACTAATCATGGCCTGGTGATCTCTTCCTGATCAATGCCTCTTATGGTTGAACAAGCTCTCGGGGGCCCAAAACCCAGAGGCGTGACTGCTCATGTGCCGGGCAGGCTGAACGCTACACCGGGAGATGCCATCCAAACAAATCGCCCACAGAAAGAAACAATGCTAGTTTCCAAATGGAACTCCTGAAGAAGTGGGCTTCGGATGGTTTTTCTAACTACTTCCCCTTTCTTTTCTAGATGCAGAGCTTTTTTGCAAAATATCCAAATGCTGGTGCTGGAGCAAAACCCAGAGAGCAAGTGCTGGAAACGGTGAAGAACAATATCGAGTGGCTAAAACTGAACAGACAGTCCATCAGCGAGTGGTTCACTGGCCTGCCGTAGGATGCGAAAGGCATTTCCTTTGTAACTCCGCCGCACCATGGAGCCTGGGGTGGCCTGTTTTACAGACTGCAGAGGAAGCCTTCGAAACCAGTTCTGCTTTGCTAAGTACTGTATTTATGTCGCGCAAAGCTTTTAAATTATTCCTCTTTGTTTTTGAAGGAAGATACTAATAGAGTATTTAATATACTCAGGGATTTCTGCTAAGTGTACTTCATAGGGATGTCTTTACAAACTGAAGGGTTTAATAGTCACATTAATGTCTTTAAATATCATTCCTTGTATCTTAAATCTGTGAAAATGGAGCAATTTGGTCCTAGCTTTACATTTTTAGTACCAAAGAAACACCACTTAATCGTCTCTCTTGATTGATTTTTAAAGTTTAAATACCAGTACTTGCAGGACGTATTGCCATCTTAATCTTTATTTTATTATTCAGAATTACATAGACCTAATATCATTTTATTCACAAATGTCTCACTGATTTAAATCCTTCCAAAGTAACCTTGGCTTAAGTTTTGCTCAAGGATTGAATGAATGAGCCAAAGAAACGACTGATTGTTGCCTTTGGTCTTACAAAAGCAATCAGATGACGCTGTATTCTTTTTAAAAAAAAATAAATTTAAATTATTACCTTGAAAAACACATTGTTTCCCAGTGTCACCTTACTCCTGAGTGAATGTGACAGCAGCATTTCCCAAATAATTTAGCACATCACAAGTGTGCTTCAAGAGCCTGACCTTGGTCACGCACGATGCTCTTTCACCGCTCCTGATACATGCTAAGTTCCTTCAAATGTGCTATGAAATTAGTGGGCATGGGTGCTTAACTGTGCTCCATGGATGTTTATAGGGAAGAGTGAATGTAATTAGAAACTGTTCAGGAAGGAGAGAAGGTGGATTTAAATTTAGCTTTGCCCTCCCTAGCAGCAAAAGTGTGAAAATGGAGAAACTCAAGGTTGTCTTCCAGCATAGCTGCCTATCTACGGATATGTCTTCTTATAGACAAATTTTACATATAAACCTTTAAATCTAAACCTATATAGAATGCCACTGATAAAAATTATATATGTAGACCAGTGAGACGGCTCAGGGTGACAACCTATGCTCTATTCCCCGGTTTCACAGGGTAGAAGGAGAGAACCCAAGCCTGTTGATTGCCCTCCCTTTGACCTCCAGACATGTGCTGTCGTGTGGGGTATGGTGTGTGTGTGTGTGTCCACGTGCTGTGTTTGTAGGGGGTGTGGGTGTGCCCATGGTCACATGCATACGTGCATACTAAATTAATAAATAAAAATTTTAATTTATGTATGGGACTGGATGTATTAGTTTCATAGAAGCTGGTGGCCAGGGTCTGTTGATTCTGGCACTTGATGCTCAATCGATCACAATGGCAGGCCAGTAGGCAGAACAGACAGAATTCCTGTTTTTTTTTTTTTTTCCATCCGTTTCATTAGAAAAATCTAAATTTATTCAGGACTGGTTTCAGGAGAATTGGGGACATATGTACACAATAAAAAGTCACCTTTCACTTTATTTACATAATAAAAGTTCAACCATGTACCCCACTGCCATACTTACAGTTGTCTGAGATCAACAAGTGGCTTTAAAAGATTAATGGAGAAAATGAGCTGGCGGGGGAGACAGAGAGGGCAGAGAGGATGCTACCTGGCTCCAGGACCAGGGTTTCATTCTGACGCTCCTTTAGAATACCTTTGAATATTAAATTGCCATAGATAAAAGTAAAATATTCATGCCTTCATGACAATTAAGAGCATATGATTTCAAGATTGGTTAGAAATTGTCCATTAGCACTGGATCACCCAGGGCTGGAATGATGGACTCTGAGTCTTCACACAGCTTAGGTCCACAGCTGATGTCCACCTGTGTAAAGTTTGTAAGACAATCAGCAAAAGAGCTGCTCTTTCCATGACACTGAGGAAAAAAGAGTGTGAAGGGCCGACATGAGCAGGCAGCCTCTGAAGGGCCCCACCTCCCTGTTTAACACATCTGCGGTCAGGGCATTACAGTTGTGACCCCTAATTTGCTCACTTCTGGGTGATATTAGTTGTTTTTATTTCTGGATCAGAAAGAGGTGGGTGTAAAGAGCCCAGCACTCACCTCTGTGTTCTACTCAAGTCCCTTGAACGGCAGGAATATTCTTCATTCCCTCTGCCGAATTCCTTTCTGCTTGGATAACCTAGAGTATTTCTTGGGTTGATCCTGAAAAGATACAAGCAAGAATCACAGAAAGTATTTTATTTTGTATTTTCACTGACCTACTGCTTCTATGCTGCCCTTGTTCTTCATACTTAAATGCTACAAGGAGACCCCTTGTCTGGTGTAGAGTGATGAACCAGGGTGCCCTCCCCCCATACACACAGAGAGTCTGCTTTAATTCCAACATGCTTTAGAATATGGGAGCTGTGGTGGTTTGAATGAAAAATGCTACATCTAGCCGGGCAGTGGTGGCGCATGCCTTTAATCCCAGCACTTGGGAGGCAGAGGGAGACGGATTTCTGAGTTAGAGGCCTGCCTGGTCTACAGAGGACCGTTGTCTTCCAGGACAGCCAGAGCTACACAGAGAAACCCTATCTCGAAAAAAAAAAAAAAAAAAAAAAAAAAAGAAAAGAAAGAAAGAAAGAAAAATGCTACATCTTCTCAGGCATTTGAATACTTGGTCTTCCGTTGGTGATACTGTCTGGGAAGGCTTAGGAGGTGTGGCTTTGTTGGAGGAGGTGTGGCCTTGTTGAAGGAGGTGTGGCCTTGTTAGAGGAGGTGTGGCCTTGTTGAAGGAGGTATGGCCTTGTTAAAGGAGGTGTGCCATTGGAGGTAGGCTGTGAGAGTTCACTCAGGCCACTTTTCAGTTTCCTCTCTCTGGTTTTTGCTTGTGGTTCAAGATGTGAGCCCTCAGCTGCTGCTCCAGCCACCACACCGTCACTGGCTGCTTCCACTTCACCATGATGGACTTGAACCCCCTGGAACAGTAAACCCAAATGAACTTTTTTTCTAAGTTGCCTTGGTTGTGGTGTTTCATAATAGCAATAAAAAAGTAATGAAAAACCATTAAAAGGGAACATAACATACTAGAAGCAAAATAAAATGAAATAATATAAAATGTTGAGTTAAAAATTAAAAAGTGAACTCAGATTAATAAAAAAAAATTGGAGGGGTTGGCAAAATGGTTCAATAGGTAAGGGCACTTGGGCAGAAGACTGACACCATGAGTCTGCCCTGGAGACTGCATGAAGGAAAGAGAAACAAATCTGGGTAGTCTTCTGACTGTGCTCATGCATGACATGTGCAAGCACCCACAAAAACATATTCATGCATGTGTATATACATACAAAATTAATAAGTAAATCAATAAATTGTAAAAAAGAAAAAAGTAATGAATTCAGGGACATTTAAGGGATGTGGAGCAAAGACTGTTCCCTGTGGTAAAGAGAAATTGAGCCAGAGCGATGTTCGACTTCGTTTTAAAATTTTTATTGGTTATTATATTTATTTACATTTCAATTGCTATACCCTTTCCAGTTTCCCCTCTGCAAACATCCCTATCTCATCCCCCCCCCCCGCTTCTATGAGGTGCTCCCCCACCCACCCACCCACTCCCGCCTTCCCGCCCTGGCATTCCCCTATACTGGGGCATCGAGCCTTCACAGGACCAAGGGCCTCTCCTCCCATTGATGCCAAACAAGGCCATCCTCTGCTACATATGCAGCTGGAGCCATTGTCCCTCCATGTGTATTATTCAGTTGGTGGTTTAGTCCCTGGGAGCTCTGGTTGTTTGATACAGTTGTTCTTCCTATGGGGTTGCAAACCTCTTCATCTCTTTCAGTCCTTCCCTTAACTCCTCCATTGTCCCTGTGCTCAGTCCAATGGTTGGCTGTGAGCATCCGCATCTGTCTTTGTCACATCTGAATTTGTCAGGCTCTGGCAGAGCCTCTCAGGGGACAGCCATACCAGGCTCCTGTCTTCAAGCACTTCTTGGCATCAGCAATAGTATCTGGGTCTGGTGACTGCGTATGGGATGGATCCCCAGGTGGGACAGTCTCTGGGTGGCCTTTCCTTCAGTCTCTGCTCCACTCTTTGTCCCTGCACTTCCTTTAGACAGGAGGAATCCTGGGTTAAAATTTTTGAGATGGGTGGGTGGCCCCCTCCCTCAACCAGGGGCTGTGCCTAACCTCTGGATATGGTCTCTACAGGTTCTCCCTCCCCTTTGTGGGGCATTTCAGCTCATGTTATCCTTGATGTTCAACTTCTTTACCTTGATACTTCTATTGATTGATAGCCATTCCTGAGATGTCTTCAACACTGACTTCCCCAGCTCTGCAAATGTTCAATGCAGTCACTAAAGACTGGAATTTTATTCCTAGGAATATTTCCAGGAAAAAAATGTTCATACTTGTACAAAAACTCTTTTGCTATTGTTGTTTGAGACAGGGTTATTCTGTGCAGCCTTAGCTGTCCTAGAAATTGCTCTGTAGACCAGGCTAGCCTCAAATTCACAGAGATCTACCTGCCTCTTCTCCCAAGTGCTGGGATTAAAGGCATGCACCACTGCCACCCAGCCAAACTCATATACATGGATATTCATAGAAGTGTTACCCAAAGTAGCTAGAAAGTGAATATTAGTTCAAACGCTCATCAATTAATAAACAAAAGAAAACACAGCCATAATGTGGACTACAATTTAGCCCGTCTGGTCACCTTACTCTGCACCTAGATCACACTGCACACACACCATGTAGATATACCCTTGATCTTTGAGACATGTAAGCCTAGAAATCTCTACATTGAAGCTAGTTTAAATTGAGTTATTTGTTTTTTCAATTTCAGTGAAAAGGGTCCTCCAAAGAAAGACTCTATTATTTTTCCAACAGAAACACACACCTACGCACATACACACCCACACACACCCACACACACACAGTATAGGACAAATGCTATGGAAAAGAAACCTGGAGGCTACAATAAGCATTTGATGGGAGGAAGAATGGCGGGGGGGGGGGGGAGGAGGAGAGAATGAAAGGGAGCTGAGAACATTGTTATAATCACCACCGTAACCGGGTGTGAATACGATGAATTCTTTCTTTCTTTTCTTTTCTTTGCCAATAATTTGTTTCCTATTAGGAAAAACACAGTCATTTGTTTTGCCCTCTATTTGAAAACCAACAGAGACAGTTTATTGGTCTGCTTTCCGCTGCTTGGCAGCATAGTTGAAAAACCTCCTTAAAAAGAGATTTATTTTGGCTCCCTGTTTCTGTCCATGGTCCTCTGGCCTGGTTGTTTTGGGTCTTGTGGCAAAGAAGCAACAGCAAAGCAGAGAGGCGTGGTGGAGGTGGCTACTCACTTCACCGTGGTCAGGATAGCAGCGGTTGGGGAAGATGGCCAGGGTTCTAAGATCCTCTTCAAGGGTTTATCCCAATGAGCTGCATCCTCGAACTAGGTCCCACCTCCGGAAAATAGTATGGGACCAAGCTTTCAACACATGGGCTGTGGGGAGCATTTTAAGGTCCCAATGATAATAGAGGGTAAGGGGGTGGGGTGGGGGTGGCTGAGAGTAATGTTATTTTGTTATCATTAAAACCGTATATCAATCATCGAAATTCAATGGAAAAACAAGTGCAGGAACTCCCTTCCTCTGAACTAGTAAACAGAGCACAGGAAGGACAGAAGGAAGACACAGTGAAGCAAGACAGCACATAACCTAAAGGACTGTCTGATTCATTTAGACATATGTCATATTAAATCAAGTATTTTGAAATGCCCAGAGAGAATTTTTATTTTAATGACAGGTACCTCTCCCCCCCATTTATTTAAATCCTACAGTGTGTTTCTTTTCAGTGAGAAAGAGAAAGGCTGTCAGTTGCAAAGCCAGATTGTATTTCCCTGAATCCACACTCTTTTCTGGAATGTCAAGTTAAACAAGTAGAAGAACATGATCTTCCAGTGTTCTCTGCTTGGCATACAGTCCGGGCATGTGCAACATAGATTGCTTTTTGGAAATAACTGTTTTCTTGTGTTCTAGGAGTGTCAGCTAACCAGTGTCCCTTCAACTAGAGTAGCCTCTGTCATTTTTCTCATTTGACTACTTTCTTTAATATTTCAAAAGAAAAGTCACTGAAGGATGGCCAGTGAAAGGCGGGGCAGAGCACTACACCCGTGATAGGCCAGTGCCTTCCTACGAGCATGGGCAGTGTCTTCTACTTGTGCCTTGGGCTCCATCTTCACTCCATTCTACAAGGCATTCTCTCTCTTCTGTCAAATCATATAGTTGATTTTCTTCTCCCCTTTGTACCAGTAGCGACATGGAGCATTACTCTTCCAAAAGAAAAAATTAAACAACAAAGTTTTCTTCGCATCCTTTCCAGGTCTTGCAGTATCTTTACCACAAATTTTCTCTAAAGAGCTGTTGGCACTCGCCTAAGATCTCACTTTGATCCCATCCTAATAGGGCTTTGCTCTCACCGGTCTGCTAAGACTACATTTCCTGAGGTAAGCGATCGAAACTCAGTAGGGAATTATTGAAACAATTGTACAGAAAGTCAAGTACAGTGTGCACGTACAGAGTTAATTCATAGCATAAAGCCAAATTCAGAATATTAAAATGGACAAAACGTATTCTTCAGAAAAATCTTACTATAATATTATTTTAATGGGAGTTTAGTAAGCTTTATCAAACCAAAATGACTGAATACAGATATTTGTCCCAGTTACTTTGAGCTAGAGGCCATGTTGGCAAATGCTCATGAAAGTTCAAAGGCACCTGTCTAGATATAAATCACTCTAAAAGTTGTGCAGAGGTAAGGGGGTCTCACATAAATAATTCTACATCCATTTGTTCTAATGCATAGAGCAATTAGTAAATTCCCCTAAATTGTAGGACACAGAGGAGGATTTCAATTTTGTAAAAAGTTTTATAAAAACGTGGTTAAGCTTCCTTCTTGGCCATTTCCCCTTGGAAGAAAGAAATTAAACAACTTGATAAACAATTCTTGATAAAGTAACATGTAATCTATAACTTTAGTCAATATATCTTTGCAATTAACATTTCCAGATCTATTGAATGTGTACTCTAATCAGAGGATCTTGTGCTAAAATTGTAGCAGTGATTACTCCTGAGCGGTGGGACTGATTCTCACCCAATCAGTTAAAGGTTCAGATGTAGAGATCAATAAAAGCTCAAATAAATGTATAATTTTGTAAATCATTCACTCACATTATAATAAGAAATGATGTTCCAAATTTTCAAAGCACCCAAACCTACAGTTTATCTAGAAGAAAGCCATAAAAGTTTAACAAAGCAGACTGACAGGGCCATTATTTGAGGTAATTAAAAGGCTGTGATTTTGATCTTTCTTTTAAATGTAAATGATAAACTACATGCTAAAGTCAACCAAGGTTAGTCAATAAAATGCCAAAGTTTAGTTAAAACTTTAAAATCAAAGGTGTACTCACAAAATTAAGGCACAATAGAATCCATGCGCTCTCCATCACTGAGAGTAGTTAGGCTGGGTTTGTATGGCTGAGACCCTAGTGTTCAACTGAAACCTAATCTTTAAACTTAAACACACCAATTTCATGCTTCAAATTACTGCACCCCAGAAAATATCCTCCCTCTTGGTCCTGATTTCCACACTAAGATTTTTACTTTCTATTCTTCATCTTGGGATTAAAAGGAAGAGGTACTTTCTTGGGGGTCATTAAGGAGCACAGCTTAGACAGGACAAGATCTGATGTGTGTGCTTTGACATTACCTGCCACTTGCTTTCTTTGACTTACACCTTTGACTTTACTCAAAGGTTCGATGCTGTGACAGAGTGGCTGAGGGAAATAATTTAACAAGAAGAAAGATTTATTTTGGCTTGTGGTTTCAGAGGTCTTAGTCCACAATCACTTGGCTCTATTGTTTCTGGTTCCTGTGTGGCAAGGCAGAATGTCAAAGCTGATAGCATACAGTAAAATAGGACTCTTTGTGATAGACACTGTAATGGCCGTGCCTATGTGGTCCAAATGTTTGCCCAAATCCCATCAGCTAGCATCCAAGTTTTGAGCTCTTGGGCCTTTGAAGGGAACATTTCATGTCCAAATCATAAAAATTTCCCCAAGTTTCATGTTATCTGAATTCAGAAATGTGTTTATTCTTTCTCCAAGAGTCCCCAAAGCTAAACATTTCCAATATTGTTTGAATGTCTAAATACAAGGTCTCTGCCAAGACTCAAGTCAGGTAAGCTCTGAGTCTCTGTAAAATTAAACAATGCATATGTACCCAGTGTACAATGTCAAAGAGATGTCAATGCTCTCATTCTAAAAGGGAACAACTGGGTATAGGAAAGAAAGATGAGATCAAAACAACACTAAAACACAGAAGGACAAACATTAAATCCCACAGGCTAGCACCCAGAGCACGCAGAAGCATGATGTATGCTCCACAGGGCTCGACAGTTCCACCACTACAGGTTTTCCCCTGTGCTCCTCTCCTCTCTGGCTGTTCTCCTTAGCAGATAGCCCACATCCCTGAGATTTCTATTTCCTTGGGGGAAATCCATTACATCTTTGTCTTCATTCTAAACACTTCCTGTGTCACCCTCTTGTGGGCTACTTAAAGAATCCTGGTCTTGACATACATTGCCTAGCCTTCCTTTGAAAACTAGGAGGAAGCCTCCATGACTTCATGACTCTTGAGTTCTTCATTCTGAACAATATTAGCATCACACGAACAATGACAAGATCTCTCATCGACTCACGCAATAAATAGATTTACCTAGATTATGGCCTTAGTGACCACTGAATACCCAGGCAGCTGAACAGAGTGATGTGGATCCTGAAACATCTTCTTAGGCATTGGCCATTCAAGTGGGGCACCCAACAGAGACACTCTGTTCTCAAGGGAAAGACTTCCGATGACTTTCTTCTTTAATACTTTTGAGCTGGAAGTGGGTTGGGTCTGGCAAATTTCAAAAATGTCTTCAAAGTATCTTTTCTGCTGTCCCTGTGCAAAAGACTTGGGTTTTGGTTGATGGTGGCGTTTTGAAATAATATGGTCAGAAACTATGTCTCCTTTAGCTCCAACTTTATTCCAGATTTTCTGATGAAACACCAGATTTTTCAAACCTTTCTGCTCTGATTTTTACTCCCAATTTTCATTTTAAACCCGGGTAAGGGCAACTAACCATACACAAGCAACAACCTGAATGTTGGGCTACCTCAAAATATCTTCCACAGATTAATTAGAAGATAGTGTTTCTCCTTCCCTTCCTCCCTCCTCCCCACGCCCCTCCCCCTCTCCTTTGAGAGAGGGTCCCTATGTAGCTATGGTGGTCGTAGAACTTGCTGTGTGAATCAGGCTGGTCTTGAAGTCAAAGTTCTGTCTCTGCCTTTCAAGTGCTGGGGTTGAAGGCATGCACCATCACACCCACTGATGAGAACGTCTTAAAACTCAATCTGCCATACAGTTTTCAAGCACCAGAACAATTTAGACAAGTTTTTTGACACAGCATAACAAACATGGCTTCTAACTTAACTCCCAGCAGAATGTTTGCGCTCATCATATCTTTGTGAACACTGTCTTCACTGTTTCCTTTCCTACAGACATTGTGATCTTCTGAAAATCCATCAAACCCGTCTTCTAAGCTCAGTTTACAGCATGCTAGGTCTCCACTAGTCCACATCTCTAAACTTTTCCAAATTCCTCCCACGCACCAGTAGCAAGGACTCTGGATGCTTGTACAACCTTGTGGTCACATCAGTGTCTCCAGTTTAAGGTGCCAATTTTCTATGCTAGTCAGACTTTTGTTGCTCTGGTAAAATACCTGAGAGAAATACTTTGAAAAGGAGGAAATGCTTATTTTGATTTGTGGTTTCAGACCCTGGTTCCATGCATGGTAAAATAGAATGTTATGTGCTATAAAATGTGCTGAGGTGGCTTACAGCACAGTGGGACAGCAGGAGGGTGGGCCAAAGGGGACAAGATATTCTTCGAAGGCCTGCCCCACTGTGTCCTATTTCCTCTAACTAGGACTCATCTCCCAATAAAGCAATCAAATAATGAATCAATTAATGAATGAATCCACTGGTGAAGATCAAGCCCTCAGGATTCGCCAGCATTTACCATCTGGCCGACGAGCATTTACACTTGGGCCTTTGGGGGAAAGTCTTCAGATCTAAATGACACCATTTGTTTGGCCAGCTTCCAGTCTTTTACAAACCTGACAGTAACAAGACAGAGAAATTATAAAATATTAGTGCAAGGGTGTAGCTATCCACAAAGGAAACTCAGCAACCATCTTTTTAGAGACAGTAAAATTTTTTTCCTTTCGAGTATTCTGGACTGTTGATGCAAATGCTGCGAATCCCTAGGAAACTTTCTCTGGAAAAAAATTCTTCCATTTTTTTTTCCCCTCCACAAGTATTAGTAATGAGTTAATTCCTAGTTCCCACGGTGTCCTTAAAAGTGGGGGTGGGGCAACTGGATCTGGATGGATAGCTCAGTGGTTAATGGTGCTTTCTGTGAAGCCAGGAGGACAGGGGCTCAGATCCAAGCATTCATGTAATAAACAGGGCATGCCATCCGCACCAAATAATGTCAGCTCTGAGAAATCAGAGACAGAAAGATAACTGTGACTTGCTGGCTTCCAGCCTAGCCAAGAAAACATCAGCCCTAGATTTAGGGAGAGATCTGTCCTCAGAGGAATAGACAGAGAGTAATAGAGCACATACGCACAATGCCTTCTCCTGGCCTCTGTGTACACACACACACACACACACACACACACACACACACACACACACACAGAGTAATAGAAGAACACATACACACAATGCCCGCTCCTGGCTTCTGTGTACACACAAACATAAACAGAAAAACATACCCTCCTCCTCCCAGGTGACTACAGCCTACCATGCTGCAGGCAGAGACCTTCTACCAAGACTAGCTAGTCCCTTCTCCATGCTGTTCATAATAAACACACCCAAGTTCCAGGTGGCAGGGGTAGCACTTGGAGAGTCCCACCTGATCCCAGCCCCGTTGTAAAGGCTATCTGTGTTTTCTTCCTTTCTTTGCTCTCTCTTTACCCCTAATCAGTGTTTCAAGATCCAAGCCTAGAAGGATGGGACACTAAAGAGGCTCTGAGTGATCTATGAAACTCTGTAGTTATTTTGTTTTTGAAACAGGGCTTCTCTTTCTATAGCCCTAGGTATCCTGGAACTCGTTATGTAGAGCAGGGCAGCCTCACAGAGATCTACTTGCCTCTGCCTCCCAAATGCTAGGATCAAAGACATGCACCATCACGCTTAGCTAAACTACACAGTTCTTTAGGCCCATGCACATACCACCCCATATACACACATACATAAAATTAAAAAAAAAATTATAATAGCCGCTTTATCAGACTGTTATAAATATTAAAAACTGGCACAGAAAACACCTAGCATAGGACAGTGGTTAAGAGCCATCTTGCAAAGGGCCTGAATTCAGTTCCCAGCACTCATGTGGCACCTCACAGCCATCTTTAACTCCAGTCACAGGGAAGCTGGTGCTCTCTTCTGGCTTCTGCAGGTGTCAGACACATAAGTGGTCCATAGACGTACACACGCAAACACTCATACACATAAAATAAATACATCTTTTTTTAAAAAAAAAAAAACCTAAAACAACCAAAAGCAAAATAAATCTAGAACAAAACAACACATTTAGCCTATTAATTTAGCGTGCCAAATGGTGCAATGTAAGTCTCATATGTTAGATTGGCCGTTTGCCACAGGCCACTTGGGGTCTCGCCTGTTGGAGTGCAGTATGCTTTTAATAAGAGAGGAAGTCTCCATTAGCTACTGGAACTCTTCGTAAGTCTTCACCTTGTGTCATCTGCTGGTGGCTTATTTGAGATCTAATTACATCATGCCTCTTTGAGAAAAAAAAAATCAAAAACATTTCTCAATATCCCTTATATTATTAAAAGGGGACTGAGGAATGAGAACAGCCATTTAATCCACCGTAATGGTTTGTAAGAAAAGCTACAGACATAGGGCATTTTGGTCATAAACTCTGCCTTTTATGCAAGCGGGTTTCTTTCTAATAGCAAAATGAAAATTTAGCAATAGAGAAAACAGGCATTCCGGGTGTATTTACACTTCTTTGAAATACAGAGGCAATAAGGCAAAAAAAATAAGAATTTCTTTATCTTCTACTTGGATGCCCACAGAAACCAAACACTGACATAAACCAAAGAAAGAAGAGCAGGGAGGAGGAGGGGGAAGGGGGAAGGGGAAGGAGGAGGAGGAGGGGGAAGGGAGAGGAGGAGGGGGAAGGGGATGGCTGTGGGGGCTCACACCTTTAATCCCAGCACGCAGGAGGCAGAGGAAGTCGGATCTCTGAGTTCGAGGCCAGTGGTCTCGAACACTGGTCTACAGTGTGAGTTTCAGGATAGCCAGGGCTACACAGAGAAACCCTGTATAGAAAAACAAAACAAAAAGGAGAGATGGAGGGAAGGAAGGAAAGAAGGAAAAGAAAGGAAAAACAAAGGCTCTTTGTGAGGATCAAATATTGCCATGTGAATTGCAAACTAGTACCACTTCCAGACTTTTACAGTTCCTAACTAGGAGAGGGAGGGTTTCTTCTCACATTAGACTTCATAGAAGACTTCAGAGCAGCCTCTAGTGGCAGATTAAGGACTTTACAGTGACCTTGCCAAACCCAAATGCTGTCTACTTTTACTACTGAGCAAGGGCTGAGCCAAAACAGCTAAGCAGCCTTGGCAGTTGCGCATCCCACTGACCTTAATGCTTACGTCTGTTTGGATTTGGGCGCGTAGTGCCAAAGCTTCCAGCGCGTGGCAGATGGGGATGGGCCCTGTGGTCTCTGAGCTGAAGTGTGGTGGGTGCGGTGAACGAGTATTTTACTGTAAGAAACAAAGACTGCATGAAGACAGGATGGGCTTGACCGCCTTTAACACGGAGCCCTCTCCTCCAGCGTCTTTCTGTCTCCTTGAAATAATTGTAGGAGGAACTCCGGGAGGAAGGGGGACGAATGTTTACTGTCTCCTTCCCTAGCCGAGTAGCGCTCAGCAGAGATTGATCCTTCTGTCCCGATGCCCACCGAGGTTCCCGGGGGACCCTCCTCCCTTCCACGCTCCGTCGCATCCTTCTCCCTGGGGCCACACCACACAGGCACACGCCGGGGAAAGGCGCCTTGCAAAGGTAGAATGCAGCCCGGATGACGCTGCTCGCACCCGCGGCCCAGGGAGAGCGTCCCTGGAGGGACCAGGGCCACTGCAGGGAGGCGGAGGACTGGATGAAGCCTGGCCCCCATAGGCCAGTGGAGGTGGGACACCTTGCTGTCTCCTAAGGTGGCTCCAGTTCCCTGGTATTGTCCTTTATGGAAACAAACGTCTCTGGAGGCTTCGATCCTCAAGCTTCCAGAGGAATCTTACAGGCAAGAGCATTTTATTTATTTTTCCCTTCAGTTTCGATTTTAGAATTCGTGAGAAGCCATGGCTTGAGGTTGTAGGTAGAGGAAGGAGAAAGGCAGGCACATGGACTGAGAAAATACCTATTTGACATATTGGCACTTTTGAAAGACGAACGTTTCCTGATTATTTCTTCTTCTTCTTCTTCTTCTTCTTCTTCTTCTTCTTCTTCTTCTTCTTCTTCTTCTTCTTCTTCTTCTTCTTCTTCTTCTTCTTCTCCTCCTCCTCCTCCTCCTCCTCCTCCTCCTCCTCCTCCTCCTCCTCCTCCTCCTCCTCCTCCTCCTCCTCCTCCTCCTCCTCCTCCTCCTCCTCCCCTTTCCCCTTTCTCTTCCTCTTTCTCTTCTTCGACAACTTCTCACACTTATTGAATGAACTTTGGTTATCTTGGCAATCCCCCACAGCTGTCCTCCACGCTACTCCTATCCCACTGAAATCCTTCTTCTAACAAATTTCTTTTGTTCTAGGGAGAGTGAACAATGAGACTGTGCTGCCTTTCTTTATGTCATTAGTATGAACGTGCAATTTAATTTCGCTGCGGGTCTTACACAGATGCTTTCAAATAAATTGATCTCGATTTTATTTTTTTATTATATTTTGTTTATTAAAATTTTTCTTCCTCTTCGGTAGGAGTGCTGCAACGATGAATTCATATTTGCCGAGAACCTGGAAGTTACTACAACGTGAAACACTGCAGAATTACTCTCTTATTATGGACGCAAGAAAACTTCAGGGACAGGTAACGCTGGGCCATCTGCTACATTAACTGAACTTACTGTTGGAAATGGGCTTTGCCTGTTCAGTCTGAATGGTAGAATTCAGGAATAATTACCTAGGTAATTCAAATTCCCAGAAAAACGAGATCCTGCTTTGAAGGAAAGTCTCATGATTTGATTTAGTTTCTCTTTTCTCTATCTTCTCCTCCTCCTCCTCCTCCTCCTCCTCCTCCTCCTCCTCCTCCTCCTCCTCCTCCTCCTCCTCCTCCACCACCACCACCACCACCACCACCACCACCACCACCACCACCACCACCACCACCACCACCACCACCACCACCACCATCATCCTGTTTAATTACTTACATAAATGGATACATTTTCCATGTTAACTTTTCATTGATTTTAAACAAATTGTTTTCAAGTCTACACTTGAGGGTTAAATAATTTTCTTCCCTTCATAGAAGCCCCACTGCTCAGGTGTTATAACAGAAATGAAAATAAAACTCCGGAGAATTTAAAATATATCTACCATGGCTATTCTTTACACAGCCCTTCTGGCTCGTGGACAGGAACAGACTTTAAATATTAAGACAATTGCCTTAATTCTTACTCTTCAGTTCACTAATGTCCACCGAACATAGCTCTCAAAATCACACAGTCCTGATTGGGTTTCAAAAAGTAATCTCAAGAGTTTTAGTAATAAATTATTTTGTCAACACGGGGCTTTCAAAAGTAATGTTCCAAAATAGCCAGCAAGCAGCTCTAATCAATCATTGGGAAACTTTTCTCTATTCAAGCACAGAAGACATTAAAACTTAATATTGCAAAAGCAGGCCAGACCACTATCATCAACACGATCGGCTCATCATTTATATAACATATTAAATGACTCAGCACAGAAGTGCCAGCAAGTGAAGTAGCACTGGTGGAGCACTGGAGGCAGCAATTCTTTGTCAGTAAATTGGTGTCAGCTCTTATGCTTATTAACCGTAAGATAGACCTCCTAGACATTTAAGATCATTTGAGAATACAAATATGCAGGATTAGTGAGCGAGAGCTCAGTGCAGACATGCTGTGATTCCTAAAATTCTTCAGAGGCTTTCTTTGTCATCTGAGGAGTGAGGAGCTTGAAAACAGCTCTGGCACAGGTCCATCCACTGGCTCCCGCCATTCCCACTGGGGTTGACTGTTGACACATGGGCACTTTTAGATGAGACATTGTTGCCAATTGAAACTGGTGGATCGTCTAACCCAGGCAAAGTCCCACAACGGTCCTGTTGGTTTCCAGGTATCTGGTATAAATTCTGACAAAGTCAGAGGCACTTGAAGAAAGCATTGACAGCAGCCTGTGCTCAGCCCAATCTGTCTCTGCTGTGCATTCCTACCCTGAGCTGCTCTCCACTTAAATCTCAGCCATTCACTGGATTTGTGAACTGTTCAATGTGCTTCATTACCCTGGATTTGACCTATAAAAGTATTTTTAAGCAAAATTTAATACAGGGTTGGTAAATGGCCTTGTCACAGTTGTGCCTACCTGTGTTAAGCTGTGACTATTATTGACTGTCAATACTGAAGAATTAGATTTTGCCCCGTGAAATAAAATATGACCTGTCATGGAACCAAATATCATAAATGATGCTCCATCTTCAAAAAATTTAGTATGTATGTATGTATGTATGTATGTATCCATCCATCCATCCATCCATCCATCCATCCATCCATCCATCCATCCATCTGACTTTTCTAGATGAGGTTTCTCTGTGCAGCCCTGGCTGTCCTGGTACTCACTCTTTAGCCTAGGCTGCCCTCAAACTCAGCCTGCTCAGAAATCAGCCTGCTTCTGCCTCTCAGTGCTCAAATTAAAGACATGACTCACCATGTCTGGCCTAAAAATTTAGTTTTATTTTTGAAGTAATTCATCCAAAACTTATGTGGTGAATATCTACCCAATACAGAGCAGTATTAGGATCTAAGGATAGGTACTCCCTAAGCAGACTCACAGTTTACTGATTCTTTTAAAGTAAAATTGTTTTTCAGTAATAATGTTTGTGTGGAAAAACAAGCAATGTTTTTAGGACTCTTTTCAAGTCTCTTATTAAAGGTAGTAGCATTTTTAAAGCTTTTAAAAAACACGCATATGTATACACACACACACACACACACACACACACACACACACACACACACACACACTGGATTGGGGGTGGTTAGAAAGTAGTCTGATTACTTGTGCTATTGCAACGATGGCGTTGATCTTGCTTTTCTGAAGGAAGGACAGGATTGCTACTGACAGAACAGTTCTTGGGCACCAGCACATCCGCGTAAAATTTCTCTTCTTTTCTCATTACTTGTAAAATACTGTACAGTCCTGTAGTTCCGTGTTCCAAGGAAAGCACAGACTTTTATGAAATTTAATAATATAGTAAAGTCTGTGAAATGATATTTCAAACTATGGAGATGTACATTCTTTCAAGGAAAGAAAGGAGAAAAAAAACACTGGGGATTTTAAACATAAAATTTTTCCCAAGAAAGCAATTAAGAGGCAGAGCTCACTGACTCCGCCCGCTTTCCGCGGGCCACAGAGACTGTCGGTCAGCAGCTTCCGGCGACGGCCGGAAACCTCAGCTTGGGCCACAGGGCTCCACAGCTAATCAGCGCCAGGACAAAGATCCTACTCAGATCGTAAGAGCCAGGAGTGGGCCAAAGACGCGCCCCACAGCTCACCAGGTACTGCCCTGAACCCGCAAGACACAGGGACGAGGTAGGCGGGCCTAGAAACCCCCCTGGATCCCAAAAGCGGGCGGCTGTGGCAGGAAACTTCTGCCCGGGACACTAGGATTCCATAGACAAGCAGCTCCGGGAGAAAATCCTC
>CM052704.1:99817775-99878872 GCA_028551405.1 Uromys caudimaculatus | reverse complement strand
CATCGGAAATGTAAATAAAGTATCAAAAATAAAGAAAGAAAAGAAAAAAAAAAAAGAAAGCAATTAAGAATGTGATATATATATATATATATATATATATATATATATATATATATATGGGTATGTGTGTGTGTCAAAAGAAAAAAGCTACTTTGCAATTTACATTTTAGATCAGTTTGAAATATATATGTATATATACACATATCATACACACATATATACATACACATATATATACATATATACATATTTCCTGAACAAAGGAGCCTGCCATTTCAGTAAAACTTAAATATGAAACTCGGAAAGCCTTTTCACAATAATCTGACTTTTCATCTTCAAATAGCAATCCATAACAAATCAAGATTTTTATAGCATTCATGTATTTTTCATCAATATTAATCCCAACTTATAGATGGCAAAAAATTCTTAACTTTAGAGACAATTAGCCAAAAACAAAACAAAACAAAGCAAACAAAAACAAAAAACAAAAAAGGGGCCTGCAAAGATAGCTCAGAGGTTAAGAGCACTGGCTACTCTTCCAGAGGTCCTGAGTTCAATTCCGAGCAACCACACAATGGCTCATAACCATCTATAAAGAGATCTGGTCCCCTCTTTTGGCTGTGCAGGCATACATGCAGACAGAACATTGTATACATAGTAAATAAATCTTAAAAAATAAAAACAAAAACAAACAAACCTTATGATTTCCTTTCTGTATTTCTAGTTAAAGGATATCACACCAAGCAAAATCCAACAAAGCACTGCAGATAAATCATTGCTTTTATAATTATAAACATCATTTTACAATAATTTTTAGCTTGTTTTTAACAATGAAAATACTAATTTTTCCTTTTTTTTACTAAAAATGAACTATAGAATATGAGCCCCCCAAATTGTGACTGCTATCTTGAGAATGAAGAGCATTCATTTTTTTTTCTCAACTGTGTCATCAGCAATTGTGTCTACCTTCTTTGTACTTTGCAATGTGCAAGTTAGTCTTACATCTTCAAGTTGATCTAAACCACGGGGTTTTGCTTTAACATGATGAAAAAGAATAGCATGAATCTCAGAGTCAGAAAGTACGGCGATCCTAGTGATGCCACCTTTTCAGGTTTTAACCTGTCTATAAAACAGGGTGAAGGGGAGCATCCTTTGCTGAGTGTCTAAATGTTCCTGTATCCAGGAAGCACTAAAGTAGAGCAATTATCTGAAGAAAGTCTGTAGTGTCACCTAAGTTTTGGTACTTACGTGAGAGAGGTCCTGTAAATCTGGTTGTTGTAGTTCACTAAACAAATGGACCAGAGTAGAAAGCAAGTTCGTGGCAGTATCTTTGAAGATTGAACAACATTCCAGTTGAGGATTTTTCTGCATACATATTTGCAGGTGGTAACTCAGCCTATGTTGTAACTCTTTCAGTGAGGAAGCCATTATTTTGCTAGATAATCTGACGTGCCAAAAATAATGACTCCATATATCTGGCTGATGGTTGATATACAGAATCTACCCCTTTATCATTTTCAGACTTTTGTTCTGTAGGACACGAGCGTCACAGGAAATATCTATTACATTTACCTTGAACTGCTGGTTTAGATGTGTGCGGATAGTCAAACCACTCTTAAACCTACTCAAGGACAAACAGGAACAGTTGTCTTGAGCATTCCACATGCTACACATGTGCTTCTCAACTTACAATAGAACTTCACATCACTGAAACACACGGCATGTTGAAAACACAAGACAGCAATGCATTGATTACACTTGCCTGCCAGCCATGGTAACTCAGCCACACCACATATAGAAGAATGCCAGCCGCTTCCTCTACTCACTGTGTGGTTGACAGGGAGCTCTCTGCTGCTGCCAAGGACTATAAGAAGTTATCACAGCACAATTACTTGCCCAGAAAAAAGGATCAAAATTCAAAGTATAGCTTTTACTAAGTGTATATTTCTTCGGCATCATCAGAAAGTCAAAACTCATAAGTCAAAACATCGTAATTTAGAGAGCCTCTGCATTTTGAGTGTTCACCGTTCTGACAGTCCCTTGATGCTTCCTGTGTTTTTGAACAGTATCTTTCAGAGTATAAAAATTAAAGTATATGCAACATCTCGTATGTGTAGCTCTAGAAGTGGACTGTCACCATAGATAATACAGAAAGTCTTCATCTGATTCAATCAAAACACATGTAACATCTTTAAGCAATTAGACCAGACTCCAGCCACTCGCCGAGAGTGGCACTCATTGCATTAGTTACCTATTGCTGCATAACAAACTACCCCAACACTTAGTAGCTAAGAATGACAACAAACATTTATTACCTTACATGGTTTCTGTGGCTTAGGAATTTAAACCCAGCTTAGAGTAACTCTGGATCAGTGTCTCTCATGAAATCAAAGTTAAAATCCTAAGCTGCGGCACGATCTTCCGTGAGCTGGTGTGAGGCTGGAGGCTGTCCTCTAAGGCAGATCACTCACATGACCAGTGCACTCCAGCTTAGCTCCTTACAGACTTCTCAGGACTAGCTGAGGGTCCTGGTGACCTCTGTGGCAGCTGGCTTGCCTCAGAGTAGGTGATCCAACAGAGGAAAATGAAGGAACCACAGTATCTTTTTGCACTAGCATTGGAAGTCACACACTACCCTTTTCATTCCTATTCCATGGGTGGTACAGGTCAATTTTATCTACTGTGGGAGAAGACTATTCAGGAACATCAGGAGAGAGAATTATTCAGCAGCCATCTTGCTCACTAAGATGAGAGTTAATCCTATATCTCCTATACCACCCTCTACCCCCACCACCCCCTACGTGTGAAATCTTATATCTTCTCAAGGTTCCCCAATGCCTCTTTCCATCGGCGATATCTTCCTAAAGTCTAGTTAGAATCTTGCATATCAACCAGGTCTAAATGTAGATGATGCCTTAGCGGTGTGGCTTCTTGATCTGAAGACCTGAGAACTAAGTAGATAAGACGCCCCCTCCAAGTATATAACCTAACAGTGGGGCAGAATTGCAGTAACCGCTGTACAATACTGGGCAATGCTGGAGTCAATGGTTCATAGCGATCCTGGAATCGGACTGAGCAAACCTCAGAGGTTCTCCCTGCGTGCTTATTCCTGGTGCCAGGGAATGACTGGTAACCTACTTGTGAGCTCTTGAAACCTCTGCTTCCACTTTGGAGGGACCGTCTTTTCCATGATATGACACTTGTTTTAAGTCTGGCTCCTGCCTGGAGAACTCTGTCAGTCTGTAAACTTCCCTTCTCATGTATCCCTGTTCCTTTCTATAAAACCCATCAGCATCCCTGACAATTGCTTTTTCTCTTGCCTCTCTCTTACCTCTTACCTCTCCCCATTCCCTTCCCCCCCTCTCTCCACGTGATCATGGCCAGTCTCCACTCCTCCACTCCTCTACTTCTCTACTCTCTCCCTCTCTCTGCCTTTCTCTGCCTCTACTACCCTCTTAACTCCCCTCCCCATGCCCTGAATAAACTCTATTTCTATACAGAAAAAAAAAAAAAGAAATATGATGGGTATCTTGTGTGTTTAGCCAATGACATTTATGCGTGTGCACATACATATACACACATACACAGAGAGAGGAAGAGAGAGGGGGAGGGAGGGAGGGAGAGGGAGAGAGAGAGAGAGAGAGAGAGAGAGAGAGAGAGAGAGAGAGAGAGAGAAAACGCACGCACACTACAAAATCTGTCAACATCATTTCTTCTCTGCTAGGGTTCCTGCAGAAATCACTGAACTAATGAAGTATCCAACATCTGACTCAACAACTCTCTGAGGCATGACCTTGGACCTTTCTAAGGTTTTAACAGAGAGTATCACAGTGGCATCCTCAGCTTCATTTTCGGCCCGGGATTCTCTGGCAGCCCTGCACTGGATCTTGATCTAGAAGCCTCTTCTTTGTCTTGGCATTGTTTTCCATCTTGGAAAGCCTGGTAATTTTGAAAGCCAACAGTTCTCGGGTTCTGTTGGTTTGACAATTCTTCCATTCGTTTGTTTTCTTTTTCTCACATTTCATCATGAACTGCAATGTCAACCAAAAAAAGAAAAGAAAAGTTTCAAGACTTTAATTGGAAATCTGCTACCTAAACAACCCATTCCCCCCCCCCCCCCGGTTTTCTTTTTCTTTTGTGGTATTGGGAATGGAACCTGGGACCTTGTGTGTGTGTAAGGAGGAGGGGGGACAAGTCCTCTAACACTGAGCTACTCTCCCAGTCTTGCTTTCGCTTTGGTTTACCTTTGTTTTATTCTTGTTGTGTTGTTCGATGTTTTGAGACAGTGTCTCACTCTATTGCTCAGACTGGTAATCTTCAATTCATCTGCTTTAGTCATCAGAGTTCTAAGATTACAAGCAGGCTCCATGGCACTGGGATAAAACATCTGCTTGGCTGGTTTCCTCAACTGTTTTCTCCAGTCACCTTGGGTATTCCTTCACGAGTAGTCTTCAACGGCCATTACATCTACTCAAGGGGTTTTCATGTTTAATTAATAATCCCTTCAATCTCAGTTTCCTCAACTGGGTATTTCCAGGACCTCTCCCATCATCTTAGGGTTTTTTAAAATGGCAGTAACCCACTTCCAGATATATTAATTAATTGTTAATATATAGCAAATTACCAAACTCCTCCAGATAATAAAAAGTTGCTATCTCAGTTTCTGTGAGTTGGGAATGGCGAGGAGTCCATCCAAGTAGTTCCACTGTAAGGTCATGTGTGAAGTTGGATTGATACTTACTGCCATTGTAGCCATCTCAAAAGTGGCTGTGGTATTAGTGTCCCCTTCCCAAATGCTTCTCCATGTGGCTGTCGTCTTGGGGTTTTGTTTGCGGTGAAGAGACACCATGACCAAGGAAACTCTCATAGGGAAACCATTTAATTGGGGCTGGTTTACAGTTTCAGAGGTTCAATCTATTATCATCATAGTAGGAAGCATGTCAGTGTCCAGGCAGACATTGTGCTGGAGGAGCCAAGAGTTCTACATTTAGATCTGAAGGCAGCCATTAGGAAACTTTCCTGAATGCTGGGATTAAAGCCATGTACCGCCATACCTGGACCAAAGCCTTTCTTGACCTTTTCACGAGATCTTTATAAGTTCTGGATTGTAGTTCATTCTAGATATAGTCAAGTTGGCAATCAAGACTAGCCATCACACCTGATAAATTCCTGCTGGCTTTTGTGAGGCAGCCTTGGTTCTTAAATCCCACACACTTCTTCATAGGGCTATCAGAGTGACCTCATGGCATGGCAGCTACTTCCTGCCCCATTGTCAGAGAGGAAAGCTAAGCAAAGGTGCATGTCACTCATGTCTTAACCTAGGCAGTGACACAGACATTTCATCCTTTCTTCAATGTCACCTTTTCAGTTAACATGTTAGGAATTGAACTGAAGACCTTGTGCATACTAAACATGTGTTCTGCCCTAAAGGAGAAGTTGGAGCCACCACCTGTGTCTTCTAGCTATACAACCAACTCCTTATCATTGTGAGAGAAGGCTGCAGAAAAGTGTCAACCATAGGAGCTGGGAATTATTGGTGCAATCATGGAAGTTAGTGGCCATGTTCAGTAAAATCACTGATAACTTAATTTTTAGATGCATCTATTAATCTGGCTTTACCTCCTTAAGTACTTACTTTTACTGTTTGAACTTACCCTTATTTGTTATTTTATTATTTTTGCTTTGTGTAATTCTGTGGATTGAATCCAAGGCCTCATGTATGAAAGGCTAGTGCTCGACCACTGACACCTTCTTAGCTGTCAATCACTAAATTCTGATCAAATTCTGTTTTACATTCCAATCTAATATTTTTGAGTTGTATTTCTACTATGTAAACAATGTTTTTGCCCTTTAAATGATTGATTAGTTTGATAAGTAATGCAGTTTATTTGTTTATTTATCTATTATTTACTTGCTTATTTATTTAGTGTGTGTGTGTGTGTGTGTGTGGGTGTGTGCGTGTGTGTAGGGGTATATGTGTGTGGAAACATACTTGCCACATGTGTGGAAGTCAGAAAAAACATTTACAGGAGTGAACCTACATTATAGCTTGTCATGTGTGACATAACTCTAACATCTCTAGAACTTGTAACACATTTTAGAAAGACTGAATTAGGCTGACAAATCCCTGAAGAAGTGAGTATTGAAGGTTACAATACTCACTTCTGGGTCTGGAGAGATGATTTTGTGCCTAAAAGCACTTACTGCTCTTTTGTTAGACCCCGGTTCTGTTCCCTGAACCATTATGGCTGTAACTCTGGTTCCATGGGATCCTGCGCCTATGTCTCTGTGGGTCATAAACATGATACATGTAAGCTCATGCAGGTATACACGAATAAGTACACATAAAAATAATACTTTAAATAAGTAATCTCCACTCAGTTAAAACTTAACTATCTGGAGCTGGGGGAATGGCTCGTTGGGTAAATACTTGCCACACAAGCATGAGGACCTGAGTTCAAATCTCCAGCACACAAAATGGCAAGATATGTAGCCCCAGTGCTGGGAGAGTGAGGAGATGATGAGTGGATTATGGGTGATCCGTGGTCAAACAGTGTAATTGACCCAGAATCCACATTCCCTGACAGGGCGGATGTATGCTAGAGGAGAGGGAGCCATTGTCTTCAGTGGCAGAACCATGGTAAGCCACCTCATGGAGTTAACACATCCTACCCATGCTCATGCAGAACACCCTAATTAAACGTGGTGGGGTTAAAAAAGGCTTCAAAGTAGGAAAGCGCTTGATGGGAAGAGACAATATGACAGGATCACGGGGTGTGTGATTAAAGCACAGTCTACACACATACTATGAAATTTTGAAATAAAGACAGAAACAATAGAGGAAGACAGGGAACATTGGCCTCTGACTCCACATGTACATGCAGAAGTTCACCTCACACATGAGTAAGCCACAGACACAGAAACCTCTCTCTCTCTGTCTCTGTCTCTCTCTCTTTCTCTGATACAATAATTAGCTATTTTGATGGGAAATATGTTAGACAATGTAAGAAAATTTAGAAATGTTTGCTGTCCACACCTTGGTTCATGTTTGACTAGAAAAAGTCTGATGCAGTTGAGAAATAAATTAAAAAAAAATGTGCAAAGTATTTGCTAATTTACAAGGCGTAATGATTTTCTAGGTACTGTTTGAGTCTTGGATAGACCTACTGTTTGAGGGTTAGTCTTGGATGGACCTATCAATTGGTGGCTTCTTTACCTGGAAAATCTGGGCTTCGTGAAATTGGAATTCCAAAGCTATTTCTTCGCATCATGTTTGCCATGCAAGATTCACTTTCTTGAGTATCCAACTTCAGATCTCCTCTTCAAATAATAGTTTCTGCTAACGATCTCACCATTCACCAGTCACTCACAGAAGCTAAGGAAGCCGAAGCCGAAGCGACCAGCATGCCGTCTTCCCAGGCCAGCTTACCCAAGTCTCCGAGTGGTCTTTCAGTTCCATTTTCTCTTTTTTTCACTGTGACCCAGTTTAAATTATTTAGCTTTCCTCTCGCAGCAGGTGACCAGCCACACATCCTCACCACAGGAACACACAAAGCCAACGCTCACGTGCCCTCCAGAAACCTCAATCCCAACTCCTCGCCAGATCTGTGATGAGCTGCCAATGTGGTTTAGATTTTAGTGTCTGCCACGGTTTAGCCACAGTTTAGCTTTCCGAGTTCATCTTCCACGTCTTCCCCACACCGTATTATTTTTGGTTCACCAAATCCCTCCCCACACCATCGAGTCTCTGTTTCGTATTTCTCCCGCTCGGCCTCAAGTGTTCCCCCCTCCACTTTCCTTAAAATCCTACTGGACTTTTAGTGGAAAAGTCAGAAGGACTGGAAAACAGTCTTTTCCACTGAAAACACTGTTTTTGTTTGTTTGTTTGTGTGTTTGTTTTTGTTTTTCCCTCCCTTGAAAGTTCATGGTATTATGTGCCCCATTGTAACTGAGTTTCAGTCACCTGACTGCACAGTTTCTCTTGTCTGTTTTAAGCATCTCAGGGCTCAGGCTACACCATTGCGAGTACAGCAGTTAACACATCTGCCTTACATGTTCTTCGTGAGTTACAGAATGGACCTAAGACATACCTCTTGGTTTTGGGTGGTGGATAGTAGTGGAGGATTGTGTGTGGTTAAGAGGAAAATCTTTGGAGTCCAAACAACCAGAGAGTTAAATTAAACTTTACTAGTTCCTTGATGGATTATCTTGGATGAATCAATTCATCTTTTGCCACCTTGGGCTCCTCATCTGCAAAATGAGTATGCCTATCTCACAATCTGTTCTCATAATTAAATGGCATGCCCTCTCTAAAACCCTTCCTCTGCCAGATGTCCTGCCACATGTTAGTAATCCCAGCACTCAGGAGGTGCAGAGAGGAGAACTGAGAGTTCAAGACTAGCCTGGGCTACATAGTGAGACTCCATTTTAAAATAAAGAAAACTAAAAAGTAATTATGATCTTCCTTTCATCTCTTATGCCTAGCAGAAACTTGTAACAGATTTCAATATGCTTTTATAAAATAACAATTAACTAGAAATTAATGTATCCCTTTTTATCTTAGCACTCAGCAGACAAAAGGAGGAGAATTTCTGAGTTCAAATCCAGCTTGTTCTACAAACTAAGTTTCAAGACATCCAGGTCTACACAGAGAAACCTTATATCAAGAAACAAAAGATGAAAAAAATTATAAAATAAAATGAATTATGTAAACATAAGAGCAAATGTGAAATATGAGTTGTAGAACAATTAAGAAAATATTGGAAGTAAGTGTATGGGAAAAGGCCAGAGATGGCAGAGCAAAGTAAGAATTGAGATCTTTAAATTTTTCTTTTTTATATTTATTTTGTTTAATTTTATGTGTTGAGTGGTTTGCCTACATGTATATATGGTGTATATACGGTATATATGTGTATATGGTATACATGGGTGCCTGGTCCCTTTAGAGGTCAGAAGGGGGCATCAGATCCGCTGAAAGTGAAGTTATAGATGACTGTGAACCATGCATAGGTGCTGGGAACCAAACCCAGGCCCTCAGTGAAAGTAACAGGGGCTCTAAACCACCGAGTCCAAGCCTGAAGATTGTTATTTTTTTAAGTAAGCATGAAGAAATTTAATTGTTTTGTTTGTTTTGAGCTGTGTTTGGTGGTACATGCATGAAATCCTAGCCTATAGGAGGCACAGGCAGGAGGTTCGGGAATTTAAGACCTAGGGAGTTCAAGGCTAAATATGAGATCCTGTTTCATGAAACTAAAAATAGGGGCTAGTGTGCCCTGGTGGAGACCAGGGAAGATTTGCAGGATTCTACCTACCAGGTAGGTCCCTGGGCACAGGCTCCATCCTAAATACCTTTACCCTGTGAGCGATATTGCCACCCCCAACTTCTAATTTCTTATATAAATTTATAGCGTCGTCTTAACTACAGAATGTGATGAAAATTACTTACGTTTTTCTAATGGGAGCCATCCAAGTATCTATTGTTATTCCTAAGATTTTGTATCTTAACTCAGAAATGAAGATGTTTAAATACTGCAGGCTACGGGAAGTCTAGAGCTCAGCCACAGGACAAAGGTTGTGCTGGACCACCCACATGGAAAGTGAACCTTTATTGTCCCTCCTTGCCAGCATCTGTATTTTCTCCGAGGGGCACTGTAAGTGGTTGTGACCACTTGCCTTCTGGAGTACTCAGGGGAGAAAGACACCTGAGGAATTACTGGACAAACACTATTTGTTTGTTTCAAGGCACTAACCAAAGCTGGAGTTAGCACTTTCAACATGACTGTGCTCCAAACAGAGGCTGTGTGTATAGGTTTAGGTTGGCTTTATCAGTCTGCTTCTGCCCAGGAGGCGAGATAGAGTTTCAGGGCACGTCACGCTATTTAGTTATAGTTAATTTAGAGTTTGGGTTCATTTTTTAAAAAAAATAACCTTTCCCCAAAATGTCTTTAGAGCCAAGTCCCTCAAGCTCTAGCATTGCACAGCATTTGCATTTGAGGTCATATTTCGAGTTCCTTGAGATAATCTTTCCCTAAAACACCAGAAAAGACACTTAAGCAGTGGGTGGAACCCAAAAAGGTGTGGAAAGAGACAGAGGACCTTCACCCAGGATTTTCCAGTTTTGTAAAGGATAATATTCAGTTGTTTCATTCTAAAGATGTTATCTTATCTATAATTAGATACAGTTTGAAAATCTAGTGTCTTGAACTAATGCAGAGCAGATGTTTTTCAGAAGTGCTGGAAATACAATAGACCTTCAATGGGTGTTGCAGTAAAGGCAGAAAAAATCACAAAAATAAATAAAAAAATAGCTTAACAGATGTGTGTGTATGTGTATGTATTCTATGTATATATGAGTGTATGTGTGTGTTTGCGTGTGTTTGTATGTCTGTATGTGTGTGGGATGGGTGGGGATGGGTGTATGTGTGTGGAATGGTGGGTTGTGGGTTTATGCATATGTGTTGTATGTGTATATATGTATGTTTGGGAGTTGTGTGTATGTCTGTGTTTGTATGTGTATGTGTGTGGAGTGGGTGGGAATGTGTGTATATGTGGGTGTAAGTCTGTATGTGTGTGGAGTGGTGTGTTGAGGGTATATGTACATGTGTTGTATGTGTATGTATGTATGTATGTTTGGGGGTATGTGTGTGTACTTGTGGGGGGGAGAAGGGATCTATGTGTGTGTGTATGATCCTTCTTTTTTTCATTCTCTTGGTACCACCCAGACAGTGTCAGCTGAGGGCCACTACAAGATTACTTATGAGGATCTCAACAGAATGAGAATGTCAAATTTTGATTCCAAAAGTGCCTTCTTCTCTCTCAGTGAGAAGCCCGTGAGTATGGAGAAGTATGTGTCCACTGAAACAAGGATGTGGTTTTAAGTGGGAGAGACGCATTATGTCCTACGTCAGGCAAAGATATATATATATATATCGATATATATATATATATATATAGATATCTCACATCACATATATACACACACATATATATGTACACACACACACACACACACACACACACACACACACACACACACACACACATGCCTAAGTAGCAGGATCTCAGGAAGGGCATGGCTTTAAAGGGACTGCACACATTCTATCCATAGTGTTGCCCTCCACCCACCCTTTGTTTCTCTGTTTCTCGTGTGTGCTTCTCTCTAAGTCAGTTCTCTGTCCTGACAGACTCTTCAGTCTTCTTCCCTGGCGGGAACACAGATTTTGAAAAACTTATCTCTTCAACAAGAACTGCTGCTGCTTCTTCTTCTTCTTCTTTTTTTTTTAAAAACCTTCTGCTTGAAAGTTTGTGCGGTCTCTGCCTGGTCTGGGGAGCCACTCTGATTGGCGGCCTCCAGTAACCAATATGGTTGGAATAAAAAGAAGGACAGCTTCATCCCAGAGGAAAACACCTATTGACAAAAAAATGAATGAAAAATACTTGGAAGAAGTAAGGATTGTTAAACTACAGTTTTAAAGGCCATCTGGAAGCTGGGGAGGTAAGACTCCTGTGGTCGCTGCTCCTGCTACAGTCGTTCAGCCCTTTCTTCCTCAGTGTCCTTCTGAGCCTTGGAAGCCACAAGAACTTCTTGAGCGTAAGGTCAGCCTTGGCAATAAAAGTCTTGTCAATTAAGAAATAAAGACCTTTTTAAAGTTCCCTTTTGTTTTCTATAAAATGTCACTGTTTTTAAAAAAAGGTCCCTGGAGAGGCTGTGCCTAGTTCCTCAGTGACTCGATGTGCCGGGATGGGAGGTACCGTATGTGGGGTGATACCTAGAGGGACTGTCCTCCTTCTCAAAGGGGAAGGGGAAGGAGGAATGGGGGAGAATCTACATGAGGGGGTACTGGGGAAAGAGGGGGCGGATATTGGGTTGTAAAGTGGATAAATAAATTTGATAAAAATAATCTTTAAGAGTCACTGTTTTCTGTCTGCTGTCATTGATTTTATATTTCTTTTGTGTCCTGCACTTTTCCTACCCAGTATCCCTAAGTCCCCCCATCACTTCCCCATTTCAACTCTGCTTGAGATGTGCTTCCTTGGCAAGTTTTAAAATGTAATTAGTTGAGTACATTGACTTATTTATAAATCCCCTGCAATGCTTTTAAGGTAGCATAAAAAACACTGAGTACAGATGAGATTATAATAGATTTAAAATGGCAAATATTTTACTATAAAATGTAGATATACAGTACATATTAGCTATGTAACAAAATTATTCCAAAATACAATATTCTAAAACAAACTTGTTGTCTCACCAAGTTCATGAACCTAGGGCATAGCACTTGCTAGGCAGGTATTCTAGTAATGGGTTGTCACCAGATGTCTTTTTACTTTTGATTTTGAGACAGAGTCTCAATTGTCCAGGCTGGCAGTGAACTTGCTCCAGAGCCCAGGCAAACAGACCTTGAGTTTACAGCCTTCCTGCCTTAGCCTCTTGATTAGCTGGGATTACAAGGCTATCTAATCAGCCTTGCCTAGTCTAGTTCTTAAAGCTTCTTTTCTTTCTTTCTTTTTTTAACTAACAAATATAAATTATACATAATACAGAGTTTCACTATGACATCTTCATACATGTGTATAATATTTTGATCATAACAGTCCCTTAGGACCCTCTTATGTTCCCTTTCACTCCCAATGATTCCATTATTCTTTCTAATGAGTCCCCTTTCTACTTTAATTTATTTTTTTCTTAGGGGTTTGAGACAGTGACTCGGTGATTTTAGTTAAGGTTGCTTACAGGGGTCTCAATGAGAGACTATTTATAGTAGCATGGACAACTTGCCACTAGCTGTAACTGAAGAATGTGTCTCTCCATCCCTGAGTAACCATTAACTCCCTCTAAGTCCTCAGAGAGCATGGGGTCTCACGAGTCCTGTTTCATGTTCATGGGTCAAATCTTCAGTGAGGGTAAGGTCAGCTTCTGTGAGCTCAGGCATGCAAAGGCCTTGGCATGTTCTAGAGTATTCTACAATACTCTATTGCCTTCCCCAGCTTCACAGTGTTCTCTGAGTCTTGGAGAAGGCAATACAGACATCTGCTTTAGGGCTCAGCATTCAACAACAGTCATGAATTTCCCACACTTCAACTAGTTATATGTTCCTGCAATAGCTGTCACTCACTGCAAAAAGAAGCTTCTCTAGTCAAAGTTGGCAGCAGCACCAATCTATGTGCATAAAAATAAATATTTTGACAATATTTATTATAAAGCAATAGCTTTATCACTAAGGCCTATGACCTCCCCAGCCAAGAGCTTTTCACAAATGCCAAACATTAATTTCCTTCCATAGACCTTAAATTCAGCTAGAAAGCAGTTGCTTAGTCTCATTTATATCATCTAGTGTTTTATAGTTTGGAATCTGGGAGCTGCTTTAACTGGGGTTCTGAGGAGAGGAGAGGCAAGCTGTTGAACATGGCAGCACATATTTAAAGAGCCACAGACTCTGGTCCCAACCTCAATCACATAATTTGCTGCATGGATTTTCCTAGGGAGACAAATATCTATGCAACTAGATAGGACAACAGATCAAAATAAACAATTCCCTTTAAGTCTAAGTTGGTGAATCAATGACCTTGATTAGAGTTGCTAATAGAAACATGGGTAACAGGTTGCTTGGGTGAAGGATTATTTATAATATCATGCCTGTGCACTGTAGTTTTGATATCCTGAACACCATAGAAAATGTGTAATCTGAACATGTGAGAGTAGTAGAAAATCCCAACTGAGACATTCTATACTTAATCATTCGTTTTATGCTCTTCAAATATTCTAAGTTTATGAAATTGTTTTTGCATGGTTGTTAATTTTAGTAGTTAACTTGATGCCATCTAGAGTCACCTAGGAAGGGAGTTCAGTGAGAGATTCCCTGGATAAAGGTGGTCTATGGGCATGTGTCCACTGTTGGCGGCACAATATCCTAGGCAGGGGATCCCAAGCTGTATACAAATGTAGAAAAGGAGCTGAGTAAAGTGGAATTTTTTGTTTCCTTTGGAGACTTATTTGTGTCATGTGATGTTTTTCTGGGGACTGTCTTATGAGAGGGTGTTTTGTTGTGGTGGACACATGGGAGGATGTTTTGCTGAGAAAAGACACATGGTGTGTTTCTGGAAGCTGCCTGGAAAAAGGGCATGTGATGTTTTGCTGAGTGAATGCTTGAGAGGACACATGATGTTTGGAAAGGGCATAAGTATAACCCAACAGACAGTGGATAACACTGTGGCATTGGTTCACCTTGCCACTCTTTGCTGGTCTTTGTTGGGCTTTGCTGACAGTGGTCTTCTCACTGACAACACTGTAGCATTGGTTTGCTTTGCCAGCCTTTGCAGATCATCTTTTATCGTGGTGTCAGAGAAAGAAATGCACCAAAGAACTTCTGATATTTTGGTGGCTTCTTGCCTCACTTCCAGACTCAGGCTAAGTGGCAGAGCCTTGTGGTTTATTCTGAATCAAACTGCAGTTTCTGATTCATGAATGGTGTTTGCGAGTGAATTGAGCTACTGCTGATGATTCCTGTGAACTTAACTGCTGATATCCTGACAACAAAAACTGGAATCACCTCAAAGAGCTATATCTAACAGGTCCACATCCACCACTGTGACTTCTGTACTGTGATGGTCTGTAACCTAGAAAACTATAAGCTGCTCTTGCCTCTCTCTTACTTCTCTTATCTCTTACTTCTCCCCATTCCCTTCTCCTCCTCTCTCCACGTGGTCATGGCCGGCCTCCACCTCTCTACTTCTCTACTCTCTCCCCCTCTCTGCCTTTCTCTGCCTCTATTACCCTCTTAGCTCCCCTCCCCATGCCCTAAATAAACTCTATTTCTATACTAAAAAAAAAAAAAAGAAAAGAAAAGAAAACTGTAAGCTTAAATAAATCCTTTCTCCTCTAACTTGCTTTTGTCTATTTTATCATACCAACAAGACACAGAATCATGAAAGCACAAAGGAGAGGTAGTCTGACCCAACTTACTAACAGGGTATCAGGAAGACCTTTCCTGGAGTAGGAATATGCAGGCTAAGTAAGATCTTCAGATAGCCTTAAGAAGGGACAGAGCAGATGGAGAAGGAGCAAGAAAGCAGGGCAGGTGTAATGTACAAAACGAAGGCAAAAAATAACTTTATACTATATAACTGTTACTCAATTGTGTGTGTATAGACAATTATATGAATGCATAGAGAAATGACAGATAGATAGATAGATAGATAGATAGATAGATAGATAGATAGATTGATATAAATAGATCATTTTTTAGTGATGTCAGGGGGAGTGTACTGATTTTCCCATTATATTTAAAATATCACATGTTAAAATGTCTTAAGAGGGAGCTGGAGAGATGGCTCAGAGGTTAAGAGCACTGACTGTTCTTCCAGAGTCCTAAGTTCAATTCCCAGCAACCAGATGGTGGCTCACAGCCATTTGTAACAGGATCTGATGCCCTCTTCTTGTGTGTCTGAAGGCAGCTACAGTGTACTCACATACATAAAAAAAAAAATCTAAAAAAAAAAGAAGTCTTAAGAATCTGTGTGTTTTGCTTTACTCTAAGAAATGTGTGTTGAAATACATAAGAAAGAGTAAAACTTAATCTTCAACTCAATCATTGCAGCCATCTTGTTTTTCCAGCACTATTGATCTTAGAAGACAGTAGGTGCTATTACTTTCACATCACTTTTAGTATAATTTTTCTTTTATCTAATAAATGGCATTTTCCAATCATGTCATCAAAAAGTCATGCAGAAGAACAGTAACAATTTCAGGCTGTTGAGATTGCTTAGAGCCGATTTTAGTCCTGGGCTTCCTCACTGTGACAAATACTGAGAGAGATAGTTTAAAGAGGAAATGTGAGGGTTAGCTCATGGTTTTGGAGGTCAGTTATTTGCACTGCTAGGCCACAGTGAGGCAGACCAGCATGGGAGAGGGAGCATGTGGCAAAGGCTGCTTACCTCATGACAGCCAGGAAGCAGAGAGACTGAGATAGATAGATAGATAGATAGATAGATAGATAGATAGATAGATGAATCAATGGATGGATGGACAGATGGATGGATGGACAGACAGATGAAAGGATCAATAGGTGGATGGATAGTAGATAGATATAGAGAGGAGAGAGAAAGAGGGAGAGAGAGAGAGGGAGAGAGAGAATGTCAAGACTAGTGTGCTGCTTTTTTTCTATCCCTTTTATTTCATCTGGGTCTTCAATATATTGAATGGGGCCATCTACAAAAAGGATAGGTCTTTCTCTCTAGTTAATCTTCGCTGAAAACACCCTCTTAAAAGTGTATTTTATTCATGCACTAGGAATCTCTTTGCTCAATCATGTTGACAATCACCAGTTCGATCCTAGACATGAATCTACCATTGATTAACCAGGCAATCTGAGGCAAATTACTCCTCAACATCAGTCCTTTAAAAAAGAAACTAATCATACATACTTTACAAAATTATGGGTTTTTTGTTTTTCTAATGACTTTCTTCTTGGTGTTTGACTAGCCACTGACTCCTCCCTCAGAGTCCTGTAAGAAACTTCATGACCAGGATAGTCCTCGTTAGATATGAAGCATGTCACTGTCATTCTTTGTAACTCTGGACCCTGTCATTTGCTTGTCTGTTTATATGTGCATTATTGTTCATTTGTTTCATGAAAAGCTTTTTTTTCTGGTATCAAGAGTTATCAAAGCTTCATGAATATCTCATCAAAGTTCCCATTGTGTCTGGCAAGGTGAGTCGTTTACTATTCATGCTAACTTCTGGAAAGTGAAATGCATATGATGATTGGTCCATGGAGTATCTTGCCACCAGTAAGAGAATCTAGAATATGTGAGGTGGCCGGCATGGGGGTGCACTGTCTTACTCTCATTCAGGAGTCAGAGGCAAGTTGGTATCTGGGAATTCGAGGTCAGCTGTTCTATACAGCAAGTTCCAGAACAGCCAGTGCTTCAGAGAGAGAGAGAGAGAGAGAGAGAGAGAGAGAGAGAGAGAGAATATATCAAAGAACAACCAAGAGTTCTACTATACATAACACATATTTATATTAGCAAAAACTAAAATACAATTTGTTTAGTCTGCAACTTTAATAAAACTCTGATTCAGTAAAATATCTTTGTTGCTTTTTTTGCTGGTATTTTTAACCACACAAAGTCTGGGAACACAGCTTAGTGAAAGATGAGAAACATGAAAAGGAGCTAAGGCTGGGGGGTGGAGAGACCTCTCAGCAGTTAAGAGTACTGACAGTTCTTCCAGAGGTCCTGAGTTCAATTCCTGGCAACAATATATTGGCTCACAACCATCTGAAATGGGATCTGATGCCCTCTTCTGGTGTGCATGAAGACAGGGCACTTACATACATAAAATAAATAACTGCTTTTTTTTACAGAGGAATGATGGCTGGAGAGATGGCTCAGGGGTTAAGAGCACTGACTGCTTTTACAGAGGTCCTGAGTTCAATTCCCAATAACCACATGGTAGCTCACAACCATCTGTAGTGGAATCTGATGCCCTCTTCTGGTGTGTCTGAAGTCAGCTACTGTGTACTCATATACATAAAATAAATAAATAAATAAATAAATAAATAAATAAATAAATAAATAAATAAATATTTAAAAAGAAAAAAGAGGAAGAAACCAAGGGCCATTCAAAGCACTAAAAACAAAAAGAAGATGGAAAGAATAACCAATTTTGTTGATAGTATTACCTTTATACTCTTGACAATCATTGTGTATGTTGATACTATTGTAAACAGCAAAACTAATTAAAAAGTAAAATAATTTCAAAGACTGGATATTCTAACCCCTTAGCTAGACAAGCTACCCCAAACAAGCTGTAATATTTGTATCATCTTTCTGGTGTTATATACACATAGTTTCAGTCTCTCTGTCTCTGTCTCCCCCACCCCAGTACCTCCCTTCCCTCTCAGTTTGGGGCATGGTCTCATTTTATAGCCAAAGCTGGGTTTGAACTTGCAGCAACACTCAAGCTTCCCCCTCCTAAGGATTACCAAAACGAGACCCCACCATCCAGCCAGCTATAACTTCTTTCCCTACCTACTTACCACACCTATTTCCCAAGTTAACTTTTGTAGAAACGTCTTTATAGATAAAGTCAGAGTGCTAGCAATTGTCTGGCATCTTATGAACCCAGACCATGACGCATCTTCCTAAAAACACTCTGACATCATGAGGGTGATGGAAAGATGAAGGCGAAACTTCCACAGAATGCTTTTACATGTCTGGTTTGTTGAGAAAAAAAAAAAAGCTTGAAATTAATTAGAATTAATCTGAGATTTAATTCATGCCAACCAAATAGACTTTAATGTCTTTGATGTTTTATTTCTGTACACAAAGGTTTTAATTATACCATTTGATCAATAGGCATTTATTGAACATCTACTATCTTACCAAGTATTGTGTCAAGTTCCGATAAGAAGCTAAAAAATGACCTCCAAAGTCTTAGCTCATAATAAAATGCCCTATTTAGGAATCACCAAAGGAGTTATTATGGTAAAAGATAGTTCTGAGTATGAGAACAGTAACTGTCTAGAGACTAGGTTTAACAAAAAGATGGTGGGGCTGATTTAAAATGACAACATCTGAGAGTTTGGATGAGATTAGAAAAGCAGAGAAGAGACCCAAGAAGAGGGGAAGAGAATGGGGCAGCTTGTGTGTGGAGGAAGGGTCTCTGCCAACTCAGGCCTGGTCTGAAGAGTTATAGCATGGAAATGGAAGAATTTGGCAATCACAAAAGAAAGAAAACTCACCACAAGATGCTGCTTATCCAATAAGCACACGCTACCACAAACCAAGACCTCTGTATGGGAAGATGCAGAGAGGAGCTGATTATCATATCAGTCCAACAAAGGTCTGCTGTATGCTTTCCTGACAGACGCTTAGATATCCCAAGTCAGGTGGTAGCTCCAGGGAGGAACCTGCCAAGGTAGGACCGAAAACTGGGGATGGGAGATGGCTCAGTCAGCAAAGTTCTCACCTTGCGAGCAGGAGAACCTGGGTTGCACACCCAGAACCTGGGTAAAATGTAGGTGGTGCAGCTGAGGTTGCTTCCTGGAACCCACCAAAAAGTAGAAAGAGAAAAGGAGAGAACTGATTTCAAAAAGTTGTAATCTTTCTCCACATAAATGACACGACATGGCGTGACATGTAGGCATGCTAATAATATTTTTTAAAAAATAAGTTGAGTTGTGTTCCTACATGGTAGATCTTAAGTTGTCCTCTGGCCTCCACACACACGGACATGTGTACACTGACACATGCACAAACTCATATTTTTGTTGTTGTTGTTTTTGTGTTAAATGAAGAAGGTAAAACGAAGGCCAAAATGACTTTGATGGTCATTTCAAAGGTCTTGCTGTCCCCTGAAAAGACTCACGACTGCCCAGGATCTCCAGCATGCAAGGGAGTGTCACTAAAGAACAGGCGTGGTCCCTCTTAAAAGACAAAGGTAGAGTGTGTAGTGCCTGCTCATCCCGAAACCTCTGAGGTTCACATGAGCACTCCATGTTCTTGACAACAAACGGTTTACAGGTAGACTCTTATTTGCATGAAACAGCTTTTTATATAGAAAATAAAAAAGAGAGACCAGAAAGCAATCCAATGCCTAATTTAAAAGAGAAGACAAGTAGAGGATAAAGCAGGACTACCCAAAGCCTGGGGAGAGTGTACTGAGGTTGAATAGGGCAGAAAGGAATGGGAAATAAAGAGGAAGTAAACGCGTAGACAGAAGTTGAAATTTTCCTCCTCCAGGACACTGTACTTGTTCTCTGAGGAAGAGTTTGGTGTGAACCAGGATTCAGCAGAGCCCGGGGCTGCCATGCTGCTCCTGGAACGGTAGCCCACTCCTCTCTCCACCTTCATGGTGGCACCCCACTCAAATTCCTGTCTTGTCAAACTTGTTTTCAGTCACCCAAGCCCTCTAGTCTGTGACCTGTCAGTCAAACCCCCTGTTACCAGGGACACAAATAGATCCAGAGTGTCAGATAACATGGTAGTTTGGCGAGGAAGAAGATAGTTTGAGACTATTAGACTCTTCATAATTCCCCTTCCCCAGCCACCCAGTACCTTTAAGAGTAAATAAATATCCTTCCCAGCCTGTTTCTGAGTCTCACATTCATGTTGAGAAGGGCAACGGAGTGCACGAGCCAAACCTCTTTTTATTTCCTTGCTTTGAAGTGTTCATTGTCTCTCTGGAGCAAAGCAGTGGAACATTTGAGTCGATTCTGTTTTTCTTGGAGAAGTGGTGTAACACAGAATTGGATGATGACAAAGTTGGGCTGTCACTGCTGTGCTAGAATGACACGGGACACTGTGTGCAATGAAGTATGATCAGTGACAAGCCAGGAGAGGACGAGATTAAGTGGGTAACCACATCTTAAACTCAAGCCATGTTCCCTAAGAACTAACTGAATGGTGACATCCAATTAATACTTGTACATGGAACTCAGTATCGGCTTGGTGAATACACCTGAGTCTCCAAAACGCTCTAGACGCTGCCATCTCTAAACCTTTCCAGAAATACTTAGGATCACTAACTGCAGGCTGTGAACACTGGGAAGAAGTAACTAGCTGCCTTTGAAGGAGTTAAGAGGGGGATCTGAAGTCATTCAGTGGTACAGAGTTCTAACTAGATAGACAAACCACCAAAACCACTTTTTTGGACCCCCTAAGTAGGAAACTTAGGTAAATACTCTCAGTGAAAATGAGGCTGCTTCAGGAAACTGGTCAGAGGTAGGGTCTGAGTTAAAGAAAATGGTTGTCACCTGCCAGGGCAAAGAGGCTGAGCAATTACTACAAGCCAGGCCCTTCATTTTAAATCAAATATGTATTTTGCAGGAGAAATGATTCCATTTTGTTAGGGGGCAGGGGTATTTCCTGCAGTTTGTTGGCAATGTGTGAAAGCTTCCTGTGTCATTACATCTTTCTCTAACTCACCTTATCTTTTTTCGAGTGGGGGAAGGGAAGAGAGGATCAGGCTGAGGGAGACGGAGAGAAAGAAACCAAATCGCCATCCTACTCAGGAATTTGCAACGTTTATAGGAATAGTGAGTGAGTGACTGCCACTAGTGTTTCCCAGGTAAGGTCACTGAAGTGAGAAAGTGCAGAATCTCTCATTCCTCTTTCAATCCCTGTTATCTTTTGGTAAGTTCTGAGTGACTGGATACTTGGGCCTACCTGTTAAATCTGAGTAGAACATTGTTACTCTTTTGTTAATAGTAACAAATAGGTCAGAGTGAGAAGAGCTGAAGCCTGAGGCAGGGGGATGAGAAGTGAGGAAGAGTAGGAATAGTTTCCTGAGGACCTCAGGCCAGGGTACTCAGTCCAGGCCAGCCCCATTAGTTTATAGCCACCCATGGCTGGCCTCTCTCCAGGCTCAGGCTGCTGACTCTGCCTGCCACCATTTACCCACCCAGCCTAGCCTCTCAGCAATGCCAGAGGCGACAGCGGGCGGTGGTGGGGGTGGGGAGTCCTCCTTCACCCTGAGGCCAGAGGACCCTCTTAGATTAAAGGCTATCTCCACCAGTTCTTATAAAAGATGAAATGCTGTCCCCGACCTTTCTCGAAAGGACTTTAGCTTGTGTTTGAAACCATCAATTAACCAGAGGCTCTGCCAGGAGAATGATTGGCTATCCAGTATCTGTCCCTCGCCACCTGCGGCAGAATGGTCCGTGGGTAGAAGCAGTCAGTGGAGTGGGTACATGGGATGTGGCCAGATCTTTTCTAGACGCAGAGCTGGCTATAGGTCTTCTCTTCTGAGATCAGATAGATGATTCATTTTTATATGTAATGTTTTACCTCACTCTATAGCTCTGGCCGGTTAATATTCAACCCTCGAGCTTGAAGCGTCTTGAAGGAGGCAAGCAAGGGTGACCCATTCAAGGTATATGGCCGTTCGGAAGCGAAGAAGCAGAGGCCAGGAGAGGGTGAGAAGGGATGTGAAGGGTAAGAGGGCCCCTACTGCCCGGGGACTGCAACCTCTGGGATAGCAGCTAGGAGGTCGCGCCCTGACTGTGTCGGGCAAAGCCGGCCAGGCTGAGGTCCCGGCCCCTATCAGCGGCTTGTAGGGCCACCCAGGGGCGCAAGCGCTAAGGTCCGCGCAACTCCACTGCCGGACCCTGCGTCCATCCGAACTGCCCCAGCCAAGGGTGTTGGACTCGGTATTCGGGGCTACTGGCTGCGGTCGCGGGCAGGAAGCAGGGGAGTTTGTCCAGCTGCTGATTAGGTCAGATTGTGTTGCGTGGGAGACACGGAAAACATGCTGAGACCCAATAGAGAGCGCCTGGATTTGCATAGGTGGCCCGCGGAGTTTCATATTCTCCTACTGTATCAGAAAAATACGGCTAGATTATTACCACCGCCCCTTGCTCTTAACCTCCAGCCCAAAACTCAAAAACAATAAGACAAAAAAGGCAGGACATTAAGATAAAGAGGCTCGGGGATCGGTGGACAGTCACAGAGCTGGGCTTTACCGAGTTACCGGGTCTGGCGGCCCTAGGAGGAGCTGCTGGCCTTGAGGGCACGCTCAGGTGAAGCCGCGGCATCTGGATGATCCGAAAAGCCAAGCTCGGTGGGCCGGGCGGAACGGAACTCCAAGGTCCAAAAGGTCCTGCCCAGCCGCCCAGGGCCTGGTGTTTGGTAATTGGCAAACCAGATCAGCTATGCTGGAGAAGGGGATGGAAGCTTGGAAACCTCTGCACGGGGAAGCTGGAGCCTGCAAAGGCGGCCCAGCAGTGGCAGACGGGACCCGCCCTTTTGTCGTTGAAACAGATAAGACACTATTTCGTCAGATAAGATCAACTGCCTCCATTTCTGGATTTCTGCAGGGACCCGAGGGGATGCGGCTGGTGAAGCCCTGGGAATGAAGATTTACCTGGGGCCCAGAGCCCGCCGAAAGCTTTTATTTCACTTTCTTTTGTTTGATATTACTTTATTTTCAAAGAGATCTGTAGCCTTGGGCTCTGGCAGGCAAAGAAAGCCATGTACATGGCCTGCAGGATCCCCACCTCTGTCCGAAGGCTTCCCCTCCCCCTCCACGGTGCCCGCACACAGCGAGGTGAAGCTAGCTGTCTGGGAGACTGGCGGTTCCCAAATCCAGGCGTCCGCGTCAAGTGACGCCCTAGAAAGTCCTGCCTCTCCATCCTGAAGACCAGGGAAGGATCCCATTAAAGTGTCCCTCTCTCTCTCTCCTTCTGTGCAGAAATCAACCCCTGGGTGATACCTACTCCGAGAGACAGAGTTGCAGGGACTGTTGACAGAGGCAGAGCAGGAGAATTGGACGACCACTTGACTGAGTTCTGAATCACAATCGAAATCCTGCCCTACTGTTCTATCCCGGACAGTTAAAAAGGTTCTAGGTGTTGCCATCTCAAACGGACCTTAGGCGCTGCCACTAGCTGCTGGCTGAAGGAAGCAAGGGGGGCTTTTCTAGTTCTTGAACAAGGAAGTTGTGGCCAAGTCTCTAAGAAAAACAATCTCAAGACTTAATCTCGGTGCCTCAGCCTCCAGCGCTACGGGCCATTTTCTAAATTGCTAGGATTGGGGGTAGGAGGAAGAAAACAGCAAAAGAAAAACAAAGTAAAACCTTGGCTGGGTGCGAAGAAGAGAGTAGGGGGGAAAGAGGAGAGAGAAAACTGAAGGAGACCTTAAACAGTTTAAACAGATTAGGCGAGCTGGATGGGAAGGGAGCCATCAAAATCACGGGGTGTCTCCCCCTCCCACGCGTACACACACTGGTTGGGGAGCAGCTAATTAGTCTCGACTTCATTTATCCTCCTTTTAAAATGAAAGAGGGGAAGAAAAGCAATCCTGCAGCACTATCACCTCGAAGTAAATACTTCTCTGTACAGTCACTGAATGTTTTAAAAGCGTGCTTTAGATTAAAAAGAAGCGAGATGGTTGTATAGGCATCCTTCAGCTGAGTGGCTTAGGCTTCAAGTGTCTCCCCCTTTTCTACAACTGCTATAGCTCATCACCCCAAAAGGAGTAACTGTGATTTTTGGAGCAATTAAGTAGAATTAACTACTTTAATGGGGGTACTTTATCTCTTGCAGGACTTCCTTAGTCCCCAAACAAAATCTAAAAGCAACGTTTACATAAAACATAAAGCATTATGTACAGAAATGAAGTTACGCATCCTGACCACAATAAATTCTACTTCTAATCTTCTCAGATAGAAAAATCAGCAATGCAAAGGTCTCCCTTTGTGGGGAGGCAGGAGAAAGAAAGAGGGGACAACTTTGAAGATTAACATAACATCTCCCCAGTTTCATCTGCTAACGTGTGCATAGGTAAATCAGTCATGTGTTCACAGTGACTTTAAAAAAACGGCTCCTCTAGAATTAGTGTTTTCCAGATTAAATTCAAACACAATGATTTGGGAGGATGGGCGAGGAAAGAATTTTTTTCTCATTTCTCCTGAAAAATCTGCTATCAGAGATTTCTTTTCTTTTCAGACCTGCTTCACCGACCGAGTCCACCAGTGTCTCTTGCTTGTCAGTGTGCTTGCTTACATTAACTGCCGTTCGCTGGGGGTTTATAAATCAATCAGTGGGAGTCTATATTCATAAAGACTCTGATCTGGTTACATCCCTCCCTTTCTCCTCAGCTCTATTTAAAAAAAAAAAAAAAAAAAAAAAAAAAAAGTTAAACCTCCCAGCCGGGACTGCTCAGCTAGCTCAGATCTCTGGTGGGCCGACAGAGGCTGGGGAGCCGGGGGACGGGTGTCGGAGACCCGTGGATTTGGATGTGGATTGCAGAGCAGACCTTTGTTTTGGTCACCGCCGTGACAGGGGGTGGGGGGGTTGTTCTCTTTCCAGAGCGCAGGAGTTTTATAGACTCTCCTTAAAAGGGTTCGCTGCTCTCCACGGGTTAATTTATAGGGCTTTGAGGAATATTGGGACTTTAAAGATGGTATTTCTTTTTCTCCCATTAATTTGTTGGCAGTGTTGTTACGCTCTAAAAAGGACTCCTGGTTTCAGTACTCGGGGAGATCTGGGGCGGAGGGGGGGGGGGGAGACCAGGTCAGGGAGAAGCAGATTCCTCTTCTAATCAGGTTGCTTAAGGGGCTGGGATTTGCCACCATCTTTCCCTTACAGTTCTGTTTGTAAGCAAGTTGTGGGCATCAAATGTGAGATTTAGGGACGGGGGGGGGGTGGTGGTGGTGGGGATGTTCGTGGACTTTATACACCATTCTCCCAGTCTCCACCAACCTGAATCCCGTATTAGATGAATGGCGAGTTTGGGACCCTAAGATGTTTAACTTTAAAAAAGATAAAATAAAATAAAAACTCAATTATACCATAGCCATCAAGGTGGGCGAAAGTTCTAATGTGCAGCAAGTGGACGAGCAGGACCTGGAGCCTATCCCACTGCGGGTCTAAGCAAGGTCTCCTTGTTTTAAGCCAGGTTTGCTCTGGCTCTCCCTGAGGTGCTTTGCTAGGTGCCTAGGCCACAGAAGCCTGGCTCCCTCGCTAAGCGCTCGCCATGTTTGAACCCACGCAGAGTGGGGGTGGGGGTAGGTTGATCTTCATGCTATAGATTACCTTAAAGTTTCCTTTAAGCACTTTAATACACAACTAGCTCAGAAATCATTAAGAGACCTAGAGAAGGAGAAAAAAAAAATACCCTCACACTCACCGGTAATAAGTGTTGACATGCAGCAAAAATCGATTGAGTGGAACCGAGGTGGTGGAGGTGGCGATGGCTGGAAGGGGGGGACCCGCGTAGGAGCGGGAGGGGCAAGGGGGCGGGCTCCACCCGCTCGGGAACTAGGTTTCTCTGGCTCCAGGGGAAAGAGAGGTGCTGACTGAAGAGTGAGTTGGCTGTGAATCCTAGCCGAGGCCGGACTGGAAATCCAGAGAGCGAAGCTGTGGTAGTTGAGGCTGGGCCTATTTTCTGTCCCAAGTCCCCGCCCCTCTTTTGAACCAACAAAGTCGGGGAAGTGATAACTCTTCCATTTGTTGTTTTGTTTTGATTTTGCAGATTGGTTTTCTCTAACAGAATTCTAGTTGAGCCAACAAACTAGGCCGAAATTCACCCCTTAAACATGCGCTTCCAAGTCACCCTGAATCAGACCAGCAGGAAAAGCAAAATATGCCAACTGCCCTGTTTCGCTCTTCCGGGCAAGGTCCCCAAATCTTCTACCCAGTTTGCTCCCCCTCTCAACTCTCCCCAACCACGCCAAGACTCAGAGAGGCACCGGCTGGGTCCCTCCTGCCCGCCTCCCTGGTTCCAGAAGGCAAAGTCCACCCTTGGTGACCGCTTTCCTCTCCACCGCTCTCAAGTGAACAAGGACGGAGATGACCCTGGTCCAAAGGCCTTCTATCTACCCCCCACCCACCGCGTGATCCCGCAACAGGACAGGGCGCGAAGCTTTCAAAAGAAAGTTAACATGCGCTGAGCAGTTGATCTTAAATCGGGGATATTATCTGCGATCTGTTTAGGCGGCAACAGTAGGTCCTCGCAGAACAAAGACTGGCTGTCTGAGCCCCCAAAGCTCCTAGGTAAAGTTTCGGTGAGATAAAAAGCAACTTAAGGGTAAAAACACCGGTTTTCTCGGCTTCAGAAAACTGGAGGCCACTTTTCTCTCTCAGTTCCTTGGCTGGTGTTTGTCCTAGCATATAGTGTGTGTGTGTGTGTGTGTGTGTGTGTGTGTGTGTGTGTGTGTGTGTGTGTAGGGGGGTCAGGAATAACAAAAGACCTCAGAACACCCTCTGGTGACCCTCCCAGCACCTAGGCGGTGAAGTCTTAGGGAAGTAAGCCTTATTTGCTACTATTGGTTAGGAAATCAAATTTCACATTTAACAAAAGGGAGCTAAAAAACGATGGGCTGGAAGGAGGAGCCAGGGCTTAAAGTTCTTTCAAACACTCACACGGACCTCATTCCCTGCTTCTATGTCAGAGGACAGGAGGGAGGGCCCAGGCTGTAATTCATCTTGATTTGCTTCATTGTCCGGCAGTTTGCAAACTATCATCCTGTATAATTTCAGGAACAAGCAGGTTTAGAATTAATGGGTCAATATTATTTAAAACAAAACACAGGGGGCATGACCTTTGCCTCAGCGACATATTGCTCTACAAGACTCAGGAAACTCCACTCTAACCCCTCAACCTCTGGACTCTTTGGCACACTGAACCAAACGGCTGTAGTTATTAGAAATGGTCTTTGTTTCTTTTAATGTCTCCAAAGGACTTGGAAATAGAAACGCAATATAAATGAAGGATGTCTCTACTTAAGCCTCAGAGATAAACGTGGAGGCCTAAATATTTTGAACTGAAGGTGTTTCCTTGTAAATTTATTATAGATGTGTTCCGTCTAAGAAGTTTATGTATACAAACTGCACATGTGTACACTCTGGTCTTTTCTCCAGAACAGTTTACTGGGGGTGTGGTTTTCCTTCTGACTGAGCAAGCTTCGGAGTCATTCCAAGCTGGTTGGCATACTTCAAAATTTCTTTCACCTTTCTTCTTTCTTTGGTATTATTTGCTAACAACAATGGCATCTGATGGATTTAGGCCAAAGAAGAATCTGGGGCATATATATACACCAGCTTGCAGCTTCCCCACCTCCCCTTCTTTTTTAGTTTCTGATGAATGGCTAGAATATATTTCTACTGAATTTAAATAGTGCCTTGGATATTTGACTAGGCAGGCAGAGAAAAGCGGTTTGTTTTGGAGGTTGTGACTGAGATGCCCTGGTCAGGTGACAGAGAAAGGGAGAAAGAACCCAGACCAATGTGTATGCAGTATATTTTACTCCCAAGAAATAAAACACATTTTTTCATATTTGCTGAAAAGTAAAACAATAATATCGTACGAAATGTTATACACAGGATAGGTTGTACATAGCAGTTTCAGAAACAAGGCATCCACCAGAGAAACTACCCTAAAACTTATATTCACACATTTTTATAATAATAATAATATGTTAGAAACATACAGTGTGGCATTTAGTATATACATTCCTTTGCTCGCAAGCGAAAAATCCTAACTGATTCTGTATATCATGCTTTATTTTAAAGCCTACCCTTTAAAAACACTGTCGTGATAGTACTAACAACTGCTCTTATAAAATTAATTTGACATTTCGATATATATACATCCTTTCAGTCATTTTAATGTTAACAATGCTAAACTTAAAAAATAACAAGCTTATAGTAATGTTAAAATGTCATATCCAGTCAAACATTTGTTGGTGTACGCGTCCTCTAACTTTTGGGAATACTTTTAGCGAAAGATGTCAGACACTTGGGGGCATTCCTTTGAAATCAAAGGCGCTCTCTCTTTGAATTCAGTGGTTTCTTTTCCTCTGATCTCTCTCTCTCTCTCTCTTTTTTCCCCCTTCCTTCCCGTAGTGCGCACGACCTTCTAGCACAATTCTCAGTCTTTCTGGGGCAGAGTTGCCCACTCCGACAGTCTTCGGATCCCCGCGCCCTGGGCTCCTTTCACACCGGCCGGTCGACTGCATACTGGCAAGCACTCAGGTTGGAGGCCGGGTTCTGCACGCTGGCGTAGCCGAAGCTGGAGTGTTGCTTTGCTTTCAGTCTCAGACTGGCCAGGCTCGAGTTACATGTGTCCCTATAAACGTACGGAGGAGTCGGTGGCGCGTAAGGACAGGCGGGCGTGGGCACCGCGGAATTCAGCGACGGGCTGCTCAGGTTGTTCAAGTTATTCAGGCTATTGAGGCTGGAGCCCGGGACGCCGGTCACCGCGGAGGGCACCATGCTGGACGACATACTCATGGATGAGATGGAGTTCGGCGGGGAAAACATGCTTTGGGAGGACAGGGGATTGACGTTCATCGAGTTGAAGAAGGGGAAGCTCTTGGTGGACAGAGACGCTGACGTGAGGCCCTTGGCAGCCCAATTGTTGTAGGAGTAGCCGGGGTACATGTCATCGTAGGGCTGCATGAGCCCATTGAACTGTGGCCCGAAGCCATTCTTGCACAGCTCGGCCTGCTGGTTGCGTTCCCGCTTTCTCCATTTGGCCCGACGATTCTTGAACCAAACCTTGGGTGGTGCGGATAAGGGATGACACAGAGGACACAGAAACAATTAGTTTAAAACTCATTTCAAAACAAAGTACCAGAAGCCAAGCTGGGTCACACTGGACCTTGCAAGCACGCACACACTCTTTTGCTGTCCCGGGTCCATGCAGTCTACACCACGCGGCGTGGATGCCACTGAGAAGAGCTAAGCGGCACTGGTGCTTGTCCCAGGCCTTAGTAAAGCTCTAGAGGCCTCGCCCGCTCCAACCCGGGAGTCTGGGCTGTGAGCTGAGCCACAGAAATGCAATCAATCGAATGCCTGGCGGCCTAGGGGTCACTTGATCCTCTAGGCCCTCTTTGGGGGGGTCCAAAAAGCAGCGTAAAATCACGGGACCCTTCCCGAACCTTGCAAACTTGCTTCCATTCCAAAACCATCGACCCAGTACTGAGGACCTGAGGCTGAGAGGGTATTCACTATCCTCCCACGCAGCCCCTCCCTTCCGGCCAGTACCTCCAAGCTCGCACCCCCCCCCCCAACCCCATCCCCCGGGCCTCCCCGAAAGCCCTAGGACCCGGATGCCCTAGAAAAACAACCAAATAAAAAGCAAAAGACCACCTCATCGCCTGCTCGTTAAATTCCAGGAACTAAGCACGTAAACTGGGATTTCTGAACCAGTGAATGTAGCCCTCGCTCCACCTCCCTTCGTTTTGATCTGTATCACCTTCCTCTTACCCAAGCCTAGTCAGCTTCTGGACTCAGCTTAGCACCGGTCCAGTGCTGTCTTGTGGATTTGCGGGAGGCTGGCCGACCCCCAAACTGAGTCCGGTGGCCCCGCCACAATCCCTTTTCCAATCCACACTCGGCCTGCCAGTCGCCCCAGAGAGCGGCTTTTGTGTATTAGAGAGAGGCCTGGCTCAACAGCCCAGAGCTGACAACGGTGATGTTTCACATTACACATCTCTGTCGCGCCCAGCCGTCTAATCCTCTTTTTTTTTTCCCCCTCTTTTTCCTTTCATTCTTGATTTCCTTTTTTTTCCCTCCCCCTTTCTCTTTACACCCGATTGCTATAAAAAGCAAGCCTCACGCACTTGGCTGAAAAAGTAAGCGTCTGGAAGCAGGCCGCTGGAGCGCGCACCCGCTGCAGAGGATCAGGGCCGAGGAAAAACGGGTGGGGTGGGAGGGCTCTCCCCAGGGATTTCAGTGAAAGACAAATTGTGTCTTTATTTTAATTACTTGTCATTTCTACTCCAGGCCTTCTAAACTTTGCCCAGGCGAGAAGAGTACGTGCAAGGCCCATCGTTCTCTGATGCTAAAGAAAGCTAAAGAAAGACTGACCTTGCTCAAAACTACGCGGCCCTTGCACGAGTGCTGGCTCCCCGCAGTTAAACTAAAACCACTCCCCGCGTCTTCCCGGCTCCTTTATCAACCGGCATCGCCTCGCCAGTCTCAGAGCGACACTGACTGTGATTTCCTTCTCTTTGCTTTGGGACTATGCTTTAGTTTTAATTTTCGTTGTTGTCTGATATTCTCTTTATTTTTCTTTTTGTTCTCCCTTCCCCACCCTTTTTGCTTTCTTTCCTCTACAAAGAACATGTTTTCTAAAATAGCGGGCTCTGGAGTCTGCTGAGTTCTATTTTCCTTTTTCAGAATCTTAACAATCTTGGACATTCCAACTGGCCGGCATTAAACCAGGATACTGCTACTGGGTAATTTATTTAAGCTCATTTTTTTTTTTTTTTTTTTTTTTTTTTTTGCCAGACCATAAAGGGGCAGATTTGCTACAAAGTAAAGGTAAGCTCTCTTTATAAATCTATGACTATAATTAAGCAAGGGCTATGAGTACAGCCTTCATTGAGCTGAATTTTCTCGAGAAGATAAACAAACCAAATTGAAACGTCTTTCTTCTTTTTTCTAAAAGCGCTAGCAGAATAGTTGTTACTTTCGGGGATTACAAAACTAGATAGTAGAGTGTGAGAGAAATCTGAATGGCTGAAAAAACCGCCCTGGCAAAGACCTGCGAGCAACTCTTGCTAGTCAAAGGAGAAAAGGCTGGGCCGGGCTGGCGCGAAGGTTTTCCAGTGAGGCCAACCCTTGCGTGTTTCTGGAGGGTTTTCTTGTTCTAGGCGCACAGGTTGGAGCCTGTTCACAGCTCCTGGCGGGGAGGGATTTTATTGGCGCTTGTCTAGCGACGGCAAGCCGGGAACACAATGCCCTTTGCTGAGGAATGCCCGCGCAGCTCAGCTTGGGAGGGCGCCGGATGGGCCGGCAGAGAGCGGGTGAGGTTGTCGGCGCCTGCGCCAGGCGGCAGCTCAGTCTGGGAACCGGGAGCAGTAACCTCGGGCACACTCGCCGCCTGGAGGCTTTCGGCCCTTTCTTCTTCTAAAGCGGCTTCCCACCCGCGTCCTTAAGAGGTGACACTGCCTTCTACACACCACTCCTACCCCTACCCCTGATCTGCAGGCTCTGAAGCTTGGCAAGGCCTCTGTCCCCTATTTCCCCAGACTGCGTGCTGGCTCCTACCCGGACTCGAGCTTCCGTAAGGTTGGTCCACACGGCGATTTCTTCGCGAGTGGACATGTCTGGGTAGCGGTTTCTCTGGAAAGTGGCTTCCAGCTCCTGAAGCTGCTGGCTAGTGAAATGAGTCCTCTGCCGGCGTTGCCGTTTCTTCTTGGACGGGTCCTCTGCGCCCACATCCTCATTCTTTCCCTGCTGGCCCTTATCTTTCTCTGAAAAAGCAAAGCAGAAAGAAACACAGTGTCGGTCAGATTCCCATCTGCAAAACGCGACCTCTCAACCGGACCCGGTGGCGGAGGCGGCAAAGAGCCCGGCTGCTGGCGGGGACAGGGCTGTGCGCGGCGCCTCCGTTCCATAGGGAGCGCTGTGTCTGGGGGTGAGCGGTGAAAGAGTGGGTGTGTGCGCCCCATTTCCTCCCCTCCCCCAGCGCCGCACGTTTTATTTACACGTTTATCTCACTGAGGCGGCACATTCATTTTTTTTATAGCCTTTGCTCAAAAGTATACACCGTTGAGAGGAAACATCCTTTTAAGACACAAACATGCGCGTGTTTTACAGACATCCCCTATCCCCAAACCTCAGATTTCCACGAGGTTTTGGAAGGCTAGAAAAGTGGGTGTTAGGATACAGGTAGGAACGCAAGTCCGCCAGCTCCCCACGGGGTGGGGAGATTTTGCTTCGTTGCCAGGAGCCTAAGTAATTTTAGACATACTTTTTAAAGGAGGGAGGCTCCCCGGGAGGTAAAAGCTAACAAGAGAAGGGGGGATAGAGTTGGGGCGGCCTCTGAACGCCCTTGAATAGAAATGCTGAGGCATCTGTGACCCAAGAAACTGAAGGAACACCAAAGTAGACTCGGCGGCGTGGGAGGGATTACTAGCGCCACAGGAACCAAGTCGGTGGGGGACTGAATGGAAGAGACGGGGTCACCAGAATCCAGGCTCCCGGAAGTTCTGCCTTGAGTTAACAGAACGACCACTCCGACCACGCCTTCCCTAGGAGGGGGCGACTTCCTCGGGGGTCGAGCGAGCCGGGAGGCGCCAGGGGGCTGCGCTCAAGTGTCCGTGGGGCAGCGCGGCGCCTTACCTGCGACTTCAGGGCTGGAAGTATCGGAGATTGTATGCACCTCCAGTCTATGTTTGGAGGAGTCCAGGGAGCGGGGCTGACCAGGAGCTAGGACCGAAGCCATGGCTAACGCCTGGGGATGGTGACAGAAGGGTGAGGAGGCGGCCGACAGCTTAGTCCCGGCTGCTCGGTGCTCCAAGGGCAGCGGGCCTTTCATGCAGTTCATGGACGAGGGAGTGCGGCGCCCTACGAGTCCAGGGCTACCGCCAGTCGAGCCCCGGTGGCCGCCGGTTCTGGGTAGCGCTCTAGGCGCCAAGTGGCCCCCGTGTTAGCCGAGACTTGGAGAGCCAGGGGACGCAAACTGCCGAGTCCTCCAGTCAAGCTGCCCCTGTCTCCTCTAGCTGCAGATTCCAGCCAAAAAGAGTTCGGCAGCCGAAAGTCAGGGAGCCACGGAAGACTTGGGGACGTGGGCAGGAGGGAACCGCTGCGAGCCTCTTTAGGGAGCCGACTTCCACGATCCAAAGCGAAACAAGAATGGGCAAAGACCCTTTTCTTGCCTCCCTCCCTCCCCTAGATACCCCTCCAATAAGGACAGCTACGAGAGCGCTCTGCCCGCCCCCCGCGCTGCAGCCCTGACAGCGAAGTGTCAAGAGTGACAGGGACAGGTAGCTGATATTAGATCCCCCGCGGCGGCTGCAGCCGCCACGGCCACAGCGCGGGCCTCCGAGCACACCCTCCGCGGCTCGCACGCACACCCCCTCGGGCCGTCGAGCTGGAGCCAGGCCCCGCCGCAGCTCAGCTCCAGACACCCCAGCGAGAGACCGGCAAGATCTGCGGCTCCGCGCTTCCCTGTTGGCCTAACATCTTAAAACCAGAGGCGGGCTTCCTGGTGGCAAGACGTCACTCTGCGGCGGCCCTCCCCAGCTCTCCCCGCCTCCGCCTCCTCCCTGACTCTTCTTAGGGTCGGAGTGACGTGGCTCCACACCAATAGCGAGGCCCCGAGCCGCGGCAGAGGGATGGTTCTGTCTACACCTATCAGCAGTGCGAGGCCCAACTAATTCCTTGCTGTGCCCACCCGGTCTACACAGGCGCGCTCCTGGGAATTCTGCTCCTGCCCAACCAAAGAGTATTCGGCTTTTGGTTAGGACTGTAAGGTGGAGGAGAGGAGACTTGGAGTCGGAGGGTTAGGGTAAAGAAGAAGAAAAGTCGAGGACCGAAAGATATAAGGTTCAGTCAGCAAGCACCCCCTTCTTCCTTTTGTGTCTCACCACATCCATTTCTAGACCAGAGGCAACCCCCCCCCCCCCAACACACACACCCCGGGTCAGGACAGAAAGGCGATGTACTACCTAAAGCTGAAGTTGAAAACATCAGCAAATCACCTTTCCCATCTTAATTCCCACCCCCCTTCGCCTGTCAGGTGAATGTCGCGCTAATCTGAGGAAGCTTTACTTTAATTGCAAAGAAGACAGAATCTTGAAAAGGCAGGCTAATAAATTAGAAATCGAGAAGAAAATGGACCCGTCAAAAGAAAATTACCTTGACTTTAGTCGAACAACTGCTTGGTGGTTCACTCTGGATTTATACATGAATAAAAAAGTCGCCTCAAATCACGTCCTCAGTAATGCTTATTGGTCCCCAGACAGAAAACTCACAATAGAGTAGAAACCCTAACCCAGCGTTTTCGAAATGCTGAAAGCTTATCCATTCTACTTAACGTTGATTAAGACACATCCTAGGTCTTTCAAATTCCTTGTACACTGTATTAAGCTCGTCCTAGCCAGAGAGGGCTATGCTTTAAATTCGACTCTCTTGTTTACTTTATTATCAATCAGATTCAAATCCAGGCTTTAGCCCGTAGAATCAACAACCTTGAGCTAATTATATAGAAAATATGCCTTAATGAATTTCCATACAATTAAGAACGTTGCCAAATGACCAATTTCAAGGATGATTTTTAACAGTCATTTTCTTTTCCTATGGAGCTCAAGGCTGTCTTGAATCATTAAAGCACAAGTAGGCAGAAACAGTAGGTTTGCACTGGGGCAGGGGGAGCCCAGAGGACTGCCCAAATAGGAAAAGCAAAATCTTTTTCATTTGTATAAAACAAAACAGTTCACCCATCAGCTCTGCGCAGCATTATTCCAAAGGAAATTTAAGTTTCAAAGATATAAATTCAAACACATTCAAAATAAATTTTCTAAGTCCTTTGTGGGACTGAAGGGGAGGATTCTGCTCAGTGTTGGAGCACTTACCTGGCACCCAGGAAGTTCTGGGTTTGAGATCTGGCAACACACAGATACACACACACACACACACACACACACACACACACACACACACACACACACACACACACCACACACCTTTTGTCCCTCAGCTTAGGTCGGCTGAAGAACACAAACTAATCTACTCCCCTCCCTGGGTTTCTGCATTTGCGATTGTTTCACGGTGGACTTAGTGTTATCTTCCCTGAATGTAATTTGTTTGGCGTTATAGTCAATGATTTGCAGCCCCAGTATAAGGAATCTTCAGCAAACTCCCTCCTAGCTCTTACTCACAAGACTGGGGAACTTAGCCTGGCACTAAGCAAATGAAGCTGACTACAGATATAGTTATAACATCCGTCTCTCTTTTACCCTACCCCCAACACCATCAACAATCCCTCTCAGCTGAAAGACACCCAAGACCATCCAAAGGACCAAATGACAGCGATTTCCAGTCTTTAAACACTACTGCCATCCCACTTTAAGAATTTAGATATTTAGACATTTCTTTATAAGCTTTAGGTTAGCATTCTTAGTTTTAACCTTTATTCTGCCTCACCCTGTTCTACACACATAAACACACATGCACCTGCTCAGCAGAATACATGCCCTTGTGTCAGGCCTGAATTAACCGAGGCTCATACATCCAGCTATATTAGGTCTCGAAACCTTATCACTACATTAGACACATTACGCCAGCAGCCTGTTGGTAAAGAAGGTTAAATTAATTTACTTTCTACTCATTATCTGGTGCTTAGATGACGCATTTTATCCCCGAGATTTGGCGGGCGGGAGAATCTCCTCAGACCCCACAGTGTTCCGCTGAAGACAATGTTCTTACATTTGTAGTGGTTTTTAATCTGATAAGACTCTAATTTGCTTAAGTCTTTTAAATAAGGGTTTTAAATGTTTCTAGTCATTTTCTTATTGAATTTCCTTTAATTCCCTCAAGTTCATAAAGTATAGTGTAAAGTAAATATTTTCTCCCTTGCACTTGCCAGCCAACGACCTATAACTAAGTCAACATGAATCCAGATCTTTCTATCCAATGTGTTTGCTAATCATATTCTAGTTTCTTCTTTTAAACCTCATTATAATTGTGGGCATCCCAATACCATAGCCTACAATGTTTCATTTCATGGTAGACTCCATTGCATCAAAAAATAAAAGGTTCTCTAGATTTATAGGCATATGCTTCTTTGCCTCAAGATTTGAATTCTGGAGTGGCAAAAGAGTTGTTGTTAATGATATTTGTCCGTCTGTTTCTGAGGCTAGGAGCTTAAAAACAAAACTGTACAGTTTCTGCAAAACTGAGAAGTTGCAAAGAGTCCTGTGGATTTTCAAGGTCATCTCTCATTCAACCCAGAGAAGGACACAGATGCACTGACAGTTAAGTCTAAATAGATAGGAATTTGTGTGGCACCACCAAGTTCGAGAATAAAGACATCCATGCCGATCAAAGTAACAGAATTGCACACCATTGATGTGTGTGCATACAAACATTGGGCACACACGTGAGCACACGTGTGCACACACACAACTGATTAAAATATATATTTAAAAAATATTTTTCCATCAATTGTCCCTTTCCTAACTTGCTTTGTATTTGCCAAGCTGTCCTGGTAGGATGTCCGCCTTTCAGGGACCAACGGGGTTCATGCCAGAGTAGGTGTTGAGGTGTGTGATGGAGACCAAAACATGCTCCTACAGTGATGACTAAATGGTAGTGACCAAGTGTAGAATTCTAGTCCACTATTTAAGGTTTGCAGACAGTCATGGGTGACACAGATGAAGAGGGGGTTGTAAGTCAAATCATATCTGTAAGGGAGTTTGGTAATACGGTGAACTCACATGGATTCTTCTTAATTGGCTCTAGAAATGATGGTGACTTAAGCCATCATCAGAGTTTTCTATTCAAGGTTAAGAAAGCAAGGAAGGGAGGAAGGGTGGGAGGGAGAAAAAGAAAGGAAAGAAAGAAAGAAAAAAAGAAGAGGGGGTGGGGATGGGGAGGCCTGGTCTGTGCTATATGCCTTCTTTGAGGCCAAGAAAAGGAAGCTTGGTATTGGGAGTCCCTGTGGTCACCTTAATTGGGTTTTCTTGCTTACCCCTTCAAAGGAAGACCCTCCGGGAGGGAAGTGTGTGACACAGGGTCAGGCGCGTCTTCAGCTGGTGTTTGCCGCCGATTACTGGTCTTAAAGTCTTATTTAATTTCACACTCTTTAGTGTTAGTTGAGCAAACTTCCTTCAGCCACCCTGGTCTGGGCAGTCCGTTTTGATAGTTGCAGGAGTATAAGCTGGGAACCAAATCAATCAATCCTCAAATTTTGTAACGACTCTGCCTTCAGAACTCACCTGGAAGATGGCTCAATTAGAAGTCTCCCTGAGCTGTCAGGCCATAAAGGAGTGTGTGCGCAGCACAACCCCAGGCGGATCAAGGACCTGGCCTGGCCAGGACTCAGCCACGTGATGGTGTGTGTGTGTGTGTGTGTGTGTGTGTGTGTGTGTGTGTGTGTGTGTACAAGAGGAGATCTGACATGTACCCAGAGAAGTGGCCTCTTATCCTCTCTTTCAACTGTCTGGACACAAACCAGGCCTGACACCCCCCCCACACACACACCCAGGAGAGTGACCTCCCTCCCAAATTAAAAACTTCACTGTGGATAATTTTTTTTTGTTCTATAAACAAAACAAAACAAAACAAAACAAAACAAAACAAAAAGGTTGGGTTCGTTAAAGATTCTCTTCTGTTTCGGAAGGTCAGAGATTAACTAACACTCATCAACTGCAGCCCCATAAAAACATACCTGTGTTTCTGCCCTACCAGCCCCAGTCAAAATGTACAACCTTGAAGAGGTTTGGGGAGACAAGTAGTGAGGTGTTCTCCTCCACTGCCCAGTGAGGAAAGGGGAAGTGACTGGGGTAGGGAGGAGGATGCTGACACCTGCTAGCCTAAGAGCAGCCGATGCCCCTCGTGTATTTGTACCTGAATGTGGCAGGTTTACTAGATGCTTGCTTGTTTCTGGAAAGCATTAGTTTGCTGACCCATGAGATTGGTAGAGTTAAATGTGACTTAGTGGTGTGGAGAAAAGAGGGGAAAAGAAAGGCAAAGAGACGGAAAGAGAGAGGGGTTCCTGAGAGGAGAGGACAGCTGAGAACAGCCCGGGCAGGAAGAGAATGAAAATGAAAATAAATACAGATATCCAGGAGATATTTGGAGAGAAGGAGGCGCAGGGGCTAACTGAAGTCACTTAAAAAATAATTGGATTAAATCAATCCCCTCTCTCCAGCTCATGTCACTTTCTTTCCTATTTCTCCCACTCTCCTTTCTTTCTTTCCCAGACATGCTGGTAGCTAACATTCGGCATTAGTTGCCATGGTGACCATAAATCACATAAATCCAAAAATACCCACCTATAATCTGAGATGAAGCTTTTATTTCCCTAGCGAAATAATATTTTAAAAGCTGTCAGCTGACAAAAAAAGGAGCCCCCCTCATTGTAGTAACCTTAGTAATGTATTACTCTAAAGGTTTAAATTAAAATGTCAGCCTGCTCAAAACATGCTGGGAGAATCTTGGGCACTCTCCACATGTCAGACCCTCACACAGACGTTGACTCCATCACTCCTAATGGTTCTTCAGCACACAGACACACTCATGTGTGTGCACGTGCGTGCACGTGCGTACACGTGTGTGTGTGTGTGTGTGTGTGTGTGTGTGTGTGTGTGTGTGTGTGTGTGCTCTTTAGTCTCGATGGACTCTAAGCCAGGTTTGTAAAAGAAGGGAGTGTCCTGGATCCAAAAAGAAGCGTGGTCCAGTGTTGAGGCTTTGAAGGGACCTTTTGTGTGTGGGTGATCCTTGGATGGCTTTTATTTGGGGACATCTTAAAGAAGTTAAGAAGATAAAGAAAAGCCGGGGACAGAAAAGGCTGTATTCTGGAGCGCTGAGCGCCCATGGTCAAGTTCTATGGTTAGTGAAGCCCAGAAAGGGTGCATCGCGTCCCCTACCCCTACTTTCTTTCCCAGGAGAAGAAACTTTCCCAGTGAGAGTCCCTGGGGAGGGGTCTGTGGCTGCAGCCGTGCCTTTTGTCTTCTAACTTGGGCTGTTGTCTTTTGCCTATCTTGGATTACAGGGTATTCGCCTAGATGAAGAGCCATTAATTACCCATTCAGTCAATATTAGGAAGACGACAAAGCTTTTTACATAGGATTAAGAAGACATCAGATTGTTCCATTAGTATATTCCTGCTCACGAATAAGCTTTCGTTATACATTTCCTTGTCCCCGGAGTCTCTCTAACAACTGCTGCATATATTAACCGCAGTCTGTGCGGAGCAACAGCCTAAGCAGCCTAAAGAAACTTTGAGTGAGAATGGAACGGTTGGGAGACTCGCCGCCACCTGCAAAGAAGGCTTGCCACCGAGCGACCGTCAGGGACTGACTACCTGGACATCTGGTACAATTTCCCACTGGGGTGGGGCTGAGGGTTTGGAAATCACAGGCAGAGAGGTTGCTTCTGCCAATAAAGCTGCAGGTTTAATGGCGGAGGTGGTGGTGTCCAGCGGGGAAAAGATAACTGTCACTACCCAGTTCTCCTGTGGCTTTGCCCTTTCAAGCTTCAAATCTCCTTCACCTAGCGCCTGCACCTTGCCTCCTCCTTTCAGCCAAGATCTCTCCACTTCCTCTGACAACCTTCTTCCTCGGGGCTCCCTCCTCCAGATACCACCATTTTGTCTTTTGCTGCAGAAAACTTGAATGTTAGACAACCTCCGCTTTAAGTGGCTTCATAATAGAGAAGGGACACCAGATCGTTTTGCTTTTGTGGGTAGATTACGAGTCCACATAGCCCGAGCTTCGCCAACATTTGCTAGTTAAGTGAATGGGAGCCCAAGAGGGAAACTGGGCCCAAGCAAGGACCAGAGCTTACTCGCATCCTCCGAAGGCGATTAAACTGCCACCGTGGGGAAAAGGGGTGTTTAGGAACCCAGGGGGTCGGGAGGGACCTTGGAGTTTCCTTCTGGGGGGGGGGGGATCTAGGACTTGGGGCAATCGGAATATTTTCAGCTCAGCCGTTCTGTCAAAGCTATTTAAAAATTAATGGCATGGCTGGGGGTAGGGGAAAGCGGGCGAGGTACTGGCCGCCTGTCACAGGGCAAACTGGACAGGCTTTGAGGCCAAGCCGGGCTGTGCTGTGGGCTTTATGCCCTACTCTACAGCAGCGACTCCCAAACATTTTGCACTCTGTTCTCTTCCTGAAGGTCAAGACCGTTTTAAGAGTTCCTAAAAAACGTAGCCACATGAAGTCTTTAGCTGGACTTTGCTCCTTTCTATAGGACTGGCCAAAATGCCTCCCTCTCCAGGTGCCAGGCCTGGAGACTCGATTAACTCTCTCAGTCCCTACATTGCCTCCAGTTTCAAGTTTTGAGCCTGGTGGTGGTATATGGAACCTGCCTCAGCTCGAATCCAGAGCTGGGGGAATCTCCCTTAAGGAGCCTGAAGCTGCGGCTATTTGAGTAAGAAGAGATGGGCGCCATCACGGAATATACTGGCTTTCTCTTTGTCACTGCATGACATTAAAAAATATGTATTTCCTTTTTTTAAACAAAAGAAACCTTAAAAGTGAAAAAATAAATTCCAGTCAGAAGTTTGTATATTCTATAAATTATTTTTTATAATCTCCAAAAGGTACTTAACTCTGGTGACCTTCCTGCAATGATTATGGCTTTTTGCTTACTGGTGCATGTTATTATTATTTTTTGATTTATCAATTCTCTCTCTCTCTCTCTCTCTCTCTCTCTCTCTCTCTCTCTCTCTCTCACACACACACACACACACACACACACACACACCAGCTAAAAATCAAGGTTTTCAGTATCGCTCCCCATCACATGCCTCTTTTAAGTGAACACTATTAAACACATTTGGACAGCTCTTTTCCTTGGGTCCAAAAGATAGAAAAACAGACAATTTGGCAATATAGGGGGGAGACCCTTTCATACACTCTCTAATCCATCCTGCAAGTAAATGCCACAATCCTTCATATTCTCTCTCTCTCTCTCTCTCTCTCTCTCCCCCTCCCTCCCTCCCTCCCTCCCTCTCTCCCTCTCCCACCATTTTCTTTTTTCCTTTCTTTCTCCTATTATTAAAAGCGAATATCCGGACACATGGCAGCGGGGACTGAACTCCGTAGGCTCTCAGACACATCCTGCCTACCTCCAAGGACATCCTCACCACAGACTCCTTGACCCGGTCCTGTGTCTATTAGCTCCAAAGCAGGCCACCTAGCCTCAGAAACAATTCTTTGGGGCAACGAAATCAGGGTTAGAGGTGGGGTCGAGTCCTGGGGTCACAACCCGCAGGATGTAACTTGCCCTCCTCTGGGCGGCGGCCGGCCCTCCCCCCTACGATGTCGTTCGAGCTTCCCAGGCCTGGTCGGGCCGAGCCGAGCTTGCACAAAGCGTTCTCCCTGGGAGTCATCGCTACTCTTGATTTTTAACCGTATCCCAAACATTCTCCGGTCTAATAATTTATTTTTACGACCGATTATCAAACAGAAGAAGAATTTAACACAATCTTAATGACCAGAAATCAGCCCACATTATCTCTGCATTGCCCCCATTTAACCCCTTGGGGTTAATCCCGGACAAGTGAGCTTTTAACTGGCCCAGCAGGACGACTGGGAAGTCAGGAAGGGGAAGCTGCTGCTTGCTTTAGGCGTTTTGTTTCAACAAATGATGCTTTTTTGCTCAGATACAAGCAGAAAGTCTTTGTTTTTTTCTTAGTAATACTTTTTGTTTACTTGACCGAGTTCCAAATTACCCCCTCTGGCACATATTACATTTGTGTGGGGGTTTGGGTCGAAGGCTGTGAGGAGTTTTATCTCCTCACACAATCAAAGGTCAACAACCTCCTAAAGTCGGGCACTTACTTATAACGAAGCTTGGAAAACCCAGAGATTAGAAAAAATACGTAAATTAGAATTTTACATGTATTCCAAATGAAGGCCTCTGTCTCTTATATTCACACATACATTATCTAAGGACAAGTTTGTATTTCTCCAGGACCTTCGCTGTGCGTGGGAGACTTTTCCACTTTTTGCACAAGCCTATGGACTGGTCTAGAGTGAAACCAACCAACCGCAGAACCACATTATCCAAGCCCAAGGCCTAACAGAACAGCAGCAGGGGCTCGCTGACAGGAGCTCACAATCTCTGCGGCCCTCGGGTGCATAGTTCTGTCTCCTGCTCTTTAGGGCTGTTGTCCAAACCCAGATCCTTCGAAACGAGCCTTCAACACGACTTTCCAGCGTTCGACTGGCGCGATACAATGCACCCAGCCGCCTGGGTGAGGCTTGGCTGTGAGCTTCAGGGACCGGGTGGGCCCTTATGGTGCAGCGTGCAGTGGGACCAGGAGAGCGACAGAGGTCGCTGTTGGACCACTTTGCACACCAGATGCTGCGGCCGTAGTAGGCTGGGGCGTGCGCAGGGGATCAGACCACAGGGAGAGAGAAAAGGGAGAGGTGTTGGGTCTCAGGAGTGCAGTATAATTTGTGGAAAGGAATTAAAGTCCCTGGGACGGCTGCTTCGCGTTCTACCCAGAGGCCAATAGTCTAAGTTCTGCAGCGGGGGGACACCGGCTTTGGTGGCTTCTCCCGCCTGTGCTTCACCGGCAGCCCAGAGTCCCGGAGGCGGGAGCCCGGCGCGCGGCCTGCGCTTCCCTCCCCCTTACCATTGGCGCCCGGGTGCAGCCGCGGGAACAGCTTGCTGCTGGCTGCCTCTCTCCGGCTCTGGGGAGAGTCCGTGAACTCGACCTTTTTGATTTCTGAGTCTTTGGAGAAGAGACATTCAACGGCCGCCGGCTGCACGCCTGGGCCGTTAGTGCGCCCGCCCCACGTGCGGTGGCGGCGGATGCCAAAGGGCACAGGAAAGAAGCCAGGGGCCGGGGTTAGGGGGCGAGGCGGGATGGAGGGCAAAGAAGGACAGAGAGCAAAGAGGCCGTTAGAGGACGAACGGACCACACGCCCAGCCCTCGGGCCCCCTGGCAACCCAGTGAGGGCAGTTATCTGTCTCTGGGCCACCCGACAGGCAGCTAGGAGGAATGTCGGGGAAATCCTCGCTAGTTCGCCTGAGCTCAAACCTCCCTGTGTACTTGTCTGATTTCCTTTTCGCGTAGGCCCCCTGGAGAAACTTCCAGTTGCTGGGAGCCTCGCTGCGGAGCTGGAGCCTTTTCTCCGCTCTCTGAGGACGCAGTCTCCCTTCTAGGGACGGGGCAGGAGAAGTGAGCTCTTACCTAATTGCACACAGGCCGACACTAGTTTGCGACAATTGGTCTCCATTCCCCGTTATCTGCAAAACAGAAGAGAGGTACGACTTTGAGAAGTGGAGGCCGTCGGGAGCTGGAGGTTCATAGGAGGCTACTTGCGCGGAGGTCAGGTGTTAAGCGCTACTAGGTGTTAGGGGATTCAGGCTCGCCTCTCCGGCCGGCCGGCGAGCATCCTGGACCCAGCAGCATCTTCCCAGCTTCGAATCCAGGACTCCCACCGATGTTTACCTGGAGGGATTATGTCCCCCAGTTGAAGGGAAAAATACCCAGAGGTTAGGAGGCCAATGAACTCACGAGCTTTTGGAAAAGCTGCGGGGACTACGTTCAAGGGCGCCTAGGCCAGGAGCAACCTTAAATTTATACACAATTTGGGGGTGGGGAGAATGGACTTCTCTTTGGAAAGATCACCATTCAATACGGTGTCAGTCAATTTGAGCTCAGCAAACATTTGCAGAAGGCCAGAAACAGCATGCCCAGTCGCACAAAGCACGTTTCCCTCCGTTTTCTGTAATTCTGAAAGGGAGGGACTCTCGGCCAAGGGTGCTCCAGGAGCGAGCGAGCTGAATTAGGGCCTCTCATCCACCAGGAGCCGCGTTTCCATATTTAGCCACACTTTTCCCTGGAGATACTCATCCAGCCTACTTTATTTACCCTAAAGTATGATTTAAGATCGCAGAGCTGAGTTACAGGATGGTCTGAGTGAGACAGGAGACCCGGGCAAGCGTTTCTGGAGGGGCCGCCAAGGCCAAACAGCACTGGGGAGGCTGCTCCTCCAGTTTCGGCCTTTCTCGTCCCAGGCAAGCTAGATCCTTTTCAAATTTCCAACCGCAGCTCAGACAGCCAAGCTTTCGACGCGGCCCCCTTCCTTTGCCACAGGCAAACCGGGAGAGGTGGGTGGCGGAGGGCTAGATGGGGTGGTTGCTTTCAAGACAAGAAAGGGAAGAAAGGGCCTGAGAGGCCCCTTGAATCTTGGCTCCTGACTCTTGCTAACCAGGGTATGCCTGCGATCGGAGGATCCTTTTCTCTTAGAGCCCAGGACTGGAGGTGAGAGCGGGCGTTGCCAGGCTGGTGGGCCGAGTTTTGGACTGAGGTGCATTTTCACGCCCCTCAGCCTTTTCTGGAGCAATCCAAGCTCCAGGGGACTCTGGCCAAGGTCGTGTTGCTTGGAGGAGGGGCAGCCTGGTGTAGTGGCCTGGGGAATCCAAGAGCGGGGAGCCACAAGCAGTTTCCCCTCCCACCCCCCCAGCTAATGAGACCGGGGTAGGGATTCTGCCGATCCTTGTGGACCCGTGGGCCCAGAAGTAGCAGTTTGGCCGCTCCAGATTTAGCGATTCTGCAGTAAAATCACAGGATTAGTCCCTGATTGAGATGTCTGTTCGGGAGATATTACAAAATTCATTATCACAGCTTTCTACTAACTCGATATGAAGTAACACAGATGGGATTTTATTAGTCCAGACTTCAAATGTTTACTTATGATAATTTCGGGGGACATTTGCATGTCATCATCATTTCGATAATCTTTTTTTTTTTTTATATGTCTGAACTGGCTGCATTATTAGCCAGTAGCCACAGCAATGCAGATGGCTGCTGCAAATAGTTTTATTTATTTATTTATTTATTTATTTCAAGGACTGAAATATACAGAAGAGAAAGACCTGACCTGTAGTCAGTTGCTACACATTTTCCCCCATCCCCATGCTTTGGTGCTGAAGACCAATCAAAGCAATAAGTAGCAAAGCTTCAAGACCCGGTAGGCTTCAGCCCAAGGAGTGAAAAGATCAAGACGTGTTCCTTAGCTCCTTGCTACATGTCCTTATGACTTTGAGATGTATTTTGCAATAATGTGAATCCTGAGACTTTGATTTTATGCTCCACAGAACGACCAGGCCTAATAAATGGGTTCAGTGTATCTAACTGAGGAAGATATTTTTTTTCTTTAAAGAAAGATCTTCAAGTCTTATCTGATGATACTTAAACTTGCCCTATCAAGGCAGCTAACGTGGGACAGACAAATTTCACTGCCAGATTACAACGCTGGTTTCGATGGCTAATGTCAACATTTTATATAGGAGACACTTTCTAATTTGAAGTTATTCTCATACTAAAAGTTCACATCCTGGTTGGAATGTATATGCCAAGCAATCTGGTTTGGGTCAGCTTCCATTCTGTACTGTGTTTAATGAAGCACTCACAGCCATTAGCACGCACCTACCACTCTGGCCAGGCAGACAGGCAAGCTCTAAGAATCAGCAGTTTGCTTAAAAAATGATTTCTGGCGAGCAGCACAAGGATGGAATTGTAGAAGAAACTACAGGTTCTAATCACTCCAAGGGAGAAAAAAATCCTTTCCCATTTCACCCCTTTTCATTTCCTTTCTTGTCCCACAGCAGAACCATTCATGGAAAGCCGAAACGTAAAAAACACGAGGCCATATGTTTTAAATGAACTAAATTGGTGTGATTAGGTAGCAAATTAATTTGCAGTGGGTAATCATTTAAGGAAATTAAGATAGCACTTTAACACAGCTCCATGTTTTACCATGAGCAAGGTTTCTTTAAAGCTCCGTGGAATGTGTGCTTCTGGAGCATTGGAAGGCAACAGTGCTCAGCTTACAGGAGAGAGCAGGGGAATAACTTAGGCGTAGTTTTGCTGAAGCAAAGCAAGGCATTCCATAAGTGAAGTAGCGACTTTGTTTTTAAACTACACTTTGATTATTGGGATACTGTGCTTATTTTCAACATCATCAACAACAACAAAAAGCAAATCCTCAATTCATTTCGGTAACAAGATTTGTTTCTGTGAAATTATTGGTTTTAGGTGGAGTTGCCTCTAAATGATACTTCATGTGATTAGAACATCTTTAATTGTAATTAATGGTCTGAAAAGGATGCAGAGATCTCTTAAAAATCAAATTACGTGCTCGTTAAATAGTTTAGAATGTACGAATGCATATTATTGTAATTCATAAGAGCGAAAGTCTCTCCCCTCATTTTAATTTACCTTAAAAAATAAAGTAGTTCTACATAATAGAATTAAAACAAAAATATCCCAGCTTCCTAGGATAGTTTGGTTTCTAAATTGTTTAGGGAAGGTGATTAAATTGGAATAAAAGGACCGTATTTCTCTGGTTTGGAATCGCATGTTTTTACTTAGTTACCAGTTGCAAAATAGTGGCCTCTCCACATGCGTTTAAAATGCATCTCCCACAGTACAAGGTTGGAGTTGACTGGTGATCAATTTAAAGGATTTATAATCCGAAGTAATTGTGCGGGTTGGCATCTAGGCCTGGCTCCCAGGTAATTCGCTTGGGCCTGAGAGGTCACTAACTGCCAGTTAAGATGGAATCTCTTTTTTTCCAATGGGTAATGATGGGAAGGGACTAATCTATTCCAGTAGCCGAAACTTGGTAGCTGGCCCTTTATCTCGAGTGGGCTAATCCTCAGCCGGAGGATTTCTCCCTACCCTGTTGGCACCGAAATTTCAGGGAAGATGCCTCGTTTTAAATGCCAGCCGTGTCTGGCTTCCCCTCCACTTCAACGCCCGGTAGGACTGTTCTAGTGTCTGCGATTGAGGACGAAAGGAACAGGGCTCTGTAAGATCTGTTTGCCAACTGTGCTACCTCGGGAGAAACAAGCCCGGCGAGCCACAAATCACACGCGGCGGAGGTTCTCCAAAGTGGAACAAATTTCCAGACTCGCATTATCTCACAGCTCTGTGGGAGAGAGGGCCTTCACTTACCAGCTACGGGAGAGAACGACTGTCTCCCTGTCCCACCGCTTCCCAGGGTGACTGCCAGGCGGCCGAGGCTCAGGCTGCACAGCCAGCGCCGTGGAGCGGGTCTGGGTGGAACCGCGGGGATCTTGAGGGTGCCAAGTTCCGAGAGGGTCCACGCGGAGGGCTGCTAATGCTAGCAGGCGCGGGCAGTTTCTGTCTGCTGCTCTCCGGCTTTCTCTCTCGGTCTCGCACTCTCTCTCCCCTCCCTCGCTCTCATCCCTCTCTCTTCCCTCCGCTCCGACTCTGTGTGCGGAGTGTCGTGACGTCAGCAGAGATTCCACCAAACTCCAGTGCACAGTGGCGCGCGGGCGGGCGGCCGAGCCTGCTGTATGCTGGGCGAGCAAGGGGCGAGCACAGCGCTTGGGCCACTGCGGGGGGCGCGTGCAGGGGCGATCGAGGGGCCTGGGAGACACTAGGGCTAAGAAGTGAGACCCAGGGGCCCAGGCGGCTACAGCCCGGGACAGAACCCTGGAGGGAGGCAGCGGCGGAGCGGGTCCTGAGGCGACAACCGGCCGAAAAGAGCTGGCCCAGTGGCAGGAGCTAGCACTCAAGCAGGGGAGCAGGGCGATGGGGGTGGGAGGGAGGGGACCAGGATCGGATGGGGGGGGGGAGGTCGTGCGTCAAACCCCTGCTAAATCTGAGTGGGAGGGCCAGAGCCTGGGGAGACAGAAACCTATTCGCGCGGAGCAAAATCTGGGTGGCTTTTGAAGAAGGGACAAGGAAAGTGGCCCATGAAATGAAACAAAGGGCAGTGTGCCTTGGTTTGATCCGGTGAGGCTTCGGAAGTGTGGGTGTGAGTGTACGCTCGTGACCTCCTTTCAGGCCTGCGGAGTAGAGGAAAGCTGGTTACAGTAGTGATTGTCTACAGGGCTGTGGGAGGGAAGGGAGAGCTACACAGAGGGCAGCACTGGAGGTGGGTGGATAGATGGGGTGGCAAAGGATATGATGACTGAGAGAAGTTAGAAAAATAGGGTGAGCTAGCGGCAGAAGGTGGGAGAGCCACAGCCGATCCGTGGGGGGAGGGGTGTAGGGGGAGGGATGGAGGAAAGAAGGGAAGGAGAGAGAGAGAGAGAGAGAGAGAGAGAGAGAGAGAGAGAGAGAGAGAGAGAGAGAGAGAAGAGAGAGAGATCACCAGACCGATGACCCAGAGGAAGTCTGGACTACAGTAAGGCAGGGCTAGGACGCGGCGTCTGGGGTCAAGGAAGGTGGATCAGAGTGTAAGAACGCAGGTAGACAGGACCACACAGCGGCCACTGTTCGGCATGGGATCTCTTGCTCAAGTCTGGGACTCTCAGAGTCTAGAATTTCCTCTGCTGTACCTACACTCAACAAGTTCACCCCGGGTCGCGAATATCTCATTTTTTAAAATGACGAGGTTAAGGTTCCTGACTGAGAGTGGTATTAAATTGCACGGGGTGGGGGTGGGGAAGGAGGAGGAAGTTTCCCCCATATAAGCGTATGCTCTTGAAAGCCTAGGGTAAGTAAGGCTGGAGGGGCCTTTCCTAAAAGTGGGTCCTACCTCTAATTCCATATTTTCTGATTTCCTAATGAGCCTGTATTTTGGAAACGAACAGGATATTTTGGCAAGGTCTTGCCTTTGCGTGGAAGGACTATAAATATGATTCTCCTGGAAGACCAGGTGTGAAGGCTTCTGCCAGGCATATGGGACAAAGTTCTTTCGATCTCAAGGGCATCCTGTCAAGATATGTTTTAGGAAAATATCAGAAAATAGCTGTACCTCATGGTTTGGCGTTTTTCTCACCAATATTAATCCTGGCTTGGGAACAAAACCCAACCAGACCCACCACTAAAACGCATTTCTCCTTGGTCCCTAATAGAAAACAAAGTCCTCTCTAAAATTCACACAGCTCTTCTCCCTAAATCAGCACACCAATTCGTGCAGTTTGAGAAAGATACCCTGACTCCTCTGAAGGATGCCCAGGGGCTGTGCATACACAAGGAAAGCTAACCCAGGACTACCTCACACACGCCCTTGAATTTCCCTTGAATTTGGGGGCTGTATGGAGCATGTTCTGTGTTTTCTTGAATGACTCCGTGGTTTCAAGTCATTGGTGTTAGCAGGAAAAACAGGCAAACAAACTTGTTCAATTTGTTTTGAGTGCCAAATCCCTTCACTTTGAAATAGCTGACAGTCGACAGATGGACTCATTTTATGGAAAGAGTTAACCTCTTCAGCCTCCAAGAAACCCGATGAGAAAGCTGCATTTTAAGCCATCTCTAACCTTGTGAGATCCATGAAAACGCAAACTTTCTCTTCTTACTCAATAGGAACTCAAAGCAATGTAAAGGAAGAGAAGCAGGAGGAAAACAGCCACGTGCTGTTTTTATTTTTATTTCCATTTTTTTTCCCCTGAGCCTTTTGGGGAAAAAAAAATGTATCTTCAACAAGTCCTTTCACTGAACTCTGGTCTCACCTCACCGGAACATGTCCTGAACAAGAACGTTTCATCTCTGCCCATCTAATACATATATTGGCTGGTCTTCACCCTCTAAAACAATGGGCTAATGTCCCACTTCTCTCTTTTCTCCCTTTGCATTTTAGAGAAATTAAGAGGGGCTCCTAGTAGATCAGCCTGGCCAGGAGCTGGTGGCACGGCTCGAGAATCTCACAGAAATGTGGGAAGAAGGTGGAAATCAAGACCGGCTAGAGAGAGAGAGAGAGAGAGAGAGAGAGAGAGAGAGAGAGAGAGAGAGAGAGAGAGAGAAGAGAAGAGAAGAGAAGAGAAGAGAAGAGAAGAGAAGAGAAGAGAAGAGAAGAGAAGAGAAGAGAAGAGAAGAGAAGAGAAGAGAAGAGAGAGAGGAAAAGAGAAAGGAACTGCGCTGGAGAGCCGCGCACATCTGCCCAGACAACTCTTTCTCCACTTTCAGGACTCAGAGGTTTGCAGCCATGGCTGTGGGAAGGGGCTCCGGGAAACGAAGGGGACGCCCACTCTCCCCTCTCTGTCGGGAGTCTCCCCCACCCGGCTGGGTTAACCCCCCAGAGTGGGCGGGCTGTAGTCCCTCGGTGCGGAGCTGGGTCCTCAGCAGCGCCCAGCACCATTGCAGCTGAAGTGAGCAGCTGGTGGGAAATGCAAATGGCTCCTGGAGAAATAGAAGATCCAGAATGATTCTCATTCCCTCCTCGAGTGTGGGGAAGGAGCTGGACATACGTTTCACGCTCCTAATCCTTCTTTTACATTTTTAGTCATACTCCCATTAAACAACTAATTAATGCTCAGAATCACCAGGGAATACATTAGGCATGCATCAGAGAGGCAGGGTGCTGGGGGGTGGGTAGGGTGGGTAACAAACCTCTGAGCTGATTTAAGACGTGGATTTCAGGTTTTTTTTTTTTCCCCTTCGTCAAAGCAGCAACGCCAGAGTGGGCCACAGCGATTGTATTTAGATTCTGATTGCTACTTCGAAGTAGAAGGGGTTAGAAGGAGTGTCCAAGCCAAGCGAGCAATTCTTTGCCTTGCAGATGTAAACAAGATTGTAGCATCAAAGATAGGAGCTCCTTAAGGGCCAGGTCGTCTGGACTGGGAGCCTGGGTTTCGGAGACACTGACCTATGGATCTGTGAATTTCAAGGATGTTACACTTTTACATAAACAACCCCAGTGCAAGAGCCTGGTAATCCCTGGTAAAAAACACACACTCTAGTGTATCTTAGCCAGTACCCCACAGCCTCAACCTTACATCCCTGTTGCTTTTTCCCAAAAATGTGAGCTGTATCTAAAGATAATAACAGCCTTCCAGTAAAGCAAGACATCGGAACCATTTCCTTCATTCGTTTCTGGTGACTCTTCGATAATCTGATCTAAAAGGAGGGGCGGAGAGAGCAGCACGGAGGACACACAAACGGCAGAACTAAGTGAAGCAGGAGAGTGCTGGCTCCGCAGACTCTGATCATCTTTAGGAAGATTTTGAATTTGATTCTTCCCAAACAGTGTTTTGAAGCAATCAACACGGTTGTCAGAGAGGGACTTAAAATGGGCCGCTTACAGAAGACCTTCTGTGATCACGGAGGGCAAAACCAAGGACAGATATTGGGTGACCCCAGGCAACTCACTTATCCCAATCAGGATTTACAAAAGGCAAGCTGCTTTTTCCAAGCTCGCTGGGATGGGCTGCATGCTACCGGTTCCTTTCCTTAGTCTTCAGCACTGGCAAGCAATTGCCCCAGCTCCCTTTATCTGACAACAAGCAAGTATGTAAATACCCATGGCTAGTGATGTTTAACTGCCTCACAAATTATTGATTTGTTGGTGCTTCTAAATTATTTTTTCTCTCCAATCCAGATCTTGTCTCCGAATTACCTATCTGAGAGGTCCGATCAGGGTTTTTGATGCTACAGTATAGCAATTGTTGTTTGTGAAAAGGCATTTAAGATGAACTGATTGATTTGCATATAAATTAAAATTATTATGCATAGTCTATTCCTGTTTTTTATAATCATTTTGAAATTAGTACTTAACCACTTGAGCTAAAAGAATATAGAAAAGTCTGTATTGACTTTCTAATGAATTACCTAATTAAAACGTCCAGGGATGCTGTGTTAAATCAGGACATATTAGGAGAGGGATGAATATTGGAAGGTAATAGGCCAGTATCTTGAATTCTGAATCTTGGAGTCCAAGCCTTAATTTCGCAGTACAGGTCTTGCTCTGTGGTTAGTGATTTTGTGTTTATAAATAAATGAAGTGGAACAGAGAACACCATTGGCCGCAGTGTCTCTGGCCCTTTGCTCTATCTGGAACTCTCCAGTCCCGACCCAGAAGTGCTCCTGCTAGAGAGACTCAGGCCTGTCCCCCGAGGTGAGGGTCTCCTGCGGTCTGCAGGCCAAGTTTTCCCAGTGTTGGGGTCCCTCCGGGAGCAGGAGAGAACCGAAGCCCTGTTTTCGGCGCGATCTGAGAGCTGAAGCCAGAGGGACAATTAATAGATAAACTGAGCATTCACCTTCGTCCCGAGACTAGGAATAAAAGGTAACTCATCTTAAGAGGGGCGGTGCGAGGCACACTACAGGAGTTCAGAAAAGACTGGCGGTGGGAAATCTGTAGCCTGGGGGCTCGCCAGCATCCCCTTTCATTTCAAGCACTTATCGATTTGCTGTTGTCATCTTTGGCGACGCAGAAGGACACTTGAAAGAATTTCTGATGGGGCTCTGATCTGAGAAAGGAGGTGACCTGCCTAGGCTCCCACCAAATTGTTAATTACCACATCAACTGTTTTTTTTTCAATCCCTTCACCCCACCTCCTTCCCCCATGGCAACCGAGTTTGCTCATTCTTAACTTTTTAATTATTCAGAAACTCCCCTACCTCGGTGGCTTAGCTCCTGCAGCAGTCTTTCCGTTCGACCCCTCTCCTTTCCGCGGCAGGGCCTTTCTATTGATCTCCCTGACCTTTGGCACATCTGGGTCTTCTGAAATTTCTCAATCTTTTCAGATGTGAAGATGGAAGGCTACATCCACTCTGCCCGTGTGCACACACTCAGAGATATGAAGACTTACACACAGACTGCCCTCAAACCCGAGGGGAAATCTAACAGATGTTAGCTTTTTCAGTTGTCTGTGGAGATCTGAAATGTCTGCCTAATTTCAACGTGGATGCCGCTCTCCTGCTTTTTCTTTCACAGAGCAGCTCGGACATGTGTGAAGTGTGCGGGCGGTGGCCATCCACAGCATCTAACATGCTGTAAATAAGGAGGGGCCACTGCAGCATACCGGTCTTTAGATGGAATCAAGAATCTGTCCTCATTTGGGGGTTCTTCAACCAGCTCTGGCTACCATCCTCACTGAGACATTCGAAAGCAGGAGCCCACAAGAACCTGCGCTGTGGGACAACCGGTGACGCTGCAGCTCATTTCAGGATCATTTCATTAGAATGTGAATTATATTTCATGAGCTTTATCACCACTGGGGTTTTCCCATATGTAGAATTGGGTGGAGTAAAATGTCGACAATTATTGATGCTAGAGAGGACACATCAGAGAGAGAGAGAGAAAGAAGACCTTGGGACCTTGGGGTCTATAACTTGGTGTTTTAACTTAATTTTTAAAAATATTTTTATCATACACACACACACACACACACACACACACACACATATATATATATATATATATATATATATATATATATATATATATATATATAGAGAGAGAGAGAGAGAGAGAGAGAGAGAACGCACTGGATAGCTAATAACGTCTGTAAAGGCCAAAGGCATTGGATCCCTAGCACTGGAGTCAGCAGGAGGAACTGTTTTGAGCTGCCTGATTTAGGTGCTGGCAACTAAACTTGGGTCCTCTGGAAGACTGGTAGGTACTCCTAACAGCTGAGCCATTTCTCTAGTTCCTGTGTTAACTTACAACTATGGAGATGAATTAGACATAAACAGCTATTTACGTGTATATAGATCTGCCAGCCTGAGCTTATATCAGAAATAGCTATACAACATTTCTTTTAGTTTTTGATAGCAAGTTCATAAAATGAAATCAAAGAGACAATCTGAATCGGTCAATCTGATGAGCTGACTACTGCTGCAAATTCAAGAATGTAATGCCCATTTTGGTTGGTCTTTTTGGACTACCTCCTAAGTCTCAGAAGACTTTATTAGGTCTGGCCTCATAATTTCATTTCATATTCATTATGTGACAGTTCTATTGCTATGCTCACTCTTAAAAGTGCGTGTATGTATGTGTCTGTGTGTGTGTGTGTGTGTGAACACTCCAGTGTGAGTGAGTGTGATTATGTACGGGGGGCAGAAGACAGTCACAGGAGTATTCCTTGGGAACACTGTTCACCTCCTATGAGACAATCCTTCATTGGCCTGAAGCTCACAATTAAAACCTAGGGATGTTCTTGTCTCCAGCTTGCCTGCACAGCAGACATTTCCACATGGGTTCTGTGGACCACACTTAGCTCCTTATACTTGCTTGTAAGTACTTTTCCAACTAATCCATTCCCTACAGCCCCCCCCATGCTGATTTTAAAATAGATGGTTCTGTCATCATTATGTTGACTTCCAAATACCAAAAGTCCTTAGTTTAATATAAAATGTTAGTTTTTATCTTCTTCATAATTTTCATTCTAATTCTTATAAGCAGTAGCACTTTGTATTATTATTTGTATTTGCCTACACCTTTAGAGAAAGGCTTGGATTCTAGGAAAGGTAGCTGTCATCATCACAGCAATGTCTTCACTACAAGCAACACACTATAAAACCTGTGCTCCCTTTTGGATATCGCTTGGTGCTTGGGATGCTTCTGATTTCTTCAAGTCACCCTACCAATGCTCCTTGAAAACTTTCTTTTGGAATGCCAGGCAAGGCTGTCTACATAGATCTCTCTCTGATGGGCTCTTGGCTTCTGAGGATCTGCTAAAAGCAAAGAGAGGGCCTGAGAAATGGGCTGGCACTTCAGGAAGAACAAGCCAGGCAGGGTTCAGGGAGATGACTGGTTCTGTGGTCAGACCTCTCCCTCCGAGATTCTCTGGCATCACTGACTTCTGTGATACCTTGAAGCTCTCGGGCCCGTGATTCCTTCCTGGGCTCTTCCCTTTGTGAGCACCCAAGGACTCTAATTTAGTGATGTTCTGTAGTTGTCTTCAGACTTGTACTCTTAGTGGTTCGTATTTAGGTGAAAGCTGTGAAGGCTGTTGAGAGGAAGCTGGGATCCTTCAGGACAGGTGCGCACAAGGAAGGACTCAACAGCACTCACCGCAAGACACATTTCCACTGCCTGAAAAACCTGGCATGGTTTCTTCCAGATTTCTAGACTAAGTTTCACTTAGACCACAGGAGGAAGCAGAGACGATACAGCCCCTGACTCTTTCTGTGCAGCCGTTTCCAGGCTTGAAGCAGACCTTCTTAGAGGGAAAGGGAAGACTCATGAAACTCACGAGAAACTTAAAAGAACGAGGCCTCTCCTTGAGGTTATAGGAGCAGGAACATTTTGATTAGAGAAAAGAAAACTCTTGTGTGGGTGTGGCAAGTGGCACAGGAGACTCGGGGTGAGCTTCCTGAGTTATAATCCACGTTAGCAGGGTGCTTGGCGAGTTACTGAGGTTCCTGTCAGGCATCCCAGTAAGCTCATTGCCCCACTAGGCTGGACATGCATGAAAGTGTTTTGTTTTTGTTTTTGTTCTGTTGCTTAAATTAATTAATTAATTAGTTATTTTTTTGGGGGGAGGTAACCCTCGTTGTCTGGAGTGAAGAGAAGTAGACTTATAGAAAAAAAATGTGCTGGCAATGTTAAGCATAATATCTGTTGAGATCGGTGTGAAATCAGGAAACCAAACCTACACAAAGGTGAGTCCAGTAACTGGAGCTAGTGATAAAATATTTCGGTTATTTAGCCATTGTGCTAAACAACCATTTGTTCACCACAGTTTCTCCTTATATCAATACTACATAGTGGAGAACAGCATTTTAAATGTGGACAGTGAGGTCTGCAGGTGATTCTGCCTCCAGCATGTGATTGTTCAGCTGGGTGAAGCACAGACTTGTAGCCACTGGAGCTTGGAGAGGTAAGAAATTACTTAGGCCACAAAGTTGATAAGTGGCACCATGGGCATTTAAATGCTGGCTTGCTTAACTTTACATTCTGTCTGCCTAATTTTGACGTCCTACACACTGTAACCAGTGTGCTGAACTTAAAAGTGGTCCTTGAAGGTCAAGAAACATAAAAAATTAATTTAAAACATTTCAAGAAAGAAAAAAAAAAACAAGGGAAGAAAAATGCAGATAAGGAAAAGCAAAACCAAAATGAAACAAAACAAAAATGCAACCAACTAAACAAGAAAGCCCCCTTCCCCTCCAAAACCACAGACTAAATCATCAAATGAACAAACCCGCCCCCCCCCCCCCCCCCGGGATGGATACAATGAGACCTGTAAACGGTAGAAGAGAAGAAAGGAGAAGCGAGTATCCAAATCTAAGAAGAGAAGAGAAATTTCAGGGATCTTTCTGATTTAATGCACAAGTTGTCAGGATGCTCTAAAATTAGTATAAAATTTTAGTAATCTGGCTTATAAGGGACTCTGTCCCAAAAGATCCAAGGGGGAGTAAAATTTCTGAATTAGGTTTGAATGATTTTATGTTAGAATGAGAGAGATAGATGAGAGAGCGAGAGAGAGTGAGAGAGCAGGACTGGGTAACAGGGACATGTATATTTGCAGGAATGTGTAGGTGATCAGGGAGTGAAATCTAGAAAAACCTGTTAGGAATCTGGCTACTGTATAAAACCATGCCAAGCTGAAAGGAGAAATGAGATATTAACCTACCCTGTCTAGTTCAGGTGTTTATTACTGTTGGTCATATGTCAGGGTAAGGGCAATGACTGTGTGTTAAAGAAGTCTTGGGTGAGGGGTGTCAGGAGTCACATGCAGTTGAAAGACAAGGTTCCTAAGGATAGGGTCTTAGCAGAGCTGCTGGATCACGGTCCAGCTGTTTTCACTGAAAGCCAAGCAGGGGAGAGAGCCAAGTAGTCTTCTACAAGGGTCATCTCATACAAAAAGCCAGCGAATGATCCAAAAGGTTAACCCCCAATTAAGTTTATCGCATTGCGAAAATGGCCCCAAACGGAACCCTTTTTGCCCTTTTCAGCAAACTGTGAAAGGAACTGTAGGCTAAAAAGAGTGGAAGGATGGATCACAGGTCCCAATCTTTCATAATCGTTTATTTCACTGTACTATGGGTGGACTAAAATGGTACCAGTGGTTATCATTAAAAAGGGCTAATGCTCCCAGACTGCTAAAGTATTTTTAAAAGTAAGATTTGAAGGTACAAACCTCATTTCCTACCTCTTCCTTGGGGCTTTTATGGTAGTTTTCAAATGAGTTTTCAGTATCCATAGAAACCAAGGCCCAGACAGGACACAGACAGGCCTCTTTCCCTCCACCTACATTTCATTATTTCTAAAAGGAAATCAGCTGCCATTTTAGCAAGAGACTACTAAGGTCCTTTGGTAATACATTCTGATACTTCCTAATTTTACATATACATTCTATCTGCCTGTCGACTGGACTCCAGCTGCAAAACAAATGGCGTTACACCAAATGGTTCTAAATGAACAGAGGGCACAGTTTCTAGGGAGCTCAAATACCTTCAGTGTCTTTTGCTCCTTCCCTCAAAGCTATGTGAAAACATTATTAGCTTCGTTTAACAGATGGAAAATATCGTAGAGGTTTTAGGAGTGCTCTCCCCACCCACACAGAACCATACTAGAAGAACTAAATTAAAAAGGAAATAATACCATCCCAGGTTCAGGGCTGTCTTCCCTGACACATCACTTCTTGCCTCAGGTAAGCACACTTTTTGGTTGTGACTCTGTTTGTCCCTTCTGTTTGCCAGTGAGTCGTTTATCTTTTAATCCATCACTTTATCTCCTGGCCAGTGTCCTAATACACCATACGTTAGCTACTGTTGATAAAATTTCACCCTTACTGTGAGTACTTGAGCAGATGGAGGGGGTTGTCATGTTTATAGGTATCACAAGCAAGGGACACGGCCACTACCATTCACCTGTCACAGTTTCGTTCTTGTCTAGGAGCCGTGTACATTTCACACCTGCAATGAGGAAGCCTTCTTCACTTGTTAGGACTGTGGGTACTTGTTCATATCAGAAGGGGACTGATTACTTTGCTCGTATTGCTCTGAGATTATGTCGCCTCCTGATCAGTTGTGACTCTTGCGAAGGCCTGTTTGGGTGGTTTGTACTCCTAACATTCATGAAACTAGCAATTTGCTAGAAAGTGCTTCCATTTCCCAAGGGAAAATCTATACAGGTACGATTTCCTGTGCCTTCTATCTCTTACATTTTTTCTTTCAAATTCATGTATTCCAAATACTTTCCTAGATCTCACTATGTAGACCAGGCTGGTCTTGAACTAATAAGTTTTTGGTTTTTTGGACGTTATGAGTTTAAAGACAGCCTGGGATATTGTAACTAGTTACTTTTCCTTCTGTTGTGATAAAACATCTTGGCAAAATATTCTAGAAAGAAAGTATTTATATCAGCCCACTGCTTAAGAATACAGTCCATTATGGCAAGGAAATTCTGGTAGCATTGCATCTGCTTCCAAGAAGCAGGGCATGCTGAGCGCCTATGTTCTGCTAGAATCCTCCTTTCTGCTCAGCCCTGAATCCAAGCACAGAGAATGATGGTGCCATCCTCTGTTAGGGTGGGACTTAACACCTCAGTTAACCCACTGAACATAATCTCTCAGGCAGAGTCAGAAGCTCACTTAATCTAAGTAATTTCTTATAGTTGTGCCTGAAGGCTTGTCTCCCAGGTGATTCACGAAATAACATTCATGTATGTATGTATGATTTATTTAGTGTGTGTGCGTGTGTGTGTGTGTGTGTGTGTGTTTGTGTGTGTGTGTGTGTGTGTATGGCACAACTTGCAAGAGTCACTTCTCTCCTTCCATCATGTGGGTCCTAGAAATAGAACTCAAACTGTCATGCTTGGTGGTAGGCACCCTTATTTGCTGAGTCACTTCACAGGCCCTCACAATAGCATGCTTTATGACATTGTCGTATTCAAATGTGGACTCTAAACAGAGTTGATGTCATAGCAACAAGTAGTGGAGTAAGAATGATGGTTAGACAGGCTATGATGATTAGGAGTATGGAGTAATGGAGGGTGTTGGCTGAACAGGGTTGAGTTTATTGGACAACTAACTTCAACAGATTTAGGTGTATGGCAAGGTGAGTATAGGTAACGATAACATACCTCCTCCTCCTTCTTCCTCTCCTCCTCTTCCTCTTTTTCTTCTTCCTCTTCATCCTCTTTGTTCTATTCCCTCCCTCCTCCTCCTCCTCCTCCTCCTCCTCCTCCTCCTCCTCTTCTTCCTCTTCTTCTTCTTCTTCTTCTTCTTCTTCTTCTTCTTCTTCTTCTTCTTCTTCTTCTTCTTCTTCTTCTTCTTCTTCTTCTTCTTCTTCTTCTTCTTCTGGGTTTCGCTCTGTGTGTGGCCTGAAACTCAGAGATTTGCCTGCTTCTGCCTCCTAAATGCTGGGATTAAAGACATGTGCCACTCCCACCTGGCAACACACTGTATTCTTGGAAAAAAATGAGAAAGGATATCTAAACATTCTAACCAGAAAATGTGATTATTATATGGTAATGTATTTGTAATCTCCTGTAACTAACCATTCTACAATATATTTATATTTGAAGACATTGTGTTGCATATGGTATATATATAATTTTCTTGACAATTAAAAGTAATAGCCTTTTTATTCATGTTTCACTCTGATATTTTCTTTTGTAACTTCCCAGAAATATTACCTGTTTGTCTCTTAGATATAATCACCAAGAACATTTTGTACTACCTTTATTACCCCACAGAAAGAGTAGCTAATGGAAATTAATCACATACAAATGATCACAAAAACAAAAGAGAAGTAGATTGCTAAACTGATATGATAGAATTCAGGATCGAAGAAAGATGAGAATGGGTTTATGGTGACTTTAGACTTCTTTGAGTCTTTGGTTTCCTGGATTAAACTTGGAGTCACACTTTCAAACTAGACATCTACTCTGAATTCCAAGTGATGTTAGCTTCTTACTTCCTCAACAAATGCGTTACAAGTAACCTCTATGCTGTGAAAAATACAGTGATTTGGATTAAGTGCTTCTGTGGCCTCACTTTTTAAAAAAAGATATATTTATTTTATTTATATGAGTACACTGTCAGGCACACCAGAAGAGGGCATCGGATCCCATTACAGATGGTTGTAAGCTACCATGTGGTTGCTGGGAATTGAACTCAGGACCTCTGGAAGAGCAGTCAGCGCTCTTAACCTCTGAGCCATCTCTACAGCGCTTGCTTTTTCTTTAAAGACCTTTTTAGGAAGTTGGAAAAGCCGGGCAAGTCCATACTTTTCACACTCCTCCTAAGATTATTTCACTGAAAAGCTGCAAGCCAATCAGTGAGTTAGTCAAACTGGCAAGTTCAAGGAGCAGCTTCCAGCCCACCCTGACTTTTTTTTCCTTTTTGATTACCAAGCCACCAGTCAGGATCTCCCACAGGGGAGTGTCATTATGAGTATCACCCAAAAAGGGGCTTGGAGCAGAACGTTAGCAATCAAGGAGGACATGAAGGACATGAGATTAGCCAGGACAGAGGGACTTCAGGGTCTTGAGCTGGAGGCTGTGTAGATGCCATGGGCTTTCTAAGCACCCACGCTCCAGCACCGTGTACAAGAGGCTTGCTGCTTAGCAGCAGCCTGTCTGTGAGCATTGTCTGTTGGTCGGGTATTGCTCCACGTCTGCCTGAAGGAATAAAACATAAGAGCAGAGATGAAGGGCAAGGAGAAAATAAATTCAGTCTCTCTCTCTCTCTCTCTCTCTCTCTCTCTCTCTCTCTCTCTCTCTCTCCTGTTGTGGGGATTGGAGAGAGAGAGAGAGAGAGAGAGAGAGAGAGAGAGAGAGAGAGAGAGAGAGAATAACAATAACTTAACTTTGACAGAAAGTGAATGACTTACTGACCTGGTTAACATTCATTAATTTTAATATTAACTCTTGTCAGAATGTAAGCAAATACTCCCAAACCATGGAACTGATATAAATGAAAACTTTTATTTTATTTAAAGATTTATTTACATTTATTCTATGTGTATGGGTGTTTTGCCTGAATGTATAGGTGCCCCATATGTGTGGCTGAAGCCCATGGACATCAGAAGAGGGGGTCCGATTCTCTGGACCTGGAGCTACCGATGGTTGTGAGCTGCTGTGTAATGCTAGACAGTGAACCAGCGTCTTCTGCAAGAGCAGCTAAATGAAGGAGGACACAGACCCTGATGCTAGAGGGGCCTGTGACATAGAGCTGCGTATTCTATCCTGACATTGGTCCTTAGTCAGTAGACATTACTATCAGATTGGAGAATACCTCAGTGTTCCTGAAGTGGTTTTGGTTGTCACCATTGTTTTTTTTTTTTTTTTTTTCAGGGTTAGAGTTTAACTGTTTTTTTTTTTTCTTTTATTTATTTATTTTTTGATATTTTATTTACATTTCCGATGATTCCCCTTTTCTTTAGAAACCCCGTGTCCCCTCCCCCTCCCCGCCTCTGTGAGGGAATTCCTCCTCCCACCTACCCGCCCACCCATTCCCATATTCCCACCTTGACATTCCCTTTTACTGGTGCCCCTAGCACCCTCAGGCCCAAAGTCCTCTCC
>CM052704.1:99786298-99817275 GCA_028551405.1 Uromys caudimaculatus | reverse complement strand
TGCGATCTCCGGCGAGGGATCTTTGTCCCGGCGCTGATCAGGTGTGGGGCCCTGTGTCGTCACCATTGTTTTGAAAAATATTTGAGGTTACCATTTTTTATCATATTTTGAAAATATCATAATTCATATAGCCATAAAATGGAAATAGCATGCAGTCTTTAAGTGGAGTGTTTGCCTAGTGCCACGGGCTGGAATTCCCTGCCCTGCAAAGCAAAGACATTAGCACAAGCCTAAAGATGCGCGCAGAGTTGAAATGTTTCAGAGAGTTAAGTCAAGTCTGTCTGTCAGACACAGATGTGAAATCATTAGATTTTGCTTTTGTTTCACAGCAGAATTTTGTTTCATTTTAGTTTTTACTCATATAAAAAAGATAGCAGCTTAAAATAATCGCATTGTTATTAATGTGTTCTCTCTGTTTAGACCTGTCATATCCTCCCTCTCTTTCTCTCTCTCTCTTTCTCTCTCTCTCTCTCTCTCTCTCTCTCTGCAATCCCCACAACAGGAGGTCTATGATTTTAAATAGGGCACCTATCAAGTGTGTGTATAAATAGTTATGTGTATATACACACACATGATATATATCAACATCTCCCTTAAGTCCTGTCTGCTTATAATTTTAACAGTGAAAGCTGAGAACAGGGATTAAGGTATTACTTAATAGTCTAAATGGGACAGCTCTCCAACTCAAATAGAGAACTCATACAAATTCTTTTAAAATTCAAATATTTTTAAAAAGTAAAGATGTTGTCTCATAAATTTATGCAATTCTTGTTTAAAATCTAGGGCAAGACTTAACTGTACAGAATGCCGTGTAAAAGAAGGCTGGAAATGCGATAACAGCACTTTACACGTTTACAGAGCGTCCTGTGCAACGTTCAGTTTAGAGGAACCCAGCAATCCAGTTCTGAGCCTCCCTGCCTCTTCTGCCCCTAATCTCTTCATCCATAGAGGGGATTTCTCCACAACTGTAGTAACTAGTTAGCTTATATTTAATAAAGGATTGACTCTTAATTTAAGTGAGGCTAAATTCTCCATGGTAAGATTCTTGGTAAGGTTTATGAGGGAGCCTTCTGTTTTTCCTCTCCAAGAACACCTTGACATAGTTACACATAAGTTAAAAAGTACACTGCATTGTCTGAGACTAAGTCTTCTTTGGAGCAATGTTGGTGAGAGTTAATGAAACCCCCTATCTCAGGCCAATTAAAAAATAACCTCTACTAAGACTTGATAGTTGCAAAATGATGGATTGTAATAGTTTTACATGAGATACAAGGCTTCAGTTGCATTCACTAGATCAATAGATTGTTTTTGCCTGGAAAACTAAAAGCCCCCCCCCCCCCCGCACTACAGAATCCATGTGGAGGTAGAGGAGGGATCAGCCTCAGGAGTTGCTTCTCTGCTTCCACTGTGCAGCTTCTGGGGTGGAACTCAGGTTGTCTGACTTGGCAGCAAGTCCTTTTACATGTTGGACCATCTCACCAGCCCCTAGTCAAATCCTGGTTCCTAACACTCACATGGTGGCTCACAGCCATCACCCCCTGTCACAAACAGTACTATGTCTGCTTCTGAACTCCGAGGGCCCCAGGAGCACATGGAGCACACATACGTACATGTGGGCGAAACACTTATGTGCATAAAATAAAATAAGTAAGTGTAACAATGTAAAAGAATCTAATTTTCTATGTTGTAAAGGTTCTCAAAAACAGCTATATTGTTAATGCAGTACCATTATATAAAAACAACTCATAACATGTTTTCCATATGCTATATAGCCAAACTTTAAATATCCTGTTCAGTAAGTTTTCTAATTTTGTCATCTATCCTTGCCCCTTCTTTGCCTCCCTCCTTCCTGCCCTCCCTCTCTCCCTCTCTCTGTTTTTCTCTCTCCTTCTCTGCCTCCCTCCCTCAAATATTAAAACACAAATTCACTTGAGAAATTATCCATTATTCATTTTTGTATTTTGGGAGCAGAAAAAGAGATCTCAAGCACGTGATTGTGACAGCAGGTTCCTCCTTCTCAAGGGCCAGCAGTTTCCCATCGTTTTATTTGAATACTTACCAGGAGCTGTGGATTTAAGCAAGCTTTGAGTCTGGATCTCCTTAGAAATGGGACCTTTTCTTTTCTTTTCTTTTCTTTTTTTCCAAAACAGGGTTTCTCTGTGTAGCCCTGGCTGTCCTGGAACTCACTCTGTAGACCAGGCTGGCCTTGAACTCAGAAATCCACCTGCCTCTGCCTCCCAAGTGCTGGGATTAAAGGCGTGCGCCACCGCTGCCCGGCTTTTTATTTTCTTTTTCATTCACATCTTTACTCCCTTTCTAAAGCATCTGACTCTCATTCCCATTCTGAGTCAAATGAGAGACATCCGTTTATTTCCACAGACTTTGGAGTAAACTCTGTACTTTCCCTCCTAACCTCTCCATGTCTTTATGCTCACTCCTTTGAATTTGATGTCTGAGATCCATCACTGGAAGGCTGGTTTAGGCAACATTTTGCTATGAATAGTTTGTTTGACCAAGAAACAGTGGCAAGTGAGGAGGTCTTTGCCTAGAAGGCTTGCTATTGGGAAGGAAGAGAGAGCACAGAAAAACAGGTGAAAAGTGAACTTCAAACATTTTGTAACTTGCTTTAAGGACAGGTCTGTTTACCTTCCACTGGGCAGGGCAAACAGAAGGAGGGAGCACATGACCAGCAGCTGCTGCTCAATGGGTGCCGAGCTGAGCTGAGTCTTCACTGTTCCCTAGAGAATTTTCCAGTCTTGTGGTTTTCTGTTATACTCATTTTTCCATGAGTATATAGCTTCTAGAAGGCTTTTTGTGTATGTGCACACTCGTGTATGTGGCGTGTGAGTCATTCGGTGTGTGTTTGTGTGCACGCGTGCATGCACAGGTGTGCCCGTGGAGAGCAACGGTTGATATTGGGTGTCTTCCTCAATAATTTCCACTGTTTATGTTATTATATTTTTAGAGTCTTTCAATGAACCTGAAGCTTCCTGCTTCTGCAAGACTAACTGGTAGAACATTTCAGGGATCTTTCTGTCTTGGCCTCCCCTGTGTTAGAATTACACAGGTGCATCCTCATTCCTAGATTTTTGCACGGATGCTGTGGATGGATCAGGAAGTCAAGCCTTGGGGTGTGTACATGCTAGGGGAACATTGCACCATGAAGTTATATCCTCGGCCATGATCTCAGAGAGTTAGTCTTGATCTTGGCTCAAAATGAAACCAGAATCCATACATTTTCCATTGTGTCACGGTGTTTCCTTAGCAGAGTTCAAAAATCTAGCATGCATCATGAGCTGCTAGCAGATATCTCTGCTTCAGATTAGTTATTCTGAGGTCTTTCCTTCTTCCTTCTTTTCTCTTTCTCCTTGTTGGTAGACTACTCTGTATATCCCAAATAGCTCAAGTTGTTGGGCTCGTTCTTAGCACCATGCAAGTTGTGAGGATTAGTGTTTTAGTTAATGCAATCATCTATTCACAGACATACTGAGGCCTCCTACTTTCGAAGAGAAAAGAGCATTCAGCAGTGTTTGCAGACTCAAAGACCCGCTGTGATAACATTATTTTTGTCTGTTTTCTATCTATGCAGATTCTGGTCTTTAAAATATGCTTGGAATTTTCTGTGGACTCATGATGCCAAAGTTGGAAGAGTACTGAAGAAACATCTGAGAAGTTCTCGTTTGTAGATAAGAGGCCTTGTAGGAGTGAATCATCCAGCATTGGGAGCCTGCTGTGCTTTGTAGGGCTCCTCTCTCGGGATCACAGTGCAATCTCTGTCTCAGTGGTTTCCCGGAGTGGAAGGGGCTGTGGCTCTACAACAGCACTTCCCCCTTCCCTTGCTTGTGTTTTTAATGAGATGTTCCTGGATGAATGGTTTCCTCCCAAATTCTCTAGAACCTGTGAATGGCAACTTATATGAAGGAGAATCTTATAGATGCAATGAAACTCGAGTTTTTAAGATAAAAATATCTTGGATTATTTGGAGAAGTCCTGACAACAGTGACAAATGTCTTTAGTACCAAAAGGCAGAGGAGACCTGAGACTTACTAGAGAAGGTGACTGGAAGATAGAGTCAGGGTTGAGAGGGCATGGTGGTCACAAGCCAAGGAAGCTAAGCAATCACTCCAGAGGCTGGATGGGAGAGATTCTCCCCTAGAACCTCTAGGAGTGGGGACTGCTAACATCTAGATTTCTGACATCTGGACTCTAAATATTTGAGATAATGCATTTCTTTTGCTTAAGTAACCCGACCTGTGATCACTTTTTACAGCAGCCAGAGAAAACTGGCATCTGATGGAAAAGGGAGAGCACAGAATCTAGACCCTTTGATTATTTCTAATTTCACAGTCTTCAGAGAGAGTACATTTCTGTACTTGAAGAGTTTCAAGGACACACAAAGATTTTGGCTATGATCTTTAGAAAAATAACCCAGGTTGAACAAAAAATCTTCTCCTAAAGGTAGTCTTCAGAACAGCATGTTGGCTAAAATGAAGGAGAATAGAGAGGCAGACCATTTTTGCTTTGTGGCCACACTCTCTGGAAACCTCGTCCTTCTCCTCTCAGGGCTGTGTCAGCCAGCTGCACACGCTGTCTTTCTTTGAACCGACTCTAACCTCTGACTCATTCCCTCCGGCTTCTCTTAGCGCTCACTCCCACCTTCAAATTAATATATAGCAAGGAGATAAATGTTGAATGTCACTCATTGTTACCCTGCATTAGCAAGACTCAGACCTTTTACCTGAGAGGAGAAGGGATGCCAATGAGGGTTTCTGCAGATTCTACACTAGTCGAAGGGACAGAAATTCGGTGATCTTGGTCAAGGCCAGCTCAGTTTGTGAGCAGCCTCATGTGCAAGTGTTTTTACATCTACATACGAGGAGTAGATGTTTGAGGAGTAGAAACTTCAATTATAGAAAAATATTAGCTTATTTTTCCAGGCGTGGTTCTTTCTTGAATTTCTGACAGTGAGACAATGCTACTTGCTTCCTACTTGATATGGTTTTCTTCCTATCATTTAAATAGTTCACCTTTCTTTGCCTCAGTTTCCTTAAATATACAAAAGGTACAATAGTGTGCTTCCACCATAGGCTTGTTGTGAGAGTAAATGACTGAATCTGAGAGAACTTTGAGGGCAGTGCCTGGTACACACTGAGACTCCCATAAATGTTAGCCATTGTTGTTTATTAGAATGAAACCCCTTTTCTGGTCCCTACTTCTATGAGGAGGGGCCATTCCTAGGGCTGCCTAACCTTTTGACTCATTCCCTAGCCTTCTTTGACTTGCTTGGCAGGAATAGTCATCCTTCTGATTCAGTTTACTGGGGACTCCTTTGAAAGTCCTTCAACCTAGGCTGGATCAGAAATAAAGTTGCTAGTTTTCTTTTAACTTAAAAAAATTTCTGGGGTTGTAAGGATGACTCAGGTTCAGAGCACTGGCTCTTCTTTTAGGTTCAACTCCCAGCTCCCATATGGTGGCTTACAACCATTTATAACTCTATCATAAGGTGACCCAATATCTTCTTTTGGCTTTTTCAGGCACTAGACATGCAAATGGTGCACAGATATACATGTAAGAAAAACACTCATATAGATAAAATAAATTAAAAATAAATTAGAAAAAACTGCATTGTAATTGTGCATGTATAAGGGATAGGTTTTGTATGTGTGTGTGTATAAATCTATATGTATATATACATAAAATAAATGTAAATGATCAGGCCAGAGTAATTAACATATCTTAGATTTTGTCTTAGTTAGGTATACTTTGCTGTGATGGAACACCATGATCAAAAGCAACTTGGGGAGGAAAGAGTTTATTTTGCTTACACTTCCACATCAGTATTCATCATCAAAGGAAGTCAGGACAGGAACTCAAAGAGAGTAGGAACCTGGAGACAGGAGCTCATGCAGAAGCCACGGAGGAGTGCTGCTTCCTGGCTTGCTCCCCTTGGCTTGCTCAACTTGCTTTCTTATAGAACCCTGGACTACCAGGCCAGGGATGGCAATGTCCACAATGGATTAAGCCTCCCCCATCCATAACTAATTAGGAATTAAGCTTGGCTACGGCTTAATTATGAAGTCCCTTTCTCAATTTCTTTCTCTCAAATGACTCTGGTTTGTGTCAAATTGACATAAAACTTGCCAATATAGATGTAGATACTTTGTGTTGGGAACATTCAGAATCTTTCCTACTAGCTATTTTAAAACACTCACTTCGCTGTTGTCTAAGGATCCTGACTCCCCTCTACCTGTTCAGCAGGTGGACAAGCTTGCTCTCATAGTCCTCTTAAAGCGACACACCACCAGGAAGACCCGTAGTCACTCCTGCAGTTCCTACTTCTATTGTGGTAGCAGTTGGAGGGAAGCCTGTTATCCTACTATGCTATGGACTGTTGTGAGTGAGTCCTCCTACCCTGCTGCCTCCTGGGCCTGCCCCCCAAACTTTCTCCATGTCTCCCTTCTCATGCTAGAGCCTGGTATCTGCTATTATCAAGTTTCTGGTTTTATTCTTTTGCTACCCTTTCTTTCATCCCCCTGTTGACTCTGTGCTCCCAACAGTTGCTGTGAGGAACATCTACATAGTTGCTCACTGTTGGGTAGAACTTCAGCCATGGCAGGTGGAGTCTTCTTTGAAGAAAAGACTCCCTGCGTACGTGTGTTCAGATGTATTCCCTGTGGGATGGAGGGTTAAAGATCCAGGTTCCTCCCTCCTCTAACGAATCGCTTAAGATATCTTGTTCAAATATCTCTTTAAGTCGGCTTGCAAGGAGAAAATACTCACAGTTTCTCCTTCATCACATCCACATGCTCCCCTGAAAGGGATCTTTAAAAATACACCAAGAAAGCCACGCTGTGGAAATGAGCAAAGCTGTGTCGTTCAGGAACCATAAACAGAAGATTTTTATTCCTGAGCAAGCAAAATGAAAATTCAGAAAACAAATAGAAGAATCAAGATAAAGACCCCAAAGGTGAAACAGAAACTTGGACTATATAACAATGAACATAAAACCAAATCTTCTCAACACCTGGTGATTATACTGGCCTTGTCGTGAGTCAGGGTGACAAACTACTCCTAGAAACAAGCGGAAGTATTTCTGCAACCATAGAAATCCTGACATTCAGCATGTGTGCAGTGTGCTTTTCAACACGTTTTAGCATGTTTTCTTATATATTCCCATACTAACCATGGGTACTTGCACTTGAAACTGCTTCCCTGATGACCGACATGGGGAAAAGGCTTAGCCTAGTGTTGGAGTCAGTTAGCATACAGTGGTGTGGATCACTTTGGGTATGATACTTGAGTTACCGCTCTCTCTCTCTCTCTCTCTCTTTCATGTTTCATGCACAGTGAATCTGACTTCTAAATTAAGACAGAAAAAGCCATTCATGGGATGCCATTTTGGACACCCACGTTCTTCCATTACTGCCTGGATCCAGAGGATTTCCCTTTTGGGGGTTGTTGGTAGGAGACTGGGATTTGCTGAATTGAATCAGTGATTCAGAATAAGAGCATTGTGTTTCAAAAGAAGTGCAAAGGTGCAATAAGGAGTGAATTCAGTGATACAGATGGAGGGCAGCCGGTTAGATCAGAACATGCTATGGCCTAAAGCGGGCTCATTACCTTATGTGTTAGCATAAGAACAGTTCCTGAGCATGTCAGTGAGGGATGATAAAAAAAAGGGTGAGCATACAGGCTGCAGGATGGCCCGGAAGGTAAAGCGCTAACTCTGCAGGTTTGATGATGGAAGTTCCAGTCCTGGAGTCCACATAAATGTGGGAGGAGAGTGGACGCCACAAAGTTGTCCTGTGAACTCCATGTGCATTGTCTTCTCCGTATACCCACCATATACACTCACCACCCCCTACCCCCCACATTCAGGATACACTCATCCATCACACACACACACACACACCACACAAACACACACACACACACACACACACACACACACACACACACACACACACACACACACATTCACCACACATAGATACACACACATTTACCATGCACATGCAGTAACACACACATAAGCACACATAGACATTCAACATACACATTCAGCATAAACACACACATTCACAATACACATACACACATTTAACATACACACAGATGCAACACACAGAAATTCAACACATACACGCAACACACACACACATTCACCACACAGATATACACACACATACACTCACTACGCATACACACCACACACACATACATTCATCACACATACACACACACACACACACACACATTCAACATAGGCACACACACATTCGCTACACACACACACACACTCACCACGCACACACTCACCCTCCCCACATACCCACAGGGATAAATAAGCAATTTTAAAAGTTACAAATGTCATAGAAACCCCTGGTCAGTTTTGACCTCACTGACCATGCGCTTCTGTTCGTGGATGTCCGTGGGGGGCTCACCAAAGTATGTGCTTTTCTCACTTACATTGTGTTAGCTGATGTCTTCTTCCTTGCTTCTGAGGGTGAAGTTCTGAAGTGTATGTTGCCCCCGCGTTTGTTTCTCTATCTGCCAAGGGACTTTTACATCTACTCTTGTTATGGACAAGGCGTTTACCTGGCACGCAGGCCTTTCATTTTGTTTTCTTTTGAATTTGGTTTGGTTTCTGTTTGCTGCTCAATCTTTCTTAAATTTTTTTATATTTTATACCTATGGGTGTTTTGCTTGCATATGTGTCTATACACCACATGCAAGGCTGATGTGCTTTGAGGCAGGAAGAAGGCATTGGATCCCTTAGAACTGGAGATGGCTGTGAGCTGTGGTGTAGGCACTGAGAACTGTATGCAGGTCCTCTGGACGAGCAGCCAGTGCTCTTAACCACGGAGCCACCTCTCCAGCCCAAGCTCATGCTGTCTTAACGGGGGATGATGCTCTGGCCTCAGTCCTGACAGTCTATTTCCTAGACTGAGGTTTCCTTCCCGGATGATTTACACCATGTTAAACAACATTTCTGGACAACATTCTGGTACATAATGGACTCTGAGCACTGGTGTTGGAGGAGTCCCTGAAACTTTTCTCTGTCCTATCAGCTCACGTTGGTTGTCCCCGATTATTACCTGCATTGGGCAAAAGTTGATCAGTGGTGGTCCTCTTTTCACTGTCTGGGCTAATGTGGGGCTCACATTTCTGGTGAGATGGAAGCTGCTGCTAACTGTCATGTCTTCTCAGCCGGTGCTTTTCCTTCTTCTGGCTGTGATCTCCTGTTTGGATCTTGTCGTCTTGCTTGTGTGCTACCTTTGTTCATATGGTCTTGGCAGAGACCCCTCTGAAAACAATTTACTATTGTTTCAGCGAAAGGATAGCAATGGAAGGAACTGGAAAGAGTGCTGTAACAGTCAGTAACCGTAGTAAGATTTAAGCTGATGCAATTGGTGGAGATGTCACAGGAGTCTATGGAAACCAAATAAATAGGTAGCATCGAGGGTAGAGAAAGAGTGCAGAAGCAGTTATTGCAAATGTCATTTTAAATTACAGTAAATCCAGGTTTTCTGCAGGCATTGAGTCTCTACTAAACAATGAGAGATTTTAATTCTTTTATACAATGCTGAGATATGCTTTTACTATTAGGTCAGAGATAATTTAGACTTCCTCAAAGTATTTTCCAGTTCTTTGTTAATAATAAAATTCTTGGGTTTTAGATGGGCAAATGTCTTCCCAGAATGAGTTCTACAGTTCCCAGTTTCCTTTGCGGTGAGGCTCTCCATCTAATGAAATCCCAGTAGATGGGGTGTACTTGGAAATGATGAGAAACATTTCCATGAAGTTTTCGCAAAGGAAAAGTCTCTCCCTCTCTCTTTGTTAATCTTTTTAACTTCAAGGTAAAGGAATAGAAGTCCTCTGTATGCAAATATGATTGATGCTATTTGAATCTTTTTTTTTTTTTGGCAACATAAGTCATAAAGCTGATAATTTAAATACAGTCTACTTTCCTTGGGCACCATAGTTATGTTGAACATTTCAAAATTATTATCATCTAGAAAAACCTATTTCCTCTCAGAGCATATTCATTTAATTGGGACAACTCACTAATCCTATTCAAAGAACCTACCCTATTATCATATCTGAAAATCCGTGCTCTTCACACATTGGTGACCTTTTTCCTTTGAAAGTTGATCAAATGATGGTCATGAATTCAAATCAAATTACCAGCATTGGTTTACAAGGGTTGTTTTCCTGAGCAGATGGATGAGGTGCCCCATTCTCAGAGAGAGCTCAGCCTCTGTAATAACAAAGAACACCACCAGTCAGTTTTGCAGAATGGCAAACACGCCAACGAAAACGGCCACTAAATAAACAGTGCATCTGACATGTGAGTGGTGACTTGCTAATGGAAGCATCCTGGACTGATTTCCTACCTACCAACCAGTGTGAATAAGCCAGAGTGAGAGCGAGAGCGAGAGCGAGAGCGAGAGAGCGCACAAGTTCACTTGGTTTCTACATATAGTCTTCATTTACATAAAACTTTCACTATCTTGTTCTAGCACTTAGAGAGCCACTAGTTTATAAGCACTCTGAAGGGGCAAGAAGGAGTCCCCATTCACATATCAACCAGGAGAACATGCATTGTGATGCCCCCTCCTTTACCTCCTCTTCCTACTTCTAGATTCCTGGATAGTTTCTTCCAGTGTGACACACAGCTCTCCGCATGACACTGAATGGCCTCAGCCCCATCTGAAGCCTTCTGTCTTGTACTATGACTATAAAACGAAAGAATTGATCAAGAGAGTAAGACCCTTGAGTGAAGTTGGCAGTCTGATACTTCCTTATTAAGTTTGTAATTTCTGTAGAAATGAGTCTTAAGACTAGTGGCCTGAGGTGATGAACTTTTTAAAAATACTGAACCATTTATTGTAAAGTATAGTTTTCTCTTTTTCTTTAATTATTATTGTTACACATATACATACATATAAATTTATAAATACTACCTACTGAATCCATATATTATTGTTTACATGTATATAATTTTAGGGATGGCCAGATTGTTGGATAATCAGTTAGAGAGCTAATGAAATATTAACAACGTGGCTGCCTAAACAAGACCTGAACAAAGACACCACAGTTGATTCAGACAAAGGACGTGATGTAGACAAAGGAAATTACACAAGGCTGCACCCCTAGATGAAGAGCTGCAGGTAACAAATAACTACTGAGAGAGGTGATGGAGTGTAGAGTGAAGCTTGGAAGGTTTCATGACTTTGAGGTCAATTCTTTCATATATAACCAGACTTGTTAACTGAGGCGTAATAGCACTATCAAGGAATGTGATAACAGGAGTAGAAAGAAGCAAAAAGAAAATGAAATTAAAGAACAGGCTGAGTTAAAAAGGGATGAGGGAGAGCTGAGCAATGGTGGCACACGCCTTTGATCCTGGCACCCATAGCCCTGTTAAAGTGATTCATCATCAGGAAGCCCCGTAGTCGCTCCTGTAATTCCTACAGGCAGACCTCTGTGAGTTTGAGGCCAGCCTGGTCTACAGAGTGAGTTCTGGGACAGTTAGGGCTACACCTTGTCTCAAAAAACCAACCACCCAGCCCCCTCAAAAAGGGGAGAGTTTTCTACCTGACTTGCTAAGGTAAGTCTCATTGTTTCCTCCGTAGGGACTCTTATTCAGGTAAGGGCCTGGCAACAGAGGCCAGAAAACAAAGTCACCTTCTGGGATTGCTATCAGCTGGTTAGCTGAAAGCCAGAACTTGCACAAACACAGAACAAATAGGAGAAAGATAAAGTCCTTTCAGGGTCTGGAAACAGCTCTGCTGGTAGAGTGTTGGCATAGCATGCACAAGGCCCTGGGGTTAATCATTGACTTCCTGGTACCACAAGAAACCCTAAACCAACCAACCAGCCAACCAGCCAACCAAAAACAAAGCAAAACAAAACATAACAAAAACCCCCCAAAACCAAGACAACAATAACAACAATAACAACAACAAAACAGAATGGTAGTGCAAACCTTTAATCCCCCAGTACTTCAGAAGTGGAGGCAGGAGGTTCAGGAGTTCCTAGTCATCCTGGGCTACTTGAGACCTGTCTTAAAACAAAATAACCAGACCCCTAAACAAGAAAAAACACCCCATGAATTCTCAGTCCCGGTTGGATTATATTATTGGTTATCCATATTTTTGTATGTATTTATTGGCTTAACATTTTCTTCATGTGATGCACTTTGAGCATATTCTTTCTGATTTCGTGATTTCTCCCAGATCCCCTTTACCTTCTTACTCACCCAACATCCTATTTTTCCTCTCTTTCAAAAAATGAAAAACAAACCCCAAATCAAAACAAAAACAAACAAACAAATAAAACCAAAACAAAATCCCAAAAAGCACACCAAAACCAGAGTCTGTTTTGTGTTGACCAGCAACTCCTGAGTGTGGGGCCTGCCCTGGAGCGTGGGTGATACAACCAACATTACTCCATTGTAGAAAATGGGGTTTAGCTCTCTCAGCAGATACTGTTTGCAAACAGCTTCGTGGTTAGGAGCAGGGTTTTGCACCTGATTCCCCTTCTCAGAGCTGGGATTCTGAAGATTGAGTGTGTGCAGATCTCATGAATGCTCTCACAGCCTCTACGAGTTCATGTATGCATCAGTCCTGTGTGTCTCCTTGATGCTGCTTTTTTTTTTTTTTTTTTTTTTTTGAGGCATCTACCACCTCTAGCTTTTACAGTCTTTCTGCCTCTCCAAAGGTCCCTGAGCTCTGAGGGGAGGGGGTGTGCCAAAGACATCCCATTCAGACTGAGCGCTGCCAAGTCTCTCACTCACTCTAGTTGTGGGTCTCTGTGCTAATTACCATCTATTACCAGAAGAAAGTTCTCTGGTGCGAGTTGAGCAATGCACATAGCTATGAGGACAGTACGCATGGCAGTCTGTCATTAGGAGTCATTTTATTGCTATGTTCCTTTAGCAGAATGGTAACAGCAGGTTTTCCCCTATGGCCTACAACCTGTGTGGTTTCTCATTTAGCTGTGTCAGTTATGGTTCCAACTCATGGAGTAAGATTTAAATCCAACCAAATATAATATGTACATTTAAAAAAGCTGTATATCCCACCTAACTTGTCAATTCTTGGGAAAAAAGATGAGCAACATCTTATATAGCGAAAGATAAAGATTATGCTTATTTACTGATATTTACCACTATTATAATCTTGAGAGTGCTTAAATTAAATGTAAAGTTAATTTTATTCACATACTGCTTCTCAGATTTTGAGTGAGATACCTCAAGGCTAAAGAAAAGTTATGGGCACTAAATTAATGCCCACCCCACCAAATTTCTTGAAAACAACGTAAAAAAGAAAATTCAGCTTCCTATATCATACATACTCTAGGGGCTTGTTTGGTGTACATATTATCTATTAGTAGTTTCACAGGAGGAAAACACATTCTCCCATGTTGAAAATCATATTTATTTGAATCTTTACTTCCACAAGTCTTAAATAATTCTTTGCTTTAAGTTTGTTCTGATTAACCTCCAGTTCCATTAGCAATTAAGCCCCACTTGCAACACTTTTAGAAGGTAGTTTGTAGAGACCTGCTGTCTCTAAGCAGCTGACTAATGGGCACCCAATGTGGCAGGCAGGAATGCCCTTGAGGTCAGCAGTGGCCTAGTGAAATGCCACGGTGACGGGACAGAACCTGCCCTGGCCCTTCTTCCTCCTGCCAGTCTGGGGGTTAGAGATGCTCAGACTAGGTTCCTAAGAGCTGGGGCTGGATGTGTGGGAGCTACCGTCCCGAGGCTGTAGGGCATGAGACACAGGGATGGAACAGAAGAGAGGAATTGTTGAAGGCTCCAGCAGAGGAAGCTGGCAGAACTGGGGAGAGCTAGTGGGTGTGAACTAGACAATTAGCCAAAGCAAATGAACAGGTTGGAGAGGTGGGGTCTTGTTTGTGGGCTTCTAGAGACCACGTGGCTATAGCTGAGGCTGCTTCAGAGTGTAGGCTCTCCCATTAAGCAGGACTTCCCTGGGCTCAGTTTCCTGTATCCTTTCTCGTTTCTTTTTGCTCCCTGGTTTGTCCACGAAGACTTGTGAGAAAGGCAGATTCCATAACGCTGTTCACGGTCACCCTCGCAATGCTTTGACGTAAAAGCATGCAGAGATTGGGCAAGTTTTTACACTCAAACTGCAAAGCTTATGATTTTTATGTATTTTCCCAAGGCTACTTTAAACACCTGAAGTTTGGCACAGGCGTGTGTGATGAGGAAAGTCCGGGAGGGCAGAACTGTTAGCGCACCGTGATCACCATGTTCAACATAATCGCTATGGGGAAGGCTGAAGCTGTCCCAGTGGTAGGGACAGCGGCTCCAGTGACGGAATCCAGGCCAATGTTCTAAAGGTCTACATTTCATTGAAGAACAAAAATATAATGATAGGAAGCAAAGATAGAAAATATTTTAAGGAGTTGGTAGGATGGCCTGCACCTAAAGTGCTCTCTGTACAAGCCCGAGGAACTGAATTTGATCCCACATAAAAAGCCAGGTGTAGTAATCGAAACTCTGGAATGAAACTGACACTATCAGTTTTATTTAATTCTCTTAAAATCATTTAAAAATTGTGTGCGCATACACGTTCACACATAAGGGTGCGTCTATGCACGTCTCTGCGTAGAGGTGCTCTTCTCTGTTGTCCCGCCCACCCCCACAGTTTGAGAAAGGGCGTCTCCTTGAATCTGAACTTCACCAATTTGGCTAGTCGGGCTGGCCAGTGAACTCCTGGATGCTTCTGTCTCTGGCCTCACAGAGTTGGGGTTACCGAAGGACAACCCTGCACCTGGCTTTTTATGTGGGTCAGATTCAAGTTCCCATGATTGCATAGCAAGTTTGTTATTCATCAAGGTATCTCTTCAGCTCCTATCAAATCTTATTTTTTTCTTTTTTCTGATACCTTGCTGGACACGGGATGATATTCAAAACTATGAACAAGTTGTGTGACAAAACCAGGGGTCAATCTGAAGAGACATCAGTGCTGCAGTTTTGGGAGTCTCCTGCTGTGCCTGGTGCTGTCACATTTGTAGCAACAGTGTTAGGGGGAGCAGAAGGGACAGGAAAACATCCAGGGTGATTAGGCAGCAAGGGGGCATTGTGAGAGTTCCAAGCACCAACTGTTTTACCCATCCTTTTCATACCAATTTATCTGCTGAATATTAGCTCTAGCCTATGGAAATAGCATGCTCATCGTTGGCCTCAGCCACTCTGAAGAGATCCCTCAGCACTGTAGAACTGCACAGAGGCTAGGCTAGCCTGTCCCCTTCGCCTAGGTAGGTCTCACTTTGCTAGCCACACATCATTTCTTCAGCGCAGGCTCCCTATGAATCTGTACTGGTCGCACAGTCTACATCCTCCTGCCTCAGCCTCCCAAATGCTGGGATTACAGGTGTGTGCTGCTACACCCCAGCTTGTTTGCTGGTTTCTGGGTGTCAGGTTCCCTCTAGGGGCCTCCCTCCTTCAGAGTTGATATTAAACTGTTCGTTTAAAGTATGGAACGTTCTACATTTATGTCGTTCCAACTTTGCCACAGTCAGGTAGACTCCTTGTGTTATGTGGAGAATTGAAAATCAATCAAATCTGAAATGTTTTGAGATCTTCACACTTTTTTTTTGGAAACCAAATGGGGGGGGGAGGCAGTTTTCAAATTCAGATCTGTTTATCAGAGTCTAGCTCTCTGCAGAACGGCCTGTATGAGGAGCCGAGGGAGTGCTAACTGCCAACATGTGTTTTTGCTGAAATGTATTTGCTAATGTAAACAACTTATGCCTGCCTGTGACACCCAAGGCTATCACGAGGAGCGTGCATGATCCTTGGAGAACGCTTCTTCCACTAAGATTAATATATGAAAATCTGCAACTCATATTTCTGTGCTCACACGTGTCTCAGGCAATTAAAGAGAAAGGGACTCATTTACATCAGGCTTAGCACCATGTGATCAATAAACATGGAAGGAAGAAAACTCAATGCAAATTGAGGGAGGGTAACAAGAAAAAAAATGGCTCCCGCTCCCTTTTGTGATACTGCAGATAGGACCTAGAGCCCGTGCACACTGGGAGAGCTCTCTGCCACTAAACTACCTCCCAGGCCTTTCTCCCACACCTCTGGATTTGTTTATTGAGATTCTCATTTTTCTCAGTGTAAAGTTCGTCTCTCTTTTTCTAATGTTAGAGAATAAGATGGCCCAGGAATGTCTTAGATAGCCCACAGCTCTTTGACTCCTTAAATATTGTAAAGATGTGTTTCCCAACACAGAAGTTAAAATACATCATTTAAAGTTCTAGCTCCCTGGGTAGAACTCTGAGACTGCATTTCTCTCTCTCTCTCTCTCTCTCTCTCTCTCTCTCTCTCTCTCTCTCTCTCTCTTGGCTTTTCGAGACAGGGTTTCTCTGTGTAGCCCTGGCGGTCCTGGAACTCACTCTGTAGACCAGGCTGGCCTCGAACTCAGAAATCCACCTGCCTCTGCCTCCCAAGTGCTGGGATTAAAGGCATGCACCACTACTGCCCGGCCTGAGATCACAAGTCCCCAGAGCATGCCCTGAGTCTGACTGCCTCTTCCTGAGCCCTGACGCACAGCAGAACACCTGGAGAGACTTTCCAGGTTTAGAGAGGTTCACTTCACTGTCTGTGATCGGTCCTAGGGAACTGGCCATGTTAAGGAAAGTCTTCTGGTGACTGTAAGTGGTGGGAAGTACAGTGTGGAGACTGATTGCTGATATAGGCTTTGTCATTGGCTTGTATCTGACTGAACAGGAAATGAAGTTGTATACAGGAATATTGTTGGCATTGGCACATAACCATATAAACTTTTAAAAAAAGTCAACTGTAGTTTGGTAGAAGCTAAATGTGTCTTTAAAATGAGTGTTGACTATATCATACGAGGCCTCCCAAATGTATAAAGCAGAATCAGACTATCCACTGCACAGAATTTTCCATCATGAAGGTTTTAAAATGTGAATTATTTTACATCCACAAAACAACACTAGCAAGTAAATCAGCGTAGGAATCTTTCCCTCTCCTCTCGCTGTAAGAGGGTGGACTTATCACATTTTTAAAAATCAGTTGTACCAAATTTGTAATCACAAGGTATATATAATTTGAAATGTTCTTTTCAGTATTTATTTACATTTTTCTTACTATAATATAGGAAAAGTTTTTGTATATACTCATGTTGTTGGCTTGGCATACTATGTAGGGAAAATGTTTAAAAATGTGTAACTTTCACACACACACAGAGATAGAGAGAGAGAGAGAGAGAGAGAGAGAGAGAGAGAGAGAGAAAGAGAGAGAGAGATGTTAACATTCTAATTCAACAACTCAAGCCATTTAAAACTGTGGTGAACTCAACTTCCCAGTCTCTCATGCGGTGAGAGGAGTGAGCAGATTCTGGTATTATTCTCTGCCACTCCTTTACCTCCAGTCCAGTCTCTGTGTTCAAAGGTCAGTTGGCTGACTGCGGGTGCTGTCCTTCAGATAATAGGTGACTGCTGTGAAGGATGGCCACAAAAGGGTTGAGGGCACCCCCTGGAGGTGGAGACACTTTCCAGAGCACTGACCTGGGCGTCAGTTTACAATTTGGATCCTTGCACCTTTCTCAGCTTCTGTGTTGGGAAAAATCGCAAAACCCAGCTAAACTTCATTTTTTTCTTCTCATTCCTTTTTACAAAAGGAATCACAACTACCTCCTGTGAGTCTATTTCGAGGATTAAACCACAGAGCACAGATGGGACTTTGATGGCGTGGTCCTTACTAATGCCAGAGTGCCTGGGACAGTGCCAGCTTGTAGAAGGCACTAAGATGAAATTGGCTAAATTAAAACAAGCTCTGTCAACTCTTAGAGTAGCAAGCGAAGGGAGTGGCCCTGAGCAAACAAGCTCGTTCCCTGCCTTCCGTGCCCTTTTCTGGGCACAGTTCCGATGATGAGAGCAAAAACTGATAGGATTTCATTCTCTGGTGGAACAAACACCTGATAATCCTAGCTCATTTCTAGAATATTCTTCAAATCAAAAAAATGCAGAAGAACCTTTTCATGGTGACAGTATTTTCATGGGTTCTTTCTCAGAACTGCAGAGGTCATTATGTTAGTCGAGAAAGAAGTGCTAGCTTGTTAGGAATTGAAGTCTTGGGTTCTATTTATTCCTGACAGGACTGTGGCACCTCATACTTTATAAATAACCTTTATTGACTTAACTTTGGACGTGCCCCGTGTTACTGATTATAATTATGCCAAATACTATCTTGTTCCTTGTAATACATTTTCCCTTTTTGTTTTAAACACACACACACACACACACACACACACACACACACACACACACACACACACATTTATACATATGGAACAGTTGAATTGGTTGAACCGGATGAATTAGAATGAGGTAGCAATGTTTCATGTGTCAAGTTTGAAGATGGTGAACATGGACACAAGCCAGGTCCATTAGCCTTCACATGCCTGGCAAAGGATCTTCACGGAATATTTTGGTAGAAGCAGATTTACCCCAGCACACTAAGTTTCTTGGTTAACGAATGCTTGTTCAGTGTTGGCAGAGCCAAGGGAACGGACATGGGCATGTGTGTGAAATATGGGTAGAGCTTCTTTTTAATCTTTATATGAGCTTGATGGGTGATCGCTCTGTGCTGGTGTCATTGTGCCATGCCGGCTTCTCGATCTAACCTTTGTTTTGCTAAATAGTCAAGATCAAGTGACAAATAATTACATCATCATGCCTTAAGATTTTCACAGAGAATTTACTTTTGAATGGGTAAGGCATTTCTATATAATACATATTGCTATCACATGGTGTTTTGAAATAAACTAAGACCTCCAAGAGCATACTTTGAAGGGAAAGGTAATTAAAGGATTAGAAAGTTTTGACTCTCCCAAAGTAGGAAATACACAAATAAATAAATAAATACATAAATAACTAACTAAATAAATAAAAATAGAAATAAAAAAATAAAAGGCTGTTTTCTCCCTCCCTCCCCAGGCCACTGGTCTGGATTCCCAGGCAACAAGCAACCCTTCCTGCAGTTGTAAAGCTGATCTTCAAATATAAACTAAAGTCCTGGGCTCCATTACTGTTGCTGGCCAGAAAACTAGAGTCAGTGTTATCTCTAAGTTTGTGAAATTCAGAAAGAGCAGCTCTGTGGTGGCAGGGCTGGAATTTTATAGCCTGGGTAAGGAATGCCATTGAAGTTGTCAGACTCATAAACTTCTACTGTTTAGATCTTTGGGAGCGAGGAGCACAGACTGATGGTGCTGGTGCAGAGCTCGAGTCCTTAGGATGCTGCCTCTGTCCTCTCACGCCCACAAGTCTCTACATCTGCAGATCAGGGTCTTCTGGTCCAGGAACTCGGTCTACAGGGCACAATAATCATGGAACTAACATCATCTTTGTTTACAGTCTCAGATGAAGACCTACTTTCTCCTGGGAAATTTCCATGAAACATCCAATTTTTTTGTTCTTTTTGTGTGATTTGGTTTGGTTCTTATTTTTTTTTAAAGAACTCACCTTCTTTCACCAACTTCCCTACTTCCACCTCTTGCCTGAAATTCAGTGCTCACTTACCATCACTTTTAGAATTTATTCTCTTGCTGGTTGCCTCTCTTTCCATTTCTCCTAGACTATATATTCTCTATCCAACTGCACGACATTGCAGTGAGCTGCACGGCTTAGCCTTGTATCTAGGGCTAGGTCCTCAGTACAAGCTCCATGAAACGAATGGAGGGATAGATACTGTCCGTGGTGTTGGAGAAGTTTACAGGTGTAATTGTTGCATGGCTATTATTAATTTTGCATGTATATGCATGTGTGGTGAGTGATGCAGTCTTATTATCATGACCCCCCCTCCAAAAATAAGGGAGAAGGTCATGGTGGTGAATGATTCTTTAACAGCCAAAATGATTCGTGGAGGTATGCATGCTTGGAAAACATCCACTGCTGGTGTGACAGGCAGGCCACAGCTGTCCTAGGATCTATTAGACTGCCTGTATCCACAAAGAGGGAGGCTCTTCTCTATTCTACATTCATATAAGACACATCATATGGTATGATGTGCCAGGAAATCCAGATGACTTCAAACCACCATGGCTAACCACTCATTCATTATATTAACATTTATTATGGTCTCACTGGATCTAGCCATCTTTCTAATCATGTACATAGTTAACTTAATTGGTACTTAGAGTAGAGATAGCCAGGAAACTCATTTTAAGGATTTTTTTTTTAAGGCACAAGGAAACATGATGAATTGCCTATGTTGACACAGTCTAAAAATGGAAGAGGCAAATTTTGAGTCCTAGTGGTTAGAGTCTTCTTGCAATATGGATCCATACGTGATGTGCCTTTGAGAACCAGGGCTGCCTGTCTTCTCAGAGAGGCAGCTAGGAAAACCAGTTGTCAGCTCAACCACTCAACCAGCAACCCATCAACATTTTGAGCTATGGCTTTGTGCTGTTGGATCATCAAAATAGTAGATGTCAAGGCTGTGCTCTGTGAACCTGTCAGTTATGCAAGATTGTAGAAAACACCTGGAGACAGACTTCGTGGATTTGTCTGCTTAGCATGGGAGTATCATCTCTGCACAGATATGGAGCCTCAGTCCTGCCCTTCTGGTGGTTAACTTTGAGGAAAAGATGCTTGTTGGCTGTTGCCTGTCTCAGCTGAAATGATACTAGTTGCCAACCAGCTCAGTCACCTCTGCTACTCCTTTTAGGACAAAGTGTTCAAGGAGAGACCAGCTTGATTGCTTCTGAGGCAGAACGGAGAGTTTTGTGTGACCAAGAAAAGGATCAAAATGGTAACAGTGACTTCTACATAATAACCACAATAAAAGTTAATGCTTGTTGAATGCTTATAGACCACCGTGGAAAACACACAACTCTTGAGCTCTGAGCATGTTTACCTATTCCTCAAACTAACAATACAAAATAGCTACTATTCTCTCTGTCTTCCTGTGTGTGTGTGCGTGTGTGTGCGTGTAGGCCAGAAGTCATCCTCTGGGTTTCTCATTTCTCCGGAGCCCATCAGTCAGTAGGCTCATCAGGGTAGGCTGTCTGGCCAGTGATCCCTAGGAAGCCTCCTGTCTCTGATTCTCCAGCTTTGGGGATTGTGAATGTATGCTACCCCTCCCAGAATTTTTACGTAGTCTCTAGTGGACCAAACCTGGGTCCTCATATTTGCAAAGCAAACACTTTACTGAGTGAGCTATCTACCCAGTCCTATTGTTAAAGAATATATTAAAACAGAGGCACAGAGAGTTAAAAATTAGCTTTGCTAACAAAAGGCCAACTCTGGGCTCCCACTTCCTCTGTCTTGACCACTATGTGGGTTTTACTCAGTGCTGGAAATAGCTCTATGTGGTTTTCATACATACACTAACAACAGTAAGTCTGCTGGCTTCACATACAGGACAACTGAGGCAAAGTTGGGTTGGGTGATTTGTCAAGAAAACACATGGGTATTTCTAAGAAGAAAACCATGTGGCATCTCACCCTCATCTTGTAAGGTTTGGCTCTAGAGAACCTCTGGATGACTTTCTCTTATGACTTAACCAAGACATCCAGGGTTTGGCATTCATCAGAAGAACGGTGGTAATCACAATAATACCTATCTTGGAGGATTGTCAGGATGGTTACAGGTGACAGTTGGATAGGAAGCATTTAGCACAGGACCCAGCATGTTGTAGAAGATTCAGTAAATGTTAACTTAGAATGCTACTGGCGTTTATCAGTTTTCATTTATCTTGGAATTAGAGCTACATGCTGATTATTTTTTTTTTAACTTGTGACTTGGGTGGTTTTTCTGTGCCTCAGTGTCCTTCCTGAGAAGGGAGGAGCTAAGTAGTATCGACCTCAGAGAACTGCTGTGAAGGCTAAGGGAGCGATCTATTTAAAGAGCTGAGAAGTGTGGCAAATGCTCAATTAATGTTTGCATCTATTATTAGGAGAAGAAGTAAAGGAATGGAGTTGGGAGGGACACAAAGAATGTTTACTATGGAGACTTCATGGTGTAATTAAATATGGGTGACTCAGAGGGCATGGCCAAGAGTGGGGCAAGGGAGCTGGCTAGGACGAACTGACCTCCGGCAGGCATCTAGCCCAGGGCTGCAGAGCTGCACTTGGAGCTGGGCAGTCATGGGTTCTCCTTGATACTCTGCATGGCACAGGCAAATTATTTAATCACGCCAAGTCTCTGATTTCTCATCTGTGCAATGGGGATACTATCGACGCCTTCATGGAGCTGTCAAGAGGATTAACCGAGATATTGTGTGTAATTCGCTTGGCACCGTGCCTGGCAAATAACCAACTCCCAGTAAGAAGGTAACTAGCAGTTTCTAAAAGTTGTCATGGATGGCGCAAAATACAGCCCTGTGACTTAGGCAATCGTAGCCATTTCTGAGTAATTCAAAGGATATTCCCACACTCCTAAGCACTTTTACTATAAGGTAGGGCAGTTTGCCGGTCGGTGTTGCGAGCAGGGCCTCATGGTTACAGGACAGGGGGACTTTAGAACTAGAGAAATAATAGGCAGAGTTGAACAAGATTTTTGAGATTGTTCAAAGATTTCCTTTAATGAATGGCAAAATTAGGTTGAAGGGTTGGTGAAGATCAGGAGCCCAGATGTGGTAAGAAGCCCTGTATTCTTGTTCCCAAGCTTAGAACTCTCCATGAAGTCAAAGAGTCCATTTCTCTCATTAAATTGGACTTTTGCAACATGTGCTGTCACTGTTTGAAACTTACAGTAACATTCAATTTAGGCAGGTTTTGGTTATAAAATTGAATGATTGCCTCCTTCCTTGTGAAGTATAAATGTGTATGTGACCTCTTTAAAAAGATATGGTTTGATCAGGTGTAAATAGCTCACTGGAGATACATGGCAGATAGCAGAATTGTAGAAGCAAAACAAAATAAAGCAACCAACTGAACACAAGCTCAACACCACACAGCAAAACCAAAATGAAACTACCAAGCTACAGTGAAAATCCATCTTTACCGGTCTCAAGGAAGAGTTTTGTATTATCACATGACATAGTATATATTGCTTGAAGTCACTTAAACATGCTTCTCTACAAGAGACCTACATCTTGTTTTTTTAAATATATAATTCATAAAAATCTTACCACACAAATGATTCTTATTTCTAAAAATCTTCAAAAATGGAGACTTCACTAGATAGCTTACTAAACAATCTAGATTAAAAGAACTGTCATCTATTAGATAACTGCAAAGTCTAGAATTTATGTCACTCTATCAAGTGAATCTAAGATTTATATCAATGCTATTATATCTTGGCCTGAAAGAATCACATTGCATTGTACAATAGAAGAGTCAGAAGAGGGGAGAATAAGGAAAAGTTGAATTTTATTATACTTATTTATTGTGGGTGTGTGCCATGTATGTGTGTGCATGTGATCAGGTCAGAGGACCATCTACGGGAATCGATCGTTCTCTCTTTCCACTGTGTGAGTCCCAGGGATTGCACTCAGATAGGCTTGGTGGTAAGTACCTTTACCCACCATCAACCCTGTATTTTAAAAGTTAACTCAAAATTGCAACAGTGGCCTTCCATGACTTATTTAATCAAATTTTTTGTAACTTAAATAATATATTAAATAACCATATGTATTTTGAGTCCTCCATTTAAAGGTAAAACCAAATAGCGGGTACTGTTTCGAATTAGTTTCAAACTGCAAAGGGGGGGGCAACCCTTTAAAATAAAAATGATAACAATACAAAAATTATTCTTTGTCTCCAATAAAAGGAGTGTAGAAGTGGGAAGAGCAGAATGGTGTTCCAGAAGGTTCCTCCAGAGGTGCAAACTCCCAGCCCACTGCTTCTCCACCTGTCCTGAGACCGGACTGTGTCTGGGGCTGTCTGCTAAGGATGGAGTTTCTCACCAATGCCCTTGAAGATGAATGTAAAAGATTTCCCAGCAAAGGGGAACAGACATGTTGAGGCGGCCGTCCCTTGACAATCTCTGGACTCAGCTTCCTATAACTTCGCATTTTAGTTTTGGTTAGCTAGTGATTCCTTGAGTGGTTTGGAAAACCACAAACACAGACGACAGAATCCCAAGAGTTCTTGTAAGGACTGGAGCAAAACTAACCTATTACCTAGAACCCTTGCTTTACACAAGAGAGAAGCAAGGTTTTCCAGGTCACAAAGTCTAGGTTCTGTTTGTTGTAGCAACTTAGCTTGCTTTGATAAGGTATGACTTACATTCATAGTCACCTCAGGGTCCGAGCCAGCTGCTTGGGCCGTTGTGAGTCACAGCCCCAGTGACTGTGCTTTCCATCAGCAAGGAGAAAGGAGGTACCAGAACCCAGAAGGAGCTTGGAAGTCGCCCACCTAATCCCCCTTTGAGTGGATTTTATCCTGTGGCCGTACCTAGCTGAGGGGAGTCTGAGACATGCAATGCTTTATTCTGGGGAGTAATACACTCAGCACAAAAATTAAAATTCTGCTCCCCAAGAAGGATATTATTCAAGGTGAGCAGCACCCAGGTGCTGCTATCACAAATGGTCTTTTATTTTATTTTTTTCAATGAAAAGGCAAAAGGTAAATCACTTCCAGGGATAGCCTTAATCATTGGACCACAAAATGTATTGAGGAATACAACTATCTTTCTTATTACAAATTACATTCTACACCACCCCATCCCTGTGCTTAAATATGTGTGTGTGTGTGTGTGTGTGTGTGTGCGCGCGCGCATTGGTGAGGAGGTGACAGTAGGGACTGGCAGTTGTGATACAGCTGCTAAGGCCTGTGCTCTCGAATGCTGCTCATCCTAAGAGGAAATGTAGTTCTTCTAAGATTCGATGTCATCTTTTTCCCAGAGCTGGAGATGTTCCAGATGTTGCCTCTCCCCCTGGGGAGACAGCCTGCCAGGGGAATCTCACTCAGCTGATGAAATATGATTCCACATGGCTGCTTGTAGTGCTACACAGTGGAGTAATTTCTCCAGGAGACTCTCTCTCTTCTTTGGCGATTTATATTGTTAAACCTTCAAGTAAACTCAGCTTAGGGATTTTCTGACTGGCTTCCAGACCCATATTTAATGTTGCCTTATACAAGATGTTTGACAGCGCTTTCAGTGTAATATAACTACTGGATGGTATGTGTACATGCTCTGGACAGCAATGAGGACCTCAGATTTCTTGTGACATGGACTGTCTTTTGTGCTCGTTGATGACAGTGTTATTAATCCAAATGATTTTCATGCATACATTCAATGCCATTTTAATTGGAGCCAGGTACAATTCATTTTAACCCTGGATTTAATGTTCTTCGCTTTTATTAATGTAATGAGTGCTTAGAAATGGTACATGAGAGAAGACTCAAGAGTGGAGAAATGTGTTCAGAAAGATCACTTTCATTTTCTCATATCTCAAGTATTAAAGTGATATAATATTCTCGCCATATCAAAGGCTACACAAATTCCTAGAAGGAGACAGGGACCATTCATCTCTCATAGACTGACATCTTCTTGTAGAATAGGCAATGTTTCTTTTGCTCACAAATCAGTTCTCACTCTTGTATTAAGGTGAGAGCAAGTGTTTAAAAATACCAGTCGTATGCATGTTCATTTAGAGGCGGGGCACCTCACAGCGGACTCTGGGTTAGCCATTCCGAGTTTGATGCTCTTACTCTGTGAGGAATGACCAGTGATGGTGCCTCGAAGTGGGAGTATAGTTCAGGGTCAACAGGGGTTCCCTAATGACAGCAAGTTCTTGATTGAGTGGAAGGGTGAAGGGGAGTCCTGCCCCGCATGACTCTCTGGGTCTGTGGCGGCATCAGCTGGTTGCGCTCTGTCTCTGCTTCGGTGCTAGCAGAATTTTTAGCTGAACCAATTGTGCAATGTGGTATGCTTCTGGGAAAAGGGTCAGCCAATCAGAGATGAGATTTGCGTTCAAGAAGACCTTCTCTAGTGAGGTCTGAGAACTGTGCTAAGCTATGGGTAGAGAGATATAAATTTAGAGGACAGATTGTTACTCTGTCTGTTTAGGAAAGTAATAGTGATAGCTTCACTCACTTGGAGCCTGTAAGTTTGTGCCCTCAGACCCAGAGCCTTCTTCCTATTTTCTTCTTTCTGCTGGTTGGAATGCAAACAAGGGCTAGAGCCAGAGCGTATGCCATGGAGCCAACGCTGGAAGGATCCTGGCTCCTGGGTACCCCAGAACTCTCATGCTTGTGGGACTGATTAGACTAACACAAGAAAGAAGGAAAGGTTCATTTGTTCTTATTATTTGTAGTCTATCTGTTCCTACACAGAGGACTGGGAATGGGCATAGTCATCCTAAAGCTTTTGGTACAGTGCCCCTGGGATAGCTGAACTCATTTCGTCCCCACCATCACGTACTTCCAAATGAGGACTACTATCATTTTTCAATTTTATTTTTATTCTGCCTGAAACCTAACATAGGAAAAAAAACTCAGTCTAGACACTGAGTGGAGTGTGGGAGGCATTGAAAATCAGATTTACATTCATCATCTAGAGATGATGCAATGGAACGCATCTGAGCTCTCTAACCCGAAGGCTGTCTTGGTGTTTATGTTTGAATGCAGAGGTCATGTCTTGATGGAAGAGTAGTGGCTGGGAGTCTGGAGAACTAATAATCCAGGACATGTTATTTCTAATGTGGTTCAGTTCTCTAGTCAGATTGGGATTTGCATATCCCCTCCCCTGCTCCCGGCTCAGGGCCTCCAAATACAACAGCAACAACAACAACAACAACAAGCAAACAACCAAGCAAACCAGTAGTCTGTCCATCTATCCGTCTGTCTGTCCATCCCCTCCTCTCTCTCTCTCTCTCTCTCTCTCTCTCTCTTTCTCTCTCTCTCTCTCTCTCTCTCTCACACACACACACACACATACACACAAACACACACTCTCATGCATGTGTGCACATGGGTGTGTTTATATCGTTGTGTGTGGCTCCCTGTGTGTGTGTTTGTGTGTATGGTATACAAAGCTATGTACATATGTGGAGGCCAGAGATTGACATCATCTGTCTTCCTCTATCACTCTTCGCCTTATTTTTTTAAGCACAGGGTCTCTCACTGAATCTTGAGCTCATGGATTGGCTAGACTGGCTGATCACCAAGTTCCCAGGATCTTCTTGTCTCTACATGCTGTACTATCTGGCTTCAAAAATATATGGACTGCTTAATTCAATTTTTTGAGAATTTCATACATGTATTCAATGTACATTGATCACACTCATCCCTACCCTGCTCTTTAACTCCTCCAAGATCCACCCTCCATCCCCTCCTAATTTCATGTCTTCTTTTATTAATAATCTGTTTGTAGAAAGAATCTCTCATAAACATCACCTGTCAATAAAAAATAGCTGATGGTCAATGAACTGAGTCAGGGAATAGAAGGTGGGACCCTGGCAGGAAGAGAGAGGATTCTGGGAGACAGTAAGAGATAAAGGAGAGACACGGGTGGGGGGGGGCTAGAGAGACAAAATGGGACTGCGAAGATGGATGTAAAACCGTAAGGGAGATGCTGAGATGCTAAGAGGGAAATGGGCCGGGACTGAAGGAGAGGAAATCAGCTACACGGTGGACATAGAATAGCTTAAATGGGTTAAATAAGTTATGAGCTAGACAGGGAATGAGCCAAAGCTTCTGGTCTAGGCATTTAACAATAACTCATTAGTTTCAGAGCGGTTATGGCTGGGAACAAAAGCACCATAAGGAAAACAGATTGTAAAATTATTTTCACACTCATTGATTCCAGTTTGTGCTGCCATTGTACATTGAGCATAAGGACATCTTTTGGAATGTGGTTGACTACCAGAGGCCGTACCTCTAAGGAAAACCGACTCTCCTCCTCTCTTATCAACGCCAATAGCTCCCCAGCTAGTGGTGGGAGCTCACCACCTCTCCCCCAGATCCACACCACAAATGTTGACTGGTAACCACAGCTGCTTGGAGTCCATGAGGGCAGAATGCCTGTTGTGTCCAGAAGACACTGCTTCAATCCAGGCCTTCCCAACCGCTGGCTCTTACTGTCTTTCTGCCCTTGCTTTCCATGTTAGTTCTCACGCTTTGTGGGTGTGAAGATGAGACCTCATCAATGGATGAGCTCTCTGCAGCCACTGACTCTGCACTTTGACCAGTTGTGAGTCTCTGTGTTAACTACTATCCATTATGCAAAGAAACTTCTCTGATGAGGTCTGGGAACTGTCTTAATCTACAGGCAGAGAGCTATGACTTTAAAAGGCATCTTGATACGATGTCCATTTAACAAATTAATGGAAATAGGTTCGCTCACCTGGAACCTATAAACTCCCCATCCATGGGTTCTTGGCTAGGTCTACAGTACCAGCCATGTTTTTCCTTCTATGGAATGGACCTTAAATCCAACCAGACAGTGGTCAGTTACCCTCATAACATTGGAGTCAGTATCACACCATAGGCACATTTTGCCATGCCACACTCAGTATTTGAGGTGGGTGCTTGGGATTTGAACTCAGGTTTACCTCATGATTTACCTGCTGAGCCATCTCTTGGGACCCTTTAGTTGCCTTCTTCAAGTGAGGAGAGAAGCCCTTGAAAATTATTGAGACGGGCAACCATTGAGGCCAGCGTCGAATTGAGTTAGGAATTGTCTGCATGGGTGTGTTCCAGCTGTCCTCTGGTGAAAATGGGCTGTTAATTCCCAGCCTCACATATGGGCTTGGATCCCATGTCTGCTAAGCAAGAAGCTCAATAATTTACATAAGTTTATAATCTTCCCTAGGTTCCCACTTCTGTCTTCCCCTTTTGCAACCTATTCATCGTTATAATTTCAAGTTTTTTTTTTCTACAAAAGATGATGTTACAGACATTAAGAAGCAGCACAAATGCTTATCCAATACTATGTAAGAATATTTCATAAATTCTGGATGCAAGTATATTTACCTTTCTTTAAAGAGAAGCTTAAACTGGCTTTGGGAGAAAGGAGTTAGCTGATCTTTCATTTCCTCTTCTCTAGGCTCACACCTGGCATTGGCATCTTGATTTTACACTGAAGAGGAAAGGAGACAGGTGTCTTGGTGACCTTTAAACCGTGATGAAGGTCTGAGGGAATGAATGAATGATGGTGAATTGCTTCTCTGGGACAGTCAGCATGTCAGTGATAAAATTCAGATTAGTGTTTTCACTGACTGGCAACTGAATGGCCTTTTGTCAGTTTCTACCAGAACATTAAAACTGTAGAATAGATGTAAGGGGGTTGAGGAAAAAGCCAAGCACAGAAGGAACTACCGCTCGCCTGGAGATGCAGCCTGGAAACCGGAAGTGAAGGAAGAGCAGTGCGAGGGCGGGAGGCAAGGCTGGTTCTGTGTCACACCAGCTCTCGAGGCTCTGGAAAATATCTTGTTCAGTACTGTACACTTCAGGCTCCCTAAATAAATCACTGAGAATTATTTATTCCTGCTGTGTTCTCTAGGCTACTTCCGCCCCACCCCCCAATCCCATCTTATAAGAAGAGTGTGTTCCTTAGAGCTGGGCGTCTGTAACTGTTCTCACTTTCCAAATGCTTTAATAAGTCGTATCTGAGTCGCGTCGCTGGTTTTTCTTTTCTCAAGCTGGACAAACCCGAGCGTGTCTCATCTATGACCCATTGCTTTTTGATAGATATGGGATAACATCCTTTTTCAGAAGCCATCGTTATTCGATGTTTCTTAGCTAGGAGTAGATGTTTAGATGCCAAGACCTCAAATAAAAAATGCTTCCAAATTAGGGATCTTGTCAGGTACCACAAAGTAAAGAGTCAGAGGAAGCTCTATGGTGTGCTGGGCTGAAGGGAAAGCCCAGTTTTGCTGCCTTCATTCTGAGCTTCCCTCCCCCCACTCCAATGTTGCCAGATTGTGAAATACAGGAGAAAGATTCATCATTAGTGAAAACCCACTTTCTGCCTATACCCCTGGCCCCAGAAATTTGAGTGAATCAAAATGTATATACCATTCATCTAATTGCAGGCTCAATTTTCCCTTTCATTAAGGTATCACTCCCTCCTTTTACCCCGGTGTCCTCTGAAGGAGAGAGAGCTGATATGCTCCAATCATATCTAGTCAACCTTGCTCCTCTTCCTGTCCACTTTCAGTATCTAGGGCTCATTTTTCAGAATTAAGCATCCTCATCCCGTTTGCCATTTATTTTCTTTATACAGTATTGGTTGAGAGGCAGGCGGAGCCTCCCAGCCCAGGCAGTTTTCTCCTGTGTGATAGGATGCTCTCCATTCAGACAGGTAGCAGTGGAAATAGAGGTTTCATGGAGGGAAGATGGTGACTTCTTGGAATTAATGTAGTCAGACTGTATCATTGCAGTCACCACCCATCTTGCCCAGGGAAGTTGTTTTCCAAGATAATCAAGGAAAGAAGTTAATTAACATAACTATTCTGATATAAGGGAGAAGTTTTAAAACTCCTGTGGAAAAGAAACTGATCAGAGATCAAAAAGAACCAACCAACCAACTAACCAACCAACCAACCAAGCAAACAAAAAACCAAAAACCAAAACAAAACAAAACCCAAAAACCCCAACAAAAACAACAACAACAACAACAACAACAACAACAACAACAACAAACAACCAAGGAAACCAAACAATGCCAAAAAACCAAACTGATTCATTAAAAAAAAAAACAAAACAAAAACCACACACACATACACGCATCACTAGTGTTTTGTAACACTGATTGGCTGAGTTAAAACAACACAACTTATGAATTTTTATGAGTAGTGTTCTAAGTTTTGGGAACCTAGGGAAATTCACACCTTCCACCTCTGAAGTTAACTGTTTTCTTGTTTTCCTCATGAAGCTTCAATGGCCAGCAAACAGCTCCATCATATTACTCTTAAGCTTCAGTTCTGTGGTCTAGAGAAGTCCTTTTCTTCTTCTTCTTCTTCTTCCCCTCCTCCTCCTCCTCCTCCTCCTCCTCCTCCTCCTCCTCCTCCTCCT
>CM052704.1:99760812-99785798 GCA_028551405.1 Uromys caudimaculatus | reverse complement strand
GGCCATCAGGGAGAGGAGAGGCCCTTGGGCCTGAGGGTGTTAGAGGCCCCAGTAAAGGGGAATGTCAAGGTGGGAATATGGGAGTGGGTGGGTGGGTGGGTAGGTGGGTGGGGGAATACCCTCATAGAGGTGGGGGGGAGGGAGGAGAGGATAGGGGGTTTCCAAAGTGGAGACCTGGAAAGGTGGAAACATAGAAAATGTAAATAATGTATCAAAAAAATTAAAATAAAAAAATTTAAAAAAGAATAAAGGAAAAGAATTATTGACCATTTTAATTAATCCACAAGTATAAGAATTAAGTAAAAGTTCACTTACACATCCAAGGAAAGCATATCTTTTTGAGCTGTGATTCGAATATCATGAAATGGTCTAATCTCCACAATTTATGCTCATGGAATTTTTGCATGGCTGAGGAGCTCCTCTTTACATTGACCATTAATATGAATTAAATGTTACTTCATCATGAAAACACTAATGATATTTTTTTGGCAAACAGATGCAGGTTTATTTCTTAGGCTGTGCTATTAATTTTGTGCCACCACAGAAGGTAGCCTAGTTTTATTTTGAGATTGTTTTATTTTCCCTGGACATTTGGGATGGATTGCTCAGCATAACAAATTATTCTATATGCTCTAGTTTCAAGCGCTTAAAGTGGAATCCAAGTTTTAGCATCAGGAACCAATTAAACGATAGTTAGATCTGACTGAAAAATTAATGGCTCAGAACAGAAACTGTGTAGCATTTTTTTTTCAGTGTTTTTCCCCCCTTTGAGTTTCTGTTTTAAATAAAAATCTGGATAGTTACCAGTAAAATACAAAGCATCATTTTTTTTTTTAATAATAATAAAAAAAAAGACTCTTTGAGTTCAAATGGAGTCCCGCCCTGACTTGAAAGTCTCTTAATGGTGGCTGCACCCATAGACTGCTGTTAAGCACTGGGTGTTTATCAGCTTTCACCAAGATGTTAAGACTTTGGCTACAGAAACACAACACTAGGGCAATGAAATGCTACTGTCCCTCTTCCTGCTGAGTGTGATTTGTGTTTAAATAAACCCTAAAATGAGGGTCCGTTTACAGTTTCAACATAGATTAGTGGCAAGAAGGTTTGATTTTTCTTTAGAAATCAATCAGATTCACTGACATTTTGTACTAAGGATATGCAAATTTGCAGAAAAAAAAATTGTTGATGGTCAGCTCACTGACTTGAACCTTGTTAGTGTGCATTTGACAGAGCCTGGCAGCCTTAGGTGGTACCCAAGTACCTAAGGTTCTAGTGCTGGGACACTAGGGTTCAGACTTGAACATCTGGCTGCTGTTTCAAGCACTCTACACAGCAAGCTAACATAGTACCTTTAATCTGGCTCTAATCCAGACCTATCAGTAATCACTTAGCTTGCTGTACATCTTCTGTCTGTCGCTTTGCCAAAAAAGATTTCATGGGTAGCAATATCAGAAGCATTTTTTGTAATTAGATTATTGTCGCTTTCCTGGAAAAAATCCCCTTACAGTTGCAAAGACTGAGTGTGTGCTCATTTCCTCACACCCTGCTTGACTCGCGCTCTGTGAAGGCCCTTTTGGCTGAGAGTCTTTTTCCTCTAATGGCCTCCACACCGCAGTTCATTTTGGTTGGGTTTCTCCTGCCATCATTTTCCAGAGACAGTCAAAATCCCTAAATGACGACAGAAGCCATTTGATCTTGAGGGGGCAAGAAATAAAAAGAGAAACAGGAATTTCTCTTGGACCCTTCTTATGAATTTCTAAGAGAAGCCATGAGATAAGAATAAGGTCTGTGTTTCCATGCTGGAACTTACCTCCCTAACCTTTTCTCTGAGGGGCTAAGGGAGTGCATTTGTGGTCCGGAAAGGGCTTGCTCCCTCCTCCTCAGTCACACACGTTTTCCCTTCTTTTGCACAGGCTTGTGACTTGTGCTGACATGTCTGTCTATGTCTTCTTCATTTGTGTAGGGCCTGTGGCACTGGTTCTTTGTGGCCCGGTGACTACTACCCCCAGTACGTGCTCACTGTGTGCTTGCTCTTGAATGGATGAACATGTGTTATCATGGCCCCTGACTCTTGTGGTGTGAGAGCCACTCCCCCCTCTTCCTCAGCTCTGCTCAGGCCTTGGGAAAGCTGACTGCAGTTGGCTGAGTTTCTCAGGCTCCCATGTCACAATATCTCTTCTGGTTTGGGCAGCAAAAGGCAGTGGTGGGAGACTGTAGGGTAGCAGAAAGGAAAAAAAGCCCTAGCAATTGTCCCACCTATATAAAGTCTTTGTCAATTTTGTTTTAATTACACACAGTGCTCAGAAGGGTATTATGATACAAAGTTGGAATTATATCTCTTAACCCCTAAAGGTGCTTAACGAAGAAGGGATTGCAACAGGGCCTGATTGGGCATGGCTGTAATCCCAGCACATGAGAGGCTGAGGCAGGGCAGAACGATTGTGAGCTTAAGCTCAGTCTGAGCTATGTAGTAACTCCCTGTCTCAGAAAGAAAAAGAATGGAATAAAAAAGAGAAAGAAAGAAAGAAAAAAATGAAGAATTACATTATCCTTCAGAAGCATATATAACGGGCAAAGATCTTTGCTCATATTGTACAATCTCCAAAGGGCAGAGTTATAGATTGTCTGTCTGTCTCTCTGCCTGTGTTTGTGCTGTCTGTTTCTGTCTGTCTCTGTCTGTCTCTGTCTCTGTCTGTCTCTCACTCTCTGTCTTTTGTTTCTACTTTTTAGGAATACCTGACCCATGTATGTTACCATGGTTTTCTAACTGTCGTCCTAATTAGAATTATGGCAGCATACAGCAGTCCTGTTCTTCTACCATGAAGTTATTGGCAGAGTGGGGGCTGTCCATGGGTTCCCACCATGGTTAAGAACAACTCACACTGATCTAGAAAAGATAGGCGATTCTGACAAAGAGTGTGTGACCACTTTCTGAAGATAGGAAAACAATGATTTGTGGGTTTGATATCTATCAGACAATACTTGGATAGCTACTGGGGTCAGCAAATTAAGTGGGCAAATACTGTTAGACAGCACCCCAAATTCTATTACTTTAAAATTATTTTATAAGGACTTGAGATTAATTAAAATTTACATGGATCTATTTTTCTTCTGTCTCAGCTTTGTGGCCCATCCGTGTATTTTGCTGAGAGATGAGAAGGATATGAAGCACGGCTTGCATCAATTATGAGTAGTGGGTTCTCTTCTAAATAAGCGTGAGGTTCACATGCACAGCTAACCAACGAAGAACTTTAGATTTTCCAACAGGCTAACTTCAAATTTAAAAGTGAATTTGAGTCAGCAGGGCCTTCTGTCCTTATTTTCCCCTGTGCATTTGACTCTGTAGCCCTGAAACACTCAGACACCTCTGGCCACCAGGGGACTGTTCTAATGGGTTGGCATGCGCAATTAATAAAACAAGATATTTCCTAGCTAGTGTGATCTTGAGCATGGCAGGTCTGTGTTTAGTCAGGATAGTCAAAGAAAACTTCTTTTGGGGAAGGACACGCATCTCTGCAATTTACGCTGCTGTATTATTTCACAATAAATAGTTGGGCTTCTTGTTAAAGTTTTACATCTAGAAAATCATCTCAGTGTGCAGTGAACACTTAGGGTTAAAGTTTCCCATGACTTTCTATGCTATAGGCTTCCATTAGGTATTCTGTTCTCATTTGATAAAAGCTCTTGGCTCAAAACATATGCCATTCTGTCGTAAGAAGCTTCAGTATCCACTGTACTTTGCCTGGATTTTGGAGAGTGGGTTGGCTGGGAGCTGTTCAGCACCTCCTTAGCTTGCTCTTGAGACTCCAAGCACTCATCTGTTAATCACGTATCGCATGTCCATTTCATCCCTTTTCTTAGATTCCACAAAAAAAAAAAAAAAAAAAAAATGCCAAAGGTAAAGGTTTTTTGAAAAAATGAAGAAACATCTGAAAGTATTCTGTTTTTAAACTCAAAGATCCAAAGAGAAAGAGATAATTCAAACTTTTGTCTTTCCTTCACCTGGTAATAACCAGATCAGCTGAAATCGGGTATTCCAAGCTTCAGCCGGAAGCAAATTTCTATAGTTGAGTCATAAGCCCCTGAAAAATGGGGTTTATAAGGAAAATGTAGAAAGACCCTCAAATTTAGGACAAGGCACAACCATAATTTTACAGGCATTAGACTCCTGAAATAACTTTGTATGAAGATTACACTGGGATTTGTCCCCCATTTTGTAGAAAATGTTTAATGGTGAACTATATTTTATGCACACAAAAAGACTTATTTCATAAGACAAGGGGCTCAAGGACTTTCATTCCAATATTCAACAATACTATTACTAAAGGGCTCTTTCCTTCTACTCTAATAATTGAGTGATCTTAAGTGATATTTAAAAGAAAATACCACTCCACTGAACTTCCGTGTACAGACGGTATGTGACAGAACAGTTGAGAATTTTAAGTGCAATGTATTCCATCCTTGTTTTGGTATGCTGTGAAACAGAATTGATGGATTGTGGTAACGTCTTAAATATTCTGCTCTGTACCAACCAGGGAAATGAGTTTTTATTTTTGTTTGTGTCACGCAATAGCTGAAGTGCTAACATTTGAGTGTGCAGTAGAATATTGTGTCTAAAGTAAAATCTCTAATTCTGGGCAATTCTTGTCTGTTTCCTTTCCTATTTCTTTTAGACTAAAAAAAGGAAGCACATTGCTCAAAATTTAGCATATAAGAATGCTCAGATTCATATAGTACATTTTGGTGATTTTGGCTTTTTCTTTTGTTAGAAAGGGAAGCACTAAGTCCCAACTTCACTTTAAAAATTAATTCTTCACATATCAGATATATGGTTCAAGTGTAGTTTCTATAAAAATAGAAAGGCATATATTCTTTTAAAATACTTGAATTGTTTTTAACTGACAAAATGCATTAATTGTGCATAAATACTATATTTCTAGTACTTTTAATTGACAAAGTGCATATATTTATTCTGAATAAATGGCTTTGGTGTTTTCAAATATATATGCATTGTTGAATGGGGATCAAAGACAGAAGCCGTGGTAGCGTTATGATTGGCATCCAAAGGGAGGGACCATCTTATGGTCTGCATCCTTCACCACAGGTCCTGAATGAGTCCAGTTACTGTCAGAATTGAATAGAACTGTCAGGCACCCACTTGTCTGCAAAGATGGCAGGATAGTTTTGTGTGGTTGAAAACTGCATACATTTTCAAGGTCAGAAATGCTAAGAGAACATAGAAGAACAGGTAAATACCATTGACCAGCTCTTTATACAAATTGCTAAACTTTTTGGAAATTTACATGAATGTTAATGAAGTTTATGATTCTAAAATGTTGTACATTTTAAAAATAAATCCCTTAAGTGGTTTTCGTTATTATTCTGTTGTTTAATCTCTTGGCAACAGTGATTTGTTTTGTTTTTGTTTTTTAAGTAGGATTTGAGGCAAGGTCACGGTTTCTAGTCTATGTTAGTGCCAACTCCGTAAGCATTATTTATTAGATGTATTCATTTAATTTTATGTGAGTGTTTTGCTTGTGTGTATATATGTGTATCACGTACCTGCATGGTGTCTGCAGAGGCCAGAAGAGGGAACAGATCTCTTGGAACTGGAGTGAGGGACGATTGGAAACCATCATGTGATCGCTGGGAATGGAATCTGGTTCTCTGCAAGAGCATCAAGTGTTCTTACCCACGGAGCCATCTCTCTAGCCTCTAGTCTCCAACTTTTGATCCTCCTGCCTCAGCCTCTTGAGTGCTGGCATCACTTGTGTGGGTCCTCATGCCTGGCTCTTAGTGCTGTTGTAGTAGTAATTTTCTTTTCACTTTAAGACATGGCTAGTTTAAGACACATTGCCTTTATTGGAGTCATGGGTTTGAAGTTCTGTCTCAGCCTCCAGAATTCTGAGATTGTAGGTATGAACCATCATGAGTGGCTTTATTGGTATTAATTATTATTTTAAAAACTGAAACAGTAGTAGAGATAGGAGTAAACAGAATTTACTACTGGAAGCATCTCTCCTATCTGGCCAGGTTGTTGGAATGGGTCCAGTCAGGAGTCCCCATTTCTCTGGTCACCATGGGAGTGTGAACAATGGTCCCTTGAGACATTTTTGTCCTTGTCTCTGGAACCTGTAAGTATTAAATTTTTGGGAAAAATGCTTTTGGTTTCATGACCAAAAGATTATTATAGGTTATCTGAATGAGTAATTGCAAATGTCCTCGCAAGTTGGATAAAGGTAGATTAGACACAGAAGGCCATACAAAAGCTGACCATCACAAGAGTCGCTGTAATTCTCTGCCATTAGATCTGAAGGGCTCCAAGTCTACATACTAAAGGGAGTTATGCACAGTCCTGCTTACTATGATCCTGTTAAGAATCAAGATATCAGCATAGGTACCCACCAATGGATACATTGTTAGAGAAATATTATACATATAGATTATGGAGTATTATTTAACCTTAAAGAAAGAGAAACCATGTCATTTGCAAGAAAATGGATTGAAGTTAAGCATATTAGACAAAGTAAGCTGAGTTAGACAAAGACCGTATGATTCTTCTCATATGTGGAATGTAAAAAGGATGATATGAAAATAGAATGGGATTATTAGAGAAGAGGACGGGAACAGAGATACAAGGAGAGTAATTGGGGCAAGTGTGGTCCAAGCGCATTATATACATGTATGAAACCAATGAAGTGATTTGTTTTGTATAATTAAGTTAATTAAAAAAAAACCAATTAATTAAAAGGAACCTCCCAGGCATTCTGCATATATTCTGGCTTTTTGGTTTAGTATTTTGATGGGACTTCTGAGTGTGTGAATGAGTGGGTCTCTGATTCTTGTGCCTTCTCTCGGGGCTCTTTTCCTTCTCTTGGTTCACCTTGTCCAGCTCCAATGTGATAGTTTCATTCTATCTTACAGTTACGCTTTGTTGTTCTCTCTCAGAGGGCTGCTCTTTTTCTAAGGAAAGGCAGAAAAGGAGTGGATGTGGATGTAGAGGAGGTGGGGAAGAGCTGAGAGGAGCAGAGAGCGGGAAAATGGCAACCAGGATATAGTGTATGAGAAAATAATCTAGCTAATAAAAAGGGGGGGAGAACCTCAATAAAAAGACATAGGACAAACAGACTTAGGTTTGCATTGGAGAGCCAAACTCTCCAGAGGAATGAATATAGAAGAGGCAGGTAGTAGAGTCCCTGGAGCAACCTCTTGGTGGTAGAATTAACTCTGCTGACAACCAACTACATCCCTGGGGTGGGAGGAACTGGTTCGGATGCCATGGCAAGAGAGTAAATTTCAGTTGCAATGTCACTGTACGTAATTCTCACAGTGACCATAGGAAATCAACACATTTATAGAAGTCTCGAGAGTGGGAATTTTAACTTGTTCTTTGCTTACCATTAGAAATGTCATTTGACAAATCTCAGGTGAAGGGAGTGTTTTCAATAACTACACCCCCCAATGGCCACTTTTAATTTTTTTTTGACTTTAAATTATTTTACCTTTTTGGTAATAAAGCAAAAAGAAATCCAAGGATGATGATATAATCTGTAAATACGTGTGGCTGAGGCAGCAGAATCACTTGGAGTTCAAGGCCAGATTGGACTATATGGACTATACTTTAAAAAAAAAAGAAAAAAGAAAGAAAAGCAATGCTTGCTTGGGATTCACCAGACATATTCAGAGTTCTTAAAGAGTGAGGAGTTCGGACAGCATTTGGGACCTTCCCATGGGCCCTGATGCACATTCGTGCTAGTGGTACATTGTAGATTTCAGTTACTAAATAAAGGTGACTTATAGGGCTTCACCTACCCACAGCTGACTTTCAGACAAGGTGATGTTCCTTCTCGACTCTCAGGTCTTTGACACCACACATGTATGTTGAGCTTCCATTCCCAGCTCAGCTGCTTTCCTGTCTGTTCACGAGATCCATTTATGGAGACACAGAACCAAGTATTGGATTTTGCAACAAGGACACTGAGAAGAAAAGAATGGCTCAGTGGATAAAGGGGCTTGCTGCCAAGGCTGATGACTTCCATCCAGTCCCTGGGATTCATAGGGTCAAAGGCGAGAACTGACTCCTAAACCTTTTCTCTGATGTCAGCAGGCATACCATGTCATGCATGCACCCCTACAAACAGCAAACTAACAAAAAATGAGCAAACTCAATAAAAAAATACAAAGGAAGAATAAACAGAACTCTCCACAAAGATAGCCCAAATTATGGTGGATTCTTTTTGTTTTCATCCTTCCCAACCAGATGTGGCAGTCTGTCCATGCTCAACACAACTTCCCTTCTCTTCCCTGCAGAATTATTATTTTTGCCCATTGAAGTTATCGCCTTCCATCACACCGTGTCATTAATTTTCATTATACCTTCTAAAAAAACCCGTTTCTTCTAACTAGAATATAAGAAGATAGGATCATTCTTTTGCTTAATGGTGTATTTCAAATCCTTGACTATCTGTGACATATGGACCTTCAGTAAACATTTGCTCAGTGAGGGGGGAAAAGCGGACTCTGCAGGGTGTAAAGGGGTCAATAGTTCCCTTTCATACTTCTAATTAGTTATGATAAGTGCCTATCTCTTTGAAGGATTCTAAGACAAATAGATTTTTAAAAAATGATCCATTTTAGAATTAAAATACTTTCTTTGCTCCCAGCATTGCTCCAAAAACTAAACACGCAGCAAAGCCTGCGCTACCCACGGAGCAGCACTGTCTGAAGCTGTCCATCAGTCTTTTTTTTTTTTTTTTTTTTTTTCCGAGACTATGTTTCTCTGTGTAGCCCTGGCTGTCCAGGAACTCACTCTTTACAGGCTGGCCTCGAACTCAGAAATCCGCCTGTCTCTGCCTCCCAAGTGCTGGGATTAAAGGCGTCCATCAGTCTTTATTCAATTCCTTGTCGTTCTTCAGTGAGCCATAGCCCTTCTTGTGACGTCTGATGCGGAAAGCCATTCCCCACTGGCAAGAGTCTTACCTTATTCATCTTTTTGCCTCCATTCAAGGTGGTCTCATTCCCAGCCCTAGCTTCTTTATCGAGCAGCTTTTAGTAGCATTGGGTTTTAGAACAGATACCTTCTCTTTACAGAGAGTTCCAGGGTCATTGAGTCAGGGTGTTTTTGTTTTTTTTTCCCATGATTGGTTTGACTTTGTACCTCCAGGGACACTGGACATGTCTGGATAAGATCGTGTTGGCCACACAGGAGAAAGGAGAGGTCTTGCTGCCGGTTTTGATGGCAAGGATACTTAATTTTCTATGGTGCATGAGACAGGCCCCAATAGAAAATCATCGGCTTGTGGGGGACAGTGCGCCAAGCCTGGGCAGCTCTCTAGCGGTAAAGCAGCCCTTCCCTAAGCCTGCACCCCTCACCCTTGGCACTGTACCCACCCATATCACTCACGGAGGACGACATCACTTATTTCCTTCGTTCTGAGCAAACACCTTTTCCTTATTAAGATGAAAGGATGCTATAAACCCTGAAATAGTAAGTGCCGCTGTAGGTAACACGGTTTGGAGGTCACTGTCACTTTTGATCAAATGAGTTTTCTTTTCTGGCTGTCTTTCCACTCTCCTCACTTGGAGGCTTCTGAAATGAACGACCTCTCTTTGTCTTATTCACTTAACATCTGAAATGCCTGTTCTGGAACCTAGACAAACACCTCAGTCACCATGAACGGACACCTCCACCCACATTATTTCTTTTCTTTTCTTTTCTTTTTTTTACATAGTATGTTTATTGCTTACAGTACAAAATAGGTGTTCAACATTTTGTTTTCAAATTGATGTGTGCACACACATATATTGATACTTGGAAAAATGCGGTGGAGTGCCAGCTATGGGGACTTGGCCACGATGCTCTATACTACTTTCTTAGGCATTTCAGGTTTCTGAAAGGAGTTGGAGAGTTCAATCGTCATGCAAAGCTCATTTACATATTTAGGAAAAAGCCTATATGTAGTAATATATGAAGGAGAAAATAACTGTCAAAACCCAAGCTATTCCTGACTCTAGTAATTGGGAAATGGAGACTTCTCTGGGAGAGGTTCTGGCATGGGAAGCAACTGGCAGTATCAGAACCCACATTATTTCTATCTCTCAGTTATCTTTTTATTTTGTCCCAAAAGTTCATATAATTTTTCATTTTACTATACACTAGGCTCATGGCATTCATGGAAGTTAAAATCGTCAAGTCTACGAAGAGGCTATGAGAGCTCAACCCTGCGTTTGGCGCTTTTTCATTCTCATAGAGTTTGCTTGGAGATGTTACTTTCATCTTTGAGTCCTTGAGTTTCCAAGCCTGTAAAAAGAAGACAAACTAATTCTTCCTCCAAGGGATGCCCTGAATACTGAAGGAGGTGATACACTTAGATCAAGAAGGCCACATGTGTCTGTCTCCCTTGCTGTCGCTATTATTCTGTTTATTGCAATATAAAATGCATTATTCCAACCATTTAAGTCAACAGCCTTAATTATAGTGACATTGCGTGACTGTTATCACGAATGTTGCCCTTTGAATCTGTGTTTTAGTTCTTTGGGTTTCTCTGTGTTGTGGTTCCTCCCCTAGTCCTAGTAGATCTCTCAGATAATAGACATCATCAGATTGCCTGTGATTCTTGTGTTTCCTGTGCTATATTGCTTAGTACATCTACAACGTTAATGGCTCACACCACCCCCTTATATTACAATCAGTTTACCTTCTATGCATTAAGTTCTCCATAGCTTTGTTTTCAATAGCATCTTAGGAACATTAGCACACATTTTATTCTTACTGTGTGCCTAATAAACACAGGCACAGTAAGTCTATGTCAATCTACTCTCACCCTTGTCTTGATGACACATGTCACAGAAGGTGGTGCAAGCCCTAGAAGAAGTTATTTCTAAAATAGAGGCTTACTTGCAAATCACCAAAGTAAAGATTTGATTACAGGGATCAGAAGAATAGAAATTTGATTTGATAATAATTGAGTAACTATTAAGAATCCTTCAAATACCTTGAAAGACTTCTTAAAATACCAAGATTTAAAATAAGATCTAAATACAGGCCGAGGATTTTTCCCAAGGAAAAAAAATCCTGCTCACTTAATTAAGCAACTTTAAAATATTGTCAGCACGACTGTTTAAATACAGTCTCTCAGGACTCTGAAGGACAAGGGAAAAGAAGGGCTACGTGCTTAGGAGAAATGGTGTTTCTCAGCAATCACCTTTGGAGTCTACGCAAAGTGGGAAGCTAATCATCCGGCAACTTTAAAAGGCTGATGGTCTATTTGTGACCTTTTGTGAAAGATTTCAAGAGGTTAGATTTGTTGGAGACACTCATTAAGAGCAATTTTGTGTTGTGAAGCTTACAGTCTTTTTACAAGAAAACTTCTCCTGAAGTAACCGAGTAATTAGATGGGCATTTGTCTGAACCAGAGACTCAAAAACGCCTGAGTGTACAGGGGCCAGGCAACACAGGAGGCAACTTACAACTCACCTGTCTAACTCCAGGTCTGGGAGAGCCAGTGCCTTCTGGCCTTTGACCTGCATCTATGCATTCAAGCACACAGGAACTCATGAAGGCACACATATGTGCACATAAAAACAGTAAATAAATGAATGTGTTTTTTTTTTAACAGGAGTTTACAGTCTGGAAAGACATTTTTATACACACATTTGTGCCATACGGATATGACACAAAACCGGCCTCATTAGGTCTGGGAGCCTGTAGCTTCCCAAAGAGAAACAAATAGGCCAACAGCAGACTCCACATGACTTTTTGTTCAAGAGAACCAGTAGCTAGCTATGCTCAGAACCACGTTATCTGAGCTACTGAGCGGACTGGACTTTCCTCTCTCTAAGAGCACACTCTAATTCCTCAAGACCCTGTACATAAGTCTCCTTTAAGGTGTCACCCCTCACTCCCTTCCCCATAGCTGGCCGATTTCTGTTTGGGAGTACTTCAGGAGAGACTAGTGCCATGAAAATCAGTTTCCTAGCGCAGGATATGTGCGTGTGACGAAGCTCACACTTGGGTAGAGATTGGCCTGAGACTTCTTGAGAGCCATTTCTTCAGTGGGACTTAATGGTTATTCTGTTTTGCTTTCAACAGAAACTAAAGAACGTATGTTGATAACAGGTGTCATTTTCTTCCTTTCTTCCTTCTGGTCGTCTGTCCATCTATCTTCCTCTTCCTTCTTTCCTTCCTTCCTTTCTTCTGTTCATTTGTCCATCCTTTCTTCCTCCCTCCCTCCTTTCTGCTTTCCTGATTTCCTTCCATCCTTCCTTCCTTTTTTTTTTGTTTGCTTTTGAGACAGGGTCTCTCTATGTATCCCTGGCTGTCCTAGAACTCACTGTGTTGACCAGGATGGCCTTGAACTCAGAGATTCTATTGCCTCTGTTGCCCAACTGCTGGAATCAAAGATGTGCACCGTCACCTCTCCACTTAGATGTGATTTTCTTTAGCTGAAAATGTATGATAGTTACTTTGTAGTAGAAACAAACAAAAGCATCTTTGATGTGACTCTCAGCTTATTTACTGTCAGTTACAATCACAGGGCACCAACACTTTCTACAGGGTCAGGGTCATTGTTGAACGGAATCTGGGTCTGGGAGAAGCCCTTTCCCAGTTGTGTGTGGCTTGCATTTCTGTCCAACATTTCACAGGCAGATCTGAGCCTCAGGTGGTACATGGGAAAGTGCTGAGAGAGTGAGGACTTGCATGGTGACAATATAGGGAAAAACTATATGACAGATGGAAGTAGAGAAGGCAGAAGAGAAGTTCCCACTTCCTGGCATTGCTGAATGAACATTTGAAGACAAGCCTGGAGCTATGCAGAAGCATTTAGCATAGAGGCTTCTTCCCGGCTCCTTTCTCCTGTCCCACCCCAACCTTTTGTATGTGTACCCCCTTGACCTGTTCGATGATCCCCTGCTTTCCGTATCCCCAGTGACATTATGTTCCAGTTACTGGCATAAAGCTTTTCATTTGACTGTGTATGGAGCAGAGGATTTCGAGAATGTTTATGGTCTGTCCTAGCACGTATCTAGCTTAGCATCTAAGCATAGTGTTTGGCCTGCTTATGTTTATTCCTTTTTTGAAAATGAAATTATCGTCTTATTATTTCTAGGTACCAACTATAGAGTAGAATAAAAGCAATATCGTGAAGCACCAATGCCTTTCTAGTTGACAGAGGGGGTGAATTTTGCACTGAGAAGTAGCGTTCATAATCACAGAAAGCTAATAATTAGTACATTATTTAAAATACTCTAAGCCTAGGCTGAGCACCTGCCTGGCACCCATGAGACCCGAGGTTCAATCCACATTAGCAGTACATACCAACCAGTGGAAACACACCAGGAGCAAATTAAAAGTCCCCCTCTACTGTTTTAAAAGAAGCAATTTGGGATAGTTTTTAGAGATAGTTGGATGGTATAAGTATTTTAAGACAAAAGTATTAATATGAATTGGATTTTCCTTACCTGTCTGTGTCTACCCTTTGGTTGTGAACTTTTTAAAGGAAATGTTCTGAAGCAGAGGACAAGCCAGGCCGTTCTAACTCCCTACAAAGCCACTTGCTCTAAATAACCGATGGCCTTGCTGTGGCCAAGAAACAAAACAACGATTTTCTCAGGAAGCATTCTCTGAAAGGTTTCTAAAGGGATTATTTTCTTTGAATACCACAAACATTTCTGAAAGACCAGTTAAAAATTAATTATCACCCCTGTGAAAGTTTACATTTAAAAGCAGTCATTCACTTGAATTAGTAAAGTTTCTTTTACTGATTCAGTGGGCAGATAGATGTCCCCTTTCTGTGTTATTCTAAAACAAATACTTTAAAAATGTCAATTAGATATATCTCTATATAATATACTGTCGATCTGCTCTTTAATAAAGCCTAATTAAGATTCCATTGCAGTGGTAAATGGAAGAGACTCCTTCTGACAGTCTGTGTTCCTGTGCCTGTCAGTTTTATTCTGGTTCTTGTTATATCATGTCTTTGAGAGACAATTCTTTAGATTGCAATTGACGTCTGCCTCAGTGAGTGGCTTCTGGGACAATATATTCTTGAGTGTTTCCTGGGGCCTCTCAATTAAGTGCAATTTGGCAATGAGAGTTTCTTTGGTTACTGGACTACTCTCTGAAGTTTTTGAAGTCTGAAGATCTCAACCATAAAACTGTTGATGCAACCCAAAGTATGGCAGTTGAATTTCAGTGGTAAAACCAGGTTTGAAATTTATGGATGTATTTCTTTTCTGAAATGGTGGATTTACTCCTCCTTTGACTGCTTGGCCACTTCTGATGAGTCAGAATTAGTTGGGTTTCCCTCCACCAATGAGAGTCTAACTTTTAAAAGCACAGTGGAAAGCATGTTTAGATGTCTGGTTTTAGATACTTATCTTTCAGTCAACCTAACATTCTTTGATTATTTCTGTGCTGTTTGTTAATACTTTTCCTATTTTGCTTTCTGTTGCCACATTGGGCAACATGAGCAAATAAATGTTAAACTGGACAGGAAAGAGGTTATTTTGTATTACTGCTTACAGACCATTGTCAAGGAACATAATAGCAAGAATTCAAGCAGACTCGACTTCCCTTCATGATGGACTATGATTGGTGCATGCAAACCAAATACTCCCTCCTCCCTAAAACTATATTTGAAAACAAAAATAATTCAAGAAAGGTGAGAACCCCAGTAGGTCAGGAACTTGAAGTAGAAATATGGAAGAATGCTGCTTATTGGTTTGTACACAGACTTGTGGTCAGCTTTATATAGCCCAGACCGATCTGCCTAGGGATAGTACTGCCAATAGTGGACTGGGCCCTCTTATGTCAATTAATAGTCAAGTCAAATAGTCAAATGCTTCATAGACATGCCTCAATTTTTCTATCGAGGTTCCCCTTTCTAGGTATGTCAAGATGACAACTAAGATTAATCATTATGATACTTAAATATAAACATTTTAATCTATTTTTATTTATTTATTTATTTATTTATTTATCTATTTTTATTTATTTATCTGTCTTATTTATTTTGGATTTTAGAGGCAGGGTTTCTTTTGTGTAGCTCTGGCTGTCTTGGAACTCACTCTGTAGACTGGGCTGGCTAGAGACCTGCCTGCCTCTGCTTTCCGAGTTCTGAGCTTGATGGTATGTGCCACTACTGCCCAACTAGTTACTATTCTTATTGCTGCAACAAATACCTGACTGAAACAATTTAAGCAGGAACAGCTTGGTCTCCATTTAGAGTGGATCTTTCTCACCTCAATTAACCCAATATAGATAGTCTCTCATGGGCATGCTCAGAAATTTGTTCCCATGGTGATATTAAATACCGCCAACTTGACAAGATTAGCTTTCACGTGATTAACTAGAGAGCAGAACATTGCTTTCTAAATACCTTATACTCAGGACAGAAGCAGCTCCCAGTCTTAGTCATAGAAGGCTTTCTATAATAAACAATGGTGAAGGCAGAGACTTATGCTTGCCTCAGATGAAGAAAATAAGCAATGGATGTAGGCCCAGCCTAAAGAAATCACTTACACTACACCCTTGATGGCTACTAAACACTATTTTCTAGACTTGACACAACTATTGTAACCATTTCGTTTCATTAACCGTAGCTACATGCACAGAACTACATAAGAACTGTTCTATTGACTACTAACGGAAGGAGGAGGAGGCTATGGGGTCCCAGCCTTCACCTCTGAACTATTGGCTATTGCTAGATTCTGGAAAGGGGGACACACGGACTTTAGTGTGTATTCTCTGCTGAGTCCATAAGGCTCCAAAACAGTAGCTCTCAACCCACAGTCCTCCAGATGGCTCTGGTTAATCTTCATGGGTCATAAAACAAAAGGAGTAGATATGAACTGGAAAGAGGTTGTGGAGAGTGGGGAGGGGAGCTAACAATGATGTGGAGGTGGGAGATGAGAGCGGACATTACACAAGGCACACACATGTGCAAATGTAAAGAGAAACAACAACCAAAGAGAAAGATCAACCATCACAATACGCGGCTTCCCAACCTTATAGAATCTTACCGATAAACCACTGAAGTATGCCACTATATTATTTTCTTAATATGTATAATGGGAATATACTCTATAATGAGCTTAATTTTAATTTATTTTCACATACTTGACCCTAACTATGTTTTCTGTTTATTGTATCCAAGGGAATTTGTCATCTCCAGTCAAGAGAAAGTATAGTGGTTCAAGGATGAGTTGTACAGCTTAATTGATGTCACAGTATAATGTTGATGATAGAGTCTAACTTCCATGTCTGGTGACTGAGTAAGCCTCAATGCTAGTGGACCAGTGGGTGAGCCTTAGTTTTATCCTACAGAAGAGGAGTATTCCTGGGAGCAGTGTCCTTAAGAGGCTAACATAACTGTCACATTGGTAGGATGTACAGGTGGTTAGGGCACCCCCAGGCAGTGGTTAATGAAGAGTAAGCTGAGAAACAAACATAAATGCAGAATGTTCTGGAGCTGTGGAGCTCTGAGGTGGGGAAACTCCTCTCAGTGGTGGTCAACAGGAATTTCAGCGGCAGAATCAGGTTTACTTTGTCCAGAGACCGGAATAGGTTCATCAGCATTGATGCCTGAAGCTGCTAATCAAGAGACTCCGAGAAGGAAGCGTGCCTGGATTGTCTGGTGAGTCTCCCTCACAACTACAGGAACAAGGAACAAGAATGTCCTTGTAATGGCCTGCTGAACGTCCCAGATAGGAGGACCACCCTAGGGTCAGGACATCGTCTCCCGGAATGGAGCAGATGCCTGTGTGGATCTATTTAAGAGCATTTGTGGCATTGTTAAGGGTCTTTTCAAAATGAATCATTATGCTTATAAAGGGATGATTTCTTTTCAAGATGCCAAGACACATGTTGATACTGATTCTCCCAGAGCCTATAAAACTTCCTGACCTTTTGACATCTTGGAAGTGGATGAATTTCTTTATGATTCCCGAATATTCTTTGGTTGGTAACAGACCATCTCTGCTTCTGTCTTTCTTTAGGCTGCCTGGCAGAAATGCATAAATACACTGAGCGTATGAGATACGCAAAGGAGCTGTCTTATGCAGACAGAGCTGTGTCTCTCTTGATCTGATTTTATCTCATTTAAGCATTTGAATTGAGTAATAGCACTGAGTGGGCTCAGTGTAGGTTTCTATGACTGATTCCTGTGTCTCTGGAAGAACTGGAGAAGCTCTTTCAACTGTTGTCAAATTTCTGTTAAGTCTACAGAGCCAGTTTGTCACTAGATGTAACTTTAATATTAATATAGCTTTAGTCTTATAAAAGGTAGAATAAAGAGTCCCCATGTAACTCTCACCTCATTGTCTTTGCCATTAACCTCACATCTACTGATAATGTGGTGTTTGTTATAATTAACAAAATGAAATTGATACAAAATTTACCTTTAATAATATTCCTCTAGATTTTGCACACTACACTTTGAATGTTTGTCTTTTCAAATATCTTAAGTTAGAGTATAATGTTCCACATATGGGCAAGAGACTATGTCCTGAGGGCAGAACCCTCAAGGGGATTTGTGTTGGCAAAAGAATACCTAGAAGTGCTGGCTGGCTTTTCCTGCCCTATGAAGTCACAATCAGGAACTGTCTTTGAAGCACAGATCCAGGCTCCAATAGGCACTGATTCTGCAAGAACTTTGCTCTTGGGCCTCCAGGAATATAAAAGAATACAGTTTCTTTCTTTACAGATTCCTCTGTTACGTTCTGTTGAAGCGGCACAAGGAGGCTAAGAACCTACTGGTTTTCTTTGCTTGCACTGGAATCATGAGTGTGGCAGAGATGATGACTCCCCTGTCACCAGCACAGCACAGCAAATGTGTGTGATGGATGTCACTGCTGGGGTCATTGACCTTGGTCATCTGATTGAGCAGTGCTTTCTAACTGTAAAGTTACTCATTTCCCTCTGCTTCAAACTGTATTCATTGTATGGAAGTCATGGCACATAGTTCACTTTCAGAACTGGAGAATTATATCCACCTCCAGACTGCAACAGTTGTTTAGAGTTCTTCACAGGAAGCTTGTTTGCTTCTGGAAGTGTGGATCTCTTGGATCTGGCTTTAGACTTTAGGGTGTAAATCAACATCATTTTATTTGTTGTTATATCATCATCATCATCATCATCATCATCATCATCATCATCATCACCACCACCTCCTTTAGTTTTGGCATTGGCTTTGACCATTGCTACTTCTTATGTCATTTTGAAATGCTCCTATCACTGTCCTGAGTACTTTCATACTTTTCGTCCCTTTAACAAGCTCCAGGCTCATTTTGAGTACTTCCAGTCATGTGACCCTGCTGCCCCAGTATTAGCATCTGGTATTTCTCCAAAGATGTTTGGTCAGACTAGTTTCTGGAGGAGCATACTTTTGTATTCTCTCTTTATCTTCTCGTGCTTCTTCTAATGCACAATTAGGTTAAATATGACATAAACGTAATACTTTGGCTGGTGATAGATAACACATGGTAAACATTAGTTGACCTCTACTGTCAAGAGGTGCATCCTCTTGCTTGACCTGGGCAGGCTGTGGCTTCACTGTGGCAGAAGTGATGCTGTTCTAGTTTGGGTCCTATGCCTCCTTAGACCTTTTGGTTGCTTGGAATGTCTTAGAAGACACGAGTTTCATATCCATCTAAATGTCTGAGGGGAGCAGCGGAGAGACACATGCTATTTTTCCGTAGTGTTAGAGCTCACCTTTCAAGCCACATCTGAGAAGGCACCAGATGTATGAGCTTAGCTATCTTGCATGCTCCGGATAAGCACATCTGCATTCTCAGGAAGCAATGTCTACAGTGCACCAATGGTGCAGCCCAGCTCTGCAGAGATTCCTCACTCAAAAACAAGGAGATGGAACAAAATGGCTAGTTATTTTGAAGGGGTCTGTTCTGTAGCAAGAGAGAACAGAAATAGCTTGTAAAATCTTCATTCCCAGTGTTCTAGTATGTGCCAGTACTTCCTGCAGCCAGGAGGTAGAGGCAGGAGGATTGGACGTGTGAGGCCCGCATGGCCCATACAAGGTCCTATCTCAAAAAGGATCATTACCCCTTTTGGCCATGTGACTTCACAGAGACTCTAAGTAGTCTTTTTTACCCATCTGCCTATTGGGCAAACAGCTTCGAGATTTCCTATGTTTGTTCTCACTATAATTTATGTAACTGTGAGTCTCAGTAATTCGGTGCTAATAATGGCTGTTAGAAAGTTTTTGAAAACTTACCCGTGGGCCCTCAGTGTACGATAATTCAATCCCAGTGTTTGAGTGAGCAGAGTAATTAATTGTCTGGTTTGACCTTCGGTAAGTCAGATCCTACTGTCTTACGTGGGAAATAGGAATAATTGTATTTATCTTAAAAAGTTGTGGAGACCAAGTACGATGAATCAGGAGCAAAAGTACATCAGCTGTGCTATTAAAATTGTGTTTTTCACATAAAATACCCAGGCTCATTTTGGCAGCGCTGTTGCTATTCACAGTAACAAAAGAGCTAGCTTTCCATGGAGGTGAGATTCCTGACTGGTCTCTTAATCGTCGACCCTTGTAGTGGGGACTTTGGGTTTCATCCTCTACAGAGGAGAAGTGATGCAAATCTGGGAACATGGTTTGTGCGCATGAGAAAACATATGTTGATAGGAAGAAACTCCAGCATTCTGGATTCTGGGCAGAGCCAGACTCCTGTAAGGTGTTTGGGAAGGAACTGCACGGTCCCTGTTTGGCAGACCGGCAATCTTGAGATGAAAGAGCTTACAGCTTGCCGCAGGACCACAGAGGCAAGGCAGGAAAAAGACCAGCAGAGATATTCAGCATGGCTTTTTGTTAATGGATTCCCCCCAATACCCAGGTCAGACAAGTTCTTTAATTTTCCCCAAACTATACCCTTCAATGAGGCCTGTTTGAGGCAGAGACACTAATCCAGCCCTGGGGTGGAATACTTCCTCCTTAGCGTCCTCCTTTGATGTGGAGCTGATATGGAACTGAGCGCCAACATATGTTTGTACAAATATATTGGCGAATGTAAGCAGCCCACTGCTAATTATTACACTCTGAACCTCATGTGAAGTTTGAATGATGCCCCAGGGAATTTAAACCTAAGAAAATTATATATATATATGTGTGTAATGTGTATATATATATATATTTTTTCAAATGTTAGCAAAAATGGGTTAATTTCTTTGTGGTTAAAATGAGAAGGCCCTGCAGAATCACCTTGTTTTTCAGCTTTTTGACAATAATGTGTTTACTTAAGGAATCCAGGTCCAAAGTTGCTAGAAGAAATCAAAGCGTATTGGACATTTAAAAAAAAAAAAAAAAGAAAAAGAAAAAGAGAAGATTAGATAAAAAAAATCCTAAATTGCTTTGATATTTAAAAAAATTAATATAAGAATAGTGTAACTTAAGTAGACTCGACAAAACCAGAAAACAATATGCATGACGGATGGTGAAATATTAGAGATAATTTGTAAGTAGAGGGTAGAGGTGCTAAATGGAAACAAATCAAAACAAAACAAAAAACCCAGGGTGAACAGTGTGGGAACTGCAGAGCAGCTTGCTGTGGCCACCAGCATTCAAATTCAAATCATTTTGGAGCACTCTTGTGGCTTAGCATAATTGGGGAGGTCAGAGCGGCTTTTGTCCTCTGTGTTGTGGTCATCCGTTTACACAAACTTGAAAAGATGGCGCTTTGGTCAGCTGCCTGCACATCTCAGAATCAAACCTTATTTTTAACTCGACTTATGTGAATATATTTTTGACACGAGTTTTGCTGAAAGATCGATCTAGCGGCTCCAAATTGTATTTCTACTTGTAGGGCTAGAGTAAATACCCTGTTGACCAGTTTCTGAATAACTCGAATCCCAGTCATCGTCAACATTTTGGAAAAATGCTTCCAATTTAGGAATGTAATTGTTTGTTCATGTCCCACGATCCTTCCATTTCTAGATGGTATCTGTCCCTTATGTTGATATTTCTTTATTAACAATAAACCTGATAATCAAATGTGGCTTTCTTACTCCTTCCTTTGCTGGAATATGGTCTCGCTCTATAGCCCAGGCATGGTTTGGAAGTCATTACGTAGTCCCAGACTAGACTCAAACTCCTGCTGATTCTCCTGTCTCACCTACCTGAGTGCTGGAATGACAGATGTGAGCTACTACACCTGCCTTACACTGGCTTTTGATACATTGATTTTCAGCTTATGGAATTTAGAAAATCCTTTGGTTTTCCTTGTTTTACATTTCTAAATTTGTGTTACTTCTAGGGTTCTGTTTAGCATGCGCTCTTCCTATTACTGCTGAACTGGTCCCAGTACCCATCAGCTCCGGCCCCTTTGACATCTCCTTAACCCCTTTGTAGATGCCTCTAAGTAGAAGGACGATCACATTCATGGGAGTGAAAAGGGAATCACATCAATATACATCAAACCTTGTTACGCCACTTGCCACCCTTGTTACGCCACTGAGCTTATTTGTCTGCTTCCGGAGTGATTCTTCAGCCTATGGACTTGTTCCTTGGATCTCCCTTTAATCTTCCCTCTCTTTCCTGCCTTGTTCTCAACTTCATCTCATACATCACTGAGAAAAATGACCTTCACCAGAGAGCCCTCACTGGCCACTCTATAAATAACCTGCAGCTCTTTCTTTCTTATGGAGAAAGAGCTAATTTTGTCAGCGGCTGGTAAATGCGGTTTTTCCTAAGTCCCTACTCCATGTTGTCATTTTAAATACTGCATTCTTTCCTTTTATTATGGTAGAAAGGAAGGCTTGGTGATGTTGGACACGTGGATGTAGACATGTATTGCAAGCCTATTTTCATTTGTATAAAATGATGCTCCTGAACTTGTCTTCTTGATGGGAAATGCCCTACTCGCCTCGCATCTCCCAGATGTGATTCTTTTCTGTCACTCTTTCCTGAATCTGCTGATTCTTTTCTGTCATGCTTCCTGGCTTGAATTCTTTGTGCATATGTGTTCTTGCATGTGCTCATGTATATTAGGTGTCCATGCAGGTATGTCCATGCATAGAGAGGCCCAAATTCCAGGTGAGATGTCAGAATCTTGTTTCTACCACTCTCAACCCTATTGAGACAAGGCCTCTCTCTGAATCTCGCCAGCCTTGCTAAAGGAACAGCCTTGAGTTCCACCAAGGCTTCCTAGCACAAAGTGGGACGGACGTCAGGAGTTGAGGTGCTAGAAGCTCACAGTCCCACAGAGCTTCCACTGAGGACAACTGGGAAGGTGAGTCTGGAAAGGAGTTTTACTATAGGATTATAGTTGGGAGGTAAGGCAGAGCTCCTGAATAGTAAGGCAGGATACAGAACATGTAGTATCATCGATGCCCCCATCTAGGGTTTCCTGAGCAGAGGCACAAGGTGGGCAAATGGTCTGCTCAGTCCAGTTGGCTATCCTGGGGAGTCCAGGTGCCTCTGATTTCAGCCATTTTCTCATATAGTTTCAGCATGTACTTGTTTAGGTGAAGAAAGATAAAGTACACCAGGACTAGAGGTCCCTGCTGGCAGCAAATTAGGGCCTTTTCCAGCTTCTGCCCTAGAACAAAAGTCAAAGTTGCTTCTTTTGAGATCTGGCTCTAAACTTCCTAACGGTCTCGTTCTTTCTTTCTAAAGTTATTATTATTGCTCTTCCTGCCCTCCCTCCCTCCCTCCCTCCCTCCCTCCTTCCTTCCTTCCTTGCTTCCTTTCTCTCCCCCTCTATTTCATTTCTTCATTTCTTTCCTTTGTTCTTTAGGATGTATGTTTTTAGAGTCATACCATGCATGTGTTGGGTGCCCCAGTAGAGGCCAGAGGATAACTTGCAGGGATTGAGTCTCTCTTCCACCATGTGGGACTGCCCAGGATTGTCAGGCTTAGCGGCAAGCCATTTTGTCCACTGAACTATCTAGCTGGTTCTAAACTTTTTTTGTTGTTTTGGTTTTTTTTTTGTTTTTGGTTTTTCGAGACAGGGTTTCTCTGTGTAGCCCTGGCTGTCTTGGAACTCACTCTGTAGACCAGGCTGGCCTCGAACTCAGAAATCCACCTGCCTCTGCCTCCCAAGTGCTGGGATTAAAGGCATGCGCCACCACTGCCCAGCTAAACTTTTTTTTTTTAAATTTGTTTGGATAACTTCTTACTTTCTTTAGCAAAGGTTAACCCACAACCAATATGTACCTGGTTCAACAATGAGAAATAAAGAAGGAAAGATTGGTCTCATGAGCCTGCAGAAAGGAGAACAGAGAGGAGCCCTGTATCTTGATGGCAGCCTGGGCTCTGGGCAAACAACAGGTTCCAGAAGGGACTCCTAGGAGCAGGAAATGATAACCAGGCCTTGAGAGGTTGTGTTTAGTTTTGATTATGTCCCGAGCTACAGGCTACCTCCTCCACATTTCAGACCTGCAACAGCAATTTGTCCTAGTGCAGAAAAGTAACAGTGTTGTGGAGAAAGAACAGAGACAGGGAGCTGAGATGTCCAGAGAAAGAGATCACAACCAGACGTGATTAGTTGTACTAATGTCTTTGAAGCCAACAGGATGTTGGGAGGGATGCTGTAACTGCCTCTACCCTGATAAACAGCCCATGTCAAATTAACTCTAACCTGGAGGAGACAAAGTGAGCCAGAGACTGAGAACAGGGAGGCGGTTGACACATCATTTGGAAACTGAAGCAATATCCAGTTTTTAATGCCTAACAGGATCTGAACACATCTTATATTTCTCCTACAGAAATACATGATGGAAAAACTCTTTGCTTATAAGTAGTTTATATGTAAAAGCTTAAGGGATTATAGCTAGTGACAAGATTAATACTAGCCAACAAAGTTTTCTGTGAAAATTATGGAACGGACAAGGCCATTCCAGCCGTAGGCTCATTCGTATTCCACAAGTGGAGCTCAAAAGCAATTAAACTCTGGGGCCGTTACGATTGTCCAGGGTAAAAATGCTTGCCACTCATCTAATGACCTGAATTCAATTTCTGGGACCCATATAAAGGTGGAAAGAGAGAATGAGGTCTGTAACGTCGTCCTCTGATCTGCATGTGCGCGCTGTGACACACACTTAGATACACACATTAATAATAATAACAGTAGTAGTAGTAGCAATAATGACAATAATAAATGTTATTATATATTATATATTTATTGACTAATAATAAAAATAAAATAATTATTAATAGTTTGAATGCATAAGTAAAAAATGAAGGTTTTTTAAACATTTTTTAAAATTTATTTTTATTTTTATTTTTTGATACTTTATCTACATTTCCAATGTTTCCCCCTTTCCAGGTCTCCTCTTTGGAAACCTCCTATCCCCTCCCCCTTCCCGCCTCTATGAGGGAATTCCACCTCCCACCCACCCGCCCACCCACTCCCATATTCCCACCTTGACGTTCCCCTTTACTGGGGCCTCTAACACCCTCAGGCCCAAGGGCCTCTCCTCTCTCCCTGATGGCCAACAAGGCCCTCCTCTGCCACATATGTGATCTGAACCATGGGTCCCTCCATGTGTATTCTTTGGTTGGTGGTCCAGCCCCCAGGACGACCGGAGGGGGGGGTCCAGCCAGTTGACATTGTTGCTCCCTCCATGGGGCTGCAGACTCCCTCAGCTCCTTCAGTCCCTTCTCCAACTCCTCCAACTGGGACCTCACTCTCAGTCCAGCTGTTACTGAAAAGTGAAACTTGGGCATTCCGTACTTTTGGGCTACTATCAGTGAGTACATTTTTTTTTTCTTTTTTTTTTTAATTTATTTATTTTTTATTTACATTTCCGATGATTCCCCTTTTCTTTGGAAACCCCGTGTCCCCTCCCCCTCCCCGCCTCTGTGAGGGAATTCCTCCTCCCACCCACCCGCCCACCCATTCCCATATTCCCACCTTGACATTCCCTTTTACTGGGGCCCCTAGCACCCTCAGGCCCAGAGTCCTCTCCTTTCTCCCTGGTGGCCATCGAGGTGATTCTTCTGCCTCATATGTAGTCCAAATCATGGGTCAAT
>CM052704.1:99679703-99752563 GCA_028551405.1 Uromys caudimaculatus | reverse complement strand
AGCTGCTTGTCTATGGAATCCTAGTGTCCCAGGCAGAAGTTTCCTGCCACAGCCGCCCGCTTTTGGGATCCAGGGGGTTTCTAGGCCCGCCTACCTCGGTCCCTGTGTCTCTTGGGTTCGGGGCAGTACCTGGTGAGCTGTGAGGCGTGTCTTTGGCCCTCTGCTGGGACTTGCGATGTCCTGAGAGGGATCTTTGTCCCTGCGCTGATTAGCTGTGGGGCCCTGTGAAAAATAAAATCTTGAATTTGCTTTTAAGTAAAATTATGTGTGGCTAACTATCTCTTATTGTTTGAACTCTACTTCTTCCCTATTCAGGAAACACAATTTGGTTGGGATCTTTGGTAACAGAACAGATCCGACTTGATTGAGCTACATGAGAAGTGAATTGAAGGTCAACTTTGACTCCATTAGCACAATGATACTATCAGCCAAGGTCACCAGAGCCAACACTCATGAAAACCCTCACTGAAAAACTGATTTCTACGGGAGGTTGTTAGGGCTAACCTGTCATTCAGCTTTAGCTACTGATGAGTCCAAAGAAAGTCGCACAAATATCAGAGAACAAATCATGAAACAGGAAATTTTCTTTCTGTATGTTTGACTTGTAAGTGGCAGTCAGTGGTAGGAAAATCTTAAGAAGCAGGGCTAAGTCATCATAGCACTGTTACCGGATACAGACAGACAAACACCGTGGCTGAGAACACAGTCACTCTATGAGTGTCACGTGCTAATCCCACGTGTGCCAGGAACATAATGAAAATACTTTCAGAGCACAGTAAAAGGCCAGTTGTAAATGGAGGAGATTCAAGTACCCCACAGGGGCACATTTCATTTCTAAACCTTGCCACAATATCATCACAGAATAGAAATAAATAACAGCTGAACTTTCATGTGAGCTGTAACAAGAGACTCTCGCCATTGTTTGCCACAGATACTCTACTTGAGCAGCAGACTGTTAAGTGAGAAGGTTAGAGTTTGCCTTGCCAAAGCAGTAGGCTACAAAGGGCGTGGAGACAGTCCTCTCTCAGGGTCAGATCCAAGTGTGCAGATGTCTGTGGGGTGTGTCTGTCTGCAAGCTCAGGAATCAGCCTAAATACACAATAACCAAAGGGCAGTTTCTAAAGTGGGTGAGCCACATCTAGAGAACACTTTTCTCTCTTTAAACCAAATAAGAAACAATGTTTCTTCCCTCCCTCTTTCTGGTATTTTCCCCTCTGAGAGACGTTGTTTGCCTCTGTTTTCCACAAATAATCATGTTGAGTTGGTTCTCCAGCTTTTTGCAGCATGGAACTCTCTAGGTTAACATCTCAGAGTTTGCATAAAGATATATATACTTTAGATTCCAGGGGTTCTTTTAAAGTTTAGGCCAGACTTTTGGTAAGACACATGTAGGTAATTTTCAGTCCTAGATGTATACAGGAATACTATAGCTGAGTGACTCAAACTCCAAACATTTGTTGTGTTGAGAAGTCCAAAGCAAATCACCTCAGATTCTGGGTGTGGTGGTGAAGCTAGGGCCAATTCCTCATTCAGGGATGACTGCAGTGTCTGTACATTGTGGGAGGGGCTACAGAGGCTCCTGGAATCTGTGTTTGTAAGGGCATTAATCTCATTCATGAAGGCTCTGGCCTTATAATTACCTTCTCAAAGCTCAGTTTCCAGATACCATTTGTTTATGAGAGGCATTTTTTGTTTTTTTGTTTTTGTTTTTTGTTTTTTTTTCATACAAAGACACAGGTAGACAGACAGACAGACACAGGGACACACAGACACACAAGCACATGAAAACATAGCACACTGACACATGTGCACACACATACACACACACACACACACACACACACACACACACACACACACACACACACACACACTCTCTTACCTATCTACTAACTCCAGAGTCTAACTTCTTGAACCAGTGGGTTCTTACCGTGGTTACTGATGAGTGTAGAGGGGTTACTTACAGAAGCAGGGATGACTGAAAACAGCTGCATCATTAAAACGCCCATTTCAACTGACTCATAAAAGCCCCAGCCTCGGAACTCTCTGTGTGACTTGCAGGCAGTGTGACAGGTCCAAAAATCTCTCAATAGAAACTCTCATCAGTGGTGGGCTTCTGCTTCTGTAGCTACAGGGAGAAGGCCTCACTTAGCTTTCAAGTTTCAGACGTGAGGCTTGCTACTTTTTGTGTTTCCCTAGGCTCCCTTCAATGAAGGGAGTATTCTGTTGGAAACAAAGTGTTCTGTAACACCATCACAATTAGTGGTAGGCTCCATGTGTTAAAAACTGGAGAGAAGAGGCAGACACAACATTCATTCTACAGGAGTACCACTAGGTTTGATTCAAAGAACAACAGGCAACATCTTCAGCCTGTATGTGTTTACCTCCAAGCTAATGGCTCTCTCTTCAGTTCTCATTACTTACCTCTCTGCAGGCACCATCTTAGCTGATGAAGATAAAATATGAGGGAAAAGTAAGTCTGGAGTGTCTCCTGGCATTGGCAGTCGATTCAGCAACTGAGAGCAGAGAAGTCTGTCTTCTTGACTCCCACTCTACAGCAAATCTCCCTGGAAATAAATACCAAGGCTTTAGCTATTTGTGCTATCTACAGAACCAGGATTTGACTTCAAGTTGAGAAGAAGACTATAGAGACACTTTGGGTGAGTCATTTGGGAGGCTGGACACAGAATAGGAGGAGGTGCTGTTTTGCTGATGGGGAAGCAGAAACTTCATTTATTTGCCTTTCTTTTGCATTTGATTTGGGGAGGATGTTAAAACTAAATGTCTGGTTATCTGACAATTCAGCGGAGTTATGTCATTTAATCATTAGCTCTGTGCTCGTTTTTCAAGTCACCGTCATTGTCATTGTCTCTCACTCTCTAACCCTTTCTCTTTTTTTGCTGCATTTTAAAAAATTTTTGATATTTTATTTACATTTCAAATGTTTCCCCCTTTCCAGGTCTCCCCTTTGGAAACTCCCTATCCCATTCCCGCTCTCCCTGCCTCTATGAGGGTGTTCCCCCACCCACCCACCCACTCCCATCTTCCCTCCCTGGCATTCCCCTATACTGGGGCCTCTAACACCCTCAGACTCAAGGGTCTTTCCTCCCACTGATGGCCAACAAGGCCATCCTCTGTCACATATGTGGCCAGCACCATGGGTCCTTCCACGTGTATTCTTTGGTTGGTGGTCCAGTTTCTGGGAGCACCGGGGGGTCAGGCCAGTTGACACTGTTGCTCCCTCCATGGGGCTGCAAACCCCCTCAGCTCCTCAGTCCCTTCTCCAACTCCTCCATCTGGGACCCCACACTCAGTCCAACAGTTGCTGTGAATTGAATCTTAGGTATTCTCAACTTTTGGGCTAATATCCACTTATCAGTGAGTACATATCATGTTTGTTCTTTTGTGACTGAGTTACCTCACTCAGGATCTATTTCCTGTTCCATCTATTTGCCTGTGAATTTCATGAAGTCACTGTTTTTAATAGCTGAGTAGTACTCCATTGTGTAAATGTACCACATTTTCTGTATCCATTCCTCTGATGAGGGACATCTGGGTTGTTTCCAGCTTCTGGCTATTATAAATATGGCTGCTATGAACATAGTGGAGCATGTGTCCTTATTACATCTTGGAGCAATATTGGAGCATCTTCTGGGTATATGCACAGGCGTGGTATAACTGGGTCCTCAGGTAGTATTATGTCCAATTTTCTGAGGGTCCGCCAGACTGATTTCCAGAGTGGTTGTACCAGCTTGCAATCCCACCAGCGATGGAGGAGTGTTCCTCTTTCTTCACACTTCAAAACTGACTCTTCATTTCAGGCACTCACACATTCATGCCTATTTTTAAAACTATGTGATGTTATCTTGTCCTAAGAAAGACATGATAGGATAATATTTTTTAGCTTATTCATCATTTTTGATCCCAAAGAAACATGCTCTCCTTAAATTTTTACCTTTTTTAATCCAATGTGCAAACAATTCACAAGAAACCCATAGTTACATATTGAGTTTGCGGGTCATCGAATACTTAGCTATAAGAACCATGGTATTTGCTCAGTTGATAAAAACACAGTTGTTTGAAGCTATGTGTTCATTATTTTTCTTATGATTATGTCAATTTAGTGACATGTCTTATTGTATCATCTTGAAGCTTAGAACAGTTTAGACTATAATATATTCCACCGATAGAATTGCTTATTTCCATTTATCTAAGGGTCAAGAAATCTTGGTTTTTACTGCTACCAGAGGCATGGGGAAGGTCAGGCTCAGCAGCAGCCAGTTGAAGGCAACTATGTCAGAAGCCTCACTGCACCAAACCTTGCCTTCTCCCCTCCTACACCTAACCAGTCACTCTCACGTTCTCAGTGACATCCCATCAGTGTTTCTGAATTCATCTCTACTACCACAGTGCCGGGCTTCCTTCCTTCCTTCCTTCCTTCCTTCCTTCCTTCCTTCCTTCCTTCCTTCCTTCCTTCCTACCTTTCTTTTCTTTTCTTTTCTTTTCTTTCTTTAGTGTGTGTGTGTGTGTGTGTGTGTGTGTGTGTGTGCGCGTGCGTGCGCGCGCGTGCACGCTCATGCCCATGACTTGCTACAGTACATGTGGGGGCTCAGTGGACAATGTGTGGAGTGGTTTTTCTCATTTTACCTCATGAGTTCTATAGACGGAGCTCAGACCATCGGACTTGATGCAGGCGCCTTCGTGCATGGAGCCTTCCTCCCGTCTACAGTTGTTTCTTTGCAAGCCCTCCAAGATCTTCTTTCAGTGGAAATGTTGACCTCGGCCTTTCCACAGTTCTTCCCTAGTCAGGATGTCTCCCACTTACAGAGGGTCCTCTCTCCTACCTTCAGAATCAAATTCAAGACCCTGGGTTTATATCTATCACTGTCTTCAGTCAGATCAGGACTTGTATCTAAGACTTCCACCACAGACTGTTCTCCTCTTCCTACCTCTCCTGCCAACTCCCTTTATTTTACCTGTAGGACTTTACCCATCTGGTTTTTCATCACAAGCCCAATCCCATCCCATCTTCCAAGTCCTCTCCCATCCCTTCTAAAAGCCGTTTCCAGAGGTTGTGGCTCCATTCCCCAGCCAGAAAACAGCTGAAGACACTCTTTCGTGTTTGTTACATGAATTCAGTATGTACTGACCCAGCGAGGGCGTGCGGTACCGTGGTCACGGACACAAAACTCACAAAATCCATGTGTCTTTGCTGTGTCTCATGGGAGTTCAGTTTTCCAGATCATCTTCTGATAGCTCCATCTCTGCACATGCCTCTCAGTTTCCCCAGGAGGAGGAGAGGGGAAATCACAAAGAATCCCATACCAGCTTTTAAGTGCTTTTACCTGGAATTGAGACCTTAAGTAGATAGGAAAATGTAAATATTAATTTATTTTATTACAATCCTTACATATTCTATTTCTTTCCATCGACTTATTTCATTAACTGTTGCTTTTCATAAAATATACAGTAGGGATGTTGGAGAGATTGATCAGTGAGTAATACGCTTGTACAAGCATGGGGACCTGAGTTCGGATACCCAGTACCCATGTAAAAGGTGGGCATGGAGGTTGGTGTCTGTGACCACAGGGCTGGCAGGGCTTGAGGCTTGGTGAGTCTTGGTTGTTCTAGGACTTAATGACTGGACTTAAACTCACAGAGCTCTGTCTGCCTCTGACTCCCAAGTGCTGAGTTTGAAGTCATGGGCCACAATGCCTAGCTTAGAATTAAGTTTTTAAAAATTGTATTTACTATTAATATTCATGTGTATATATGGGCTTCTAAGTATGCACGCATGCATACATCAGAGCACAAATGTGTCAAATGACAACTTTTGGGAATCTCTTGTGTCCTTTTACTATGGTTTCCAGGAATTAAATTCCGTCACCAGGCTCACAGGGAAAGCACCATTACCTGCTTCCCAATCTCTCTGCCTTAAAAACCATGAGTGGACTTTAGGTTTTGTGAAAAAATTTTTAATTTTTACTTTATGTGTATGGCTTTGTTTGCATGTATGTCAATGTACCACGTACATACCTGGTGCTCAGAAAGGCCAAAAGAGGGCTTTGGATCCCCTGGAACTGGAGTTACAGATGGTTGTGAGCTGCCATGTGGGTGCTGGGCATAGAACCTGGGTCCTCTGGAAGATCAGCCAGTGCTTTTAACCACTGAGCCATCTATTTAGCTCTGTCATTTTTATTGCATTTATATTGACACAATTATAAGATTTTTCTTATTCTGTTGATGTGATGAGTTACTCTGATTTTTGAATGTTGAACCAACTTTATACTACTGAGAATAAATCCCACATAGGCATGGTATACAGTTATTTTAAAACATTGTTAGATTGAAATTTTAAATAGTTTATGTTTGAGAGATGTCAATCTATAAATGTCCTTATTAGATTGTCTTTGTCCATGTTTGTTAGTTATGTTATCTTCATAGAGGAAGTGATGAAGTGGCCTCTTGCCTCTATTTTCAGGAAGGTATCATAGAGAATAAATATTAGGTAATATTTACCAGAAAAACTTTCTGAGTTAAGTACTTTCATTTTATAAAGCTATTTATCAGTTATTCAGTGGCTATGGACATATTCAGATCACCTGTTTTTCTCTGTGTAAATCTGCAAAAATTGTGTCTGCAAACTAAGTTCCTCAAGCTTACAGATCAAGCATTCTGCATAGTGCTGCTCACTGTCTTTCACATGTCTGAGAAGACATCTGTGGCGACATCCTTGTTTCCATTTCGGGCATTAATTATTGGTATCTTCCCTTTCTTTATAATAATAATAATAATAATAATAATAATAATAATAATAATAATAATAATATTATATTGGCTTTTCAAGACAGGGTTTCTTTGTGTAGCTGTGGCCATCCTGCAATTTACTCTGCAAACCAGGCTGGTCTCGAACTCACAGAGATCTGCCTGCCTCTGTCCATCATTTCCTACAGAAAGTTCTCATTGGTAGAAGGATCAATGCTGGCCACTCAGTTATGCTGTCAAATATAAGATAAATTATGACTGAATTTTAAAAGTGTCTAGTCCTATGGGAAGTTGATTAAGTTTCTGAATACATACATCTACACATACTCCTTTGTTCAGGGTTCAGTGGGTACCATTACAGCATGGATATTTTTTTTAAAGCAACCCTTTCTTCTGAATTTTTTCATACAATATATTTTGATCATATTTTTTCCCTTCCCCATCTTCTCCCAGATTATTCCTACCACTCTATCTACCTAATTTCTTGTTTTTGCTTTCAAAAAAGAAAAAAACCCCTCAAAATCTAAAACAAACCCACAAAACAAAACAAAACAATATCCCCCCAAAACCAACAAAACAAAAAAATACCTAAATAAAATAAAACAACAGCATAAAAAAGCACACAAAAAACCATGGAGTCTATTTTGTATTGGCCAACTACTCCCAAGCATGGGGCCTGCCCTGGAGTGTGGTTGATATACCCAGTGACACTCTAGTGGAGAAAACTGATTTTCTCTTTCCCATGAGGTATCAGTTGCAAATAGTTTCTTGGTTAAGGGTGGGACTTTGTGTCCTTTCCCTTCTCAGGGCTGGGATTGTGTCTGGTTAGAACTTCGCAGGTCTTGTGTGTGCTGTCACAGGCTCTGCAATTTCATATGTGTGTCAGACCTTTGTCTGGAAGACACTGTTTCCTGAGAGTCATCTGCCACCTCTGGCTCTTATGATCTTTCTGCCTCTTCTGCAGAGATCCCTGAACCTTGAAGGGAGGGACTTGAAGAAGACATCCCATTTAGGACTGAGCGTTTCAGTCTCTCAGTTTCAGCATATTGTCCAGCTGTGGGTCTCTGTGTTAAGATTTTCTGATGAGGTTTGGGTGATGCTCTGATCACTGATTTCAAGGTCCCTAGAGTGACCTGGCTATGGGTCCCTGGTAGACAGGGATGCTACAGGTTGGCAGAGTCACAAAGGAATGTGGGTGATCTAGAAGGAAAGGCCGAATGGGGACAGGGAAATAACTTGGGGGACTTTGTTTCTGCACCAGGAGGCCAAGAGCATTTGATCTGTATCTAAGATGTGGGCAGCTGTTTGTATTTGTGTGAATCAAGGTTGTATTAGTCAGCTCTCTGCTGCTGTAACAAATACCTAAAGTAAATCGATGTAAAAAAGAAGAAAGGAGAGGTTCACTTTGACTCACAGGTTTCAGAGTTTCAATGTGTGGTCGGTAGTTTCCATTGCTTTGGATCCAGTGGTGAGTGAACACAGCACGATAGAATCTGTGACAGGGGAAGTTGACCAGTCATGATAACTGGGCAGTATGTGTGTTGTGTGCACAAGCATGTGTGTGTGTGTGTGTGTGTGTGTCACAAGAGTATATGTGTGTGTAGATAGAGACAGAGATAGAGACAGAGAGAAACAGAGAGAGACAGAGGAGAAACAGAGACAGAGAGGCCAGAGTCAGAGACAGAGACAGGCACACAAAGAGTGCCAGGTCCCACTGTCCCATAAATAGCATATCCCTGGGGACTTAACTTCCTCTCACTGGGCCCAGCTTTTAAAGGTTTCACTGGTTCCTGAGAGTTAGAGCCTGGGGACCAAGCCTTTGACACACCACTCTTTGTAGATGCATACTCAAGTTTCTATGCTATGGAAAGTCTTCAAGGAGTCATTTTATATTTGCATATGTATGATCTAGTGAACCAAATGCAAGTGAATCTGATGACAAAAACTCCTCTTCATGAAAATGTCTTGAGAAGTTTTTTCAGGATCAAGTTTATGTTTATTTAAAAACTTTTTTATTTTTTGTGTGAGACAAGCTGGGGATGTTGTTGAACATAGACACCTTGGGAGATTCTGCTCTCATGGATGTAACACTGTCATTTTGGGAATGGATGCCAGTAGCTTCTGGGATCAAATGGATGTCTATTCCACAGTATAACATAATGATAGATGATCAAATTAGTGAGTGTTCATTTTATTCATAGTGATGCCTCATTGAGACACGAATCAGAGATCTCCCCTGGTAACTGTAGGTCTGAATGCTTCACTCTCCAGGAGCACACTCCCTTTGACAGACACCAACGACAGGGATGAGGCCAGCTTCTGTGGTGTTTACGCAACTGGTAATGTCTTCACTGAAGTCAAGGGGAGTTTGCTTACGTAAAGGCTGTAGGCCTTAGCTGCCTGAGATTAAAAGGGAAAAAAAATCCTTAAACTCTTTCAACATTAATATTGCCTGTGAGGAATCCAGCCACAACCTAAGCCTTGGAGCTTTTCAAACCTAGCAAGCAGAAGGGTAAACAGTAAACACCGGTTATTTTAAGCACGATCTAATCATAGTTCAATGAACAGCGATATTATATTTGATCTCTAAGGTATTAATATGTTTATATCACTATTAGACATTTTTATGCAGCCCATTATCCAAACAATGGCTTAAGTCTGTGGTATTTAATAAATCAAGTTTCTGTGGTGTGGGACCGGGTGGGAGAGGGGCTGGAGCCTCTTTCTCCATCCCTTTTTCTTTTCCTCAGGTGCAGTTTTGTGTTAATATAAGAGAAGTGTGGCCTTCCTTCTCGTCGCGCTAAAAGTGAGCTAATCCCTGTGTAAGGAATCAGTAAGTACGATCTGCTTAATCTAGTCCCAGTGTGAAACTGTTGACATTTGTTCTTCTTTCCATCATTATGTGACTGGGCCTGTTTTGTGCTGGATTAGACACAAATCTCCCGTGCGGCACATTTGGCATGTTACTAGTAGTTTAACTTCATTAATAATGTATGAAGAAAATGTAATCCACGGCAAGGAAGGAAAGAAAAGTATTGTTTTTTTTTTCTTTTGCTTTCCTCAAAGCCTTTGGAAGGAGTAATTGCTCAACATTTTATGTTTGATGTTACGTTTTACAATTTGAACTTCCAGAGTGATAGTTAAGATGAGAGCAACTTTGGCAAATGGACCGCACAAAGCACACCTTTAAAAATTTCTAAATGTGGTTACAGATGGCCAGAACTTGTTAAACAAAGTAGGGAATTAAATATTTATTCAGCTTATTTCATTTTCAGGGTCATAAATGTTCTTTCAGAGTCATTCTCCATAACAAGAATTTCTAGCACGGAGCCAGTAACAGGCATCAAGAGCGAGGAGCTAAATTACGGCAAGAGTGACGGGACAAATATGGACGAGGCTGGCTTGGGAAAGGGACACAAGTGATCAGTTCTGATTGAAATATTATAGCTAAATGAGTTTGGCTGAATCGAACATAACCGTGCCAAAAATAAGCCCCTGGCTGCAGCTTAAAATAAAGATGTTTTCTAAAACTGCTTTAGATGAAAATGGTATTTAAACAATACTATTGAAAATTGTGGAAAGTCCCAAAATGGCCTACGGAAGGTAAGCTTGCCCCTCGCAGTGGACTTTTGGACTCTGTACTCCGGTCACATTTGGGCGATCAGAGCAACAGCTGGGGAGACTTTGCCAACAAAGACGAGTGTTAGATAATCCTGATGGGGTTCCACATCAGCATCTTTTGTAATTATGTCACATTCAGCTGTAATGGAATAATTCAAGCTGAAAGGACAAGCTTTGATCCTTTCTTAAACCTTTCCCTGTGGACTGGCTATCTAAAAGATTTAAAGATATTTCTGTTACGAGATCTCGTGTCTCCTCAGAGAAGTCATGCTTGCTTCTGACGCGTTGGGAGCCATGAGAACAATATCGAGTTTGCCAAGGCGCTTCTCAAAGCATCTTTCGGAGGGAGGGGGGCTTACTGAATGAAGATATCAGTGATTGGCTGCTCTTTACTCCCCCCCTCCCCCGGTCAGAATCCACGGTCTATTCTGTCACAGGATCAGGCAGACAGGAAGGTGCTGTAAATGTGTTGCGGGGATAGGTCATCAACTATGAAGCGTTTGCATGAAAAGTCACCTTTTCTTTTGCTAGTCCTTATTAAGTTATGCCTCTGTAGAAAGTGGCATAGTGAAATACCAGACATGTTGTAAGAATTAAAAAATAAAAGTCTCTAAAACACTAGCAAGCAAAAGCTTTAACTTTCTCACTTACAAGGGAATTTTTTTGTAAAATATTTCTATTTTGTTTTCATGGATTTTAAAATTCTAAACCACAGTTCATGATTCTGTCAAAAAATCAATAGGCAAATAAGGTTTAAAAAAAACTCACAAGTTTACCTCACGTATAAATTAAAAATAATTCTATTTTCATTCTTTATACATTTCTTTCCCACATTATAAATCTTTTGTCTATTAGAAAACTTTCTTGTTACAATCATTTTTCTGAGACTAAGAGGATTTTTGTCCAGGGTGGTGAAGCAAAGGTTGTAATTGTGACTGTCTCTACTGGAGCTTCGTTTGTGCTCCTGGGTCTATTCCCTGTGCTTCTCTCAGAGGGAGCAGGTGATTCTAGTCACTGAATGGGAAATGGGCAATCTTCCATGTAATTTGCTTACACATCAGTTTTACATTGACATTAGTGTTTTGTCTATAAAGAATAAATAACAAAGATTTTTTAATGAAAGTTTTAACTATATGTAATTTAATCTAATTTCCCAGTCAAAATTCTCAATAATCTCAATATTCTTTGTTAGAAAATTTCCCTTCCGTTTCCTTTCCTTTTTTCCCCCTTCTTTTTATTTTCCAGTGCTAAGCAGCAAACCCAGGGCTCTTCATGCGCTAGACAAATGCTCTGATTTTCAGTTACATTCCCAGCCGATGTTAGCTGTGACATTAGCATCATCAGCATCAACTTGTAGATAAATAAGTTTGAAGTGGCTATAAGACTTGAACAAGACTGGGCTCAAAAAAATCCCAGCTTTGATCTGAGAGTTTCAGATTCTTTCTGGGGGACTGTGGTTGCCCTTTCCTGATCCCGTTGCCTTTTTTGGTAATGACAGGAGAGGGGACAGTCAGTAGTCTGCATCGAGGCTGCAGCTTCTCCGATACCTTATTACTTTTAATTGTAACTTGTTACTGATTTTTGCTTTTCTGTAGCTCTAAGTGTCTTTTTAAAGAATATGTTATATATCTGCTAGGTTAGTCAAACAGAAGATAAATCATTCTCTCTGGCCATGATTCACAAAATCATTGAAGAGAATAAGCATATATATATATATATATATATGTTTCATTTATTCACTTTACATCCAGCTCACTGGCCCCCTCCCAATCATCCTCTCCCATAGTTCTTCCTCCCTCCCTTTCTCCTCTGAGTGGGTGGAGCCCCCTGGGTATCCCTCCACCCTGGCACACCAAGTCTCTGCGGAGTTAGGTGCATCCTCTCCCAATGAGGCCAGGCAAAGCAGCCCAGCTAGAAGAACATATCCCACAGATAGGCAACAGCTTTTGAGATAGCCCCAGCTCCAGCTGTTCAGGACCCATGAAGAAGCTATATTAGCTGTCTCCCCATCGGTTTGAGGCCACAGTTTAGAGTGTAACTCCATGAACACGTATTCAAAGCTCTCCAAATACTTGCTTCATTGTATTCAACACATTTCTTTTTCTGTTGGTGTTGGTTATTTCTCTTAGGACAGCAACTTGTTCCTTGCTTTTAGAATGCTTTCTGGTAGATTCAGTAAAGGTTAGTAAATGTTTTCCCAGCACACAAAGACTGTAGGGCGGACTGACGGAGCTAGAAACAGCCTGGTGTTGATGCCTTGTATAAAGCTTGAAATCTCTTTCATTTGAGTCAGAATATGTGTCTGCAGGCCATCCAAATTGCTGCCTATATTTGCATAGCAGAATTGAAGGCAGTGGATGCATTCTTAGTGCATTCGTTAAATGATCCTTCCTGCAAATTTTAGCTTTGTATTACTTATTTTATCATCATCATCATCATTATTATTTCACACTTTGGGGAAAAAGCCTACAATTCAAAACTCACGTCATATTTTTAAATGTTGATAAGAAAATGGAAATTGTATAAATAAGACTAATTATCAATCACTCGTTTATAATGTTTTCCTGGTCCTTTCTTGATAGTTTTAGAGTCCAGTAAAATACTACATGTGTTTTATACACTCAAAGCATTACTGGCTAGAAGAGTTAAGCCTTCTGTTTATTGTAGGTGACCAAGTTTTAAGGCTCTGTGTGCAAAGAAACCCCCATCTAATTCCTCTGTGTAGTCACCATGTGAATCCAGGGTGGCCATCTAGGAAGCAGAGCCTTGGTTTCGAGGCCGCCTCAGTGCAGCTCATGTGACCTCATGATGGTTACCTTTTAAATGTGGCTCAAGGTCACACTTTTCCTCACATGGCAACAACTTTTCATTTAAAGAAACTGCTATATAAAAAGGAGATTTATTCATAGAAGAGGAAAGAGTTTAAATGGCTTATTTCAAGGTTATGGAAAGTCTTTTTTAAAAGCAAGACCCTCTAGTTTTATAAATGCCCCCTCACCCCACTTTTAAAAATTATTTTAAGAGGTTTGTTAAAAGTACTTACTATTCTTAAATAAAATAAAATGAGCTGACTCCTGTTAGCAGTTCCCACTGCCTTCGTGTCTCCAGTGACAGCACGGTGATCTTTAATCTTTACACCACTGGGTTATTTTTAAGCCAAGGCAGGAATAGTATTATTGCATCCGTAAACATTCGTATGTTTATCTCTAAAAGCAAAAATTCTTCCTTAAGTCTGTAAAATCATTCACTAACTCTCCTGGAATAATAATCAGGCCCAATCATACTATGCCATCAGAGATAGGAGGCTTGCTTCTCACCCGTATTGAGCAGTCATTATGTTAGTGGACAGTAATGCTTTTCCATTTATGCCTCAAGAGTCAATAAAATAAACATTCCCTTTCAAACACACACAGAAACATAAAATAGTGACTAGGACTATGGATTCGAAAAACTACAGTCAAGGCCCTGCTTTGCCACTTACTAGCTATGTGGCTTAGAGTGTGATTAGTTCTTCATTTCTCATTTGCAAAAATGGGAATAATGGAACTTGGGTCCTCTCATCGAGAGCGTGAAATGACGTCAGCGTCTGTAATGCTGTAATGCTGAGAGTACTTCATTAAACGTGAGCTATTTTTTAAAACCTTGCAGATGGAATTTGAACCCAGGGCTGCCTAATCTTAAAGTCCGTGAACTTTCCATGGCGCCAGACTGAGTCATCACAGGGACAATGCTGGCAGAATATCAGCCTGGACACTCTTTAAAGAGAAGTTAATGTGGATTTATTAAGACTCTACTCCTGGTAGCACTAAATTTTCCACCATCATTGGCAAGCTAGTGATTGGTGTTCTCTTACTGTGGCAGTCACTAGGCACAGAAAACAGCTGGTCCTGAACAAGTGGCTGTAAAGGTAAGTGGAGCCAGGACTGGCAAACTGAAGGTACAGCAGAATACAGTGGGGCAGGCCTTGTGGGGAGTAGAGCGTGATGAGAGACAGAAGATCTTAGCCTCACAGAGAACTAATTGCCAGCAGCCAGCATTCTACACTCATGATCTTTGTGAGGAAAATTAATACCCCAAGCCAGTGCATATTCTAGATGCCACACCAGTGAGGCCACTTGTGGTAGTTGATTTATATTCACAGTTATGTAGTTCTTGTGGCTTCCAAATTCGTTGTAATATCAAGAAACATTCCTGTCAATATTTGTTCAAAGTGGAACATTCAAATAAAAATTGCTAGTGACTGGATGCTAAAATGTGAAATAATGAAGGAGAAACCTAGTAATGCTACAAAGCTCCTAGCAATGCTACAAAGCAGGAGATGCTGCAGATTGGACCAACAAATTGCACAAATTTGAGTCAGGAACATTAGGGTCAGGACATTAGAGAGATATTCTCCTATTTACATCTTGGTAAGGAGTAATTGCTAAGGCAGAATGCTCTTGTCATATCTATGTTGTTGCTAATGTTTAATGCTTTGTATTTTGGTTCTTCATGATTGCACGAACCTGTGTTTTACTTATAAGGAATGAAGCTAAATTTCATTTTTCATGAACTCAAAACATGTTTACTGAGCTCCTACTGTATACTATGTACTGTTTTAAGGAATGATAACGAACAAGGCAGACAAAATTCTCTACTTTTCTGGAACTTATTTTCTAGTTAGGAAATAGAAGATAAACAGGAGAAATATATTCCATTAAGAAATGCCAAGGTGAAAAGGTAAACAGACCAGAGAGTGAGGAGGAATGGATGAAGTTATGGAGGTTTTAGATATGGTGGACAGGGAAGGCACTCCTGATGACTTAGGAATGGAGTCCCAGAGGATGGGAGGCAATGGCCTATGTGGCTATTGTGGGTTTCTAATCAGGGGTGACAGCAACTTTACAAACATCCAGGCAGATTATGACTGGCATGTGGGACCAAATTCAGAGGCTACTGTGTGAGGTCATCAAGAATGGGGATAAGGAGGGAAAGCTGGGTCCTGACTGCGACCTTGCAGGCCAGAGTGAAGATGCTCATCTTGGAGCTGAGCAACTGGGAAGCAACTATAGGCCCAGGAGGCAGAGGTACAACCTCATGGAGACCACAGTGAAATCACTCCTGCTACTACGCACAGCACGCAGGAGTAATGAGGCTGATGCCTGGCACGAGCCCAGACTGTTACTACTAACTGCAGTTACTGTGGGGTTTCACTGATGTTTGACTGTGGTGTCAAATGAATAGACAAGTGTCTTCATTAAATGTAGAATAGTCACTGACTTTATTGGAAAGATGTTAAACACATCTTGCTTTATTTATGAAATGTTGATCTGTGGAGAGCTGACTTGAGCAGAAATTTTTTTTGTGTGTGTCTTTGGTCTTTCTCCTGACAAACTTCAGGATTAAATTTTAATTTTGGATGCTTAAGCACTTAAGCATTTCCACCTTAAAATGGTTGTAAATGTTTTAGGAAATTAGCATAGCTGGAGGTAGGGAAGTCAGAGTGCAGTGAGTCTTGCAGGGCATCCGATCACACCGTAAACCCCAAGATTGTGTCACTTACTGAAAAATATTTTCTTAGTTGGGGTGTGGCTCAGTCCTTAGCACACATCTTTAATCCCTCTGGATGGAATACAGACACACTCTTAGTATATACCTTTAATATCAAACAATGAAGGTAAAGTTAGTTTGTAGAAGAAAGCAGCCATGTTTGAAAGTGATGTCCAATTGAGTGGCAGACAAAGTGATGAATCAGAGAAAGATTTGACAGAATAGGCTATGCCCAATTTTCATGAGAAGAGAGAGGGAAAAGAGGTAACATAAGAAGGAACAGCACAGAGGGAGAGTGTTACAGAGACAGGTTGAAGAAAGAACAAGCCAGAGATTGAGAAGGAGCCAGAAGATCAGAACACATTGCCAAAGTTAGTATAAGGCCAAGCAGAGCAATTCAGGAGAGACCAAGAGGGAGAAATCAGATTGAATCAGTCAGCTTGAGGAGTTTGATCCAGAACGGCTGAGTTGAACCAGCCAGTCAGAATTCAGAAAAAAACAAGAAAGGGTGAGCTTATTCAGCAGTAAGTCTCAAAGGCTGAAAACATTCTAGGCCTAGATAAAATTGTATAGAGGAGAGAGTCTTCTAGGACTAGGCCTAGGTTAGCAGACTGAGGCAGTAAGCTTCAGAGATGACAATTACATCAGGTGAGTAAAAAAAAAAAAAATACTTTTACAAACAAGAATTTTGGTTTCTCAAAAAACTCATGTTATGTTAATATGTTTTTATTTTAATCTCAAGTATGGGATAAGAGGCTGCTTCACAGTAGGTGATTATGGTTTGCTTTGTGCACTAGCAAGGGAGTGATTTTTACCAGCTGCAGATAGTTTAATTTTGAGGTCTATGGAGAGGAGATAAATGAGAGAGTCCCAAGAGGGCCTGCGAAGGATGCTTTTTCCCCCACCTCCCCTGCCTCCCCCGCCTTCCCTGCCTCCTCTGCCCCTGCTGCTCCTGCTCCTGGTTGCTATTGTAGTTTGAGGAGAAGAAATTGGAGATATCCTGATGAAGAAGATTGAACTTGCCCAAGGAACATAATGCCCCTAATCAGCAGGAAGTAGTCAAAAGAGGTCCAAGTCCCCTTTCACCTCAAGTCTTCTTTCTGTTCTATCTAGTTTTGGGTGGTTGGAAGGGATCAGGGTGGCATAAGTGTTGGAAGGGAGGTAGAGGTATAAGAACTCAATAAAATAGCTAAAAATTGCAACATCATAGTCCACTATATTTTAGGACATTAAACAAATACATTCACCACATAAAATGTATTTTTTGACAATGTACTAAAAAGCATTTCCCTGTGTTATTCTGATCTATACAAATGCTTCCTGTTAAGCCTTGATGGTAAAAGTTAAAGCATTTATTTTAAAAACATTTGAATTTAATGATGGTGATGATATGCTTTGGACATGAAGTATATTCTAAGGAAGCTATTGCCATTAAAATTAAGTATGCAAGAACAAAGAAAAGAGAATATATTGAATTTTAATGAATAAACGTGTCTGTAAATTCTATTTGGCAAATTTATCCAACTTAAATTCTTCTTTTTGACATGAATAGAGTTGAAAATGTCCTAAAATCTGTCACTAGGAATACATATTTGCATATTTTTCCTTATCTATGAGACCATTTACTTTCTTATACAAATATTCCCTTGAGGAGAGGTGGGTATCAGTCTGCATAGTCCTGATCCCTATGCAATTTTATGTTAGTCACTTTGGTCTGGCATTCAATGCTTCTGAAACCCAGGGGCTGTATGTAGCGATGGCTTGTTGGTCTTTCTTGACTTGATGTTTTCCATACTCATTGAATGTCCAGCTATCAGCTGTTTCTCAGTAAAACCCATATTTAAGACATTTAAATTTCCTTGAGTTCATTTAAAGGGAAACATTGAGAGAGTTGTGCATACAGCTAGAAGCTGGCGAGTCTGTGTTAGCTCCGACTTAAACCACTACAGCATTTCATAACATAGGTCATTGCTCATCCTTGGGACACAGTTTCTAATCAATATAAAGCAAGTATTTTTTTCTTGAAATGTGAAAAATATGAAAAATACTTTAACTACAGCAAGTCATTTTATTATTTATTTTTATTTCTTTTAGCTTATGCCAATTTAAAGAGAACAAATAACAGATACAATGATTAAAAATGTGTTGGGATGGAGAAGGGAAGGTGAAGTGAAAATTTTTGGTTTCCTTAGAGACTCAATTGTGTCATGTGATGTTTTCCTGGGAACTGTCTAACGAGAGAATGTCTTACCGAAGCAGACACATGAGAGGATGTTTTGCTGAAAACAGGCACATGGTTGGTTTTTTTGGGAAGCTGCCTGGTGAAAGGGCATGTGATGTTTTGCTGGAGCAGATACTTGAGAGAACATACGATGTTTGGAAAGAGTGTAAGGATAACTCAGTGAACAGTGGATGATGCTCTTGCATTGGTTCACTTTGCAGCTCTTTTCTGGTCATTGTTGGTCTTTGCTGATGCTGGATTTTGCTGATGACATTCTTGCTTTGGTTTGCCTTGTTTTCTTCCCTTATCATTGCTAGTCATGACTTTGTAGAGAGAAACACGCTAAAGAACTTCTGATAGTATTCTGGCTGCTTCTTGCTGCTGCCATGGGACTCGTGCAGATCAGTGGAACCTCTTGGTTTCTTTTGGGTAGAGCTGCCAGCTACTGATTCATGTTTGGTGTTTTGTTAGTGGACTGCACTGCTGACCACAAAGATTGAAATCACCTCCAAAATTATTTCTAAACAGGTCCACAAACCCCATTTCTTATTAATATTCTTTTCCTTTATCTCTGGTGGGTAGTTGGCTAGAAGGAAAGTTGAAGCATTAAAGAACCATAATTAAAGTAGGTTTAAAAAATATAAGCATATAGAAATGTATAACCCTTGTAGTGATAGGAAAATTTCAAGGAAAATTTAAATTTATAAACAATTTACATTACTACAAAATTTGATGGTGAATCTTGATAGAGAAACGATCCACATAGCCAGGCTTAACTCAACTGTATCTATGCTTCTTGAACTGGGGTGTGTAATTTGGTGAACAGTTTTGTTGTTGTTGTTTTGAGCCTGGGTCTCACAATGTAGTCCTGTGTCTGGAACTTTCTATGTAGACCAAGGTGGCCTTAAACTCATAGAGATCTCTGTGCCTCTACCTCTAAAGTGATGGATTGAACCCTGCCAGCTTGATATATAATTTACTAAGATGTAGCTCCTTGGGTCTACCAGGGACTCAGGTGCCACTGTCTCTGGTAGGGATTTTGTGGGAACTGTAGTTGAGAAGCTTCCTAGACAGTCTGGACAAGTGACCTATGGTTACACTCATTCTCCTGTTACTTCTGATGTGGGAATTTGTCTACATTTTGTCACTGGAGTTGGAATTACAGTTTGTCTCCTTTCCTCATGGCAACATTTACAAATCAGTGCTCTTCTATGTTCAGTTTTTGAGATGCAGAAAGACTGGGATCCATGATTGCCTTATGTGGCTGTTTCCCCTTCCCTCAAGGCTGGGACCCACAATTCCCTTACACGGCTGCTTCCCCCGCCCTCAGACTCTACTTGGACTCCACCCTTCCCTTTCTCGTCCTCTCTCTCATCTTCATAGATGATGTGCCCCTCTTGTCAGGCTTCACCTACAGTATCTCCCTACATCCATTTCACAGTGGTTGGCTTTGCTTCTCTTCCCAGCTCCAGGAAACACTCTTAGACTGCCATCTTAGTCCCTGTTTTGTTGTTGAGGTGCACAGGGGTCTGATATATATCAGACCCCTGGGGGATAGTTTAGAAAGATCCTTGAGGCAACACTTGTTCGCCTGCTCCCAAGAATAGACTTTACTTCTTTTTCCCTTCTCTTTTTAAGCTCTAAGGTGCCACCTTGTCATCTCTTTATGCTCTGTTCTTCCAATGATTACTTTTCCTTAAGTTATACATGTGCCTACATCTTATTTTTTTTTAATTTAAACTCAAATAGGTCAGTGTTATTGTCTGACTATGTGTCTCTCACATTCAGATGTTGAAGTCCTAATTTCCAACCTGATAGCAGTCTTTAGGGTGGTGACTAGATGACTAATATCCACAGTGTTAACCACTTTGGCATCAGTGTGTCCTTACAAAGCAGGTTCAAGAAAGTGCATTGAACCCTTCTATTATATGAGGTCACAACCAAAAAGGCACCATTGATGGGACGAAATGGAGACCTCGTTAGACACCAATCTGCAGATGGATTGATCATAGACATCTCGGATCCTAGACTTGCAAGAAATACATTTCAATTTGTTCTAAACTATTGAATTTTGTTATAGCAACCTGATAGTATTCTGGCATTCAGTTTCCTTTGCTATACATTGGTCTTGCTAAGCAAAAAGAGTAAGCATGGTCCTTCTGTTGATACTGAAGAAATGTTGATTTGTGTTTTCTCTTTATCTGGACACTTAGGAGTCCGCACTAAATTTTATGGGCAAAAAAGCACAAGGGATAAGCATTGAGTTCATTTGGCCACATCAAGTTTTGATCTGTTGACCTTGCTATCTTTTCCAGCCTCAGCTGCTCTGCCTGGACAATAATCTGCTATATTCAAATCAGCCAGGCTGAAAAGTAGATACCTGCATTGCTTTTGTCTGTTTCTGAAGAACTCCAAATAAGTTGCTGTCAGAGAGAAAGTAGAATTCTCCCCACCAACTAGAAAATGTAATTCAAAGTTGCATTAGGACTTTCAAGACATCTAAAATTAACTTAATCAAGAACACACTACAATTTTATGTGGAAAAAATTAAGCCTGGGCTAAAGTACATAAATGATGATCTTCTTAATTAGAGAGACATTTCCTGTTTTTTTTTTGGTAAGATGACTTAATAGTGTGAAAACCCCATACTTCTTCAATTAATCTATAAGCACAATATAATACCAATCAAAATAACTGTTTTTTTTCCCTCATGTGTCAGGAAGAAGACTTGTTCAGTTAGACTTGAGAATAGTTAATAGTCAATATGGGGATGGTGTTTGCTTGCTGTGTTAGCTGTTGAGAAATTGGTTCAGGAACAGACAAATTGATCAACAGAATGGAAAGGTCAGAAACAGAACTGTGCGATGTGTGCAGGCACTTAATTTAAAATAAAGGTGACACCGCAAGTCAAGGGGAAAGGCTTGCTATCTAGAAGATGCTAGGAAATTTGGTTTTTCAACCGCAGAAAAATATGATAAGTTGCTAACTTACACAGCAATTCATCTAGTCATAAAGAAGAAAACTATATTGTTAACAGAAAAATGTGTGCAGCACCAAGAGATGGGGAAAGATTAGTAAACACAATATCAAAAGAACAAACTGAAAGTGAATATTGATGAATCTAGTTACACTAAATTAATAGTGATAGTTTTGATTAGTGACAGATACTGTAGACAATGTTAAGAGCTACCAGCATGAGAGAACCTACATGTTCTTGATATTAATGTCTAAAAAGGTGACTACTTAGCTGGGCAGTGGTGGCACATGCTTTTAATCCCAGAACTTGGGATGCAGAGGCAGTTGGATATCTGAGTTCAAGGCCAGCCTGGTCTGCAGAGCGAGTTCCAGGACAGCCAGGACTACACAGAGAAACCCTGTCTTGATCAACAAAACAAAACATGACTACTCAATCTATATCATGAATACAATGAAAGCAGCAATCTAAATAGCAAAATAGACAAAGAGTGTAATAGGTAATGTGTAACAGGGGTGCCAATAAAAAACAAACGCTCTGAAAGCCCCTAAACATATCAGAAGATAATCAGTTAATTGATAACTATAAAACTTCTAAACTGAAACAGCAGACCAGTGTCATTATATTGACAAATGTTCAAACCTGGATGGTTCTGAACATGGACCTGAGACTGCCACACCCACTGACAGGAGCTGGAGTAGAAAGGCAAGTCTAGACAGTCATCTCTCCAAAGATGATTATATCTACCTCAATGACCTGCTGGTTGTAATAGCATGGACATATAATAAGAAACTATCACATGGCACAGTGCATTTGCAGCATGGGACTGGGCAATTCGCTCCATGTCTGTCCTGGGAAAGTGATGGATAAAACATGTATAGCTGTTCACCATAGGCAATGTGATAGTGGGTGACTGGATATGAAAATCAAGTTCTGGCATCAATTACTAACAGACTCAAACCAACACACATTTGTGCAAGAGAACAATATGCAAAATATTAAAGGCAGAACACCTACAGGAAAGATTTAACATTTCAAAATAATTATGCACTATATTGTATTTGAGGAGATGGAAATTGGAAATGGCCAACAGTTTAAGCTCCCCATGTATGGATATTTTTATGCTAAGCAAAACTTAAAATAGCATTTGAGGAAAATCATGCTTGTAGCTACAAATTAGAATATAAAAGAAACTAGTATGAGGCTCTAACAATCTCTAATTATGAGCTGCATAGTTTCTGGATTTATGCAGAAGCAAGGACCTCCACAGCAGGCTACTTGTGGGAATGGAGGTGATAAGGGGAAGGGAAAGTGTCAAAGTCAGCGGAGTACGGGGTTATTTCCAAGCTCTTGGCTAAGATCATTTGGACTGTTTCCATCACTTCTCTTCCGTCCTCCCTCTCTGTCTCGTTCCCTCTTTCTCCCCATACACACGTATATATGCACACACACACACACACACACACACACACACACACACACACACAGAGTCACACACACATGCTATTGATTGTAATTTGATTTGTCAAAAGCAGAAACAAACTAACTTGAATTGCTAGCTAACACAGCATTTCATCTAGTTGTAAAGGGTAAACTATATTGCTAACAGAAAGACATGCAGTACCTAGGAGTGGGCAAGGATTTATTAAATAAAAATTTGAAAGTACAAACTGCAAGGTGGATATTGATAAACTTTTGTTACATTAAAATTAGTAGTTTTGGCTAACGAAGCATATTATAGACAGTGTTAAAACTATCAAATTGAGAGAATGAACATATTCTAGATACTAATTTCTAAAATGGTGAATATTCAACACACACACACACACACACACACACACACACACACACACGCACACTGGACTTCAGTCTGTGATTGATTGGCACCGCTTTAGAGAGTGGTGACATCACAGTGAGAGCCTGTAACTGGGAAAAAAATAATCACTCACCAATGTAGGGAGAAATAAGAGGAGGCAGAATAGAACAGGCTCCCACTGTCCTCATAGAGGGCACCGTAATCTGCCCGAGTCCTTCAACTCTCACCACCTCCCATTACTAGGAATAGGGAATGTTTCTCCAAAACGAAGCCCTTGCTGGAGGTTTCAGATTGAAACCATCGAACTATAGAGTTAAGATTGCTGGGTGAGGGGCTGGAAACGACCCAGGTGGCAAAGGTGCCTGTTGCCAAGAGCGAGAACATGACTTTGTTCTCAGAGACCCACCGGGCAGAACGAGAGAACCAGCTCCCACAGTTGTCATCTGACCTCCACGAGTGTGCTCCCCAAGATAAATAATTAAAATTAAAATTAAAATGCAATTTAACAAAACGCTGGATAAATCCCACAACACTGTAGAAAACATAAAACAGTGTTAGGACATTGAGGAATTATGGGATGCCACAATAAATGCCGTAGAGGCAGCCCTACAAATGTGGTAAAAGGTAGAAAAGCTAACTACAGCCTCAACAATATTAATCTACAAAAATGGCTTCAAAGAACAAATTCAAAACCACAAAATTACTTACCCAGGAATACATTGAGCAACACTCAAGTTTTTGAATAAAAGATTACCTTGAGAATTAAAAGAAAGGCAGATGTGCACCCGTTGGTCAGTAACAACAGCTGCAGCTGCTTTTACCCCTTGGAGTTTTAGTATTAACTGCATGCAGTAGTTAAAACCAGAAGTAATTTCTTCCCAAAAAAGCAAGGGTAGAGAGATTAAAAGTGTTGGAGTTGGAGTCCGAAGTCATTTGGTGATAAGAATCTGTGTACTGCACTTCATAGTGAAAGAATCTGAAAGCGACAAGAATACTAAATGTCCTTGACCTTAGTGATCCAATTAGTGGCATTTTCAGGTCTCGTAAAAAACCAAACCAAACCAAACCAAAAATTTGGTTTTTTTTTACACCTATTTCACTGATTTTTAAGAATTCTTATTATGAAAAAATATTAATATACACATATAAACCAGACAATTAAGTTTTAATATATGAAAATATAGATTTGTAAAATAGAATAAGCCTACAAGTGCTTTTAAATTTATAAGTCGAATTATGAAATTATTTTATATTTTCACAAATATTTTGATGCTGAGCTAGGGGGACAATGGAAATGGGAATTACATTTTTAAGCATGTGGTTAAGGCTCCACATTTATCTGGTGCTGTAGTAGCTACCCAGCTTTGTGGGCCCCAGAAAAAAGTAAAAGTAGGTAACTCCTGAAGTGGGGGGGATAAACCCTTCTTCCTACAGGTCCTCTTCCTAGTCTATGGATTATAAACACTCTCATGAGGTTTTAGTACCTGGGTTGGGGGAAATAAAAACAAAAGCGTCTGTTAAGTTGCCCACTATTTTTTTGTTGCTATCAGCCTGGGGTAGGGAAGAGTCTCCACCTTGACCTGCTTTAGGTGCTGAAGTGGACTTCCAACATTGGCTCAGACCTGAGCTCTCCACAGGAGAAAAGGCCATGACAAAGCAGGAGCCTTTTTTGCTCAATGTAATATTAGAGATCATAGGACTTCAGTTAGGAGGAGGGGGAGGCTGTGTTTGACTCAGGAAGCCATGAAAATGTTCTGGCATTAGAGGGCTGTGGAGAGATGGTAGAATGAGCTGCTCTTAAGCACCTGCCCATGTGGTCATTGCCCTATCAGACTTTACAAATTGACTTCGATAACTTGAGATAGATTTTGCCAAGTTATTTGACTTCTCTAAGCCCTGTTTTCCTTACATCATTACTGCGATATAGTGGCTGCAGGCTAGAAATCCCACACGCAGGACATCTTTGAGCACAGAGTTTATGTGACTCTACTGGTTGTATGCTCATGAGCACTTAAGTCCTGATACATTTATTATACTTAAGAATTTTGCTCTGGTGCTTCCTGCTCCCCTTTTGTGTTAGCTACTGTTCTGTTGCTGCGATAAAACACCACGACCAAAAGTAACTTACAAAGGAGAGTTTATTTTGACTTATGGTTCCCAAGAAAGAGTCCATGATAGTAATGGAGGCATAACAGCCGGAGCAGGCAGCTGAGAGATCATGTCTTGAACTACACACAGGAAGCAGAGAATAAAGTGGAAGTGGTACAAGGCTAAGAACTCTTTTTTTTTTTTTTTTTTTTGGTATAGAATAGAATAGAGTTTATTTAGGGGATGGGGAGGGGCGTTGAAGAGGGAGGAGAGAGAGAGAGAGAGAGAGAGAGAGAGAGAGAGAGAGAGAGAGAGAGAGAGAGGAGTACAGTTTGACCGCCATGAACAGAGAGGGGGGAGGGGACTGGGGAGAGAAGGGACAGAGAGGGAAGAGGGCAAGAGAGTAAGAGAGTAAGAGGGCAAGAACTCTTAAATCTTGTTGCCAATGATATACTTCCTCTAGCAAGACTGTACCTTCCCCAACACCTCACCAAGCATTACTGTCAACTGGAGACCACATTTTCAAATACCTGAGCTTGTTGGAGCCATTTCTTTTTCAAATCCCCACCCATTTCTTCGATGTATGTTTGGGGTCTTTTCTGGGCTTTCAAATTTTGTATAAAAGTTCAGAAAATGCATGAGAGTCTTGAAGAAGATGTGGGTTCTTCTCTTCAGGACTGTTTGTAAGTCAGTCAATTCTCTCTCCTCTCTCTTGGAAAGCACAAAAGAATATGGATTTGGAAGATCACCTGACTTGAGTTCTATGTTCTTGCTTGTTGAGTGAGATCCCAAACCAGCTACTTAGCTTTCCTAAGTTCTGTTTTCCTCAGATCAAGCATTTAGAATGCACTGTATCTAAAGGTATGAAATTTGGAGCCACACCACTTTAAGACTCTAACTGTAGGCAAGTTTTAACTTCTCTGTGATTCAGTTTCCATTTCTGCCCTGGAGATGCAGAGAGTCAATACATAAAAAAATACTTGGGACAGCGACCTCATAAAGGCTCAGGAAATACTAGCTATTAATATGCATTCACTTATTGAAAAATGGACATTAACTATACTTTTACAGGCATTGCATGTCAATCTCATGAGAATACTTTAGATGAATACCTACAAAGGTGACAATTAAAAACTGCTTGACATCATGACTATTACATTGTATTACTTTATTAAATGTTAGGTATCTTACTATTCAATAATTATAATCAGAAAGCTGATCAAAAGAAATGTGTCAATCTCAGAACAGGAGGATGGTGATGAGAGGGGTTGATTTACGGGGCACTGAAAGCCATACAAGAAACATTTGAGACCTTGTCTGAGATCTCTTAGGAATTTCATCTTTACACCCAGTGAGTGTCATGGAGCTCAAATGACAGCTTGTTCTTTCTGTATCATCTGATCTGGATAGAATTGAATAACAGCCCCGGTCTCATGACCTATCTAAGCCATCAGGACTTCCAAGATTTCTTTCATTTCACTCTCCAGAAAGTTAATTACTTTTCCTTACTATCTGTCTTTGCTCAGCTATATGTCTAACTGGAAAAGAAATTTCAGAACTCTCAAGTTCCCCAACAGAATATCCCATATGAGTGAAAAATATAGGATTTTTTTCAATATTTTATAGAAGGCAGAAGAATGGTTCATAATAGGTACATTCTATACTGAGGAATTATGCAATTCAACATGACAATTTGAGTTCTGCCAGGTCCTATATGAATCTGCTGCCACCCAGGCTCTTCTGTCTTGTGATTCTGGGTGTCTCCCTTGAGCCCATGCTCTCCCTAGTCTTATGGTTTTTATTTATGAAGTCAGGTGTTTTCAGATTTATCCTAGACATTCATCCACAGGCTCAATTAACCAGGGTTTAATAATAAAATTCATCTTCCCAAGAGATATTTAATTGTTATATCTGATGAAGTGATTCTTTATGTTTGTTCTGTATGTTTCACAATAGCAATTCTTTCATTCACTTGTTTATTTAATAACTATCTACTGAGCACAGTCTATGGTTTAGGTACCAGGCTCCTAGGTATACATTGGGAGTTCCTGAATTCATGGATAAGTACTTTAAAAATGAAAGCATGCCTACATATGATGGCAGACACCTAGTCTTATAAGTTTAGTATTTAGAAGGTGTTAGGCCATTTTGCTCAAACCAAAGCTCATATAGGACACATTAGAAAATGCCTGTCGGAAGCTGGCATTTGCGTATTAGCAATCTCACACTCATTTTTTCGTCTTCCAACTAAAGTCAGAGACAGAAGGAGAAGTAGTGGGCAATGGTACTGGGGAGATATGTCTGGAAGGTGACTCTCAATGACATCCTGGACATATAACCGCACCCCCTTTCACCACTTTTCCTGATGAGACCATGCAGTAACCATAGCAGAAAGAGTTGATCGAGGTGATGAATGAACGAAGAGCGTGAGTCATGCTTACCAAGAATAAAAGCGCTGAGTGGCTGATGGGGTACAGAAATAATTAGTAACACATTTAAAATTGCTGACACTTCTTAACCACTTTCAGCTGGTTCTTTGGTGTACATTTGGTAATTAGAACTCATTTCATATTTAGGAAAGTCTAAAGTGTTCTCTTTGCCTGGTTTGATCCTCTCCTCTTTTGATCAAACTTCTTTGACAGACAAATGTTCTTTGATAGGCAAATAGAGGAAGGAGAGAGACAGCTGTTAAGAGCTAGAACCGTCCCTAAAATAGAACAGATACACACACACACACACACACACACACACACACACACACACACACACACACACCCCAGTAGACCAAACTTCTTCCTTACAAATAATGATGTTGGTTATGATCCTTTAGTTTGTGCCTACTCTCAGAGGATGAGTAAAGCTGTTCAATAAATCTAAAGGCTGAGACCCTTTGGAGGATCTGTTTAGTTGATTTTAAAGAAGGAAATATCAGAAGTCAAGAAACAATGTCACAAGATGTCCTAGAAAGAGCAGTTCATCTCTCACCAAAGCCGTTTTACATATGCTCTTCATTATGCTCCTGAGTTCCTAACGTGAGTCAGTAAGTACATGAACAGTAAGACCGAAGAGAGCAGAACAGTGGCCATTAACTTATCACAGTTCCTCTACATAGGCCTACAGAGTCAGACACTGAAATACCATTTTCTCTGACTGAGTCACTTTCTTTACCAAGCCAGTAACTTAGGACTTCAAATACAGATTTGAAAAGTTTTCTCTTTTCCTCTTTTATTGGTAAGCAAAATATTGCTTTCTCTCTCATGAATTTAGTTAGAGGACAAATTTTACTCTTCAGTATAGAAATACAGGCCAGCTATGAGGAAATATCATTCAGTTACTAATTTTTTCCTCTTTTGGTTGCTATCTATCAGTGGTGCAAGCTTGATCTTTACTTATTATGTAGCATCAACAAATTAAAACAATTATTTTCAATTTTGGATCTCTTCCACATAGGTATAAATAAGATGAGACTTTTGTAAGCAAAAACAGAGGTTTAGCTGATATTTACTTTACAAATAAGTTCAGTGTTTCTTAAGAAATTTGATGGGTCCTTAAATTTTTTGTTAATATTTGTTAAGTTGATAGGCCTTTTGTAAATAAACAAACTATTCCCATGTTGAGCCACTGATTTGTCACTTGAGATTTTGTTTTTTGGATACCCATGTCTGTTTATCACTCTTCTGGTAATAGAACGTTGAAACTGATATAGGAGCCTGTTTCCCCCGCACAGGCCAATATAGTAGGAATATTATCTCAATTAAAGATTCTTCTTTCAAAATGACTCTAGCTTGTGTCAAATTGACATAAAAATAACCTGAAAGATCAGACTCCCCATTTTTCTCTTTCTCCTTCTTTACATTACATCGATCTGCTCTTTAGACAGAGTCATTATATATAGTCCACACGGGCTTTGAACTCATGGTGGTCCTCCTGGCTCCATCTTCTGAGTCCTGAGATCACAGACATGTGTCACTATGCTCAGTCACATGAAAAAAATTTCTACAAAGTAAAAAGCTATACGATGGTGCTGTGAGCTGAATTGTGTGCCATTCCTGGCCTCTAAATTCATATGCTGACATCCCAATGTCTAGCAGCTCAATTTGTTCTTATTTGGAGAGAAAATTAGTTAGAGTGGGCTCTAACAGAACACAACTTGTATTTTTATTAAAAAAAAAAAAAGATAAAATTGAACACAGACATACTGACGGGGAGAAGGCCATGTGAAGAGACCCAGGAAGAAGATGTCTGACAGAAAGAAAGGCCTAGAAAATATAATTCCTCACAGCTGTCAGAAAGAAGAAACTTGGTCATTGTCTTGAACTTTACTTCCCATGCCCAGACTTGTGAGACACTACATTTCTTTTTTTATACTTCCTCCCCCTCTTCTTCTTCTTCCTCTCTTTCCTCCTCCTCCCCCTCCTCTGCCTCTTCTTTCTTTTGTTTTTTTGAGACAGGATTTCTCTGTGTAGCCCTGGCTGTCCTGGAACTTGCTTTGTAGTCCAGGCTGGCCTTAAACTCACAGAGATCCACCTGTCTCTGCCTCTGCCTCCTGAGCACTGGGATTAAAGGTGTGCGCCATCACTGCCTGGCTGAGACAATACATTTCTATTGTTTAAGCCAGTCAGTATGCGATAGTTGATGCAGCATTCTTTGTAAACTAGCGTAAATGGGAAGGAGGACTCGCTTTCAAATCTGAGCAAGATACCAAAAAGGAAGCACACTTTTATTCCATTTAATTGGACAATTTAATGGTTTTGAAAAGTACTTGGAAAAATCAAGAGTGAAAAGTTTTAACAAAAATGAAGGAAGCCACTAAATATACTTAATATTCAAAGCTGGTGTCAAGGAAGATTGCTTTGGCAAGTGAATAAATAGATCATATTTTAGCATGTGTGACAATCCCTGTTCCTATACTTTGATAAGCTATCTAGGAAATCAACACAATAGGATATGTTACTTTATGCTTTCTTAAAAATATTACAGAATATGTCTTCCAAGTTTACAGGGGAAAAAGTCCGTCATTAAGTAATCTGTTTTCTCCCCGATTTTATTTCATAGCTTAGGGCTGTCATGTTGAAACACAAAGATCTGCCTTAGAATGAAGCTCACCGGGAAAGCTAGGCTGGCCAGTGGGGAAATGTGTACACAGCATGTTCCAACGTTATAGTTTTATCTTTAATATCTTGTCATATACTTTATTTCCTGTACAATCTTGGCCTAATTGCTCATCTTTCCTTTTAAAGAGAAGAAAGAACACCCAATACAACCCCCCCACCTCCTTCCTTTTGTTTTCTCCTGTTGGCTTCATAAAGGACCTGTACTGATACGAAGAGTCAAAAACAAGAATAATTAAGGAGCAAACATTCTAACACTACAAGTTTCTGAGTTCTCACTGTAAGAAAATAAACCTTCTATATAAAATACTGGATATCCATGACACCTTTTTCATCTTGAATTCTATATGTTTTTGCTATGCTGTGTGTGTGCACGTACACTGTGTACTTGGCTAGTGGTTGATACCATTTTATATACTTAACACAGTTCTCAGAGATACGATTTCATTCTTGGTTCTATTGGTCTTGATTATTTCATTAACTAGTGTCCCCCCCCCAATTAATCAAACATATATGCAATTCTGATTCTGTTAAACAACTTGTCTTCATTTGAATTTTTTTGTGTGACAAAATGAACATTTATCTTATCCAGCTACAAATTTCAGTAAGCTCTCTATTTCTCTAGGTCACTGATGGCAAATGTTAAACAAATTTACATTTGGGATTTTCTATTCATTCCCTGCCTGGTTGACTCTGAGCCAATGATAACCACTCAATAGCTATGCAGCTCCTGATCATTTGCGTGGCCCTGTCTGTGTTTCCATTTCACGGATGGCTCTACCCTGTGGGGCTGAGTCAAAGCCTTGCCAGAATCATGAGAGAGCCCCGCATTACTTTCTCGCCAAGTTCTAGGAGCAACAGAAAAAAAGGTTTCTTTGAAGAAACAAGAAAGGTTTTCAATGTGGTCTATTTGAATGCTTATGAAAACCCTTTGAGCAAAGCTTTTTTTGTAGAATGGAACTTGAAGATTCTGTAAAGATAGAATACATGATTTAAGGAGAAAACATTGTCTAGTTACGAGTTTCTCTTGAGTTCTCGAATTCAATATTTGGTGAGTTTTTAGTTATTTATAGCTGTTAAGTTGTGCCTCATGAGTTAACCACTGACTACTTTGAAGAGTTGACCTCTGGCCAGCAAAGGGTCACCTTGCATTAGTCAGTGACAAGAGACCGCCTCCTTGTTTCTGGGCACTGAGTTCTCTTGCCAGTTGCCACCCAGAGTCACATCTTCTGGGACAACATTTCTTGCCTCAGCCAGTTTCCTCATCTAGAAAAGTGAAGTATAAAGTCCTATTTTGCCTCATGTGAAAGGCATTCCCAGCTATTACATGTGATAAAATACATACAAGGTGTTTTAACATTCAAGACCATTTCACTATATAGTATATATTTATTATAATACTATATATTTATACAATAATAATAAATTAAACAATGTCTCTCATCAAGATACACATTTCCAGGTCCTGAAAATTACTTTTTTTTGTGGCTATGGCAATGGTTTAAAAATGTACGCATTAATAAGTACGTAATATATTGCAATAACTTAATGGGGTTTTTTTGCTGTAAATTAGATCATGAAGAAATGAAAAGTTATTAATGACAAGAACTGCTTCTGTACAAATTCTCCAATTTCTTTTTGGTGTTGGAAAATGATCAGAGGCCCCATGAACAAATATTTTGATTTTTCAAATAAAAAAAAAAGCATCCTATTGTACTTGGGTTAAGAAAATGTATGTGGGATTACTTTTGTATCAGTTAATTAGTTTTTTAAATTAATATTTTATTTTTTAGTTTTGTCACAATGATGTGCTTTTGTGCCACATCCCTTCATATGTCTAGAGAACATATGTCTTGTGTCAGGAGGCACTGATTAATAATATTGCTCTGATATAATCTATTTTCTAATACTATCTTGGAGGAGTTTACTTAACTAGGTAAAATGAAAGCAAGGGATGATAGAATTGATAACTTAATTTCTATTTATCTTCCTAACTTTTAAAAAACAGACATGGTAGAGCCCAGGCTGGTTTAAACTTACTAGATTGCTCAGGCAAAGCTCAAACCTGTGACAGTATTCCTCTCTCAGCTCGGTGAGTGCTGGGATTACAGGAGGGAACTGTTTTCTGACATCTTACTTTTCTTTATGTTGTATGAAGGAGCTCAGGGAGCCTAGCAGTAATAAGAATTGATTTGGGGGCACAGAGAAGGGGAACTTTTAGGACCAGACACCTTTAATATGTTCACACTCTATCCATTGAGTGTATCTACTATATTTTCACATTATTGTTTAACACAGTGGAGAATGAAGTGCTACTAATTTTCCTCATTGGTGTGTGTGTGTGTGACTGTGTGTGTGTGTGCGCGCGCGTGTGCATGTGTTCTGATGGTGCCTTTTCTCTCAGGGAAGTTGCAAAGCCTCCCCATGACATGGTTTCCTCACAACATGATGGCCCCAAGGTGGCTGGGCTTCTTGCATTGGAGCTGAGGCTCCAAGTGGAAGTTTTCTAAATAACAATGAGGAAGCTGCAATTCCTTTCCAGACCTAGCCTTGGAAACCATGCTATATCAGCTCTACTCACTTGTCTGAGACTCAAGGGATCTAGACTCCACTTCTTAGGAGAGGGATAGCAATATCCCATTGCATATGATGGGGGATGCTGACCCATGGTTCGGACCACATATGTGGCAGAGGAGGGCCTTATTGGCCATCAGGGGGAGGAGAGGTCCCAGTAAAGGGGAATGTCAAAGTGGGAATATGGGAGTGGGCGGGCTGGTGGGTGGGAGGTGGAATTCCCTCATAGAGAGGGGGGAGGGGGAAGGGGGAAGGGATAGATGGTCTCCAAAGAGGAGACCTAGAAAGGGGGAAACATTGGAAATGTAAATAAAGTATCAAAAAAAAAAAAAAAAAAAAAAAAGAGGGGTTGCTATGTGTGCTGGCTGATTTCATGTCAACTTGACACAGGTTAGATTCATCTGAGAGGAGGGAATCCTGATTGAGAAAATTCCTCCATAAGATTCGGCTGTAGGCAAACCTATAGAGCACTTTCTTAATTAGTGATTAATTGTGGATGGGGCCATTCCTAGCTTGGTGGTCATGTGTTCTATAAGAAAGCAGGTTGAACAAGCCATGGGGAACAAGTCCTGGGGAGCACTCCTCTATGGCCTATGTATTAGCTCCTGCCTCCAAGGTTCCAGCTTGAGTCCTGTCCCAACTTCCTTTAGTGATGGACTAATGTACTGGCTGGTTTTGTGTGTCAACTTGACACAAGCTGGAGTTATCACAGAGACAGGAGCTTCAGTTGAGGAAATGCCTCCATGAGATCCAGCTGTAAGGCATTTTCTCAATTAGTGATCAAGGGGGGGGCCCTTGTGGGTGGTACCATCCCTGGGCTGGTAGTCTTGGGTTCTATAAGAAAGCAAGCTGAGCAAGCCAGGGGAAGCATGCCAGTAAGAGGCATCCCTCCATGGCCTCTGTATCAGCTCCTGCTTCCTGATTTGCTTGAGTTCCAGTCTTGACTTCCTTTATTGATGAACAGCAATGTGGAAATGTAAGCTGAATAAACTCTTTCCTCCCCAACTAGCTTCTTGGTCATGATGTTTGTGCAGGAATAGAAACCTTGACTAAGACAACTAATGATATGAAAGTGTTAGCTAAATAAACCCTTTCCTTCCCCAATGTGCTTTTAGTCAGTGTTTCCTCGTAGCAATTGTAACCCAAACTAAGGCACTAACTACGGTTACTTTTTTTTTTTTAAAGAAAGAGATTGCTAGCATGATTTTCCTGGCACTGTGAATGGATAACAAGTATGAGAAAGAATGACACAGGCACGGTTATAGTTGGTGTGTCTGTTTGGGGCTCCATATAAGCTTCCAAAGCCTTGCCCTGTGTGTATTGAAGACAAAAGAAAGACTTTAGGAGTGGGAGTTCAGCAATGAATTGTAGGATACTCGTTGTCAAGGTAAATTAATCTTTCTTTTGCTTTAATCCTTTTGTATCAATTCTCATTGAGTTTTCATAGAAAATGTCCTATGTTTTTATATTATTACCCACACTACCTTCTTTTATTGAAAAATCCATAACATAAAGGGAATTAGTTTTTGCACTGTCTTTGAGAACAACAGGGGCTATGCTTCAGAATTATTTCAGTTGCTTCTGTTGACGATAATGGTGGCAATACATAACCACATGCCAGACAAGAATAGTGAAGCACCATCATACTGTGCTTATAGCAGAATGGGTGTCTGCTGCTTTGGGCCTCATGGAACTCCCATTTTCCATACAAAGGTGTAGTGTCTCTGTTTATACTCTGGGGAAACACTGACACGCTTTTGCAAAATAATATGAGACAAGTCCTTTTTACTATTCATAAAAGCCATGCTTCTTTCTATGTGTCAAAGGAAAAATAGGATTAAATGTTTTGATTTGGTGACTTACTGGGGGTGACATTTTCATTTCTTTATGATTTTGTTTCACATTTCAAGCTGAAATTAAAATGATAAACCTTTACTATTATGTTGGGCAGCTTTTCTTCAGTCTAACAACATGAGGTAATCACTTACAAAGGGAAAGATTTACCTTTACCCACAGTTCTGGAGGGTAAATCCATGGTTAGTTGACCCCATTGTCATGGTGAGTATCATACAGGAAGCATGTGACAGAGCATGCTGTCTCATGGCAGCTGGGAATCAAAGAGTACAGAAAAGGGAGAGCTAGTGTGTCAGTATTTCCTTTAAAGGCACATTCCACATGAGTGAAGACTTGTAACTAGGCCCCACCTCTTAAAGGTTCTACCACACACCCAAAGTGCCTGGGGTTGGGCACCAAGTCTTTACCATGTGGGCTTGTGGAAGACACTTTTCCAAAGCACAGCGAGGATCATAGCAGGTCAGTTTTGGGAATACAATGGTAGACAGTTGACCTTCGTCCTACTCTTATGGCTCATACAGTCAAATGAGAAAGACAAATCAAAACTAATTCATAAACCAATACAAATTAGTGCAACCATGAGATAGGAAGGAAAGTAACAAGTAGCCAAGGTAGAGTATAAGGTGGGCATAAATGGGGTCCTCTTCAGACAGGTACTCAGAGAACGCTCTCTGAGGAGTAGGTGACTATGGCATTCAACTTTCAGACTGTGGAGGAAGAATGCAGGTTGTCTTTCTCTGGGTGGTATATCTCCAATTGCTCTTCTTACACACCAGATCCCCTTTCAAACATTCTAGGAAATGGGGCCCAGAAATCTATGCCCTTCCATCAACTCAGTTAGGAACTAACCATAAAATGGTGAAGACCTCTGAAGCACAGACTTCTATTTAGTTTTGAGTTATTTTGAATAAGGGTATGTGAACTTCCTTTGGGATATGAAAACAATATCAAATATTTCTAACAGTGGAACTAGTAACTTATAAATATATCAATCAAATCTGTCCTTGCTGAGAATTGCATCTGTCTAGGAATTTGAAGGTACATCCTACTGAGCATTTACATATATACATTTCATATTATAAAGTGTAATTATATGCATATTAGATATTATATAGAATATAAATGTGTATTTATATATAAGTTCATATATATCATCTATATATATATAATACACACATATTTGTGTGTGTACGCATGGCTATATGTATGTGTGGGTGCATGTGCAGGTGTGTGTGTGTGCGCGCACATGCATGTAGAGACCTGAGAAGGATGTTGGGAGTCTTCCTCAATCAATTCCATTTTATTTACTGAGGCATGGTCTCTCAGTTGAACCCAGAGTTTGCCAATAGGGGGTATACTTACTAGCCAGCTTACTCTTTGGATCCTGTCTCTACCTTCTAAGCACTGGAGTTATAGGTGAGCCACCATATCCACTCCATATATACATGACTTTTGAGGGTCAGAACTCCTTCCTATTTGTATGGCATGTGCTTTTTCCACTGAACCATTTCCCTACCCTGATTTCCTACCACCATTTTTTAAATTGATATACAATGTTTTGTTCGACGGCAATGTTGTAGCATATTTTGCCATACTGTTATTTATAAATCTTTGAGTCGTCCTCCTAATATTGTTACTGTAATTCTATAAAGAACATGTTAATGAGTGGGAACTATTTTTTTTTAATCATCATCAGTGTCTTAGTTAGGGTTTCATTGCTGTAAAGAGAGACCATGGCCAAGGCAACTCTTATAAGGCCAACAGTTAATTGGGGCTGGCTTACAAGTTCAGAGGTTCAGTTCATTATCATTATGGCAGGAAGCTTGGTAGTGTCTAGGCAGGCATGGCACAGGAGCTGCTGAGAGTTCAACATCTTCTTTGGAAGGCAAACAGGAGAAGATTGGCTTCCAGGCAGCTAGGACTAGGGTCTTAAAGCCCATGACCACAGTGATACACTTCCTCCAGCAAGGCCACACCTTCAAATAGTGCCACTCTCTGGGCCAAGTGTATTCAAAACACCACAGTCAGTTCTCAACAATGGGATTTTTATGCCAAAGGATGCTTATTCAGTGTTGATTTTAACCATTGTTTCTAAATTGTACTAACAAAATGTATACAATATATTCTTATTAAAAAGTATTTAAATTTTATACTACTCTTATTAAAAATATTTAATTCTACACAATCTATTTCTTCACAATCACACCAATAATTGGATGATACAAAACTTAGAAGTTTACCTGTCTGGGATGTTGTAACTCACACCTTCCTAGCTTTAACTGTGGAAGAATCTTCTGCAAATCATTGGCTATTCATTTTATTTCCATTTGTTGAATTGCCTACTTAATTGTTTGTTTCTCTATTAGTTTTTCCTTTTGGGGGATGGCATGGAATTTTTTTCTTGATCATTTGTTCAGAGTTTATATATAAGGTCTGAGTTTTGTTTGTTTTAAAATGAGACAGGGTTTCTCAGTATATTGCTGGATGTACTAGCACTCCCTCAGTAGACTAGGCTGATCTAAAACTCATAAAGATCCATCTGTCTCTGCCTTCAGAGAGCTGGCAATAAAGACATGCACCACCACTACCCTGCAGAAAGTGATTTATTGATGCTCAAAACCCAATCCATTTTCTTGTATTTGTCATGGAGTTTTAGCTTTGTTTACATTTTTTTTTTTTGGCATTTTCTTTAATGGTTTTGTAATTTTGCATCATGTTTAAGAAGACCTTTCACATTATGCAATTACAGAAATATTTTCTCACATTTTATTACTTTCATGGATTCGTTTTGCAATTTAAAAGTCTTTGATCCATCTGGAATTGGCTTTGGCACCAGGAATGGTTTTCTTTCCAAAATGGTGAGGCAGATGTTGTCACACTACTCATCCAGTATGATATTAACTCTTTGTTACCACACTAATAAGTTTCATTGGCTCACATTTTAGAATCTGATATAATTAAACACAAAGCTTGGTGAGAACATCTTTTGCTTATTTTTAGTATATGATTGACATCAGAGATCCGCAATGGCTTGCTTACCTGAAGCCCCTGGTAGGAGATGTGTCTCAGTACCTTTAGTGCCTTCATGATTTCCACCTGGTTCTCCAGGGTTGTACATGCTTACTGGAGGGTTCTATGGTGTTGGGTTGGGGTGGTTTCCTCTTCATTATGGTGTCCACGGACACACCTGGGTTCTGGTGGTTTATCTCTTCAGGTCTCTCTCAAACCTAGATTGTCTTACTCTTTTCACACACTCTCAACTCATCTTGTTGCATTGAACCTCTCCTCTTGAGAAGGACCTATGGATGGGACTGTGGGAACTTTCTTCAGCAACCTCAGACCTTTTTCCCTCAGAACTTACATGCAGCCATCTTTATTACTACATTTCATGGGCTAGAGCAGGGAGTAGGTATACTTGGATTTCTAGCCCCTGACTTCTGCCCACAGACACTCCTTCCCAGAGCCTGTATGATGGATGGCCCTGCTGTGTTCAGATGCTAGGACTGCTGAGATGCCCTACCCCTGCTTTCTTTTACATGCTTCCCACCCCTAACCTCTTAGCAGTATACTTCTTATATTCAGTGGGTGGGTGGGTGGATGAGAAAAACTGATTTTGGTGAAGCCATTTTATTTAGGATTAGTGATCAAAAGCCATTCTCTGCATATTGTCAGGTGTGGTTCTCTATGTTAGTTCTTACCTTTTGCAAGAAGAAGCTTCTCTGATGACAGATGAGTAAGGTACTGAGCTATACTCATTAGGCATCATTTTGTTGATATGTTCCATTACCAGAATAACAGTAGTGGATTTTCCCATAGGCCCATGACTTCTCTAGTCTCAGGTTCTTGGTTACTTTAGTTGCATCAAGTATGGGTTATATCTCATGGAGTGGACCTTAAATTTCAAGAGCAAAAGGTAGTTGGTTACTCCTATAACATTTGTACCATTGTTGTGCCAGTTTGTCTTTTGGGCAAGTCACTTTGTAGGTTGCATGCTGTGTAGCTGGGTGATATTGATAATGACCTTTCTTCTCCAGTAGTGTACTTTCTAGCACAAGAATAGTTGATCAATACAAACAAAACGGACTTCATGGTGTGTGTGTGTGTGTGTGTGTGTGTGTGTGCATGTGCTTTTTGTTTCCTTTTGACATTTCTTTGTTTTACTGTTCTTGTTTGTTTTGATTTTCATTTTTGTTTGTTTTTGCGAAAGAGAGAGTGAAAATATGAAGGTAGATGGGTAGGGAGGTGGGGAAGGTCTAGGAAGAGCTAGGGAAGGGGAAATAATCAAAATATACTGTATGAGAAAGATTTAAATTAAAAGAAAGAGGAAAAAGTAATTCTGGCTGAGAACTTATTATTGTAGTCCCCCACCTACTCCTATGCCTAGACATCAGCCTTTGATACTTCAAAGTCATATCCTTGCCCTTTTTATTCTGTTTCTGAAGTGTCATCATCAAGGCAATAGCTGTCTGAAGGATTCTATGTATGGGGGGGGCACATCTTACAGAAGAATAACTGAGGAGAGAGGGCATTGCTGAATATTATGATTCAGTTCTTTGTGTGACTACTCTGTTCCTATCAGCAAGTGTGTGTGTGTGTGTGTGTGTGTTCTAGGCTCAATAAGAACAACTTAAGGATTTCATAGTCACCAGTGAGAGAAATACCATGAGGCTAGTAGTCTGGAGCTTTGGTGGTCACTGGGAAGTTAGTTTGAATGTAATACCTGCTAAGGATGCATCAGAACTTGTCTTGTTCACTCTGCTCTCTAAGGAATTATGAATTGTTTCATCATCAACACTTGGTCCACAGAAACAAAAGATAGCATTTTTTATTAGGTAGTCTTGTTCTGACAAAGAATGTGCGCACAAGTTTTTGACAACTTGGTCTAAATTTTATACTAAATTGGGAATAGTCTTCTTTGAGCCAATAAAATAAATAAATAATAACTTTCCATAGCTTGTAAACTTTGAGTGCTTCCCAATATTTGAAATATCATGTTCTTACTCATTTAGTTTCATATTTGGAAAAAAAATGTAAATTTATTTTTCATCACTTCAAGTTTCTAGATCTTGGAAACAGAAAATTTCATGAATTATTTGTTATTAAAGTAATATGTGGGACTTAATTATGAAATAACATTGAATTAGCGATATTTAAATATTTCTGTTCAAAAATTTCACTTTATGCTGTTCTTTTATATAAAATTACTAATTTTTATAAATTTGCAAATTTTTATTCACTAAAGGTTTTTTAAAGCCAAGAAAATTTTAGCACGGTATCTGTTTGCAATTGTGGAAGGTGATCTGTATAATTCTTAGATTTAAATTTAGATGCCTGTTTGTGCTTGTGAAACTAGATTATTCTGAGTGGTGTCGTTTAGTATTCAAATGTTACACCAGAGGAGAAATCTTTTATCTATAGAGCTGTCAGAGATAAGCAAGATCAACAAAACACTTCCTTCACTATAATTTATTTCTGACTTGAAATAATATGTCAGACTGCTCACCCACTCATCCTTGGTGAGCTATGCCCGTATATGGATTGGATTCCCTGCTACAAAATTAAACTAAAGTACTCCTGCTAGGAATTCAGGGTAAGCTGAGTCCATTTTGGACCTTGTCCAATGAAATTTGTGTAGGATAAATTCCAGAGATGAATCTCAGTTGAAAACTTTTCACCTGTTTGTGCGTGGTATCTTGGTAGCCAGGGTGCTTGAGGATAATGTCACAGCAAGTTTCCAGTGAGGTAATTTAATTTGTTAAATTAAATAATTAGATTTATTTCTCATGCTGTTTGGGGGTAATAGGGAGTAGGAGGGGCATGGAGGAAGAAAACTTTGTGAATTTGTTGTTTATTTTCACTTTGGATTGATGCTGCCTTAACTGGCTTATTCATCTAAGGAACTTTTTGCAAATCAGGAAAATTGTCCAGAAAAGGAGGTTCCTTAATTCTACCCCTGGAGGCAGCATTGGGAAAACTATGCTATATGATATCTGTGTTTTAAAAAAATTATGGCAGTTCTTAAGAATCCATTGTTTTGGAGATGGCAGGGAACATGTACACACTCAATATAAAGTCTGCGTGCACACAAACTTTAAATTTCTTTGTGCCTTCTTACTTTTAATGAGTAGAATGTACACATAAAATTAAAAATGAGGTGAAGAAGCATAAAAGAGAAATATAGAAAGGATTTCTAGACTTTAGTTGAGAAACAGAAGGACTACTTAAGCTTCTAAAACAATTTTATAATTCAGTTAAGGAACTCCATAACTGAAAGGCAAAATATGTCATTTCCGGTTTTTGGTAGTAATTCTGAGCAATAAATTGCTCATGCTGCTATAAAACTAAAACAATCTAATGGTGAAAATAGATGAAGCCAGTATTATGTGATTTTTAAAGTTATTTTATTTATTTACATTTCAAATGTTGTCCCCCCCCCATCCTATGTGATTTTTTAATTATTTCAAATAAGTTAACAACTCATTTGCTCATTGTTTAGCATTATTTTTACAGTCAGGAAAGTGAATTCTTTCTTCTGTTTCTCAACTAAAATATCTTTATATTTCTCATCTATACTTTACCTCATTCTTAGAATAATTTTACAGTTAAAGTAACAGTAGTCCAACTATTTATAACCCTAAATAATTTTTCTATTTTCAGTTGTGATCTTGACAAAGAAAGCAGGCTGCAGGAGCGAGTCCATTCTATCCGTTACTCAGTGCGATTTTGCATTTTGCAAATGCTTTCCTGGCTGATACACACACTTTAATTCGGTGTAAAACCTAAATCATTCGGTAGTTTGTTTAAGTGTGAGTGGGAACTCGAAATATTGAGAAATTTATATCTAGTTCCTTCAAAGTTAAGGACCTAATTTATAGGTTTTGAGAGTTTAAAGTGTAGAACATAACTTGTGTATCTACGGCTATGGTAGAAGGGTACAGAAAAGAAACCATAAAAAGGAGTTTATGGGCAAGCAAGCTGAGCCATCCTGGGGCCCACATCTGGGCTGGATTCACAGCCAGTGTAATCCACTCTGAGAATCCCCGTTGAGTTACACAGGGCAGCAATTAGACCCAGAGAAGCAGATCAATGCCTTCCTAACTTGACAGTTTTATAGCCATCTCTCCTGCCACACACACTCTTTTAAGCATTCATTCGCAGGTTTGCCAGTGAGAACTTTAAGGATTGGAATATGTTCAGTTAAGTGTTCAGTTGTGATAGCTAAGTAAAGAAAGCTGTTGAGGTCTGCCTTGGCTGTCAGACTACCAGTCTGGCTTTCAAAACCAGCGAGAAGCTGCCAGCTTGTTTAAAGAACCCCTGTTGTTGAAGTGTATTTAGTATTTAAACTACAGAAAAGTCGTTATAGAAAAAGTTTGGATAAAGGAGATTTCCCTCGCCTAATTGAACAAACTAACGAGGCTGACTGACTGAATGTGGACATCAAGTTGCTGCCTGCCTCTCTCAAATGCTTCCTGATACAGCAACTCCTTTCCCAGGCTCTCACAGTCTTACGACCTGTAACAGTGTAAGCAACTCGCTTTTACCTTACATAAAAAGACAAGCACTTTTAGCTACGTGCTATGGGAGCAGTAGATAGATAGATACTTCTCCTTTTATGGGTTACATATTAGCCTGAGAAAACAAGAGCAGGTAACAACTAAGTCAGCTTTGAAGGATCTGTAGAGTTGTTCAGAAAGTGAGGCAGGAGCATTCCCAGCAGAGGGAGGTGGTGACAAGTGCTCACATTGGGAGTGGACATTATCTTGGAGAGATTGTAATGGGTGTGGCCACTCAGCTGGTCAAGTGGGGGGGGGGGTGAGGGAATGAAAGGGTTAAGGACGATTTGGGATCATGGACGCCTGAGAGCAGGGATTCATTGCTTTCTTTACTGCATGTTAGAATCATACAGGGAGACAGAAGAATACGACAGAGTCCCAGGCTAGTCCTCTCAGAGCCCTGGGAACGAGACCTAGGACTTAGTACTGGTCTAAGATCTCTACCTGCCTCTAGAGTGAGTCGGTCTTTCTCATCATCCAGTCACCATGACCAGACGTGTTGGTACTGTCTGGAGATGCAGATACATCATTCCAAAGTGTAGATCTGCTGGATTCAAAACTTCGATGACTGCTGCGATCTATTTCAACAACCCATTTATTTATCAGGAGAATTTGGTGCATTCTAAAGTCTGAGAATAACTGCCATGGAAGAAGGCTACTTTTATTTCCCAGAAAAAGTGTAGGGGGTATATCAAAATCCACCTAGTCCCATTCAGTTTTCTCTCCTCTCTATTCCGGTTAAGAACCCTCTCAGTTTGGATAGCCTTTGAGGATTCCTGTGTAAAACAGGGACAAGATGAATGCAGACTGTAGGACGGAGGCTGCCGTAAAGGTGGAGTGGGATGGAGGAGTGTGAGTTAGCCATTCAGCACCGAGTTTATTGGGTTATCAAACAAAATAGAACACAGTAACAAATGGGGTGTGTACTGATAGCCAGGGGTAGAAGCCAGCAAGGCTTCTCCCACACTCAGAGGGAATGAACTCTTACTTGGGAGAGGGGTTAGAAGCAAAGAATGATTACTGGAGATGGAAGAAGGGGAGAGGTGTTTAAGGTAGGTCTGGGAGTTAGCTTAGAGGTGCTGGCTGTGGGTATGGTCACATAGACAGGAAGAGGCGGTGATTCCTCTCACAGCCAACGTTCCGAGTCAGCGAACGCTTTATTTTGCACTTGATCTTAGCCAAAAGGCTGAGAAGTAATCAACTCTTCATTTTAGGGGGCCATTTTGTGTGTTGTGGGGGTAGTCCCTGGCATTCTTGACCTCTATCTGGGCCAGTAGCCAACTAGACTGCTCTCTGCCCATCATTGTGATAACAGAAAATGTCTGCTTAAAATTTTTCCTTTCCACCCCTCTATCCCCTCCTCCTCTCCTTTCTACTCCTCCTCCCTCCTTTCTCCTCCTTCCCTCTCTTCTGTTTTGATTTTTTTTAAAAGACAGGTTCTCACCGTATGCTGGAACTTACTTTGTAGACCAGGTTATCCTTGAATTTGCAATAATCTTCTTGTCTCTGCTTTTCCATGCCTGGCCAAGCATAGTTTCCTTATTATGGGCTCAAAATATTGATAATGTTAATCATAGCATGAAAATGATCATAGCAGCAACATACTGACTAAATTGGACAAGAATAGATGTTTTTCCTCCTGTGCTGGCTAATTTTTATGTCAATTGGACACAAGCTAGACTCATCTGAAAGGAGGGAACTTCAATTCAGAAAAATGCCTCCATAAGATCTGGCTCTAAGGCACTTTGTTAATTAGTGATTGTTGGGGGAAGGGCCCAGTCCATTTTTGGTGATGCCGTACCTCGGCTGGTGGGCCTGGGTTCTATAAGGAAGCAGGCTGAGCCAGCCTTGAGGGAACACGCCAGTAAGCATCTCTCCTCCATGGCCTCTGCATCAGCTCCTGCCTCTGGATCCCTGCCCTGTTTGAGTTCCTGTCCCGACTTCCTTCAGTGATGAACAGTGGTGCAGAAGCATTAGTGCATAAGCCCTTTTCTTCCCAACTTGCTTTGGTCGTGGTGTTTCATCACAGCCTTAGAAACCCTAACTAAGACACCTTCCCTTTTCTTCCCTCCATCCTATGTTTCCGTTTGATAGAAGAAACCAGTAGTTAAGTTTAGGAAACGTGTTTAACAGTTTCTGAAAGTCTGGTTAATAGGCTTTGCTTCTAGGCTGGGTGTGACTTTGACAGCTGTGATGATTTTCTTTGATGCTTGCGGTTTGTTTCTTTCCCTTTCTCATGGCCAGCAAAGTGGTCAGGGGGCTCTCATATCAGTAGGACAACCCTTCTTCTTCTTGCCTTGAGATAATAACTATTTTTGACAGTAACATATTTAAACACAGGAAAGCAAGAGAGAAGAAAGGTTTTAACAGGGGCTGTTATTTTCTGATAACCTTCTTGATTATGTAGACATTGATACGAAGAAACACTTTCTAAACAGTTTGGCTGGGGCGCTGCCCTCAGTTTCTAGGTTCCCTTCACAGCTGCATAATTTAGCTGTAGGGCTTTGGGCATCTTATTTGCTCTTTTTAGATCTCCAGTCTATCATTTACACAACGAGCAGGTAGGAATCAATAAGCTCTGAGGTTGTTTCTGGCTTTAACATTCTATAATTGTACGGTTCCCTCCCTGCATTAGCTTTGTTTGGTAAGAGCTTGCCTTAATCTGATCCATTCCTGAGCAAAATCTCTCAGATTCACTAGAAGCCCCGATTTTGACTCTGGTTCTCACAACTTAGTGTTTATTAGGTCATAAGTAGTGAGCTCTGAATGCTTAAGAACTGGCCCGGGTTCATGCAGTCGGTTCATCAGAACCAGAGACAGAGTGAAAAAATCAAACCAGGCTTCCTAATTCTCCCCTTGTAGCATCTGAGAGCGTGTGCTGTTCGTGCGTGTGCCGCCCGTGAAATCATAAAGTCACTGCACATCTGTCCTTTGATAGATCACTAAGCAAATGTAATGGGTCCATCCTTTTTGGACCCCATTTGTGATCAGCCACATCGACGACAGGCTCTCAGCTCCTTAACGGATTAACGAATGACTTTACTTCAATGACTAGATATCATAAGTGAGCTAAAACCTCAGCTATCTACAATAGTTAGTTGAGTCCCAGATTCCAGGATTTCAACCAGGATCAGTGTGCTCTGTGTCTGCACTTCTAACTTACAAACCTCTTTTTAGTTTCTTCACTTTTATGATGGAGCCTCATCAGTCATAAAGTCAATAGGTTGGAAGGATTATCATGGGCAGGTGACTAACTAGACAATACGTTGTCATAAATAATGTCATTTGTCTTTATGCCGTTCTACTTCGGCCTTGGAAGTTAACTTAAGTGGGACTTCCTTTTTCAATTAGAGTTACATAATAGTTTGTGCTCGACCAAGGACCTGCTTGTAACTGAAGGGTGTTTTGGCTTTGTGCTCTGTATGGCATTTCTCTATTGGAAGCTGAATAAACTATTTTCTAGTTATAAATATTTGTTCTCCGAGGAATACCCAGAGCATTCTTAGGTGTGGAAACTGAGTCCAAGGTGTCAGTGGGCTGATGGCATGGGAAGTCATCAGAAGGCTTGCTTTGAGAAAGGAGAAGATGTTTTCAAGAGCTTCTCCACTTACCGTTTGAGAACAAGAAGAGGGAAAGTTGAGAGAAGACAGGACGGGGGGATGAAGGAAGAGCCGCAGGGAGCTAGGGTAGACTAGAGGGAAAATGGCCATATGGAGGGCTGAAAGCACAGGGGACATGTCCCACTCCAGGAAGGACCGTCTCTAAACCTCTGTCCGCAAACACTTTGAGCAGGACAGGGACCTGCAAGCATTTCAGGGCTGGCTTCCAGTGTTTCGTTTGATTCTATTCTTTCAACCTATCAGCACCGGCAGGATTCCCAACATTTCAGAGAATTATTCAAATTTCTACAACAACACTGCTATTTGTAAAACCTGGAGTGTTTTAACACATCGTCCCTGTGCAGCAAATGATCCTGGGTAAGCGTTTATTCCAGTGAATGTGCCTTTCTTTGTTTCCCATTTGGTGGCCCACTTAGCACATTTTTCTCTCTTCTGCTTAAAAAAAAAAAGTCTGAGATATTTTTTTTCTCATACATATTTCTCATCTTGGCCCAAATGTAGTTCTCAAGGCAGGGTCTACAGGAAGCCTTTGATGGGTACACTACGTGCCTAAATAGCTTATTTGCATTTTTGCCTTAATCAGTCAGTCTACACAGTCCCGTCTACACAGCAATCGATCATTGTTCCAGAGCATCTAGGTGTGCCATGAAAACCTGGTTTTGCTCCCCAAGTAGGAACTGATTTCCTTGTTTCTGCTCCTCTCCTCTCCTCGCTAGCATGAGACTGGGCTTCCAATCGTCATTATGACACGCTGAAGCCTGAGGAAAGATAAAGAGAGAGCCATCCCCAAGCTCCTCTGGCAGAAGGTCAGTCGAAGTTTCTGACAAATGTCAGTAGCTGAGGACAAGCTATGGGTGTTGCTCTCAGATTTGAAAGGGAGATGACACCCGCATGGAGAAATATGGAGCAATTGTTCTGTATTCTTAACAGTCGGAGTATAATCCTAAAAGATACACACGGTTGGTGCAGTGCGTGCAGCTTGATTCCAGGGATATCGCAGGCTTCTTTAACAATGCTACCCGTAGAACAAGGCTAGCATAGTAAACTGCAACACTGGCTGAGAACCACATTCCTTGATATCTTTTAACTAGAAGGATTGAGACTATTGCCCCAGAAAAACCAGGGTAATATTTACCACAATAGCCTATAATTTTAAGAGGGCAGCAGTCTCAGGGGGGCAAGGCATGTTTTTTAATCGTTCTTTCTTTTCAAGGAGTCTTCCCAACAACACATTCAGTGAAAAATCCCCCGCAATTTAAATCTTTCTCTTTTTTTCCCCTGCCTTCGCTGGTTATCACCCCTGCACACTTCAGTGAGCTTGAAAATTGCAGAAGAAAAGACACAGCACCCTCAACCCCCACCCCCAAGCTCCTAGACCACTGTTTATAGTCAGTTTACCTCCCTGGATCTTATGTTTTAACACATGCTGTAGTGTTCAGATTGCAAACACAGCGGAGGGATGTTTAAATCCTAAAAACAAACTGTTTTCATTGCAATGTGCAAAACAGCATTCCACGAAGACATTTCAATTAATATTAGCTGAGTGAGGGGCGTCCTCTCTCTGTGGCCTGTTCAGTGTTTGGCCTCTCGCTCACTGCTGAGGCTGCCATCCAGGGTGCTGCCAATTAAATGCCAGCTGTGATCTATTGTTTGCTTCTGACACCTGGGAAGTCCCAGATCATCAGAATCCTGCAAACAGCAGCTGGCTTAGTGGAGACTGCCAGACTTCAGGGATTCTGAGGTCTCTCAGTGAAGGTAGGGGGCCGTCTTGTTTTAGTTAAGGGAATAGTCCCGGAATAGCCAGCTTAAAACCCAAGAAGACTTACATTAAACAACCCCCAAATTTGGGGAGGATCAACCCAGGCCTATAAGCCACATAGCTTACTCAAGGTCCCCACAGGGCAGTGCTTTAAAACATCAACAAATGTTGCTAATCCTTGCTTATAAGGTACCAACAAGTCCCTGTTGTGTGGTATAGGACTCCATGTGTCTCTGGAAGCCTCTCACTTTGGTCCGTTTGTACTATAATTTAATTGAACGTGTGCTATAAAATGTGCATGCTCTCTCTTTACTTAAAATCCATTCCGTCTAAAACAACCCTCAATCTGATTTGCACGCATCCGATTTTAAGGGCCAGTGTTTATCAAGTGTTTATTATGTGCTCTCTGTTAAGTTTTGCCACTTTATTTCATTTGTCTCTAACCATTATGCTCTGTTGTAAGTGGATGAAACATGAGTGAGGAGCAGACGTTCCTTTTTCCTCCTTGGCATACTATTGGTCTTAAACAGTAGTCCTGACTTAGGGTGAACTTGCACTCACCTTAGGAAGAGCGGGAGCAGGAGGTGCCTCCCGGCTGTTGTCACTGCGTGGGGTGCTTGGGCAAGTTGCCTCCTTCCTTCTTTGTCTAGTGCCTTGGAGTTTTTCCGGCTTCCTTCGAGACCTCTTGCATCATAGACATCAGAGGGATAGAAGCTGCCATCTGTGCCTTTACTGTATTCAACTATCTGTTAGCATATGAACAGCCAAAGGTATCATAGAGTATGCCTCCTGGGAGATACAAAGCCAAGAGGACTGGTGCCTGGCCCCGGAAGTCTGGCCTCCAAACATGATGATACTCTCTCCGATGATTGCTTTCCCTCTGTCCCGAGTCCTTTTCCATGGAGTCCTTCAGGGTAGCTCCTTCTTCTACCTTCTATCTTTTATTTATTATTATTTTTTCTGAGCTTCCTTCTCTTCTGGAGTGTGTTGATGGTGTCACCCAGGAAGTAACTTTCTGGTGCTGCTTATTAAAGGCTGAGATGAAACCATTCGCAGTTGATTTATCCAGACCATATTTCCACGTCTCAGGAAGCAAAATCTACTGAACGAAGCCTCTTCTCCAGTCTTCATTAACAATGGCATCCAAAGCCACTCGGAAGGGTCACTCTTGAAGTCATCAGAATGATGATTGTCTTCGCTTCCTGGGGTCTGTCGATTCAACATACTTGATTTCTTGTAAATCCACCTAAAATGTCTCAAGGAGTTGAAATTTATTTCATAACAGTGGGATATGTAAATGGTTCAAAGATGACATTTTTAGGCTCGATGTGCAAGCATGCAGTCAGTATACATGTTCATTTGAAACAAGGTATATACAAATCAAGGAAACAGGAAAGTAAATTTAGCAAGGAAAGACATTTTAGGTACCTTCTTCTGGACAGACTACAATCACTTCTTAACCCGCTGAGCTATGGGACGCATTTCATCACCATTGTCTTGCTCAGAAACCTATTGAGCAAGCTCCCCTAGTCCTGGCTTGGGGGTCTATCTGAGCGGAAGAGTATGTGTTGGCAGTGTTGCTGGAGCTGTGTCACTTTGTACAGTTTGATCCAGGGTAGAATTAAAAACATATTTTGCTCTACCCCCCATCCAGGCACCGAGTGATGGAAGTTGGCTTTTATAAACAAAAAGCCATCATCACTTCTTCCCCTCCTCCTCAGATCTTTGAAAAATCAAGTCAATTTCTCAGAGGCATTACAGATAATTTTCATAGCTACATAACAAACCAATAGTATCCCCACTCCTCCCCAGTAGGTCTAGAAGAGACCTCAGCATCTGCACAGGAACACTTCCCAGACTTGCATTAACTCTAATTGTTTCGTGCAGTCTCTTTTCTTTGGCTGTGTTTTATTACATAACTGGGAGCGTTATGGTTATACGCCGAGCAAATGGCCACTGGACTATGGAGTACAGGTAGCTTGTATGTTATCCTGATGACAGATCTCGTGTGGGGGAGGGGTAAACTGATATTTTGGGGTGCTCGCCAAGTCATTGAGACCTCTCAAATGTTGACCACCACTGGAGGGGTTGCTAATTCCTTGGGCTAAAACAAAGGTAGTTTTACACCTGTAAGGCATTGGTGGACCTGTCAAATATAGTTGCAGGAGATAGCAAAGTTGTGCAGCACACACAGGCTAATTTTAACTGAAAGTGTCCTGACTTTCCTTTTGAAGATGCTGATACAGCTTCTGACACCATTGGTGATGAGTGGTGTGGAACAGCTGGTTCAGGTCTGAGGCTATCAAATACTGAAAGGGAATCTCCTGCATCCAAGTCCCAGGACACCAGAGCGGCCCTTTGCGGCCCACACGTTCCTAAGTGGGAGATGGTTACTTAAAAGGGCAGGGGAGAAATCATTGCCTAAACAAGGAATAAAGGAGAAAACCCCCAAGCAGACGGTCTAAATATTAAATTGAAATTGATAAGAGGTGCAGAGTTCCTGTTTGAGTCTAATTCACACTAATTTCTCCTAATTGCCTCTCTTTTACATAGGGATCAATTTGGATAAAGAATGAGGAGCCACGAGAATGTACTTTTGTAGAGAATGCAAATGACAAACTTTAATTAAAAAGAGGATATGGGCAATGAGTCCAAATATATATATATATATATATATACACACACACACACATATATACACACATACACATATATAATATACATATATGCACACATATACACATGTACACATATATGTATATATAAATAATTTTTAAAAATTCAAGCTTCTCTTTCTTTTTTCATTGGGCTGTCTTGATTGGTTATGAGTGGAAATATTCGTTGGAGAACACTGCTACTGAAAAACTTCCAGGAATGCAGAGGGAGGGAAAAAGGACCAATAGGCAGATAAGCTTAGGAGGTACGCACCCATGCGGGCATGTGTGTTTTCGCACGTGTAGGAACCGATGCGCCTGACAGTAAGAACTGCTCGTAAACAAGGGAGACTTTTGTAAAGATGGGGAGGCTCAGGTTCTAGAGAGAGGCAGGAGCTGCACCTGTGTGATCATGCAGACATCTCCTCACACAAAGTAGGTGTGAGAATAATCATTGCCACATCTGTATTTGGACTTTGGTCCCCATCACTTAAATAGAGTTATAAATCTGTGAAGCTGGATTAAGCTTATTTTATGGGAGGTTGTAAAGAGAAAGACCATCCTTTGGCTTTCTTAAGGAAGACAAAAAGAGGCCTTTGCAAACTGGGAGTAGGGAAAGGGTACCCAGGGCAATGTCGCCCCTACTCCAACACACACAGGCATATATGCAGGCCCCCCCCCCCCCCCGCATTTGCTCTTGCTATCCAGGGTGCAGGTTGAAGGTGTCTCAGTCATGCATGGGTAATAGGAAGAGCTTCGGCTCTGAGGACAGGTGGTCTTTCTGGTTGTACTGTTCACTATCTCTGTGACATCGGACATATTATTTAACTTCTCCAACTCCTGGTTTCTTTGCAAAAATGGAGATAAGGATGCATGCACACTGTTCTTGGAATTAGGGGTGATTAGGTAAAGGATATAGTGTCTGGCATTTGATAATTGGCAGCTGTTGCTGTGGATATAACTGAGCACAAATTTGAGGTGTCAGAAACTACGATCATGTGGCTCACTGATTGACCTAGAGATGGGTTACTGTTCTGGGAAGCTGTTACTACCTCTAGCTGGTGAGAGGAGGGATGGGTGAAGGTTCCTTTCTGTTTTTATTCATTTTTTTAAAAAAAGGTATCATGCACAGTAATGGGCTCCAGTATAGCATTTTTGTGTACAATTTTTTATCAGCTGTCACCCTGGCTCTCCCTTGCTGGTCCCCTTTTGTTCTCAGCCCATTGTTTTGAGTGAACATTTTTATTAGTGTAGGATCTAACACATCACAGATTAAAATATCCAGGTAAATCTCACCCAGGGAATGTAGGTGATCGCTGCTGTTCCTTTTCACACAGGAGAGTCCTATCTCTGGAATATAATTTACCTGGCTTCATCAAAACAACACTTGCTTCAAGCGTGATTTGCATGCCAGTCCTGGTTACCCTCAAATGCAGTTTTCCTTCTTGTTTGAGAAAATCTCTCTTGCTTGATGGGAGTGTCTCTCTCTCTAAGATTCTCTCAGAATCTGAGGTATTTTGATCACTTACAAATCAGCTCATGCTGAAAGGGCCCAAAGCGAAGAGGCCTACCCTGGGTTATTAGACAATGCCAGGCACAATGTGTTTGTTAGCTGTAGCATTTTCTGGTTTTCTGTTCTTTCTTTCTTTTTTTTCCCTTCCCCAACCTCAAAAAGCATGTTAACACGACTACTTGTGAAGAGTCCCTGGTTATTAGCCTGTGCACAGATGGGCTCTGGGCCTGCCACCGCACTGTCGCTGTCCGAGGAATTCCTAGAAGACAGCAGCCCGCTCCTTCTAACCAGCTCCAGCCTTGGATCCGCTGGCTTGGCATCTCGCCAGCACTGCTTTTCTTGGACCCCTTACATGACCTTGTTTTTTATTTTGTTTTTATTCGTTCTTAGCACTCTCTTTTCTCTCACTCTTACGTCCCCCCCCCCCCAATTGGTTGAGCCTCTCAGTAGCCTTCTTGCTTTCTCGCCAATTTAAAAACAAATAGTACCCAGTGAGAGCAGGGGTGGTTCCTCTAACCCCTACCCCCACGTTGATCCCACCCCACCGTCTCCCCCACCTCCACCCCCACCCCCACCCGCACTTATTCTGTAAGCGCCCTGGAGCCCTTTGGTTTGGGAGCATCTTTTATTTGGTGGACGTGTCTGGCTAGGCAAAGATGAGGGGAAACCCTCTTGGGCCTGAACCTCCCACACCCTAGGCTGCACCGTGCTGGTGAAAAAGCCTGCTGTGAAAGTTAATGGTTATAAAAAGCACTCATTTACATCTGTTTCAGTGTAACCATGAAGAGTGCAATTAATTAAGAAGTTTCTGGTGTGGTAAGGGTAATCATACGGGAGGAATGCAAACACGTGATTTCCAAAGAGAATTTTATTCCATATGGAATTTTTCCCCTAACTAAGAATTAATTGCAACTTTAAAGAAGGTTTGATTGTGTCTATGAAAAACATTTTAACTACTGAGGAATTCTAAATGACTTCAATTTAAAATTTTCTTTCTTTACATTGTTAGAGTTAAGAGAGAAGGGCTTTGATCAAGCTCTGAGTTATAGAATTTATTAGAGTCGAGGGAAGAGGATAACCTTCAGATGTTTTCTGTGGTGAAATGTTGAAGTTAAAAATTTTAAATGTTTGCAGACTGAAGACATGCTGGGGCTGTGAGGCCTGAAAGGATAAACAAAATGTGACATGTTTTATTTGGTTACTTAACCCTTGTTTAAAAAAGCACAACAAAAATGTATATAAATCATATTTTTATGCCTTTCCGAAAACATTGGCATAGATGTTTGGTGATTACCCGCTACGGAGTGGCATAGGGCCATAGGGCATGCAGTGGGCAGTATCTATGCAAATAGCTTTAATTTCAGTATGGTCGCCTCCTCCAAGCTGAAAGCATTTAAACATATACAGCATGAATCCAGAGGAAGGATGGTCTTCTTTTTCTGTTGCCATCTGCCACACATTCCAATATTTTTCTGTAGCCTAGTCCCAGCGATGAATAATGCAAAGAGACGAAGACAGAACACCAGAAACGTACAGCTGAGAGCAAGACCGACGGCGGAACGATAAGGAACGATACTTATGACTTGTGGAGACACAGAATAAAAAGGTGACATTTGAGAGGAGGAAAAAGGAGCGGGGAAGACTTGTGTGCAGGCAGAGACCCTCTTTCTAGCAAATGAGGTTACAACAGTTGCAGAGGAAAAAAAAATTCAATCAATAAGAAAGAGCTCTTATCACATGCAACTTTAATTTGATTGGCATGGCATTTCCATTATATGCTAATGAATTACGGATGATGAGAACGGCTGCCGCCTTCTGAGTGCAATTGAATGTTCATCAGTCAGTTACTTACAGGCCAGACTGTCGGAAATATTAAAGGAAGTTGTTGCTATTTTGGAGATGAAAGTAAACAAGCTCAAAATCTTGAATTAATTGAGGAAAGGATACACGTTGATAAGTAGGATTTGCCAAGTTATTACTTCTCTGAGTGGATGTCAGCACAGGTAGCTCCTTCTCAGTGGAATAAGCATGTCCCTGCAAAGCTAGGAGAAAAACAAATTCTCTTAAGTGAATCCTGTTTTTCTGTTGACTAGCATTATACAATTATTGACTATTACTCTTGGGGACAAAAAAGACTGATCCTAGAATGTAATAAGATCACTCTCAAGCATGCGATACATTAGACAATGCATGTTTAAAGGAACATAACCATGGACTAAAATATTAACAATAATCCTCAGAGTAGTAGCGACATTAAAATTGTCAAGTTGAGCGATAGCAGACAAGTTGTTGCAGCATAAAGATGTAGAAGAAACACAACACCCCATTCTCAAAACATGGGATATGAATTTAATAATTTTCCTTCCTTCTGTCATCAAAGAAACAAAACATTAGGAACTTTAAGGAAGGGCTATGTTTTTTGTCAACACACATCACCTAAAGATGTCTATATTAATTTTCCGTTATCCTTCCCACTGCTCTTCTGTGTGTCTTTAGCATCTTTTCTAGATATTATTCATATGAAGTAGTGGGTTATTCCTAATCCATATGGACAGAAACGAAATAGTAAGGTAAGGTGCTAAAATACTTCATCTTTATGGAACAGGTTTTGTTCTGGTATGAGACATGGTCAGGTTGGGTACATAGGCCATGGTGAAGGGTATCCACTCACAAACTTTTTCTAGTTACCAAGTGATTTGTTACCACCACCTCCCATCTGCTAGGATGGCTGGTATCAAAGAAAATAGAAAATAACAGGTGTTGTCAAGGACGTGGAGGAATTGGAACCCGGTGCCCCATTGGTAGGAGTGTGGAATGGTGCAGCGGTTGCAGAAGACATCATGGTGGTTCCTCGAGATAATAAAAACTAAATGATCATAACTCAGGCTGCTACCCCGAAAGACTCGAAAACAGGATCTTCTTTTAAAAATATAGAATAGAGTTTATTTAGGGCATGGGGAGGGGAGTTGAGGGAGTAGTAGAGACGGAGAAAGGCAGAGAGAGAGAGAGAGAGAGAGAGAGAGAGAGAGAGAGAGAATGAATGAACATGTGGAGAGAGGAGGGAGGGAATGAGGGAGGAGGGTAAGGGAGCAAGAGAAAAACAGGCTCTTGATAAAGTATTTGCTCTTGATGAACATCTTGAAAGTGGCATTGTATGTGACAATCACAAAGAGGGTGGTCAAGTGTCTATTGGTGGGTACAAGGAGGAAGAATAAAAGCAGAATAATTATTAGATTATTCTGTGATGCATGTTTCAGGGCTATACACAGTGGAGTTAGACAGTCATAAGGCCAACATGTCAGAGGCTGACCGAAGGAGGGAACGAGAGCTTTTTATTACTTGATGGATACACAATTTTGATTTGGGATGAGGCAAAGGTTCTGGATCTGAATGATGGTTATGGGTTGAACAATAATGTGTATGTTCTTAATGACATTGAGATGTACATTAAAATAAAAGTCTGCAGAAGAAGGGTTTAAAAAGCTGAACTGATTATGGGCTGGGGAGGTAGATGGCTCAGCCATGAAGAATGTGTACTACTCTTGTAGAGGACCTGGGTTGGGTTCCCATTGCCTACTGCAGGCACCTAACAACTTCCTGGTAACTCCAGCTTTGGGGAACCTCACATTTTTAGGCCTCTGAGAGCACCTGTATTCATGTGTACACAATTCATGTACGGACACCTAGCAGACATATAATGAAAAATAACTCTTAAGATCAAGTTTAATTAAAATATATAGAGAGAGTACTAGTGTGTAACCCAGTCCAAGATGCAAGCCACTACATAGCTCAGGCTAGTCTTGAATGTACAGTCCTTTTGTTCCTGCCTCCTACAGAGCGGGAGGAGAGGCCTGTGGCATGAGACAGGCCTTTTGTGTCTTAATGTGGTAACATTTTGCATTAAATAATTTGCTAGAATTAAAAGCTAAATTTATAAAAAAGATTTTAAAAATGGGTTTGTTATGACTGGCTGGCTTTGTTTATTAGAGTGGGGTCGGCTATGCTCCAATAGGATGCTATTACTGACTAGCACTTGGTGAGAATGATGAGACCCTTCCACAACCAAACCCAGTTGGCTTCTGTTGTTTGAATAGAAGATGTCTCCTCTGAAAACAAGTTCTTTTGATGCTATTGTTACATGTTTTCTTTTGTTTTTAAAACTTGTGTCAATAGTGAAGAGTAACTGAGTTTTGGGAAATAGCCAGAGGCCTGGGTAACTTGAGCAGCATGAATCCAGTAGGTCCATGGGAGGGAGAGATTGTTACATGTAAATAACACTGGGGAGTGAGTTGTGGCTTTTCTTTCATCTGGGAAATCACATGTTTTTGTTTTGTTCCTTGTGTGTGTTTGTGTTCATGTGTGCATACAAGTACACTGTGTGTGTATATGCTTGCACGTGCGTGTACATGAGGACAAGTTTGTGTGTGTGTGTGTGTGTGTGTGTGTGTGTGTGTGTGTGTGTGTGTGTGAAGTCAGAAGACAACCTACCTTTGGCTGTCATTCTTCTGACTGCCTTCTACTTGATTTTTATGAGACAGAGTCTCTCAGTAGGCTGGGATAATAGGCTAGGTTAGACTAGCTGGTTAGTGAGTGTCTCAGAACTCTTTGTCTCCTTAGAATGGGGATTACAAGTGTGTACCACCATCTTTGAGTTTCCTCTCTCTCAGTCTAGACTCTGAGGATTCAAACTCAGATCCTGTTCATGTTTACAAGGTAAGCTTTCATTCTAGCCTCTTCCTCTCTATCTTTTTTTGTTTGTTTGTTTGTTAGCAGTTATTTTGTAACCCAGGCTAGTGTGTGTGTGGTATGCTATCACGCTTGCTCATCATGGGATTTTTGAGCAGAGGTGAAAGCATGAGTTGACATAACTTTTAAAAAATACACAAAGTACTATTATTTAGGAAGGAAAAAAAATGGAAATGCAAGATAGAATTTTATAGGATAGTGTGAGATTACTTTTAGCTGGAGGAATCCTGGAACAAAAACACATGTAAGGGCTGGAGATGGCTCAGATGGCTCAGTGGTTAAGAGTGTATGTTGCTCTCTCAGAGGACTGGAGTTTGATTCTCAGCAACCATGACAGATGGCTCATAACGCCCTGTAACTCCAGCTCCAGGAGGATCTGATATATCTGGCGTTCTTGGCCAGTTAGACTCTTACACGACACACACACACACACACACACACACACACACACACACACACACACACACTTTAAAAAATATAATATTATTGACTAGTTTTTAGACCTTCAAACTACATCAGCTATTGTCCTTTTTTCGTTAGACAAGACCCAATGAATTCAGATTCCATGTAGCATTAAGCTATATGGCTTTTTGTATTTTTAAAATTTTCAATGTTAATTTTTCTGGCTTTGATTGTCGTTCTATGGTTATATAAAACATTAACCTGAACATAAGCATAAAGTTGTTTTTAATGAAGAAATATTAACACACACAGATACACATACAGACATACACAGATACATATACACATCAGACACATAGACAGACATACATATACATCAAGACAACTCAAACACACACACACACACACACACACACACACACACACACACACACACACACACCCCAAGACAACCCAAGCAAAACTAAGGCAGAAGAAAACAAAGATTTCTTTTTACATTTTAGTATATTTGAGAAATATCTGAGTAGCAGTACAAAATTAAGACATTCTCCATTGTCCAGTTAACTTGCTTGCTGACGTCAGAGAGTCAGTCTTCTTTTACTGAGTCCTGTGCGAAGCCAGGTTACTTCAGCGTCTGAATCTGCAGTTACTAATCCAGAGGTGCAGCCTGTAACATGTGGCAGTCCTTTGCATACATTGTAATGTGCAAAGCATCTCAGCCCTTATCTGAACCAGAAGGGATACCTTAAAGAACTGGATGTAACATGACTAGCCCAGATATTTTGTATTTCAGCTTTTGTTACTGTTATTAATTTAACAGCTGATGAACAACTGCTTTACAGTTCAGGTTGTATTAGGAGGTCCCTGCACTGACATGCTGACTCTACTTCTGAATCTGGGAGTCTGTTTTAGTGACAACTGATAAGGTGTTCAGTATCATCCATGATGCTGCAATGTAATCTATCAACAAATAATGTAGATAGCTTGGTCCGGAGGACTTTAGTGCAGTTGAAAGAACAGACTCAAACCTGTCTACTATCTCTTTGAGACAGCTTTCTGCATTTAATAGTAACACTTTTCTCAAATTCAGCCTGATTGGAGGTATGGTGAGCCAGAATAATGAAAGCAATAGAAGCAGCCCAGATCCATACACACGTCCATATGCGCTTGGCGAGCATTATGAAACAGGGTGGTTCTCAAGTACCTTGAGACCATCATAGGATAAAAATCGTCTGCCTTAGACTTGATAAGTCCTGCCAAGGCTGCCATTGTTTCTGTTACTCACAACACTGACTACAGTAACGCCTAGTACAAGGTGAGCCAGGCACAGAGCTTATTGTAACGTCTATTGCACATTCAGAGGCTTTCCTTGAACCGCATTTCATAATTCTGTGGATTGGTAACGCAGCTGAAAGTGTGCTACGTCTGGTGGATAACTTGAATTAAACGTTCTTAAAATTTAGAGAATCTTGACAAGAGTTTCCAAGTTATTAAGTTTTCTCATTCGGATGTCTTTATTTGGTGCAAGCCAGTGTTTGATTGCATATGTTAATTTTACGTTCCAATAACAATGCTTTCTCATAGAAAAACCATGTTTATCCCATAATCATAGGACATGTCACAAATTAGATATAATCAAAGGTATGACCCTCAAGGAATATAATCTTCTTTTGTGTGTGACATTTTAACTGTGAATTGCTGGAATAATTTTGTTTCACTTAAAGTTTTATTTCAACAACAACAAAACAAAACAACAACAACAAATCCCTACCCAAAAACCCCCAAAAAACAAAAAATCCCCCCAAATTCCCTAAAATAACAACTTGTGAAGAAACATACCTTTGTAAGTGAGAGCTCCCAAGCAATCCCCACTTTGCTGCAGAGGAAGGCGAATGTCCGGACCTGGCTTCTTAGTCTGCCTTCTATATTTATAAGCAGTTGTATGCATCCACAGCCACCAGGCAGTGATGTTCATTGGTGCTGCAAATTGCTTTTGTCCCTTTAGCTCTATTTGTGGCTGTCCTTCTAGGCCAGTACCTTTAATTTTGTATGAGGTGCCATAATCTCCTCCTGGGGGGAAAAGTTCTGCCAATGAATTTGCTTTGGTTTGAAAGATTGAATTTGAATTCTATTTTGTGGCAGACGTCTTGGTTTTTATTGGTGTGGTGGGTAGTCTCCATTGTCACAGCTGCTTAGTGCTCAGAAGCATTTGCATTTGGTTTCACTGTTGTGTGTGTCCTCATTTATCTAAAACTATATTCCACTGTACTATGGTGTCTTCAGCTATGTAACATCTTCTCATTTTAGACCTTAAGGTCGGTCACCCCTGCTCTCTAATTTTCTGTCTCTATTGAGAATGATACAGTACTGACCGTATTTAAGTACTATCTGCATGCTCTTTCTTTAGTCTCTGTTTATACAAGTAAGAGCAGATGGGGAGAAGGCACAGTTGGCCTGAATGCTTTCTGGGTAAGCATGAGGACTTGAATTCAGATCCTCAGCACCCAGGTAAAAAGTCCATCATGGCCACACCAGGAATCTCAGTGATGGGGTAGACAAGAGGATCCCCAAAGCATTTTGTCAACTAGCCTAGCTGAAAAGTGAGCTCCTGGTTTGGTGAGAGACCCTCAGATAAACAAGGCAGAGAGAGAGAAAGGGGGGAAAAACTAATGTTCTTTGGCTTCCACGGGTATGTGCACCCACAGATACACAAATGTGATACACCATACATAACACACACACACACACACACACACACACACACACACACACACCCCACACACACAAAGTGAGGTTGCTCAGTTGTGAAGTATTACACATTTCAATCTTTCATAGACATTGCAAATTATTCTACAGTACAAATTTAGCTGCTTATATTTCTAGGAATTCCATGGATCACAGGTCCAATTTGTTCATTTTCTTTTCAGACTGAGTGAGAGTAACATTATCATAGTTTTAATTAACTAGTGTTTAGAAAAAAATTGTATGTTTATCAAATATATTCTGAAAATTACATTTTTCCCATTCTATGCCCATTTTCATTTGAATTGTCTGTAATGTAAAATATTGACCCTTGTATTCAACTTGCCCTTTCAGCCCCTTGCTTGTTTCTTATCTCCTTCTTGCACCCGGTGGCTTCTGGAGTTTGCAGTTTCTATGTGACAAAGTTTTCATCTGTTTGTCTTAGCAAGAGTGAGTGGAGCTCCACGCTGTCATACCTCACTGAGGAACGTACCAACACAAGAAGCAGAGTCAAAGTTGGTAAATAAGGTGGATCCAGAACTACTTATTATGTGTAGCTTAAGCAATTGCTAAATGCTGCAAGATGTTAATTCATCAATGTTTAGCAAATATGTCAAAGAATTTCTGTATGCAAAGCACATTTGTGTCTAATGTGCTTGAGGCCCTGGCTTCTGTCCCCAGTAACATAAGGAAAGAAAAGGATGAAAGGAAAACAAATTGTGTATGTGCGTGTGTGTGTGTGTGTGTGTGTATTTATGTATTATATGTGTGTGTGTGTGTGTGTTTGTGTGTCTATATATATATGTATGTATACGTGTGTGTATTTATGTATATATATATGTGTGTGTGTGTGTGTGTCTATATATGTATGTATACGTGTGTGTGTATTTATGTATATATGTGTGTGTGTATATATATGTGTGTGTGTTTGTGTGCATGTGAGTGTGTGTGTGTGTCTATATATATATGTATGTATACGTGTGTGTATTTATGTATATATATGTGTGTGTGTCTATATATGTATGTATACGTGTGTGTGTATTTATGTATATATGTGTGTGTGTATATATATATATATATATATATATGTGTTTGTGTGCATGTGAGTGTGAGTGTGTGTGTGTGTGTGTGTGTGTGATAGGCAAGATCTCTATTGAAAATCCCAATCCCATAATGCTGTGATAACATTTACAACCACTTACCTAAATTAGGAGTATTGTTCGTGATTGAACTTTCAATCAAAGCCTGATGTGAACTTATTTCGAGGATGAGCCAATGGCCTAAATTAACACGCAATGGTCTGTAGAAGTTTCTCTGAGTTTTAGCTTGTAAGACTCCATACATCTCCCTCCTTGATGACCTTACACCCCTAAATACCATATTAATCATACAGCTGTGTCACTCTTGAGTTCTTGTCACTGGACTGCTGTGACACTCCTGTGTTGTGCCTTGGAGTCCACACATACACAGCCCATGTAAGAAGTGCACCAGATATCAAATCAACTACTGTATACCTCAGCCCAGAGCTTTTATGGAAATGCCGCATTTGGCATCTTAAGTCATGACCTTGGGACCCATCTACTTTGGTGTTCATGGATCTTTGCAGCCTATCAGACAGACTATATTCATTATGCAAAGAGCCTGGTGCTGGAAGACTGGAGGTAGAAACCACCTTTGTCTCTGCTGAGTAGCTACACATGGGCACACCTATGAAGGCAGGGCCTCTTACTGTATAGGTCTATAAATAACAAGATAAACCTGCATCTTGACTCAGAAACCAAGAACAAAGAAGATCTGCTCCTGACTTCAGGAAGTCAAATGCCACGAATAAGAGACTATTGCTCATTGACGGGTAGTGCATCCTTCTGGGTATAGGTCTGAATAAGGGACTCGTGAGGGTTGGACAGATCAGAAAGGCTCTTGCCAGTGGTAATGCACATGGAAGGAGGGAGAAAGCTGTATTTCTTTGAGCTGAAGCTGAAATGTGCATGGGGGCATTTATTGTAATGGTCCCATGTGCAGGGCTCTAATAGTCCCTGCGTTCATGTTTTGCAGTTTGTAAGTTGGGCTTTCTTGCAATTAGAGGATAAGATGCTAATTCACAAATATCTCCGGAACGCTGTGCTGAGGTCTGCGTGGCTTTGCCGGAACTGAGTGTATTGTTTTGATTAGCTGAACCCGGGTCCCACACTCGTATATCCTGGTTACTTATTGCATTCAGGTAATTCTATGCTAGATGTGCGGGGACCCAAATATGAAAATGACTGGCTATGTCTGAAAAAGTTCACAGTATTGTAACCTGGTTAAACTGCTTGAGTTAGGTGATTAGTTTTTCTTCTCACCATCTCTAATTTTGGGTTTCTTTTTACTGGAAAATGAGAATATTAATGTGGTTATATGAAAATTAAATATAGAAGGCGTCTGGCATTGTGCCTGGAACTAAGTATGTGCTCAGTGAACATTATTGTCACCATCATGGTAAGGACTACTGTACTACTTTCATCACTGCTGAGTAATATGTGAACTACTAAGGGACTGTCAACTTCCAGGTCACCCTTCTGAGGAATATCGTCAGAGATTTTTCTTGCCACCAAAGTTGCCATGTGGCTCTGCTTTCCTGACCATAACTGATTGGATTGGGCATTGGTACCCAGGAGTCAATGGTTCTGAGTGGTTTTCTTATTGATGGATGTTAGAATAAACCTTTGGTCAAACAACACAAAAGCAGCCCATTGACAGAGCTTTGACTCTAGGTCGCCTACACAACCCGTGGCTATGCAAATTTTGTTACTTGGATCTCAGTCCTCTACTTATTTATTATGTTTATTATTTATTTATTGGTTATACATATTTGTAACATTGGAGGAACTCATCTGTTTATCTATGCCTTCCTTCCAGTAAGTGCGACTCAGTGGACCCCACATCCCAACCCCAGAGCACAGAAATCTCTCTCCCTCCCAAGCATCACTATGGTGGTACATTCGTTTGGGTACTGGCAGATGTGTGAGAGACCGAAACTCAGTATATGGCCTGCCATTTGAAAACTACTACCTTAGAAAAGCAATCTGCCTCAATGGTGTCCATGCATGGGGGATGGGGTGGAGATAAATGAGTTGACAGCATCCCCAGTTCCAACAAGACATTCCTTGAATACCACACAGACAGTCTAGTGAGCTACTCAACCCTGACTCTTCATATTCCTCCTTATTAAAGTTCAAGGTTATTCCAACATTGGAAATATAATTATGCTGACAGGTTTATAAATATTCATTATCTAAGACAAGCTAGGTTCTTGACATGCAGAAATCCTCTATTGAAGTGACTTCAAACAAAGACTTTTGTATCTTTCTTATTTAGGAATCTCAACATGGCAGGAGTACCTTCTGCATTAGTTACTTCTCTAATGCCATGACGAAGGCAATGTATAACCGAAAGTGTTTTGTTGGGCTTTTGGTTCCAGAGAGTTAGAGTCCATGATGGCGGCATGAAGGCATGGTAGCAGGAGCTGCTGAGAGCTTACGTCCCAAACCAAAAGTAGAAGGCAGAGGGAGCTAACTTGAAATGACACAAGTCATTTGAAAGCCTAGCCCCAGTTATATATTTCCTCCAGCAAGGCCATACCTCTTAATCCTCCCCAAACAGTCACCAACTGGGGTCCAAGTATTCAAATATATGACCCTATGGAATCCATGCTCATTCAAATCATTACATTATACTCCTTGATTTTCCTAGGCTCATGGCCATATCATAATAAAAAAAATGCATTTACTCCAACTTCAAAGGTCCTCATAGTGTTTCACAGTTTTAACACTTTATAGTCCAAAGTTCAAAGTCTATTGTGAGATTCAAGGCAATCTCTTAACTGTAAACCCCTTGTAAAAGAAGAAGAAGAAGAAGAAGAAGAAGAAGAAGGAAAAGTAAATTATATATCTCCAATATATAAAGGCACAGGATATATATTAGCATTCCAAAAGAGAGTATGTCTTAGTTAGGGATTCTATTACTGCAACAAAACACTGTGACCAAAAGGCAAGTTGGAGAGGAAAGGGTTTATTTGGCTTATACTTTCACATTGCTGTTCATTACTGAAGGAAGCCAGGACAGGAACTCAAACAGGGATGGGACCTGGAGGCAGGAGCTGACGCAGAGGCCATGGAAGGGTGCTGCTTACTGGCTTGCTTCCTGTGGCTTGCTCAACCCACTTCCTTATAGAACCTGAAACCACCAGCCCAGAGATGGCACCAACCACAGTGAGCTGGGACATCCCACATCAATCACTAATTTAAAAAGTGCCTTACAGCCAGATCTTATGGAGACATTTTCTCAACTGAGGTTTCCCCTTTCAGACAACTCTAGCTTGTGTCAAGTTGACAAAACCAGCCAGCACAGAGGATATGAGATACAGTGATGAAATGTTGGACAAAAACAAGACTGAACCCTAACAGGGAAAACTCCAAACTCCATGAGTGATCACTAACAACCATACGACAGAATATTAGGGTGTCTTGAAATCCTCTCTGCCAAAAATTAGGTTATGCTTTTTAATTGAGCCTCAGAAACATTCTTAGGATGAGGTCAGAAAGTGGCCATGTTCTTTCCCCAAATGGTCTCTAATCCACTTGCTAATATGGTTCGCCTTTGAAACCACTTGAATGGGCCTCTACAGTCTCCACTGCGCTCAGAACTACTGTCCTCCAGACTCCTGCTAAGGGAATCCATTAAGTTCTGCTTACACCATTCAAACATTTTTCTTGTTCAGAGTCCCAAAGTCTTCCACATTCTTTCAAAAACCAGTATGTCCAGGCCTGTCACTCTTCCTGATACCGACTTCTGGATTAGTTAATTTTCTACTGCTGGGATAAGACACAATGGTCAAGGCAACTTACAGAGGACAGAATTTATTTTGGATTTGTCTCTAAAGTGATAAGAATCTATCATGGAAGGGAAGCATGGCAGCAAGTAGCAGACATTTTGACTGGAGCAGCAGCCCAGCGCTCCTGTCTTTAACCACCAACAGGAAACAATGAGGGCTAACTTGAATTGGTGCAAGTCTTTTGACCCCTCCCCCCTGCAAGTGAGTGACATACTTCCTCTAGCAAGGCCATACCACCTAATCCTCCCCAAATAACCACCAACTAGGTACCAAGTATTTAAATGTATGAGCCCATGTGGGACACTCTTATTCAAACCACCACGAATGCTTGAAGTCCTTGATTTAAGCTGTCTCAGAGCCATTTATATAATATATCCCAGGATTGGTCATTATCTTCCTGGTCTGTGGTGGTCTTCCACTCTGTCTGGGATTAGGACAGTAAGCAAGGGAATAAGAATGTGACTAAGACAAGTTGAACACCAGGACTGAACCTACAGATCAAATCTAGAAGTAGTTAAGGTCATTTTCTTTCTATTCTATTGCTGAGAACTTAGTAAGTGATTGTTCACCATTGAGTCCTTGTCGAGAAACATATTACAACTGTAGTTTAACATTAACTCTGATCAGAGGACTATAAAAGCAAATAATCTCCTTCTGAATTCTTAGATAAGACATTTTATGGCTTATGGAGATTAAAACATTATATTCAGACCATTCACATATACATATACATGTATTCATAATTGTATCATGATTACCTTCTCAGGGCTGATATTATAATAAATCCAAGTATGGGGCATGATAGGAGAGACTATGATGGGGGGTTTGACATAAGACCCATAGGTTTATGATATGGGCTATCTGAAATTTAGTGCTGGCACTGCCGTTATCTGTGTGACCTTGTACACCTGTTTAACACTTCTGGGTTTCGTCCTCTCAACTTTCTGCTATTTTAATATTACAGCCATGTCCGATGAGTCCTCCATAATAAGTCTTCTCACTACCCACTGTCCATACACAGCCACCATAGCTGCAGTTCTTCCAGGCATCTCCGCCCATCCGAGTCTTCACTATTCCTACTTAAAGCACTCTTAGGTTTCTTTCCCCACGATGATATGTCAGTCCTCAATCCTCCAAGCTCCTCTGTTGCCAGACCTTTGCACAGCTATCCTTTGGGGCTTCATCTCTTTCTTCTGTCCTTGCATGGGTACCATCTCCATTCTCCACATTACTTTCTTCACCCACTGTTTTTTCTCCTTATTGCTCTACTGCAGTGGTTTTCAACCTTCCTAATGCTGCAACTCCTTAAGACAGTTCTTCCTGTTGTGGTGACCCCCAACTGTAAACATTTTTTTGCTACTCCCTAATTGTAATTTGGACACTGTTATGAATGGTAATGTAGGTCCTTGGGGCACACTCAGCTGCCCTGAGAAGTCTGCCTTTCCCCTGGACCTCCACTGTCTGGGACCTCTCCTCGCCTCTTCATCATACTTGCTGATATGGAACCACACAGGTTAGATTCCCTCCCTGCACGAATCTTCCCTGCCTGCCAAGTCCTCTGGGGGTACTCCCAGCTACCCGAAGCAGTCTGCCATCTATCCTACCTCCATTACTCAGGACCTCTCTGCCCATCTTCATCAGACCTGCTGATTTGGAACCATACAGGGCTCCACCTAACTGCAGGGAGATTTGCCCCACTGCCTGAGTTCCTTTGTCCCGTCCAAGGTTACCCATCAGAGGCCTGCCACACCAGGATCATCGAGGTTAGGCCCATACCCAATACCTGCTCCAACAGGAACATCCAGGGACATCCAGATGGCTAAAGCCTGTGAAAGAGCACAATCAACAAAAGCCAGGGCAAATATGACACCATTGGGGCACAGCTATTCTACTATAGCAAGCTCAGGATATGCAAATAGAACTGAAGCCCGAGAAAGTGACCTCAAATCCAATCTGATAAAGGTGATAGAGGCCATTAATGAGGAAATGAATAAATCTCTTTAAGAAACACAGGGGTAGGGGGGATGGAATGGGGGATTTGCAGAGGGGAAACTGGAAAAGGGAATAGCATTTGAAATGTAAATAAATAAAATATCCAATAAAAAAGTAAGTTAAGATAATAAAACAAAGTAAGATTAAAAAAACACAAAAACAAACAAACAAAACAAATAAACAAAAAGAAACACAGGAAAATACAATCAAACAAGTAGAGGTCTTCAAAGAGGAAAAGAAATCCCTCAAAGAAATACAGGAACATACAATTAAGCAGGTGAAGGAAATATGGATACTAATGTAAATATTTTTTGGAGATAGAGGTTTGAGAGGTTGCAACCCACAGGTTGAGAACCATTGTTCTACTGACTGTTAGGGCTATTAAAGGAAGAGAAAATATTTTTATTATTAGCACCTAAAATAGTGCATCTAACGGTTCCTTTGGAAATGTTTTAGGAATAAATGAAGACTTCAACAGAAGTATAATTTGATAATTAAAGCACAATTTAATATAATTATAATTAAAAATGAATTTGTATTTAATAATTTGTAGGAAAGTTTTAAAAAATAATTTCAGTGAACATTTTGAAATATTTCATTCTATGAATTACTACTTTAAATATTTTTATTTAAAAATTTTTGATTTCATGTTTAATTTCTTTGACTTAGATGCTCTTTCAACCTTGCTAGAACCTTGCTAGATTTGGGAGAGAGTACCCACTGTTCTCAGGACTTCATTTTCTTTCATATAATTTTAATCATGACAGTTTTAAAAATCAAATCCATGTTTGCTTAAATATTTACTCCCTTTCGCATATGTTTGAAATCATATATGTTGTTTTAATTAGCAGCCTTGCTTTCTTGCTGCCAGATGTATTGTTTTGGCATTGGACCAAAACCCAGGCAGAATAAACACAGTGTAAGCGATGGTAAGGAAGGGAACCTCAGCATAGTTCAGTCTCTCATGGGCAAAAGTGTGTGATAAGGCAGGTAGAGAGGACTCAACACTAAGAGATGCCATTTCTGTTTAGGAGAAGGTTTGATATTTATATTTGCTTGCTAATCCTATAATCAAAGACCAATGAAGTGAAATGAAATTGGTGGGGAAAGAGTCGTTAAAGAAATATGTTATAGGGGATTTAGTAGAGTGACTGAATACATGAAACCATGAATTTGGTCCTTTTTTTTTTTTTTTTTTATCATATCAGCAGAGTATGGGGCCACACCTGAAATCCTTACACTCAGAAGGATAATCAGATCATTTTTCAACTACACAGCCAGTTTAAGGCCAAGTTCAGGATACATTAGACCCCCTTTCAAACCAATCAACCAACTAACCAATCAACTAGCTAGCCAGCCAACCAGCCAACCAACCAGCCAACCAACCAACCAAACAGCCACCCAGCTAGCCAGCCAGTCAGCCAGCCAACCAACCAGCCAACCAACCAACCAACCAACCAACCAACCAACCAACCAACCAGCCAACCAACCAGCCAACCAGCCAACCAACCAACCAAGCAGCCACCCAGCCACCCAGCCAGCCAGCCAGCCAGTCAACCAACCAACCAACCAACCAACCAACCAGCCAACCAGCCAGCCAACCAGCCAACCAACCAACCAGCCAGCCAGCCAACCAACCAACCAACCAACCAGCTAACCAACCAGCCAACCAGCCAACCAACCAACCAACCAACCAACCAACCAACCAACCAACCAACCAACCAACCAACCAACCAGCCAGCCATCCAGCCAACCAACCAGCCAACCAACCAGCCAACCAACCAACCAACCAACCAACCAACCAACCAACCAACCAACCAGCCAACCAACCAGCCAAACAGCCAACCAACCAACCAACCAACCAACCAGCCAGCCAGCCAGCCAGCCAGCCAGCTAGCCAACCAACCAACCAACTCACTAACCAAGCATCTCTTCTGAATGTTTCACAAGAAGATGTTAATGGTTTTAGACTCTGTAATGAGACTTTGTCACGTACTTGAAAATGAAATGAGTCACACATGAGGTTCTGGGTTGGAAAAAATGGGAAATGCCTCTCAGGCAAGCATTCTGCCACTGAGCTGTGTCTCCTGTAGCAAATGTCTGACTAGTCATAGTCGTTCATGTGCATTAGCAAACTTGATCATGATAAGTTATCATTTAATTTTATTTATTAAGGTATCCTTTACAGTAAGTTGCTCCTCTTCCACTTCCTCCACGTCCTTCTCTCCTTTCCTCCAAACTTTACACTTACTTGGCCCTAAAATGCTAGTGTCTATTTGCATGCTGGCTATAATCTAAATTACATTACCGTGAAGTATTTGAACGCTACATAATAAACTTTTCAAAAAAGCAAATCTCAAACATTTATTGTAAATAATATGATTAATGCTGATCATGTCTTCATAAACTGTTAGCTTCTGTTTTTTTTTTTGTTTATTTTGTTAGTGAGACAGTCTTATGACGTAACCTCAGTCTAGCCTAAAACTTATTGTCCTCCTGTTTCAGCTTGCTGAATGCTTGGATTAAAGGCATGCACCAATACATTTGGCTTGCTTGACTCTAAACAAAGCAGTTAAAAGCTGGAAATCAAGAAGAAGACTGTATCAAAATGTCACTGTCAGGGCTGGAGGCATGGCTCAGCCATTACAAGTGCTTGCTGCTATTCCAGAAGGCCTAAGCTAGCACCCGAACCAGGTGTATCCCAAATGCCTGTAACTTCCGATAGCTCCAAGGATCTGATGCTCTTTTTTGGGTTCTGCAGGCAGCTGTATATATGTGGCATATAATACACACACATACACACACACACACACACACACACACACACACACACACACACACACACACACACACACACTAAATGAATGAATGAATGAATGAATGAATGAATGAATGAATGAATAAATAAATGAAAAAAATCTTTAAAAAAGAGCAAAGGCTGTACATCACTGGTCATTGACTTCTAAAGAATATTCCCCAAAGCAAAGTAAGCCTTGTCATAGTTATTAATTCTAAACTTGAGTTTTTCACCTTTTAAATTACACCATTCAACTCATTAGATTGTCTGTATATTGTATATGAAACTTCTTTAACTCAAGCAATTTTGGTAGAGCAGATTAACTTTTTTAAAAAGATTAGTTTCATGTGTATGTACGTAATGGGACCACAGGTGTCGTCAGCTAAAGTAACTTTATTTGGCTCAGGTTGTTATGTGATAGAAGGGTGCATTGTAAAATGATTTGCAAATGTGAAAGTAATGTATTTTATGCCATTGATCTAGGAAAGTAGGCTTACTTTACGTTTTTCAGCATACATTGATTTAAAAAAACAAACAAACAAACAAACAAACCCTAAGAAAGTAAATAAGGAGACAAATGCTTAGAAAATCAGAAAAAACAATTAGGATTTTAGGCTTTGAAGACAAAACTACACAAAGAAAATTATTAAAAATAGCTTACTGGCAAACTTGGTAGAGATTTCCAATTCTGTCCTCCATGATCAGAACACACTATTATTATTATTATTATTATTATTATTACTACTACTACTACTACTACTACTACTACTACTACTACTACTACTACTACTACTATTATTTTGATTTTTTGAGACAGGGTTTCTCTGTGTAGCCCTGGCTGTCCTGGAACTCACTCTGTAGACCGGGCTGGCCTCGAACTCAGAAATCCGCCTGCCTCTGCCTCCCAAGTGCTGGGATTAAAGGCGTGCGCCACCACTGCCCGGCCACATATTATTAATTGTAACATTTTGTTCAGCAAATTAAAACAGATCAGACACTTGGAGGAGTTACTATAATTGAAAAACCATTTCAAGACAATATGTTGGGTATTTTTTTATTCCTTTACAAGAACAATTAGAATCTAAATTTATAATCATGCAGCTTGTAAAATGCCATTTGGATGTAATATGGTGGCTCTTAAACATCACAAAATCCTTAGATTAAAGCACATTCTCAACAAGTAAAACCCAGAGCTGTGGCTTAGTATACATCATCACTGACTTTGGAGAATCTTCATACAATGGATTCAGTTGACTTAACTTTTATTAAAGATGGTACAGAAAGTCAATAGTAAGGTAACCATTAGCATAGTAGATTATGTTTCTAAGTGTTGAGAGCTTGGGCCACAAGAGAGATACTGAAGATAGCCATAAAATGTTTCCAAACACCTAGGGGATGGTGTTTTAGTTTTACTAAATATTTATTTATTTATCTGTTTATCTATTTACTTACTTAGTGAACATGAATGAATATTTTGTCTGTGTGTATGTGCATGTACTAAGCGTGTGTGGTGCCTGAGGAAGTCAAAAGAGGACACTGGGTCCTCTGGAACTAGAATTATGGACAAATGTGAGCTGCCATGTGGATGCTGGGACCCTACCCTGGGTCCTCTGCAAAAGCGGTAAATGCTTTTACACACTGAGCTATCACTCCAACCCCCTGGGGGATGGTGTTTAAAAAATGGATTAAAAATATGTAATTACATATTTTCATAATTATGTGTATTTGTCTTAATTACTGTGTAATTGAGCAGTTTTGTTTCTCAGGCATGAATGAATAATATAGTCGCTTTTTTCTCAGTCACTCCATCTTTACTGACTGCAGGGACCTCAAGGGCTTCTAAGTAATGGCAGAAGAAAAAATAATACATACTAAGTAAGAGTGGAGTTTGAAGGAGACAGAATTCTAAGCATTCATCATGAAAATGCTGCCATTTGGCTGTTGTATATAAGGCATTATTGCAACATGCATAACCTCTGGGGCTCTGTGGTTGCTCATCATCCACATCTATGCAGACTGACATAAAAGTTTCCTCCCTACAGTAAACGAATAACCAGAAAATGAAAGAAGTTCCTTGACAGCCTGCATGACAGCACTGGTCATTGTTGTTGGATGGTTGCTGAGAGACTGAGAAGTGATTTCATGCTTACACAGGGTGAGACTAGGAGGTACTTGTCTCTGCCTTTCAGATATGTCAAGCAAAGCCAGGTATAGAGAGACTTCTATGCAGGGAGTGGATCCATCAAGCATGCTGAGAAAATGTATCAGGTATAAGGTATGTGATTCACAACTGCGGCTTACTGATATTGGGATAAGAACATTAAACAAACAAAGGAAAGTATTGGTTTGTCTCTTAGGAGGTTTGTGCTAAGAGAGTAAAACTTCTTCCACATGCAAAAGGAGTTAAGAAAAATAGTTTCAGCAGAGGTGTCGAGAATCAAATGAACTGTATGTAGATACTGTGCTGTTTGTAAGATGCAGGAGGAAATCTTTAAACCCAAAGCTGGATAGGACAGACATCAAAAGTACCAGAAGGGAGCTGAGGCATCCTGAGTATCGAATGAAGGATTCAGGAGCCATAGCTCAAGACATGATGACGTGTATCCAGATCCTCATGTACAAAAAGAATTATGCAATTTTTTCCTTTTAAAGAACATATATTTATTTGCATAGGAATATACATATGTTATATTTTAAAATATAAACAAGTCCACACATACTTGGAGAACATTTCCACATGGTTGAGATTGAGAGATTTTCTTGAGACAGTGAGAATATACAAGTTAATGCCTCTTTTAGTTGTCCAGTGTTTTCAAGGCTAGAGAAACTTAAATATAAAATTTTAATCAGGAGAATCAGGGTAAAACTATGACAGCATCATAAGACAAACCTAACTGTGCCTTTTTAATAAAATGAATATCACTAGAGGCTGGGAAGACAGCTCAGGGGGTAACAGTGCTTACAGTGCAAGCCTGAGGATCTGATTTAAAATCCCCGCATTTACATTAAAAGGCAGGCATGTCCGCAGTTACCTATAACCATGGCATAGGAGTGAGGCAGACATAGGCAGAACTATAAAAGTAACTTTTATTCACCGGATGTAATTGTCATCTCGGAGGCTTACTGTTGAATAAGCTCACCATTTCTAGTTCTTTCTGAACTCTGGCTGACTGGATTAACTCAGACGTTCTGGCCCAAACTCCTGTCCAACGTGGCTGATTCAAACCGGCTTCTCTTGGTTTTGACTGAATTGTTCTGCTTGGCATCATACTAACTCTGGCAATTTGTTCTAATCTTCTGGCTTCTTCTCATTCTCAGCCTAGTTCTGTCTTTACCTGCAACCTCTCTATGTAAAACTGTCCTAATAAAACTGCCTCTCTCTGTCTCTCTTTGTTTTTCTCTGTCTCTGTCTCTGTCTCTCTGTCTCTGTCTCTCTCTGTTTCTCTCTCTCTCTGTTTCTCTCTCTCTCTCTCTCTCTCTCTCTCTCTCTCTCTCTCTCTCTCTCTCTCTCTCTCACTTTCCCTCTCTCTCTGTGATGCTCTTTCTTAAGTCACCTCTTTCCTGTACTATTCTCATGGGAATTGGGTGTATCTTATCTCTGACTCATTCTGTCAAATCTTTCTGATTCAGCGTTTGCCTGTCTATCACATGTCACT
>CM052704.1:99661465-99679203 GCA_028551405.1 Uromys caudimaculatus | reverse complement strand
TCTCTCTCTCTCTCTCTCTCTCTCTCTCTCTCTCTCTCTCTCTCTCTCTCTCTCTCTCACTTTCCCTCTCTCTCTGTGATGCTCTTTCTTAAGTCACCTCTTTCCTGTACTATTCTCATGGGAATTGGGTGTATCTTATCTCTGACTCATTCTGTCAAATCTTTCTGATTCAGCGTTTGCCTGTCTATCACATGTCACTTTCAAAATGGCTGCTTCCTTCTACAAACTAACATTACCTTCATTGTTAGGGATTAAAGTGTGTATTAAGACCATGTCTGTAGTTCAACCAGATCATACTGTTATCCAGGGTGTGTCTACATTTCAGTTGGATTATATATTTGGATGTGTTCCTTGCCAGAACAGTCATGCTGTTGGATTAAAATTCCTCTATGCAGAACCCCAGAATTCTGTGGAGAGACAGGCAGATACAGAGACTTCTTAGTCAACCAACCCAGCCAGATTGGTCCATTTCTGGTTCAGTGAGAACCATGTCTCAAAATGGTGAGTGAATCAGAAAGACACCAATGTACTTTTCTGGCCTATGCACAGGCAAGCACCACTCACCACACACACACACACACACACACACACACACACACACACACACACACACACACACACAACAAAACAAAGCTAGTGCTTTAAAATATATTTCTGTATTGGAAATAGCCTAGATATCCATCAACAGATGAATGGATAAAGAAAGCAAGGTACATTTATACAGTGGACTATTACTAAGCTATTGAAAAGAAATGAAATCAGGAAATTTGAAGGTAAATAGATTGGGTTAGAAAAAAAATCATTCTGAGTTACCCAGACCTAGAAAGACACATGTGCTTATATGTAGATTTTAGCTGTTAAGTTGATGATAACCAAGGTATAATTCACTGAAGTATAAAGGTTAGGTATAGACAGAATACGGAACCAGGAGAAGGACAGATAGATTCCATAGGAAGGGGCAATAGAATATATAGTTAAGGATGGATAGGAGAGGCTGAAACAGGAGAGTTAAGTGAAGAGGTCAAGGAAAGAGGAGAATGAGGGAGGGAATGTAGGGAGAGATAGCTAAACTTAAGGCCATTTGAGACAGACTATGGAAGCCTAATACAGTAGAAGCTTCCTAAAATTATGCAAATATGTAGATAAAGCTGTCAAATAATGGGGAAGTCAGAGCCCCAACTGATTATCTCCTGTCATCAAATGAAGCTATCAGTACTGGGAATGGGTTACATCTAATTGAGTTGTTGGCCAAAGGTGACCCATGGGAACCACTGAGCAACCCAGGCCCTTGTCAAAGCTATAGTTTGCTCTCCACAAATGATGGCAAGATCTAGTTGCTGAAGAACACCACCTATACAGCTCATTGAATATGGAGAAGTTGAGTTTACCTAGGGTTTTTACCCCTATGTGCTAGTGTTTTTGTACTGGAAGACACTCTGCACACTACCAAAGGAGAAATGTAAATACTAACCCAATTACAAATCCTTTGATCCACAGTGGTGTCCTGCCTGCAAGACATGCTAGTGCAATGGTGGGTTTAAGCTTGTGGGAGTAACTAATGGATATCTGATTTGATTGAAGACTCATTCCACAAATGGATCCATACCCAATACTGCTTGGGTGGCCAAGAACCTGAAACTAGATAGCGCAGGGATCTAGGGCAAAACCTAATACGACTGTTCTACTAAAAGAAGATAGCAATAAAATGACTCGTAATGACATTTTGCTGTACTCATAAATCAGTGCCTTGCTCAGCCATCATCAGAGAAGCTTCTTCCTGCAGCAGATGTGAACAAATATGAAGACCCATAGCTAGTTTATATACAGGGTGAGAGAGTTCAGAACACTCAGCCCTAAACTGGAAGTCTTCATCAAATTATTTCTTCTCAGTCAAATATTGTGACTTCCACTTTTGTGCTTTATGGGAGTGTTGACTGTTGGAAGGGTTGGGTCTCTGCATCTATTCTGTTTCTTGTGCCTTTTCTTGCTCTCTTTTCCTTCTGTTTGTTTTGTCCTGTTCCAATTAGTTTCTTTTGTTTTATCTTATTTTATTTTGTCATCCCTTAGATATGTGTTTGCTTTCTAATCAGAGACAGAAAGGGTGTGAATTTGGATGAGAAGGGAGTTTGGGAGGAACTGGGAGGATTAGAGGGAGGGAAAACCCTAACCAGGATATATTATGTTGAAAAAAAATACATTTTCAATGAAAGAAAACTGTTTTGTATATTAAAAGATGTTAAATATCGTGTAACATAAAAGGACATTATATGAAATATTGATTTACTATTTTATTAGTTGCTTGAGACTTTCATGTTTTGATCATATTTACTGTCTCTCCTCCAGCTATTCCTAGATCCAACCGTCCTTTCTCCACCCAACTCCATGTCCTTCTTTTTAAAAATCCTTCAAGACCAACTTGTGCTGCTCAAACAGTCTCAGATCTATGGTTTTGCACTGAAGAGTGGTAAACATACCATGAACTACACTCTTCGACAGAACTGACCCTCTCTCAGATGCTAACGAAGGCCAATAGTTCCACACCTGGGGTGGGCTTGTGGCCCCAGTCATCTCTCCCTGGCTTGCACAGGTTTTGTGCATGCTGTCTCAGCCCCAGCGCTCACAGTGCACCTGCCCTGCTGTGTCTAGAAGGTACCATTTCCCTGTAGTCACCCATCATTTCTGGGTCTTATTCTCCTGGCTCCTTGAGTCTTGGGAGGAGGGGGGGGGCAATACTGATTTTTAAGTTTTAAAATTTGATTTAAGAATATCATAGTTGAGAACTGTATATCATTTCTCTTTCCCTCTATCAATCACCTCTTACTTTGTCCAATGACTTGATCCCTTTCAAATTCATGATCTCTTCTCTAATTATTATGGTCTCCATATGAGTCTATTTGGGGTTGTTCATTTCTGTACCTGTTTAGAGCTGAACACTTGGGATTAGATAAAGTGCCAGGAGGCTGGTCCTTGGAGAAAATGGGTTCTTCTCTCTAGACAGCCATTAATTTACCTGTAATTCTTCATCTAGGGATGGACCTTTGTATCTCTTTTATTTCTTTATCATATCTTATTATTCTAGCTAAGACTTTGAGCACTGCATTGAAAAAGAGTGGTGGAAATGACCATCCTTGCCTCGTTCCCAATTTTAGAGGAAATGATTCTGCCCCTCCCCCCACTTTTGAATGATGCTAGCTAGAGATTTATCATATGTAGTCTTCATTAGGCTGAGATAGGTTTCTTCTATTTCTAGTTTCTTTGGGGTTCTGATCAGAGAGAGAGAGAGAGTAAATTTTGTTAAAGCTCTTTTCTTCTAAAGGTAATCTGAGATGATCATGTGATTTCTGTGGTATATGCATCTCTCTCTCTCTCTCTCTCTCTCTCTCTCAGTGTGTGTTTGTCTGTGTGTGTTATGAAAAAAGAAAGCAGATTGTGAGAGGAAGAGATACTAAAGTAGAGATAGAGAGAAAAGAGAGTAATTGAAAACATGTAAGGAAGAAAGGGCTATTAAATGAGGGAAGGTAGCATACAGGAGTGGGGAGGGAGGAGCAAGGGAGGGTGGGGGAAATATTTACATGTCATTTGCATATGACAATGCAGACGATTTGTAGAAGTTCTGTTCCTGTAATTCAGTGTAGGCTATAGGGAACTGATGCTGTCCCTAGAAGCTGTTGTTTGCTCAACTGAGTAAGGGCCACTTCCCCCAGGGCCACAAATATGTAGTACAGTACCCACGAGTGCTTCTTGGCTGTTTGGCCCCGTTCAACATGTGATGCATTCAAGTTTTTAGGACATAGTTTTCAAAATCAGATCAACATCTTTCTGAGGCATAGCAATCATATAATCTGTCTGAAGAATTATGTTACTGTGAAAAGTGATGTCTTAAACCCCATAAACTTGTTCTGTTCAAATGAGCCGTTTTCGATATTCTTTACAAGCTAAAAAGTACTCAGGCCTGTTGACAAAGCAAAGAAATGGTGTCAAAAATAATTTTAGAACCTTTTGACCTATAAGGTTTAAAAGAATTAGGCACAGATTCTTTGCTTTAAGCCTCTTGGTGACAAGAAATATGGTACACTGCCAGACTGTATGATTGACAGCAGCGTTTGTAGTTTCAGCTGTTAATACAGTATGCTTCTTGTATATTCTGAGTAGCTAAATATAGAACACTATTTGTCACCTGGGCTGATGGGCTACACATAAGTGAGACAATGTGGTTAGGATCCCCAAACATAAATGAAAAGTCAAAAACTTTGTGTCATTTACAGTACCACACATAGGAGTTAGCATTTGTTCTTTCTCCTACCTCAGTAGAAATTGTTGAGTTTTAAAATCCTGTCCCCAAGTTACAGTTATTTGTCACATGAATGCATCAATTAAGTGTACCACAAAGCTGATTAGAACGACAGACTTTTTTAGAAGCTGCATTTATTTTTAAATATCATGATTCAAGTATCTTAAAAATTTTTCCACTCATAGGACCTAATGACACGTCTCTCCACCCAAATAAAGCTTGTTTTCAGAACCTAATTAATGCTCAGGCTTGTTGTATGCACTCAAGCTAAGAACAGTGGTGATTCTGAAAACTATTCCTTGGTCAATAGCCCTCTAATAATATTGATTTCTCTTTCTACAACATTTTGAATTTGCTAAAGTGTTACAAGTGGTATAACACCATTTCAAAATGATATCGCAAATGGCCCAGTAATTAATATTTTCAAAGAATCGTGCCATTGGAGATGAAAAGATTATTAAGGCAATATTACCAAGTCTTTGGATTTAGAAAAGAAAATTTGCTTTGGAAAATGCGTTATCAGCTTTGAAGTCAAAAAAGCAAAATGGACATTTTCAGCATGCAGTTCTTATCTTTATTTGCCGATAAAGAAAGAAACCAGAGATGTTCAAAACTTTAAATGAAAAGCACTGGTGAGGTTCACATTACACAATCTTTACAAAAACACAATGAAAGCCAACCAGCAGCTCCAGACATGAAAGGCTGGGACCGGAGCAGAGACAATGGCGTTTATGGCATTTTATTTTAGAGCTTTAAAAATATTTCTGTTCTCAACAAAACAAAGCATATGAAGTTGATTTGTTTTCATCTATGCAATTAGCACAGTATTATGTTCAAGCACATGAAAGTTTGTGGCTGATGGTCTATAACTCTAGCTTTATTTCACAGATGAGTGCCAGGTCACAATGGACACAGCTTCTTTTTGAGTAGCTTATTCTGCCAATGTCTAAATGTGAAGAGAGTTTCTATAAAATTAGCAGGAACATGCTCAGTTCTTATCTAGATTTTTGCAGTCTTTGGTCAGATTTAAAGATCTTTTCTTTTTTCTTTTTGTATTTTTATTGTGACGTATTTCAGTTTTTTACATTTACTTATTCACTAATATTTTGTGTGCATTTGCATGTTTGCTCACACACGTGTATGTTTCACATGCACATGTAGAAGTCAGAGGGCAGCTTTCAGGAATTCTCTCCTTCCATTTTGTAGGTTCTGGGTATTAAATTAGATATTCAGGACGGGTGGCCAGTGTCTTTACCTACTGAGTCATCGTAGTGGCCCTCCATCGTGAGATATTTCTTATTTCTCTCTACCTGCACTGACTTGAAACTTCACAAGTAAGTGCTAATTTAATACAGGACTTTGAAAAACAGAATATTATAAAATAGGCATTATGTCCTTTAGAACTCTGTCTTGAAGAACGTATACTTATTTGGTTAAGGATTCCCAAATTGTAATTTAACCTTCTGAATAAATTATTTTCATAGGATATAAGAGTTCTTTTATATTCCTATTCACAGCCACAGTGTCATCATCTAAGTAGAAACAATTGACCGTTCCACCACTCTAGTGCCATTTGGGTTTCTTCCATCTTCAGAGGAAAGCTGTATACTCCTCATTTTGCTAAAACCTGAAACTTGAGGCTGTGTGCTACAAGGATTTCAAACAACTGAGAGCAAACCAGCTGAACTCAGAGTTCAGATATTAATGTTTTGTTTTCCAGAAGGAACTAAGTGTGGTTACATGTTAGTGTTCTTAGTGTTTTGCCTGCGTTTCCAGTCTTGTTCATGAAGCCCTGAGATGTGAGGGGAGGAACCACCATGGTGGAGGTAACTCTGTGGTGAGTGTGGTCCAGCACCAAGCTGCATGCCCAGGTTGCAGGAGACTGATGGACCAGATACTCCAGCCCATCATTTGCCTGACATTCTTTGGTTAAGATTTCTTGATTCATGTCATGAAGATATTATGTGTTCATTAGAGATAGAACTTTTATATATTTGAAACAGCAACAACAACCACCACAAAAGAAAAAAAAAGAATTGAAAGACCACAAATTAAAGTTCTCACACAGACATGGAAATGTAGACAATAAGGAATTATTGTCTTAGTTTTTGTCGTTGTTGACAAAGTCATGGTACAGAAGAATGCAGGAGTGTGGGACATACTTAACTGGGCCCATTTGATAGTCTCTGAGAAGAGTACAGTGGGAAGCAATTATTGTTTTCATCTATAAAGGATGTCTTTGAAGATGATGGAAGTGAATGGTGCTCTGTATTGATAGAGAATTTATTTTCTAAATAACCCGAATGTGTGTCAACACGACTTACTTCGATGTTTCTAAAAATACCAATGTGTTTTCTTCTGAAAACACATAGAATATATTGTTTGTCTGGGGTGAAAGCATTCACACAGGTTATACTTTTCCAGCTTAGTCACCCCGGACTCTAGGAAATGGAGTCCTAGGCCATCTCTCTGAGACATCCATTGAAGCCTAGCACCCAGCTTGGTAAGATGTGTTAGTAGCTGCAGTTGTTGGTGTCTCTTGAAAATATGGACAGAAGGTCGCATTGCCTGTCTTCTGGCTTTGTTTGCTTAATGTGCTTTGAAAGAGATGTGTCATCTGTGAAGATATTGTGAAAGTAAAATTACATTCATACAGATTCAAATGCTTACAATTTTATATCAATGGAACTAAAAATGTATTTAATAATTTCATATGTATATGATGTGCATGAGTGTGTAACTGTTGGTACATGTGTGCCCCGTACATGTGGCAGTCAGAGCACAATTTTTGGATGTCTATTCTTTCTTTCTACCTTGTAAAGGAAGATATATAAATGTGTGTGTGTGTGTGTGTGTGTGTGTGTGTGTGTGTGTGTGTGTATAATTTTATTTTCTGCTGATGCACTGCTTTTTCCAGGGTAGCTGGGTAGCTGGCTTATGAGCTTCTGGGCTGTTTTCATTTTTCTACTTCCAATTGTGCTTTAGGAGTGCCAAGGTTACACATGTGAGTCAGTGCATGTGGCCTTTCCCATAGGTTCTCAGGATTAAATTCAGGTCTTCAGGTTTGCACAGTCTGTGCTTTTATACTTCGGTTCCTCTAGAAGCGCTCTTGGTACCAACTTCTGTTTTAGGGTTTTATTGCTGTAAACAGACACCATGACCAAGGCAACTCTTATATGTACAACATTTAATTGGGGCTGGGTTCAGTCCATTGTCATCAAGGCAGAAGCATGACAGTGTGCATGATTCTCACCCTTCCTCTCCATCCCATGATGATTAGCCCTACCACTCCATCTTTTGATGGTCAGTCCCACCTCTCCATCACTTGATGCTCAGTTTCACCTCTCCATCCCGTGATTCTGTCTTACCTCTCCATCCCTTGATGCTCAGCCTTACCTCAGGCCCACAACAATGGAGCAAGAGGACCATGGACTGATAGTTCTGAAGCCAAGAGGCATGCGAAATAGGGCCTTCTTTAGGACAATTTCTGTCAGATATATTATCACAGTGAGGAAAAATATGAATAAGACAGTAGTAGGTCAAGGGTCAATCTGAGAATCTAGATTTCTAGCTCGTTCTGTCACTAAGTTCTAGCTTTATGTTTTCTAACATCAACAAAAACAAAAGGTTCAGCATCTGAAGGAAATTAGGAATCATTATATGAAATGTTTTGAGCCTCAAAAGTATTTTGAAAACCCACAACATTTTAATTAATGAATTGCTATTTAAATGACCGTAATTAATATTTTTATGCAACATATGAACCCAAAAGAACAGATTCATACTTAATATTTTATACTTAATGGGAACCTATAACATTAGTGAAATAAGTAAAATGAATCAAAGGTAGGACCTAAATTAGTTTTAATTAAAGCAAGTAATTATTGCCTTTGATAAGTACAATCATTGTGATAACATGCCAATTTACTGAAGTGGCCTGCTGTGTTAGAACCTAATGGATCCACATTAGCGTGATTGTGTTGGCTTTTATGGATTCACAAAGTTAGAATCAAGAATGATAGGTTGGCAGCTGAGAGATTCTGGGTGTGTAGGAGGCATGGTATCCAGTTATGAGCCCACTATTGAGCCCAACAATCTCTGATGACTAACCCCAAACTCAGGGTCACACAGAAGGGTCTGATTAAACTCTAACACCAAACCTAGTAACTAGGGGAAAGGATCATGGGAATGGGGGATGGCTGGTAGGCATGGGAAGGAAGAGGGAGAGGGATTAAAATAGGCAGAATTCATGTATAAAATTCTGTGAAAGAATAAAATTTACTAGTGAGAAAATAAATAGAAATACATAAATAGAAAAAAAAAGTTAAATAAGTGTACATTGTGGGAAAGCATTGACTTATATAGCATGAAGAGTAACAACCCATAGCCTGGTCACCCGACGATCAACTTGGCGTTGGCTGGTTTTAATGTATTTCTATCCTGCATGGTGTGTTGTGCATATGACTACTTCATCTCAGATAGAGTAGAGGGGCTTGCCAAGAGTCGGTGAAGCATCCTCATACAGAGATGTTGTGGAAACTCCCTGAGTAAGCCACTAAATTTAAAACTCAAAGACAACAAGTGCTTGTTATCCACAGCACCTAGGTTGAGCACATTAAGCCATAGACAAGTTCAATAATTCTTCCTAGGTCCCAAAATTGTACCCAAAGCCAGAATTTGAGTAACAGTGCCTTTTTTTGATTCTGGTGGGTCGCACACTTGTTGAAGACTCTCTTTTCTGTACATTCAGTGAAGGAAACATCACAGACTGTGCTCCAAGCTCATTCAGTATACACATTCATAACAAGTTCAGTAGGTGCTGCTTGGGTTAGCTAATTCTCGGGAAATGAAATAATTTCATAACAATAGAGTTTTAAAATTCTCCTTGAACTTTGAAAGTGTGAGAACAGCTACTGCAGCTGTGAGTGACTAAGATATCTTGCTGTGTGCTTTCTGTTTGTCTTTGCTCAACTGGAGAGAAACAGGGCCAGCTGGCTAAAGAGCAGAGAGCTTCAGAGAGTTATTTTCTAAACTTAATCTACCAATATTGAGAGGTTACTTTGTGTTGACCAGTGTATTAAGTACTACACATTCATTTTTTTAAAAAAGCAATGTAATGTTACAAACTCCTTTTTTTTTTTTTTTAAATCTTTTAAAAATCACCCCTCTTCATGCTCCCAACTGTACACCAGCTTACTTACCCTTTCTCTGCTAATTGGGGAGAAATCTATTTCTGATCCACTGTCATTGTTGAGTGACTGGTAGTGCCATTTCATTTTGAAGTGGGTTCTCCTTGTGATTTTAACTGTATGTTTATATCTGTGTGCTAGGCATGCCATCCGAATCTCAGGGACAACAAAGCATGCTCACCAGTACCTCTTAGCTATTTTAAATCATTGCATCTCTTAGCTTGCCTCCCAGTCTGCATATCAGTCTCTTGGTATCTTGGTGGCAGTCTTCTTTTCCATGAGTAGAGAGCAGCAGCCAGTTAGGGCATCTGGAGGAGAGTCATCTGGGGCAGATATATCACAAGAACAATAATTTCATGCTTTGCATCTCCAGGTCTATGTGTGTTCTCATCTTCTCTTTTCTATCCATTCACTATTTCATCTTTTCATTCTTCAGACACTGTAATCGGCTGGATACAATGAATAAGGAGCAGTCTTAGTTAATGAGGATCTCACTGTCTGATGAGGAGACCCCATGTAATCTATACTTGCAGTAAATAAGAGGGCCCCCTGCTCTGGTCTGTGTGCTTTAGAAAGCCTCATGTGGTCTCTCATGTACTGCGACCCTAACTTTGTGGTGGAGAATTGGAAAGCCATGAGATCATAGCCTACTAGAGTTTGCAACCCCTTCAAGCGGTAAGATTCTTGGCAGCTCTCTCACTTGGACTATGGCAAGAGTGTGCATATTTGTGCAAAAGAATGACCTGGACATAGCTGTTTATACATTCAGTAAATGGTAAATGAACCATGTTAGGATGTGCACATAGAAAGCTATAGTGGTAAAGAAAAAAGAAAGAAAGATAGTTTATTTAGAAAGTCATAGTCTTGGAGCTAAGAGAGAGGCCTCCTAATTCAGCTAGTTTGGGCTCAGGGATTTGATCTCCAAACCCATCTGTCTAGAAGATAAGTTTCTTAAGGCAGATAGAGAGAATGTATCATATACAACAGCTGGAAGCTTGATTTGTGACTTAAATGTCTGAGGATATAAAGGAAGGGCTTTCTATTTTCATGGTTGCCACAAGCCCTGTGAAAGCTGTGGAAAAGCTGCTCTTGGACTTCTGTTTTGAGTTTTCCATTGTGGTGAACACAGTAGCACCAGAGCTAGGTGTTGGATATAGACAGTTTGGATTCATTTACTCAAGATGGGTAGATGGACAGAGCAGAGAGGTGTCAGGGAAGGGCAGGGGAGGGCTCAAAGCAACCAGTCTTTTACTGTGTGAGCCAAGGCAGAGAAGCCACAAACTTACTTCAAGGCTCAAACATGCCCCATCTACAGACTCAGAAAGAATCTCCGGAGACAACGTCCTTTGCACCGACAAATCATAGTTGGTTACTAGGGAGGTGGTAGTTTATTCATACAACAAGAAATCCAGGCACAAGGGATAATTGCTAGTACTCACCTTTTAAAAATCATTCTTATTATTTAAACAATTTTAAAATTTAAATATATTTTTATCATACTCTTCTTCTCTCCCAAGTCCTTCCAGATCCTCTCTCTGTCTCTGCCTACCCAACGTTCAGATCTCTTGAAACACTAACAAAAAATACAATACCAACTCCCCCAAACCAAGAAAAGAATAAAGAACACACAAACAGAAAATAAAATAACACAAAAACTGTGGAGTCCACTATGTGTCAGTCAACTATTCCTGAACATGAGGCTTGCCCTGGAGTGGTTTGATATGCACAGGGTTACTCGATCGGAGAAAACTGATTTCCCTACTTTCAGCAGGTATAAGTGACAGTTCAGTTGTTAACCTTTACCATAGTGGCTAGGTTTTCATCCATGCATCCATGCATCCAAAAATGTAACAAAATAAAATATAATAAGAGAAAATAGAAGCGATTCCATTGAAGTTGGACAGGACAAACCAACAGAGCCCAAGAGAAGGTGCCAGAATCAAAGGCCAACTAGTTCTCACACTCAGGAGCCCCATATAAACACTGAGCTGGAAGGTGTAATATATACGCTGAGCACCTGGCGCATACATGTGCAGGGTCTGTGCATGTTGCTTCAGTCTCTGTGAGTTAATATGAGCTTTGCTCATATTGACTGAGAGGGCTTTGTTTTCTTGGTGGCCTCCAGCCTCTCTGGCTCTTATAGTTTTTCTGCTTTCTCTGAGCTCGGAGGAGAGGGATTTGATGAAGACATCTCACTTAGGGCTGAGTGTTTCAAGGTGTCTCACTCTCTGCATGATGTTTGGCTATGGGTCTCCGTATCTATTCTCATCTGCTACAGGTGGAAGCTTCTCTGATGATGGCTGGACAAGGCACTGATCTATGAATGTAGCAGAATCTCCTTAGAAGTCATTTTGTTAGGTAGTACTCGACGTTTTAATTTGCAAGTTCAGTTTGGTAGACAACAGCAGTAGTTTATAATCTAAGGCAACGGGAATTCCATGGATTGACAGATCTGTGGTTTTGTTATTACATCTCAACACTAAGGAGACTTTTACTGTCTTTATATCATGTCGTCTTTTGAAATTGTGGATGCGCTTTTCCACAGAATTCCTCAGCCCCTCAGAGAGACACAGCAGTTGTTTTAGCAAAAGGCAAATAACATATTTCACTGGCTGCAAGTAAAACAAACACAAAAGATCCCTGCTCGTGGCGTTGAATGGAGTACCACGTGGCTACCTACATTCAACTCATTCTTTAATATTAATGGTAAGCTTAGGTATGTAAAGCAAGGCCTTCTATATTCCTACATGAATGCATTAGAATCAGACATAAGTGAATCTCGAAAGGAGAGGAATTTGCTTCATTTTCCATAAGCACCCAGAAATTCAGCTGCTTATGTAAGGCTTATCTCAACTGCCTAAACATAGTTAAGTCTTCAGACGTCTGCAGAGTAGGATTGCATGTGAGATTGTCTGCTTTTGTGTAGTTATCTCAGACACAAATATTGAGAAAGAAATCTTTTGCTAGCATGCTCTGTCATTTCTAGTTCTACTTATTATTGTGAAGCTAAAAATGGACCAAAGCAGAATTCTTTACTCAATTTAAGAACTTAGAATCAGTATGTTCTAAGTTCTTAAATTCTAAGATGATAGTTGTCTCCATAAACATTGATGATGAATTGATATCATCCTCATATTTATGATTAAGGATTGGCCAATTCTTTAAATGTGTTAGTTGTACATGTAACCCGAGGTCTAAAAATTTCACAATCAACAGGCATTGGAGAAAGGAAGTTAGCAAGTTATAAAATGACTCTTAGATTATAATGCAGATTTTTTTTCTGGTTGTCTTTTAAATGTAGTTCCTTTGCAGGACTTGCTCCCAGAGTGCAGATGCTTTGGAGGGACTTTCCAAGTAGAGAAATGCATCACACAGAGATGAGTCTATTTATTCCAAAAAGGTGTGATGTTGGCATGGCTGTTAAGGCCTATTAGGGCAACATGGATGTCCTCTACTCTTTTCAGAGGCCCACTGATACGCTATGTCAAAGCCCCCATTCAGTCCTACACTAGAGAAGACTATCAGATAAAGATTAATACTCATGATGACCTCAGGGAAAAGAGCTCTTTATGGTCAAATTAAAAGCAAATTATTCGTAAAAGGCAAATTCTAACAATTTAAAAAGCATTTTTAGCAGGAAATTACATTTAATCTGACAGAGACAACCTCTTTTTTTATGTGTTTATTGATTATTTGTGAGTTTTACATCATGCACCCTAGTCCCACTGATTTCCCAATTCCCTCATATCCACCTTTAACCTGTGCAGTTCCCCCTAATAAAATACACACACACACACACACACACACACACACACACACACACACACACACACACACACACCCCACCACCACCACCACCACCACCAGAAAACAAAACATAGAAAACACCTCATTGTGGAAGCTGTAGTGTGTCCCACAGTTTATCCCTCTGTCCACACATCTCCACCTGCAAGTATTTATTGCAATGAGTCATTGGTCTGGTTCTGTAGATCAATATCGGATTTTCACTGGGACTCATACAGGTTATCCTGTTGTTGCCCTGTGCCATGGAGATCCTGCAGCTTTAGAACAAGACTGGCCTTCCATATACCCCAACCATTCACAGATGATATAGATTTTGGGGTAGGCCCACTCAGAGCCCTGGATCTCACCTGGTGGAAGTTGAACTGATCAGCCTCTACCTTTCCCTTATCTGCATTACCAGAGCGAGTTCTCCAACACTGCTCCTGCTGGACCACCCAATGCCATCCCAAGAGGGAGGCAAGGTCAGCTCTCTTGTGACAAAGACACCATCTTAACATGTTTAATGCGCAGTAGAGTCTCCAAAAGTGTGAAGTCCGAAGGCCTAGAAATGTCTCAATTTGTAGAAGTAGAGGATTGCTGATCTGAGAAGGAGACGTCGCCCATACATGGAATATATGTTGAAAACTTCACTGATTGTTTATGTGCACTATGGCTAAAAGCATCTGAACTTCTGTAGCTACAAAAACAAACCATGATTGTGCGTCAGGGAAGTGCATGATTCTTTGAGTATTCTAATTAGCAGTGGGCTGCAAGTCTGTGGTTGGTTCATATTTACGATTTCATTTCATCTTCTGTGTGTTTCTATTTTGTTCTTCAGATTTGTATATACCATGTAAATAACTTGTCCTTGTTTATGTTATCCAGTAACTTTTTCTTGTTAAAATAGGAAAATATAGGAAGGTACTTTGTGTTGGAATACCTTCAGTGCATTGAGTATTATTTATCATCACAAAGAGGAAAGGATAAGGTAATAGCATTAATGTATTACAGCATAAAGCTGACAAGTTCTTTAACTACTTTTTTGATGACAATGACTTCTGATATGTAAAGATGTCTTCAATTTTCCTGGTGCTCAGAATCATTCAGGTTTTTGTTAAAAAGATTTCCTGGCCTCTCTCATGATCTATTTCTGTGTATTTAGGGGAGACATTTAGTAGCACTAGTCAAAGGGATATTATTTTTCTAATCAATTGTGTTTGAATTAGCCCTAGATTATCAGAGAATGCTGTTCTTTGGCCTGAAAAAATGGAAATATTCAAGCTGAGCCAGTCATTGGTTGGCCACTCCCACAATTTCTGGGCAGTGCTTGGAGGACCAGAAACCAGAGGCTATATAGCCCAGAGACCTAGGCTAGAACCAAACATGACTAGTTAAAAAAAAAAGTTAATGAAGTGATTCCTAATTATATTATGCTATCCTTATAGGTTTGTGCCTAGCCCAATTGTCGTCAGAGAGGCTTCATCTAGCAACTGATGGAAAGAGATGCAGAAACCACAGTCAAACATTAGGTGGAGGAATCCTGTGGAAGAGGAGGGAGGAAGGTTTTTGAGAGCCAGAGAGGTCAGGAAACCACACGAAAACCTACAGAATCAACTAACCTGGGCTTAAAGGGGCTTACAGAAAGTGATCCACCAACCAAGAAGCCTGTGTGGGACTGACCTATGCCTTCTGCACATATGTAACAGTTGTGTAGCTTGGTCTTCTTCTGGGACTCCTAACAGTGGAGCAGAAATTGTGTCTGACTCTGTTGCCTGCCTTTAGGAGCCTTTCCCACTTGCTGGGTTGCCTTGTCTAGCGGTAACAGAAGAGGAGGCACTTAGACTTACTGAAACTTGATATGTCAAGTCTGCTTGATATCCGTGGGAGGCCTGCTCTTTTCTGAAGAGAAATGGAGAAGTAACAGATGAGAGGGTAATTGGAGGAGGTGGGGGCACTAGGAGGAGAGGAGAAAGAGGAAACTGAGATCAGGATGTTAAATCAATCAATCAATCAATCAATCAAATGGAATTGCTCATTATGACTTCATGTGCTCTTGACTCCTGTTGGCTTTGTTGGTTAAAACACATTGGTTATGTGGTTGAAGGTCAGTTTGCAACTATTTCATGGTTGCCAGTTAGACCTTTGACCTAGTTGAAACCCTGACCCATTAACCTTTACCTCTTGACTTGTCAAAAGTAAGAGGAAAAGTTAAAAACCTGGGCTGGCAAGATGGCTCAGTGAATAAAGCCATTTACCTGTAACCCTGAAAGCCTGAACTGGATCCACACAACCCCCAAACTAGAAAGAACTGACTCTCAGAAAGTGTTCCTCTGACCTCTACACCCATGTTGTGTCATGAGTGCTGATCTTCCCTCCCCCACAAAATACATGTAAAAAATGAAAAGGCTAATTAACAAGTCCACAAAAATGTGGAGAAAGAAACCCTACTAAAGCCTTTTAAATTGCCAATGATCTATTTAAAGATGGGGCTTCAGGTCCAAGGAGTAGAGAAATTCTCTCTCTCTCTCTCTCTCTCTCTTTGTAAAATGAAAATCATGAATATTTCTAAATTCAATATAAAAATGAATTTAATGATTTATTGCTTGAAAAATGAAAAAAGAACAATCTAAGAGTGGGTAAATATTATTCCTAATCATATTATGTTTACATGGGGCAAGATAAGACTTGATTAGCATCTATGGTAAAAGAAACAGAAACGGACTAGGCTTGCCAAAGGAAGGGAAAGCTATTACATGTAGTTGCTTCATTTTCTTTCTTCCTTTTTTTATTGGTTCTTTTATTTATTTACATTTCAAATGTTGTCTCCCTTCCTGGTTTCTCCTCCGCTAATCCCCCATCCCCTCCCCCATCCCCTCTCCCATCCCCTCCCCCTCCTCTTTGCCTCTGTGAGGAGCCACTCATCCACTGGCTCCATTTTCTAATAAGTAACATCCTGAGATATAGATTGTATTACTTCTTGTTGCTAAGACAAAATACCCAACAGAAACAATTCAAAGAAGGAAAAGCCAATTTTGACTGAGTTTGAGGGACAACACATCATGGTGCAGAAATCAGGGCAGCAGGAGTGTGAGGCTGTTGGTCACATTTCATCCACAGTCAGGAGGCAGAGAGAGAAAGATGGCTGCTGGTTCTCTCTCTCTCTCTCTCTCTCTCTCTCTCTCTCTCTCTCTCTCTCCAGCCAGCCCATGGAATGATACAACCTACATTTAGGATGAATCTCTGAATTCAACTAAACTAATGTAGAAACTTCATCCCAGGCATGCTGCTTGGTAATTCTAGATTCTGCCAAATTGACAATATTAATATCACACAGGTTGGTAAGAAGAGCCTGGTCCATCTTCTGGGCTCCTGGAGAACCTTGTATAGATTTTCCATTTTGGAACTGTCTCCCATGGAATGACATTTTAAAGCATCTTCCTTATCAAATTCTTTGAGCCCATTGAGTCAAGGACAGTGCTTTGTTTTTTTTATTGTCATGTATTAACATTAGCGAGTGTAAAGCTATAGCATATTCCTGGCACAAATGATTGACAGATTGTATCGAGGAAAACATGGTTCTTATCTGCAGGGCTATTCAAGCAGATGCAAATAGAAGAATAATTGTTCTGTGTAATTGATATCAGCTTTATTATTTAAGCCGCAGGCAGTTAATAATTTAGAAACCGTCGTAGTTTTCTGATCAAATTTATTCAGTAATGTGTAGCAGTAATTAAAATATTTAAAGAGAGCAAGCACTGGGCTTTTCAGTTTGGCATGTACTGAGTAGCATCAAGATAAATTATGGGGCTGGAGAGATAGCTCAGTCAGTAAAGTGCTTGTCTTGAAAGCACAAGATCCTGAGTTTGATGCCCACTAGTCACATAAAGAAAGCCAGATGTGATAGGTACACTTACTACCCTGCCACTGTGGAGGTGGAGACAGAGGGTTCCCTTGCCAGACAATCTAACCTCCTCAATGAGTTCCAAGCCAGGAAATAGTCTTTCTCAAAAATAAGGTAGCCCTCCCCTCACCTGCACAATTACACCCAAGATGATTCTCTGGCCTCCGCACACGCACATACATGGGCACCCTCACACACATAAATATGCATGCACAATATTAGATAAAATAAATCATGGGATGTCAGAGTCGCACAGGCATGATGGACATTTTATCCTGGGGGTTTTGTTAGTTTCACAAAGAAGTCCTCCTCTTTGCCACAGACTCTTCTCCCTTTGAGTGCCGTGAAGCCAAAGCTACCAGCCTCAAAGAAGGCTTTTTTTTTTTTTTTTATTTACAGAATCCCCAAATTAGCAAGAACTCAGCAGTAGTTGAAAGGAGCCTGCCATTAGAGCAACTGAATGAAAAAGTTCTTTTGGGAATAAGATTGCATATGCAGACATGTGAAGGTCATACTTTTCAAGTTTTGAAAACAGAGTTTCAAGAATGGTAATTTTAGGTTAAACAGAAATAAT